>CM061752.1:212865205-214065205 GCA_030979885.1 Lolium multiflorum | reverse complement strand
AGCTCTGGGAGGTCGCCAGCGAGAGGGAGAAGGCAAGCACGCCGTCGTGCTGTCTTCCATGCACGATGGAGAGGATGAGGATGAACTCCTCGTTGTTATTTTTGACGAAGAGGTACGTGGGCTGCTTAGTGGGCTTCTCCTGGGTGATGTCTTGGGCTGCTCGGCAGGCTGCTGTTGGACTGCTTGGTGGGCTACGTGGCCAGGTAAGGTAGGTAAGTCCTTTTCTCTCTTTTTATTTTCTGTTTTCAATTTTCTATTTTCAATTCTGGCTTTATAATTCAAATTTGAATCTTCTTATTTTGCAGGTGTTTAACAATTGGAGTTTACTGAGTATCTAGTGCAATGACTATTACACCACTCTCCCAATTGAGGAAAGTATTTTTATAGTTGATTAAATTTCACATATGTGGGCTTATTCAATATAGCAATTAAACATGAGTTTGTATTCTCATTTTAATTTCTTTTTCTATATGAATCAAATCTATTTGGAATTAATAGAGTTGATAATCTCAACTCAAAGTATTTCAGAGTTAGTTATTAGGAGTTGGTTTCTATTTGAGAAGTTGGTTGTTCACATATGATTTTATGTGAGCATTAATGCTATTAGGGTTTTATGATTTCCATTACAATCCCCCTTGTAAAGTTAACACTATAATTATCATTGAAAGGATCTAGGGTAGGTATTGTTCCCTCATGGTTGTTCTTGGTTACCAAGATAAATAGTTGATCACTACACATATGGTGTTAACCATATAATGTAGCACAAGGTTTTTCTTATGTTCAAGAATGGAAGCATAAGATTTATTTGATGTGCAAATCTAGGGTTCAAATGCTATTTACCTAATGACACATGGGTTGAATCTTAATTGTGGTTTAGGTTTTATTTGTGATCACCCAAGTGATACTCAAACTAGGGTTGAGATTTAATTCTAGGTTATAGAGATGGGATGACACCATATTGCATGTGCTAGGGTTTAATCTCCCCTAACCATGATAAGGTGGTTACTTGCTTAATATTTCATGTGCTTCCCTAATTAATAAGGATTTGAGAATTGGTTTTATCTTCTACCAATTAACTTCTATTATTACCCCCAACTTATCATTAAAGTAACTACATTGATTATAGTTCTTTTTATAGTTAACTTTGGTCATATGGATGTATGGTTTCTCACCATATGAAGTATAGGGTTTAACTCTAAGGTTTTCTTAATTTCTTTAATTTATGAAATATAGATATGGTAGGATTCTACTTATGATCACCAAGTGGTTCACAAGTTAGGGTTGGGATATAAGCCTAGGTTTGCTTACTAGTTACCCCCCTATGATTTCATGTAGTGAATGATATCTTCTTATCCTATTAGGATTTAACTTATCCTTACATATCTCAAGAGCATGATCATGGTTAAACATGATCAACTTGTTCTTGATATCTCTACCTCAAGTTCTTAGGGTTTATGATCATCACTCAATTTATAATGATCAAGGTTTGACTTCCTAAGGTACCTCTCATTAAATAGGTTTCTCACTTCCATGATCAAGCATTGTCTTTATCAACTAGGTATAGTACTTATTCTATACTATCTTGAGTGGACATGGCTATGGTTGTCTCCATAAATTATATCCCAGGAGAATGCCTGAGATAATCACTCAGATTTCTTTATAGAGAATGATGATATAATCATCGGGGTATATGGATAGTTCTCTCCCTCAAATCCAAGTGTTGCCTCAATTAACTTGAGTGTAACACCATAGCTTGAGTTCTCTCTTATAGGAGTGGTTATTCTAGGGTTTATGGTGTATTCACAATATCTTCTTAGGTGTCTGGGCTAAGACTCCACTTGGCTATCTTGATTGGATTAGTCTTATTCTTACTTTACCAATTCATGGATATAATCTTGTTTCACTTGATATTAGGTTATCTCACCACTCCAAGAGGAAATGGTTTACAACCTAATACTTTAGTTCAAAGGTTGTCCTTTATTCTTTAATAGACAGAGCTAGGATTAGTATAAATGGTCTCTCTCATTTGGGAAGGACTTTAATACTAACCTAAGGTTATACTCCATAGAGAATGATGTGGTCACCAATATCTATGGTTAACATAAATGGATTCTCTCTCTAGGGAATATCTTGAATAAGATCCTAGGGTTTCTCTCAAAGATAATGATTTGGATACATGGATGTATATCCAGGGTTCAGTTCAAGGTTTGTTACTTCTTTAATAATTATTGTAGAACTCTCACCTCTCTAGGTTTGATGTATAATAATATGGAATGGAGAAGGATATATATTTCTAGAGTTGATCTCCTTGTCATGTTTCCATGATTGAAATGGAATGAATACCATGAGGTTCATGGTAGGATCAAGGATTAATTTAAGACATGGAAAAGATAAGTCAAGACTGGTTTCTCCATTTTATTTTTACTAGATTCCAATTGAATGGATGTTCATATGTTATGGTAAGGAATATCATGTTGTGATCTTTAATAAGATCAAGTAGTTGATCCTTGATTTATATATTCTTGTGTTGGTTTTAATTCCATTTGATCTAACCCCTTAGATCAAATTATCTCTATCCAAAACAAGGTTTTAGCAAAGTCACGTTGAGGTTTATAGCGCTTGACTTGATGAGCTACTTCAATTCCACCAAGGTCAAGTGAAACTTCAGTTACTGCGACTATTTTACTTTAAAGCGCGAAAATTCCCCAGATTTTCTATGCATGAATGCAATGCACACAACTGTTTCCGCTATTTTTGTAACCCCATTACCTGGGATATTACAGGGAGCTTCCGAATCTATCGGATCATCGTGTTCATCCTCTGGGTCTATATGTTTGGCAGTATGAAAATCAACAGGGACAGAGGAGCCTCTTCCTTCAGAGGTGTCATTTGGCGAATCATGTAAGTTTCCAGAAACTATGGGGACATGCCGAAGAAAAGAGCGAATAAGAACAATGGAAAATATGTCAACTAAGTGGAAGCAGCATAATAAGAGTATGAGAAGGGGAATTACCTCTGACGGTGGATGGTTGGCGTCAAGAGGAGTATAAGAAGATATCAATGGGATCGAGTCTTCCTGACTAAAAGAGTAAGTCGACGGACTTCGTCAAGCAGCTCCTTTTCCGACAGTTCAGCAATATTTATCCTGGTTTCATCCTTTGGACCCGAATACAACCACATCGGGCGAACTCTGGCCATGACTGGTTGGACTCGATGTTTCAAGAAGACCGCTGCTACTTCTGTGCCGATCATAGTTTGACCATCGGCCTCTTTGATCCGAAGGAATTTGGCGAATAATTCGTCGGCTGCTGCCCTTTCGTCGGGAGAGAGAGTGCTCTTCCAGAATCTTTCGGCTTGGCTTCAAGGATGTCGGCAAAGCGAGGAAATTGAGACTCGGTTGTCAAGGAATCCTTGACATAAAACCATTTCAGTCTCCATCCTTGCACAGATTCTCTCATTGGGAAACTGAAATAGTTAACCTCCGAGCGAGCCACAAACCCCACGCCTCCAATAACAAAGGATCCATTGCTACTGCTGTACCTCTTAACATAGAAGATCTTCTTCCACAACCCGAAATGAGGCTCAATGCCCAAAAATGCCTCGTAGAGGGTGATAAACACAACAACGTGAAGGATTGAGTTGGGAGTGAGTTGCCACAGTTGGATTTCATAAGTCCGTAGAAGGCGAAGAAGGAACTCATGGGCAGGAAGCGAAAGACCCCGATACAAGAATGATAGGAACACCACAGTAAAACCAGCAGGGGGATTGGGCCGAGAAATCGCACCTGGAAGGATCACGTTCCCCTCGTCGGAGGAGACTAATCCAAGGCTTCGGGCCCTCTTCTCATCACGTTTCGTGATGGAGGATGCTAGCCAGTCCCCTGGTTTGGCTATTGAGCCTGGCGCTGGAGGAGGAGCATCTGAAGAACTCTTCTTTGGAAGAGTAGAGGAAGATTTGGCGACAGCGCCACCAGTCGTGGAGCTGCCGGCGGCAGTAAGGCTCTTCTTCTTCACCATTGCGAGATCTGGGAAAGATTGGAAAAGCGGTGGTGGCGGTGCAGCAGTTGCGGAAGGAAGAAGAAGAAGAAAGGCAAGAAGATGCAAAGGCAGATGTGGGAGAAGATTAGGGATTTTCGTCCTTTGGAGATCTTAAGAGAAGGAGAACTGCGTGGGCACGTATCGTTGCTGCCAGTTCATCAAGTGGACCTTTTTCCGATTGATGGTTGCGGGAATCAAGGAGACGCCTTGGTAACTACGCGAGAAGGGCGGAAATTTCTTGAAAATAGGGCCAGACAGGGAAAGGATGGGCCCAGCGGGCCGTGTCTTATCAGTCAAAATCAAGATGTTAGTGAAACGTCATCAGTGACGTCGTAGAAAATGATTGAAGCATTCGAAGGAATAGAAAGGTATCGGATGGTGAACTTGAGTCTATGCACAGATTGCGAAGCATCTGCACTTAGACTCGGGGGCTACTCCCATCGGAGCGCGACGCACCCGATAAATTGAGGACTCGAAGAAGAAAAAATGAAGAAAAAGATGATTGCTTAGTTCAAGTCTGCGCCCAGCTACAAGCACCCGAGCCCAGACTCGGGGGCTACTCCCATCGGGAGCGCTGAACGCGCACCCGACAGAACTTTTTTGCACTGGGATCATGCCCGGGACTTGATTCTGTGTAGTAACGTTGTTTTACCATCGGTAGTTAACCAACAAAAGTTGGGCACGTTACTCATCATCCCTTGCAAGCGGAAAATATATCGGATGACCTATGAAGACCTGCAGAAAACTTCGGCAGAGAAGAATGTTCGAGTGGTACAACTTGAGTCTACGCACGGATTGCAAGCATCCGTACCTAGACTCGGGGCTACTCCCATCGGAGCGCTGATGCGCACCCGACAAAAGAAGACGATGCTGATTCAAGATGGACAAGAACAATCAAGGGGAAGAACATCGGAAGGAGACATGCTTCAGTCTCTACCCGAACAATGTTCGGCTAGACACTGGGATGACGTGGGCATTACCCTTTGGGTAACCGACATTGCCCTATCCTGTATTGACTAATTGGAGGACCATGAAGACACTTGGAGGCGAGATGGGCCACCTGGACGGCGCACCAGAGGAATCCTTGACGGGCAAGACAAGGATGCAGCCGAACAAGGAAACATTAGATTCAAAACTACTGTAAACTAGTCGTACTCGGTTAGACCTCTTGAGACCTGGCCTCCTATATAAAGGCCAGGAGAGGGGCTGCCGAGGGACAATCAATCTTAGCAGCCTTAGCCACCAAAAGTCTAGAGCTAGGTCATCGCAACACTTAGCCTCTCAACGAGATCTCAGCCGAACTATTCGGCACCCCATTGTAACCCGTTATTACCATAATCAAGAACAGACAGGCATGACATAAGGGTTTTACCTCATCGAGGGCCCCGAACCTGGGTAAATCGCTCTCCCGCTTGTCGAGAACCGATGTCTCGTGTCATTCCGTCAACCCTAAGCCCCAATTGAGGGCATTGCCGAGAGTACCGATTTGCCCCTTTTTTCTTTTTTTTTCTATTTTTTATTTCTTTTCTTTTTCTTTTGATGGCCTCCATGGCTCTTCTCACTTTTAGGGGCAACATCCTAATATGACAACACACTTTTTGGTACAAATAACTCATAATGAATAAAACATGATGTATGAAACTGTATGCCTCTGCCAGTGTAGCAGGATGTGCAATGATCTAGCGTAACATGGGTAAACCACACATCAGCTGTATAGAATCATGCAAAGCAATATATAAATAATAAATGACAACAAGTCATGTAATGTAAAATGGAAGTTGCATGGCAATATATCTCGGAACAACTATGGAAATGCTGTGGTAGGTAGGTATGGTGGCTGTTTTGAGGAAGATGTATGGCTTATGTGTAGGAGAACAAGAGAAAGTCCTCCCACGGGTTTGGATGTACTGGCGAAGTATGCACAATTCTCAATGTGAGCAAAAGGCAATGCATAGTACCGAAGAGGCTAGCAAATTTGGATGGTGGAAGTGCCAAAAACCGTAGCTTAACATTAGTCAAAAAGAACTCACAAGCTTATTGCAAACATCTAGCAGGTTCAACATTAAGAGCATGATTAAAATTTACTCCAAGGAGGGCCGTTCACGGTGGCACAAGTACCCCGCTAGCTCCCTCGACCTTCATCACAACTTAGTTATTACGATGAACTCTTAGACATGGAAAGCTATCAAGTCCAACTACACCTTCAACTATTTAAGTAGAGTTTGTAGTACGACACAAGCTTAAAGACAACAATCCACTACTAATTTTAACTTACTTAAACAACAGGCTTTACCATCTAAATACCTCAAAACGTTTGCAAAGAATCAAGTTATCAAAGCTCAATGATCTACAAGATTATGCAAGTATTTTATTATACCACTACCACATGCAACATTTCCTGAACCAACCAAATAACAGTGAACGAAGCAGTTTCAACCTTCGCCATGAACATTAAGAATAAAGCTAAGAACATATGTGTTCATATGCAACAGCGGAGCGTGTCTCTCCCAAACAAGCATGAATTTATTCAGAGAATGAAAATAACAAAACAAAAATAAAAGCACACAGACGCTCCAAGTAAAGCACATAAGATGTGACGGAATAAAAATATAGTTTCACTAGAGGTGACCTAATAATGTCGATGAAGAAGGGGATGCCTTGGGCATCCCCAAGCTTAGATGCTTGAGTCTTCTTGAAATATGCAGGGATGATCCACGGGGCATCCCCAAGCTTAGACTTTTCACTCTTCTTGATCATATATCATCCTCCTCTCTTGATCCTTGAAAACTTCCTCCACACCAAACTCAAAACAAACTCATTAGAGGGTTAGTGCATAATCAAAAATTCACATGTTCAGAGGTGACACAATCATTCTTAACACTTCTGGACATTGCCCAAAGCTACTGAAAGTTAATGGAACAAAGAAATCCATCAAACATAGCAAAACAGGCAATGCGAAATAAAAGGCAGAATCTGTCAAAACAGAACAGTCCGTAAAGACGAATTTTTTAGAGGCACTTAACATGCTCAGATGAAGAAGATCAAATTGAATGAAAGTTGCGTACATATCTGAGGATTACTCATGATTTGTCGCAGATTTTTCTGAGTTACCTACAGAGAGATCTACTCAAATTCGTGACAGCAAGAAATCTGTTTCTGCAAATCCAAATCTAGTATCAACCTTACTATCAAAGACTTTACTTGGCACAACAATGCAATAAAATAAAGATAAGGAGAGGTTGCTACAGTAGTAACAAGTTCCAAGACACAAATATAAAACAAAAATTGCTGTAGTAAAATAAACACATGGGTTATCTCCCAAGAAGTGCTTTCTTTATAGCCATTAAGATGGGCTCAGTAATTTAAATGATGCACTCGCAAGAAATAAGAGTTGAAGCAAAAGAGAGCATAAAAAAGCAAGTATGAAACAAATTTAAGCCTAACCCACTTCCTATGGAAATGAATCTTTTAAATAAACAAATTCATGAAGAACAAAGTGGCAAGCATAGGAAGATAAAACACAAGTAACTTCAAAATTTTCAGCATAGAGAGGTGTTTTAGTAACATGAAAATTTCTACAACCATATTTTCCTCTCTCATAATAATTTCCAGTAGCATCATGAAAAAACTCAACAATATAACTATCACATAAAGCATTCTAATCATGAGTCTCATGCATAAAATAATTACTACTCCCAACATAAGCATAGTCATTCTTATTAATTGTAGTGGGAGCAAATTCAACAAAGTAGCTATCATTATTATTCTCATCATCAAATATAGGAGGCATAGTATAATCATAATAAACTTTATCCTCCATAGTAGGTGGCACCAAAATACCACTATCATTATAATCATCATAAATGGGAGGAAAAGTGTCATCAAAGTAAATTTTCTCCTCCATGCTTGGGGGACTAAAAATATCATGCTCTTCAAAACCAACTTCCCCAAGCTGAGAATTTTCCATATTATTAGCAACAATGGTGTTCAAAGCGTTCATACTAATATCATTGCTACTAGCATGCAAATAAGGTTCCATAGGTTTTTTAATTTTCGCATCAAACAATCCAGGTCTTAACTCAGGAAATAGATTAAAAAGCTCACTGTTATTTTCCATTATGCCTAACTAGTGAACAAGAAACAAAAAGATGCAATTGCAGATCTAAAGGAAATAGCTTCGAGCACTCACACACCGACAGTGCTAGGAAATAGCTTAGTAGTCGGAGGATGTGAATACCTTTACCTTACCTCCCGGCAACGGCGCGAAAATAGCTTGATGTCTACGCACGCTTCTATTCCTGTAGAGTGTTGGGTCTCCAAGAGCAGAGGTTTGTAGAACAGCAGCAAAGTTTCCCTTAAGTGAATCACCCAAGGTTTATCGAACTCGGGGAGGAAGAGGTCAAAGATATCCTCTCAAGCAACCCCGCAATCACGATACAAGAAGTCTCTTGTGTCCCCAACACACCTAATACACTTGTCGATGTATAGGTGCACTAGTTCGGCGAAGAGATAGTGAAATACAAGTAATATGGATGAATATGAGTGGTAATAGCAATCTGAATAAAATATGGCAGCAAGCAAACATGTAGCAGAACAGTAAACAAACGGAGATTCAATATTTGGAAACAAGGCATGGGGATCATACTTTCACTAGTGGACACTCTCAACATTGATCATATAACTGAAACTACTCTACACTCTTTGGTTGGATAACACACACCATTCATTGTGTAGGGATACAAGAGCTCCCTCAAGCCGGAGTTAACAAGCTCCACAACATCCGGAGTTCATATTTAAGTAACCTTTAGAGTGCAAGATAGACCATTGCAATTTAGACCGAGTACTAACATAGCGTGCACACTGTCAACGTCAGGCTATGAAAAGGGGAATAGATCGCATCAATACTATCATAGTAATAGTTAACTCCATAATCTACAAGAGATCACAATCATAGCTTATACCAAGTACTACATGATGCACACACTGTCAATGTTACACCATGGAGGAGGAATAGACTACTTTAATAACATCACTAGAGTAGCACATAGATGATATTCAACTAGATCACAAAGAGAGAGATGAACCACATAGCTACGGTAGAGCCCTCAGCCTCGGGGGAGAACTACTCCTCCTCATCATAGGAGACAACAGCGGCGATGAAGATGGCGGTGGTGTCGATGGAGATGCCTTCCGGGGCACTTCCCCTCCGGCGGCGTGCCGGAACAGAGACTTCTGTCCCCCGAATCCTGGCTTCGCGATGGCGGCGGCTCTGGAACTTTTCTCGTCCCGTGGCTTGATACGTCTCAAACGTATCTATAATTTCTTATGTTCCATGCTACTTTTATGATGATACTCGCATGTTTTATACACATTATATGTCATTATTATGCATTTTCCGGCACTAACCTATTAACGAGATGCCGAAGAGCCAGTTGCTGTTTTCTGTTTTTGGTTTCAGAAATCCTAGTAAGGAAATATTCTCAGAATTGGACGAAATCAACGCCCAGGGTCCTATTTTTCCACGAAGCTTCCAGAAGACCGAGGGAGAGATGAAGTGGGGCCATGGGGCGCCGCCACACTAGGGCAGCGCGGCCTGGACCTTGGCCGCGCGGCCCTGTGGTGTGGGGCCCCTGTGAGGCCCCCTGACCTACCCTTCCGCCTACTTAAGCCTTCGTCGATAATAGCCCCAGTACCGAGAGCCACGATATGGAAAACCTTCCGAGACGCCGCCGCCAATCCCATCTTGGGGATTCAGGAGATCGCCTCCGGCACCCTGCCGGAGAGGGGAATCATCTCCCGGAGGACTCTACACCGCCATGGTCGCCTCCGGATTGATGTGTGAGTAGTTCACCCCTGGACTATGGGTCCATAGCAGTAGCTAGATGGTCGTCTTCTCCTCATTGTGCTATCATTGTTAGATCTTGTGAGCTGTCTAACATGATCAAGATCATCTATCTGTAATGCTACATGTGCGTTTGTTGGGATCCGATGAATAATGAATACTATGCTATGTTGATTATCAATCTATCTATGTGTTGTTTATGATCTTGCATGCTCTCCGTTGCTAGTAGAGGCTCTGGCCAAGTCATTGCTTGTAACTCCAAGAGGGAGTAATTATGCTCGATAGTGGGTTCATGCCTCCATTAAATCTGGGAGTGACAAAACCTCTAAGGTTGTGGATGTCATGTTGCCACTAGGGATAAAACATCAATTCTATATCTAAGGATGTATTTGTTGATTACATTACGCACCATACTTAATGCAATTGTTTGTTTGCAACTTAATACTGGAGGGGTTCGGATGATAACCTGAAGGTGGACTTTTTAGGCATAGATGCATGCTGGATAGCGGTCTATGTACTTTGTCGTAATGCCCAATGAAATCTCACACTACTCATCATAACATGTATGTGCATTGTTATGCTCTCTTTATTTGTCAATTGCCCAACTGTAATTTGTTCACCCAATATGCTATTTCTTATGGGAGAGACACCTCTAGTGAACTGTGGACCCCGGTCCATTCTTTTACATTGAATACAATCTGCAATACTGTTCTACTGTTTTCTGCAAACAATCATCTTCCACACTATACATCTAATCCTTTGTTACAGCAAGCGGTGAGATTGACAACCTCACTGTCACGTTGGGGCAAAGTAATTTGGTTGTGTTGTGCAGGTTCCACGTTGGCGCCGGAATCCCTGGTTGCGCTACACTCCGCCGCCATCAACCTTCAACGTGCTTCTTGACTCCTACTGGTTCGATAAACCTTGGTTTCTTGAGGGAAACTTGCTGCTGTACGCATCACACCTTCCACTTGGGGTTCCCAACGTGCGTGTGCTTTACGCGTCATCAAGCTAAATTTTTGGCGCCGTTGCCGGGGAGATCAAGACACGCTGCAAGGGGAGTCTCCACCTCCAATCTCTTTACTTTGTTTTTGTCTTGCTTTACTTTGCTTTTATTTACTGTTTTGTTTGCTTTCTTATATCAAAATACAAGAAAATTAGTTACTTGCTTTACTTTATTTACTATCTTGTTTGCGTTCTCTATATTAAAAACACAAAAAAATTAGTTACTTGCATTACTTTACTTATTTCATTATGTTTCCTCCTAAGTTTATTCTTAAAGATGTACCAGTAGGACGAGGGTCTATCATTGGGAAAGATAATATAGAAGATTTTTTCACTCATATTAGTACGGTTGAAGATTTTGAAGATAGACACTTGGTAGAACTTGCTCCTACTTATGAAATTGCTGCTGCTTCTTTAGTACACATGTTAGAAGCTAGATTTGTTAACCTCAACCCCATAATGCAGCATATGTTTCTTACACTAGGTGATATGGAAGAAGGAGAAAAAAAATATTTTGTTTTAGAAACCCTTCTTAAAGAATTTGGTGATGTAGCAAGAGAAGCTAGAAAAGTCTTTACTAAATATAATATGCTTGGCTCTTATACGAACTTTGCTAGCACCCTTGAAAAGATGGAAAAAGATAGACAAAAGTACACTAATAAAGTTAATTATGAGGGGGATATTAAAACATCAATACCTTGCAAGCTCTTGGGAATGTGCGAGGCACTAGAAAAGAATTTTGATTGGATTGTTCCTGAAAATTTGTTTGATGAGAGTAGCAAGCCTAAGGGTAATGAAAAGGGAGCCTCTGCAACTTACATATACAAGATACAATGCATAGTTGAGAAAACTCCAAACCCCGATGCCAATGCTTCATCTCTTGATAACACTTGATACACACTTTCTGCGCCTAGCTGAAAGGCGTTAAAGAAAAGCGCTTATGGGAGACAACCCATTATTTTACTATAGTACTTTTGTTTTATATTTGAGTCTTGGAAGTTGTTACTACTATAGCAACCTCTTCTTATCTTAGTTTTATTGCATTGTTGTGCCAAGTAAAGTCTTTAATGATAAAGTTGATACTAGATTTGGATTACTGCGCAGAAACAGATTTCTTTCTGTCACGAATTTGAACAGTAGTCTCTGTAGGTAACTCATAAAATTATGCCAATTTACGAGCGTGATCCTCAGATATGTATGCAACTTTCATTAGTTTTGAGTTTTCTCCTTTGAGTAAGTCTGGTGCCCCAGAAAAATACGTCTTTACGGACTGTTCTGTTTTGACAGATTCTGCCTTTTATTTCGCATTGCCTGTTTTGCTATGTTTGATGTATTTCTTTGTTCCATTAACTTTCAGTAGCTTTGTGCAATGTCCAGAAGTGTTAAAAATGATTGTGTCACCTCTGAACATGTGAATTTTTGGTTATGCACTAACCCTCTAATGAGTTTGTTTCGAGTTTGGTGTGGAGGAAGTTTTCAAGGATCAAGAGAGGAGGATGATACAATATGATCAAGGAGAGTGAAAGCTCTAAGCTTGGGGATGCCCCGGTGGTTCATCCCTGCATATTTTAAGAAGACTCAAGCGTCTAAGCTTGGGGATTCCCAAGGCATCCCCTTCTTCATCGACAACATTATCAGGTTTCTCTAGTGAAACTATATTTTTATTCCATCACATCTTATGTGCTTTACTTGGAGCATCTGTATGTTTTTGTTTTTGTTTTGTTTGAATAAAGTTGGATCCTAGCATTCATTGTGTGGGAGAGAGACACGCTCCGCTGTTGCATATGGACACATATGTCCTTAGGCTTTACTCATAATATTCATGGCGAAGGTTGAACTGCTTCGTTAATTTGTTATATGGTTGGAAACGGGAAATGCTACATGTGGTAATTGGTACAATATCTTGAATAATGTGATACTTGGCAATTGTTGTGCTCATGTTTAAGCTTTTGCATCATATACTTTGCACCTATTAATGAAGAAATATATAGAGCTTGCTAAAATTTGGTTTGCATAATTGGTCTCTCTAAGGTCTAGATATTTTCTAGTAAAGGTCGAACAACAAGGAAGACGGTATAGAGTCTTATAATGCTTACAATATGTCTTTTATGTGAGTTTTGTTGTACCGGTTCATACTTGTGTTTGCTTTAAACAACCTTGCTAGCCTAAACCTTGTATCGAGAGGGAATACTTCTCATGCATCCAAAATCCTTGAGCCAAACACTATGCCACTTGTGTCCACCATACCTACCTACTACATGGTATTTCTTCGCCATTCCAAAGTAAATTGCTTGAATGCTACCTTTAAAATTTCCATTATTTATCTTTGCAATATATAGCTCATGGGACAAATAGCCTAAAAACTATTGTGGTATTGAATATGTACTTATGCATCTTATCTCTTATAAGTTGCTTGTTGTGCGATAACCATGCTCCTGGGGACGCTATCAACTATTTCTTTGTTGAATATCATGTGAGTTGCTATGCATGTTCATCTTGTATGAAGTAAGGGCGATTTACCATGAGTTGAATGGTTTGAGTATGCATATTGTTAGAGAAGAACATTGGGCCGCTAACTAAAGCCATGATTCATGGTGGAAGTTTCAGTTTTGGACAAATATCCTCAACCTCATATGAGAATATTATTTGTTGCTAAATGCTTATGCATTAAAGAGGAGTCCATTATCTGTTGTCTATGTTGTCCCGGTATGTATGTCTAAGTTGAGAATAATCAAAAGCGAGAAATCCAATGCGAGCTTTCTCCTTAGACCTTTGTACAGGCGGCATAGAGGTACCCCATTGTGACACTTGGTTAAAACATATGTATTGCGATGATAATCCAGGTAATCCGAGCTAATTAGGACAAGGTGCGGGCACTATTGGTATACTATGCATGAGGCTTGCAACTTGTAGGATATAATTTACATGATACATATGCTTTATTACTACCGTTGACAAAATTGTTTCTTGTTTTCAAAATAAAAGCTCTAGCACAAATATAGCAATCCATGCTTCCCTCTGCGAAGGGCCTTTCTTCTACTTTTATTGTTGAGTCAGTTTACCCATTTCCTTCTATCTCAAGAAGCAAACACTTGTGTTAACTGTGCATTGATTCTTACATACTTGCATATTGCACTTGTTATATTACTTTATGCTGACAATATCCATGAGATATACATGTTATAAGTTGAAAGCAACCGCTGAAACTTAATCTTCCTTTGTGTTGCTTCAATGCCTTTACTATGAATCTATTGCTTTATGAGTTAACTCTTATGCAAGACTTATTGATGCTTGTCTTGAAAGTACTATTCATGAAAAGTCTTTGCTATATGATTCAGTTGTTTACTCATTACATTAACCATTGCTTCGAATCGCTGCATTCATTACATGTGCTTACAATAGTATTGATCAAGATTATGATAGCATGTCACTTAAGAAATTATCTTTGTTATCGTTTACCTACTCGGGACGAGTAGGAACTAAGCTTGGGGATGCTTGATACGTCTCAAACGTATCTATAATTTCTTATGTTCCATGCTACTTTTATGATGATACTCGCATGTTTTATACACATTATATGTCATTATTATGCATTTTCCGGTACTAACCTATTAACGAGATGCCGAAGAGCCGCTTGTTGTTGCTTTTGGTTTTAGAAATCCTAGTAAGGAAATATTCTCGGAATTGGACGAAATCAACGCCCAGGTCCTATTTTTCCACGAAGCTTCCAGAAGACCGAGGGAGAGACGAAGTGGGGCCACGGGGCGCCGCCACACTAGGGCGGCGGCCTGGACCTTGGTCGCGCGGCCCTGTGGTGTGGGGCCCCCGTGAGGCCCCCTGACCTACCCTTCCGCCTACTTAAGCCTTCGTCGATAATAGCCCCAGTACCGAGAGCCACGATACGGAAAACCTTCCAGACGCCGCCAATCCCATCTCGGGGATTCAGAGATCGCCCGCACCCTGCCGGAGAGGGGAATCATCTCCCGGAGGACTCTACACCGCCATGGTCGCCTCCGGATTGATGTGTGAGTAGTTCACCCCTGGACTATGGGTCCATAGCAGTAGCTAGATGGTCGTCTTCTCCTCATTGTGCTATCATTGTTAGATCTTGTGAGCTGCCTGATGTCTACGGGAGCTTCTATTCTTGTAGACAGTGTTGGGCCTCCAAGAGCAGAGGTTTGTAGAACAGCAGCAAGTTTCCCTTAAGTGGATCACCCAAGGTTTATCGAACTCAGGGAGGAAGAGGTCAAAGATATCCCTCTCATGCAACCCTGCAACCACAAAGCAAGAAGTCTCTTGTGTCCCCAACACACCTAATAGGTGCACTAGTTCGACGAAGAGATAGTGAAATACAGGTGGTATGAATAAGTATATGAGCAGTAGTAACGGCGCCAAAAGTGCTTGCTGGCGAAGTAAAGATGCAGAACAAGAAACAAGCAGCGATAGCAGTATTGGAAACAAGGCCTAGGGATTATACTTTCACTAGTGGACACTCTCAACATCGATCACATAATAAAACCACTCTACACTCTATTGTTGGATGATGAACACCAATTGCGTAGGGCTACAAGAGCACCTCAATGCCGGAGTTAACAAGCTCCACAATATTCGATATTCATGTTGAAATAACCTTAGAGTGCATGATAGATCAACACAACTATACCAAGTACTAACATAGCATGCACACTGTCACCTTCATACTATGAGAGGAGGAATAGATCACATTAATACCATCATAGTAATAGTTAACTTCATAATCTACAAGAGATCATAATCATAAACTACGCCAAGTACTACATGATGCACACACTGTCACCATTACATCATGGAGGAGGAATAGAGTACTTTAATAACATCACTAGAGTAGCACATAGATGAATAGTGATACAAAACACATTGCAATCATAAAGGGATATAAATAAGCACTTCACTATGCCATTCATAACAGTGAATAAGTATTCTGTGAAATATAGCCTAAGAGACCCACACGGTGCACACACTGTCACCTTTACACACGTGGGACAAGGAGTCTCCGGAGATCACATAAGTAAAATTCACTTGACTAGCATAACGACATCTAGATTACAATCATCACCATATGGATCTCAATCATGTAAGGCAGCTCATGAGATCATTGTATTGAAGTACATAGAGAGAGATGAACCACATAGCTACCGGTACAGCCCCGAGCCTCGATGGAGAACTACTCCTTCCTCATGGGAGACAGCAGCGGTGATGATGGCGGTGGTGTCGATGGAGAAGCCTTCCGGGGGCACTTCCCCGTCCCGCAGCGTGCCGGAACAGAGACTCCTGTCCCCCGATCTTGGCTGCGATGGCGGCTCGGGAAGGTTTTTGCGGGTTTCGTCGATCGTCTTAGGGTTTTCGCGAGGCTTTAAATAGGCGGAAGGGCAAGGTCGGTGGAGTCCTGGTGGGGCCACACACCAAGGCGCGCCCTACCCCCTGCGCGCGCCGGCCACAAGTGTGGGCCCACCAGGGCTCCCCTCCGGCGGCTCTCGGGTGTTCCGGCTTCGTGAAAATAGGATGTTGCGTTGATTTCGTCCGATTCCGAGAATATTTCCTTACTAGGATTTCTGAAACCAAAAACAGCAGAAAACAGAACTGGCACTGCGGCATCTCGTCAATAGGTTAGTTCCGGAAAACGCATAAATATGACATAAAGTATGCATAAAACATGTAGATATCATCAATAATGTGGCATGGAACATAAGAAATTATCGATACGTCGGAGACGTATCAGCATCCCCAAGCTCTGCTCGTCCCGAGCAGGTAAACGATAACAAAGATAATTTCTGAGTGACATGCCATCATAACCTTGATCATACTATTGTAAACACATGTAATGAATGCAGCGATCAAAACAATGGTAATGACATGAGTAAACAAATGAATCATGTAGCAAAGACTTTTCATGAATAGTACTTTCAAGACAAGCATCAATAAGTCTTGCATAAGAGTTAACTCATAAAGCAATAAATCAAAGTAGAGGTATTGAAGCAACACAAAGGAAGATTAAGTTTCAGCGGTTGCTTTCAACTTATAACATGTGTATCTCATGGATATTGTCAATGCAAAGTAATATAACAAGTGCAATATGCAAGTATGTAGGAATCAATGCACAGTTCACACAAGTGTTTGCTTCTTGAGGTGGAGAGAGATAGGTGAACTGACTCAACATAAAAGTAAAAGAAAGGCCCTTCGCAGAGGGAAGCAGGGATAAATCATGTGCTAGAGCTTTTCAAGTTTTGAAATCATATAGAGAGCATAAAAGTAAAATTTTGAGAGGTGTTTGTTGTTGTCAACGAATGGTAGTGGGTACTCTAACTACCTTATCAACCAGACTTTCAAGAGCGGCTCCCATGAAGGACGTTATCTCTACCAGCAAGGTAGATCATCCCTCTTCTCTTTGTTTACACATGTATTTTAGTTTCATTATTGATGACACTCCTCCCAACCTTTTGCTTACACAAGCCATGGCTAACCGAATCCTCGGGTGCCTTCCAACATTCACAAACCATGAAGGAGTGTCTATTTGCAAAATTAAGTTGCTTGCTGATGAATCAGAGAAAAACATGTGAAGAGAATTATTAATGCAAGTTGTAATTAATTGGGGCTGGGAACCCCATTGCCAGCTCTTTTGCAAAATTATTGGATAAGCGGATGAAGCCACTAGTCCATTGTGAAAGTCTGTCAAAAGTAAATGACAAGATCGAAAGATAAAACACCACATACTTCCTCATGAGCTATAAAACATTAACACAAATTGAGAAGCATTTTGAATTGTTTAAAGGTAGCACACAAGCATTTACTTTGGAATGGCGGAAAATACCATGTAGTAGGTAGGTATGGTGGACACAAATGGCATAGTGGTTGGCTCAAGGATTTTGGATGCATGAGAAGTATTCCCTCTCGATACAAGGTTTAGGCTAGCAAGGTTATTTGAAACAAACACAAGGATGAACCGGTGCAGCAAAACTCACATAAAAGACATATTGTAAACATTATAAGACTTTACACCGTCTTCCTTGTTGTTCAAACTCAATACTAGAAATTATCTAGACCTTAGAGAGACCAAATATGCAAACCAAATTTTAGCAAGCTCTATGTATTTCTTCATTAATAAGTGCAAAGTATATGATGTAAGAGCTTAAACATGAGCACAACAATTGCCAAGTATCACATTATCCAAGACATTTTACCAATTACTACATGTAGCATTTTCTGATTCCAACCATATAACAATTAACGAAGCAGTTTCAACCTTCGCCATGAACATTAAAAGCTAAGAATACATGTGTTCATATGAACCAGCGGAGCGTGTCTCTCTCCCACACAAGCATTTATTCAAACCAAACAAAAATGAAAACAAAAGCACACAGACGCTCCAAGCAAAGTACATAAGATGTGACCGAATAAAAATATAGTTTCAAGAGAAGGAACCTGATAATTTGTCGATAAAGAAGGGGATGCCTTGGGCATCCCAAGCTTAGATGCTTGAGTCTTCTTGAAATATGCAGGGATGAACCACCGGGGCATCCCCAAGCTTAGACTTTTCACTCTTCTTGATCGTAGTATATCATCCTCCTCTCTTGACCCTTGAAAACTTCCTTCACACCAAACTCGAAACAAACTCATTAGAGGGTTAGTGCATAATCAAAAACTCACATGTTCAGAGGTGACACAATCATTCTTAACACTTCTGGACATTTCCCAAAGCTACTGGAAGTCAATGGAACAAAGAAATCCATCCTACATAGCAAAAGAGGCAATGCGAAATAAAAGGCAGAATCTGTCAAAACAGAATAGTCCGTAAAGACGAATTTTAAAGAGGCACCAGACTTGCTCAAATGAAAATGCTCAAATTGAATGAAAGTTGCGTACATATCTAAGGATCACTCACGTAAATTGGCATAATTTTCTGAGTTTTCTACAGAGAATATTACCCAGATTCGTGACAGCAAAGAAAACTGTTTCTGCGCAGTAATCCAAATCTAGTATCATCCTTCTATTAGAGACTTTACTTGGCACAACAATGCAATAAAACTAAGATAAGGAGAGGTTGCTACAGTAGTAAACAACTTCCAAGACTCAAATATAAAACAAAAGTACTGTAGTAAAAACATGGGTTGTCTCCCATAAGCGCTTTTCTTTAATGCCTTTCAGCTAGGCGCAGAAAGTGTATATCAAGTATTATCAAGAGATGAAGCATTGATATCATTAGCTCCCCCATCTGTAGTGGTACTAAGGGCTTTGTCAATTTTAGGCCTATAATAATATTTTTTTGGTTTAGGCACCTTAGAGACATACATAAACTTTTGCTCCTTACCCACATAAGCTTTCTCTTTATACTTAAGAGAAGAAAAAGTTGAACCCAAGGTTTCCATAGCTTCTTCAAGTTCACCAATCCTATTGATTTGATTATCATGGACAACACAAGTTCCTAGAACACTAATTCTTTCATCAATTCCTCCTAAGGATTTATCAAGTTCATCAGTTTTATCAAGCAGCATTTCCAATTTAGTTTCAATGCTTGGAAAATTTTTCTCTATGGTTTCCAATTTTTTCATAACGTCCTCAAGAGAGATTTCGCTTTTAGTTTCATTAACAGGTGGTATTCCAACTAGACTCTCAATGATGCAACTAGCTTCTAAAGCAGGAGTACCTAGGAAATTACCCCCCGAAAGAGTATCAAGAACATACCTATTCCAACTAGATATACCAACATTAAAGTTCCTAAGTAGGACAATAGTGGAGTGTTTCTTCGTGCACCTATGATGAGCATCACTAATTCTATACCAAGCATCTTTAAAACTTTCTCCACCTTGTTGTTTAAAAGAACGAACTTCAACTTCCGGATTACTCATTTTAGCAGTAAATAAAGTAAACTAGATAAAGTAAATGCAAGTAACTAATTTTTTTGTGTTTTTGATATAGCAAACAAGATAGTAAATAAAGTAAAACTAGCAACTAATTTTTTTGTGTTTTGATTTAGTGCAGCAAACAAAGTAGTAAATAAAATAAAGCAAGACAAAAACAAAGTAAAGAGATTGGATTGTGAAGACTCCCCTTGCAGCGTCTTGATCTCCGGCAACGGCGCCAAAAGTGCTTGATGTCTACGGAGCTTCTATTCTTGTAGACAGTTGGGCCTCCAAGAGCAGAGGTTTGTAGAACAGAGCAAGTTTCCCTTAAGTGGATCACCCAAGGTTTATCGAACTCGGAGGAAGAGGTCAAAGATATCCCTCTCATGCAACCCCGCAACCACAAAGCAAGAAGTCTCTTGTGTCCCCAACACACCTAATAGGTGTACTAGTTCGACGAAGAGATAGTGAAAGGTGGTATGAATAAGTATATGAGCAGTAGTAACGGCGCAGAAAAGTGCTTGTCGTGCAAGTAAGTAAAGATGCAGAGAACAAGAAACAAGCAAATATAGTATTGGAAACAAGGCCTAGGGATTATACTTTCACTAGTGGACACTCTCAACATCGATCATGTAATAAAACCACTCTACACTCTATTGTTGGATGATGAACACCAATTGCGTAGGGCTACAAGAGCACCTCAATGCCGGAGTTAACAAGCTCCACAATATTCGATATTCATGTTTAAATAACCTTAGAGTGCATGATAGATCAACACAACTATATCAAGTACTAACATAGCATGCACACTGTCACCTTCATACTATGAGAGGAGGAATAGATCACATTAATACCATCATAGTAATAGTTAACTTCATAATCTACAAGAGATCATAATCATAAACTACGCCAAGTACTACATGATGCACACACTGTCACCATTACATCATGGAGGAGGAATAGAGTACTTTAATAACATCACTAGAGTAGCACATAGATGAATAGTGATACAAAACACATTGCAATCATAAAGGGATATAAATAAGCACTTCACTATGCCATTCATAACAGTGAATAAGTATTCTGTGAAATATAGCCTAAGAGACCCACACGGTGCACACACTGTCACCTTTACACACGTGGGACAAGGAGTCTCCGGAGATCACATAAGTAAAATTCACTTGACTAGCATAACGACATCTAGATTACAATCATCATCATATGGATCTCAATCATGTAAGGCAGCTCATGAGATCATTGTATTGAAGTACATAGAGAGAGATGAACCACATAGCTACCGGTACAGCCCCGAGCCTCGATGGAGAACTACTCCTCCTCATGGGAGACAGCAGCGTGATGAAGATGGCGGTGGTGTCGATGGAGAAGCCTTCCGGGCACTTCCCCGTCCGGCAGCGTGCCGGAACAGACTCCGTCCCCGATCTTGGCTTCGCGATGATGGCGGCTCTGGAAGGTTTTTGCGGGTTTCGTCGATCGTCTTAGGGTTTTCGCGACGGAGGCTTTAAATAGGCGAAAGGGCAAGGTTGGTGGAGTCCTGGTGGGGCCACACACCAAGGCGGCGCGCCCTACCCCCTGGCCGCGCCGGCCACAAGTGTGGGCCCACCAGGGCTCCCCTCGCGGCTCGGGTGTTCTGGAAGCTTCGTGTGAAAATAGGATGTCAGCGTTGATTTCGTCCGATTCCGAGAATATTTCCTTACTAGGATTTCAAACCAAAAACAGAAAACAGGAACTAGCACTCGCGCATCTCGTCAATAGGTTAGTTCCAAAAACGCATAAATATGACATAAAGTATGCATAAAACATGTAGATATCATCAATAATGTGGCATGGAACATAAGAAATTATCGATACGTCGGAGACGTATCAGCCTAACATGATCAAGATCATCAATCTGTAATGCTACATGTGCGTTTGTTGGGATCCGATGAATAATGAATACTATGCTATGTTGATTATCAATCTATCTATGTGTTGTTTATGATCTTGCATGCTCTCCATTGCTAGTAGAGGCTCTGGCCAAGTCATTGCTTGTAACTCCAAGAGGGAGTAATTATGCTCGATAGTGGGTTCATGCCTCCATTAAATCTGGGAGTGACAACAACCTCTAAGGTTGTGGATGTCTGTTGCCACTAGGGATAAAACATCAATTCTATATCTAAGGATGTATTTGTTGATTACATTACGCACCATACTTAATGCAATTGTCTTGTTTGCAACTTAATACCGGAGGGGTTCGGATGATAACCGAAGGTGGACTTTTTAGGCATAGATGCATGCTGGATAGCGGTCTATGTACTTTGTCGTAATGCCCAATTAAATCTCACACTACTCATCATAACATGTATGTGCATTGTTATGCTCTCTTTATTTGTCAATTGCCCAACTGTAATTTGTTCACCCAATATGTTATTTCTTATGGGAGAGACACCTCTAGTGAACTGTGGACCCCGATCCATTCTTTTACATCAAATACAATCTACTGAATACTGCTTTTTTTTCAAAACAATCATCTTCCACACTATACATCTAATCCTTTGTTACAGCAAGCCGGTGAGATTGACAACCTCACTATCACATTGGGGCAAAGTAATTTGGTTGTGTTGTGCAGGTTCCACGTTGGCGCCGGAATTCCTGGTGTTGCGCCGCACTACACTCCGCCGTCATCAACCTTCAACGTGCTTCTTGACTCCTACTGGTTCGATAAACCTTGGTTTCATCGAGGGAAACTTGCTGCTGTACGCATCACACCTTCCACTTGGGGTTCCCAACGGGCGTGTGCTTTACGCGTCATCATGGCTTATTCCTCTAGGGTTTTCACGACAGAGGCTTTAAGTAGGCGGAAGGGCAGCCTCGGAGGGGCCCTGGTGGGGCCACACCATAGGGGCGCGCCCCACCCCTTGGTCGCGCCGCCCGCGTGTGGCCCCCCGCTCCTCTCCGGCCTTCTTCTGCTCGAACCTTCCGGAAAAATAAGATGTGGGCGTTGATTTCGTCCAATTCCGAGAATATTTCCTTTCTAGGATTTCTGAAACCAAAAACAAAGAACGGCACTTCGGCATCTTGTTAATAGGTTAGTTCCGGAAAATGCATCAAAACGATATAAAGTGTGAACAAAACATGTAGATATTGTCATAAAACTAGCATGGAACATCAGAAATTATAGATACGTTGGAGACGTATCACTCCCCTGATTACTGGGCCGCTGGAGCTCCTCCGCATGGGTTCCTCTATTCTATGGCTGCCGCTCATCCGTGTTCGCGGTTAATATGCCGCTCCATCCACCGTCTCCTTCACTTGGTGGTATGTGTGGGTACAACTCGTCCTTGTGCAGGCTGCCGAAGCAGCAGCTCGGCTAACATTGGAGATCTCGAAGGGAGAAATCTCACACAGGCGAGATAAGGGAAGAAGTCTAAAAGTGGAATACTCCAAGGGTCACCTGATTTGACTCTGACAAGCCACTTGTGTGTTGGATTTATGGTCGGCGAGTTCGAATAGGTTATGGCGGTGCCTCCATGGTTGTTGAGGAATGTCATTTTTTAAATAAAATCGCTGTTAATGGGTGGTTCCATGTGCTACATGTGTGCCTTGTTTCTGTTGTATAAGTATGGGCAAAGTGTTGCAGTGATCTTTGTGCATATGCTATATAGAGAGATATTGCACCAATGTTACACATGTGTTCTTGCAATATTGGATAAGTTAGGCAAAAATCTTGGATGTGTTGTAGATAAATGTTGCAAAAGGACGTCGCATTTTCAAAAATGCTAAACGCAGAGAAAAAATCTACATTCATGAATTTTTTGCAGCATTGACGAGATATTTTTCACCCAAATAACTGGCTAATGGTATTTGCGATTTTCTTCGTGACTTTAGTAGATCGTAGGAAAAAATGTTAGAAACTGATGCTATATATTTTGAAATTATTGCTACATACGAAACATTTTTTCTACATGATCGAAAGCATGTGATTTGATCACTTATCTCGTGCATCAGAGGAATCTAAAGGTAGTCCGTTGTTTGCTTTTTACAGCCGGGTGCAGCCTAGCGTTTGTCCAAAAGAACACATTTGAGCCTATTCCATGTCTTGTATAAGATAACGACTGTAGACACGGACTGACCTAGCCATCATGTTGCAGCTTCACCACCTCTTTCCACATTGCTTAATGGCAATAAGCAGATCCACTGTGCAAGTATAAGAAATCATCTTCAACATAATGTTAAGTGGAGAAACATCGATCTTCTTATAAAAACAATATAATTTGTTGCATTCTAAATTGACCAGGCGCAGAGCATTATGTTCAAGATACCAAAGGTCCAAAAAATCCCATTAAAGGTGATTGGAGTTCAATCACAGAGTTCACAGAGCAATATTAAAATAAAACATCAAAAGATATTCGAGGTTGGAACCAACCTAGAGCCACCTTGGCACAACACCAATGAGATCTCGAGATTTGGCACTCAAAGAAGAGATGTCCCGCCATTTCAATCTCATTAGACAATTTGCAAAACATGGCTCACTCGACTAAGCTTTACATAGAAGACGTTGTTGTTAGTTTAATTCTCTCTCAAAAGCATGCCCAACTAATTTTGTTTTTGAAAGACATAAAAAATTATTGTGCCAACAACACATCTTTGTATGATTCTTGTTCGGAGAATAATCAACCGACATGTTGTAATTTTGTTCACACCTAGATGGCCCTATGTCTTGCGTCATACACTGATCAGACTAGGAAGGTTGTACGCATAGCAACACTCCAAAGGCATTGTAGCTTTCCGCATCTCGAGAATTCTTGAATATCTCACCCTTCGAGTCCAGCAGTTTCACGGTGATCGATATGGGAGAATATTGTTGGATTTTTTCCTAAGAGCGGTCTCCTACATCTTCCATATTTCGTAGTTGAACATCATCAAGTAAGAGCTATTTAATATAATTGTCTAGTCTCTTCCAATAACATGCATAACATCGTGAACATGTCAAGTAGTGGGGTTAGTAGTAGGATTATTTTCCACATGTAAATCCTCAACAATTTCATTCCAATGTTCAGAATTAAGAAGAGATGAATCAATTACTAGAATTTGTTGGTGAATCAAGGCACCAACATTCGCATAAAGGATATTGAAGACAAAAACAACCTCGTCAAACGCGACATCTCGAGAAATATACACACGTCTAGTGGACACCTCTACACATTTGACTACCGTGTGTCATGTGCTATAGTTAAGAAAGACACACTGCTTAGAGGAAAATTTAAGTTCTCTTTTGTTGTAAAGATGGAGATTAGTCCAACAAGCGCATGCAACACATAGTGAAAGGAATAATTTGGTTGAGTTCCTAGAAGACGATAGACTGGTGCGTCATGATTGATAACTTTTTTAGACAACATGTTTATAAGATATGTAATGATGAGAAAAGCTTCATCCTAGAATTTAAGAGGCGGGTATGCATTTGCAATAAGAGCGAGTCCTACTTCAACAATATGGCAATGTTTACTTTCAGCAGAGCCATTTTCCTATGTGCATAGGGACACCAAAGATGGTGTGAGATGCCATGTGTTTGAAAAGGTGCATTCAATTTCACATATTCACCTCTCTAGTTAGATTGAACCGTAAGAATTTTTTTATCAAACTTATATTCAACATGTTTTTGAAGCTTTGCAAAGGGAGAAAGAGAATCATATTTATTCGTGAGAAAATATATCAAAGTAAATTTCTATAGTTATCATTTAATGTTACATAATAATTACGAAACCCAACTTATAAGTAGAAGAAAGACATCAAAATAAAACTAATTGTAGTCAAGCAAGACCTCATACTCTTAGTCTGTTGACGTGAATCACACACTTACTCTATGCTAGAATCTCTAACAAAATGATTTTATTATTGCTAATAATTTTACTAACAATAGTGAAGGATGGGTGATCAAGATGACTATGCCACTTTGCCTGGGAAGGCTTGGTGGCGACAAACACATGCATCTGTGACTCGAACAACGCCACCAATGTCAAAATAAGGGAATATAGACAACCAACCTAGCATCCTTTATGAATTATTTTTCACTTGACCTGATCCTTAATTAAAAAGAAGAAATGATGAAATCCAATAAAAACGCAGTTATCATAGGTGAAGCATTCAACATAGGTGAAGCATTCAACATGTTTTTACTGCGAAACTCATGTTGGGCCAACCGGGGAGGAAATGATATTTCCTTTGTGAATTTTATTCTCACGTGGAGGCAGGTTCCACCCGTCATTCTTCCTTCTTTACAAGGCAATAAGGCGTCCGCCTCGTGGCTCTTAACTACGAGGACCTAGACCACACATACCAAAGGGTATGATTATCATTATAGTAGGTTCAACATATGTAGTATTAGGGTTGTACATACGTAAATATTGGTGTGTATGTTTTTGTTTAGGTATATGTGCACAAATACTTTCGATGCGGTTCAAGTTGCAATTTTTTCCAGAATACGTGCTAATTAAGCAGGTTACATTATTATTTTAAAGGAAACATTTTTTTTATAAAAAAGTGAACGACATAGCAATTTACGGATATTTGAACGCTATTCATTCATTTTACCATGAAAGGGCTGACTAAGCTCGTGTGGAATAGGATATTTCGAGATAAACATTAATACTTCATATCATCTAGAATTGTGTGTTTTGGTTACCTCAAATTGCAATCTAAAGTTGCCAACCAAGTTTTTGTGATATTTAAGGTTACAAAGGGAAAGGATACATATAATTGCATAGTAATATATAAATAAATTAAATTTATTGATTAATATATTTCTATTGGTGTGCTTGGAATTAGAATGGACGAACATATTATCGCAAAATATTTTTTTCATACAATTGAATACGAAAAAATGGCGATGGAATGTTGTTTGATATTAGCATCATAAATGTATTTTTCATAATAAATATTATATCCTTCATTGAAGAGGGTACCCCTGACGCTAGACAATAAAAAATGAATAAGTATTGTAATGCTATGAAAAGTATGTGTCTTAATGTACATGAGTATTTTTACGTTTTAAGTTTGATAGTAATGATATAACAACAATATTGGATAGTACATCGAATGTTGTACCAACTAAACTATATACATTTAACTACATGAAGAGTTTAAGTAAAATAGTTTGTTACAAATAATACTTTCCATTAGCCCAGAAAATGGTTATTACAACCGTAAGAGGATGGTCGCAGGCGACTCCCACCTTGCCATGATAAGAAAATATGGTGCTAAAAAACAGGATTGAGTAGGGCGTCAATGATGATGTAAAATACGGTGGCAGGCAAGATGATTGAGTAGGATCAAAGGATTGGGAAATGTCACCTATTTAAATGCGAGGTAGTTTCTATGCCAAACTATTTGGGTTGGGGTGTTAAATTTTTATCTAATGAGTCTTTTGTCCAAATAGTTGTGGATGCTTTGGAATGAGGATTAGCCTTGGCAACAAAGGCTAAAGAAAAATATCTTCAGAAAGAAATATTGACACGCGTGGAATATAAAGATGGAAATTCCAAATTATGGTATGGTCTAACGAAGGTTTAAAGAATATTGTATACCATCTATGATAGAATTCAAGTTTCTGGTAATAAGATCAATTTTGGGAGGATATTTGGTATAATCGCATTGGTCTCGCATAGCCCGAGCTCTAGCAAAATGTTAGAGTAAAAGGCTTTACAATGAAAACATTATATAATTCTCTACAAACCAGGGCTCCGTCAAAGAATTTCAAACATCCGTGTCTCTGAAAGTGTCATCCAAGATTAAAATTCTCTAGCTGGTTATATGGGGGAGAGTCCTTACCATAGATAAGTTAAGATTATCAGGGGGGACCGGACGAAGTCTTGAATCGCTCACATGGATGGGCGTCAACATGTCTAAGACTAGACAACGGATAGCGTTTATTAGGAAAGATTGTGTATGGTTTGTGCTATCTCATCTACTGCTAGGTTCTGTAATGTTTCAGTGGTCTGTAATGTGAATTCGAACTTCGCAGACAGCCTGGTTAGAAAATGTCTTACTATTACTGGTGTAATGTAGCAAACTATATGTTTCGTTAATGAAGCATGCGTAGAACCGGCGCAAGGCAAGATGAGGCTCGTGGTTTCCTCCCCACGAGGCCGCCGCCGCGGCACCACGGGACCGCGACCGCACGAGCGCCGCGCGGCCGCCGGTGGCGCGCCGGCTGCTCGCATGTGCTTTCCACTAGCATCGCGGCCGGTGCCGAGGCCCGTCAAACAATTGGGACGCGTCTCCTCGGCGGGGGCGCGCGAGGCGGCCTCGGACTGCACGGCGGACAGCCTGTGCCATCGCTCGTCTTGGGGACGCAGGATCAAACTCACGCGGTGCCGTACCTGCACGCCATGGTAACTTGAGTATGACAAGAAAATTCACCTTGCTTGAGCCCTAGGTAAACCCTGGCAGGCAGGCTGGCAAGGTCGGGCAATGTCTTGCCGGATGCAGGTGGACGGTGGAATGGATCATTCAATCTATGTGGAGTATAAAACTTTCCTCTAGGTTCATGCACGCGCGCAGGATTTGTGAATTCGCTGCTCGTCTTCCCCATGGGAGGGAGGCTGCACGCCTGCACCCGTCCTGCATTTAGGATCAGGCCGAGCTGAAGATGCCAGCGGTATATCCAGGTGAGTTACGGAGCTCGAAGCTCAGAATAGATAGTTTGAGTGAGGGAGACTCCAGAGATGATCCGATAAGAAATTTTATGCATTTCCGACTCGAGTATCCAATTCAGAATTCGAAGCTGACTTTGGTTTCCTGCCAGCCAGCGTGGCCTGTCCCTCGAGCTCCCTGCACAGAAATATTCGCGCGGGCGCAACAGTGCGGTCACCACGAGAAGACCATAAACAAAGTCGCGGACTGGGAATCGACGAGTCCCGGCGTTGCATGATGACCATGTACCAATATCTCCGTGTTCGTGTGTGCTTCTCCTTCTTGCCACGCGTGCCGCAAGAATCTCGGTTCGATCTTCATCTTGCACGTCCGAAGCTAGGTCAATGGAAACGAGGCACGCACATGCCGACCAGCCAGCTGTAGGATAGGAGTGTCATCGATATGCATGTTTGCATGGTCCATGGGAGTCCACGATCTACTCAATTTAGTGTCAGCTTTCGCCCTACAACCACGAGATCGACGCACTGAATCGAGAGTTAGCGAGAGGAAGAAGAAGAACACAAGGGCTTGGGGTATTTTTGTGCGGCGTTCAACTTAGCCAATTTTCTCTCATTCCGTTCCTTTTATTCAACGGAATATAAGCATGCCGTGGAGATCGCCACGATCCCTACTGAAATGTGCAAACCCACGTCTCGAACAGAGCCCACGGTGGTCCTAAAGACTCGGATGTGGACACACAAAACGCCCCACCGTCCTAACAAATTCTAACTGAAATCTCTGACGAATCTGAACACAATGACACCTAAAACGCTTGACCGGATTTATTTGAACATTTAGGCCAGGAAATCTAACCAGTTCGAATATTCGTTGAACAAAAAATAATTCCTTGGCTACTTTTCAACATAATATTTTGCCGATAAGTTCATCACACGACATTTGTAAAATGGGGCAAGTTTTTTGCCACAATCTATTTATTAAGAGGTAAAAAATGCACCGTTAATTTTATGGTAAATCGGGAGAAACCGATACATATGAACCAAAGCACACTATATATTCTCAAAACATGAATACCCCATATTAGCATAGGCAACCCAACAAACTCTTTCGACACACAATACCCCCCCCCCCCCCCCCACCCACCCACACAAACAATTAAACAACACAACGAGGCTATTGGAACATCTGAAAAAAGGGAATGTCAACAGCAAGAAAATTATTTGAAACTATCATACATGAACTTGCTTATTTGAGATTTACAATACGTAGGAATTTAGAAACTTAAAACTCTTCTTTCAATAAAAAGAATAAAAATTAACTTCAAGTATACCATACTACATTTTTAAATCATTTTCCTATTGTCTTGGTAATACATTCTATTCCACAAGGGACAGTTTGACATCGGCAAATCTAGGAGTGACAAGAGTATATTTCTTCCTAAATTTTACATTTAAAGAGTCTTGGAGGCCAATTCCCCATAAGAGCGGTCGATAGCGAATGTATGTTTGACACTGCGCAACAGGTTAATGAATACCACAATTTCAGCATTCATATTATCCCAATGTTGTTTGATTTGGATAGCTTCTCTTCTTCTTCATCAATTTATGCTCTAGAAGTTTATATAATTATGTTAATCTAAGCATACACTAGAAATCACTATTGAGATATTTGTTTGATTGCATGCCTTAGTGATGTACCATAATTTCTTAAAAACCCACGATATTATATAATATTAAGACAGACACACACACACAATATAATTTATGCAATTTTGAATGTAATAAACAAATTATAACTAATATAGAGCAAAGATATTACATGGTCAATTGTGAAAACTATGTAAATTATACTAGTTAAAACTAGCATGATATATGAAGTTTTAAATTATAAATTTTTATTATAAATCATAATTTATGTTAGTTTTTTATTTGTCACAAATGGCTTCGACTAATGTTGCTATCAACAAAATAAATCCGGATATGCACGATTCATATAATATAGCAAGAACAATCTTTTTGTCAAGTACTAGGTTATGGACGAAGATGAAATATGTCACTAGGTTGTAATTTCTAATGGAGCAACGGTAGGAAAGGTCAAATGGCTAAAAGTAACTAGAAGTACTAATATTAGTTTGCGTGGTCTCCCTATCGTTGTCGTTGGGAGCCTATCCATGTGCAGAGAATGTGCTTGGACTTGTGGGGCCGGTGCCCAATACTTGAGTTCACAATTGCTCAAAAAAAACTTCATTCGATAACTGTGGATATACAAAAATCTATTGACATAAACATATCCATTGTGAGAATATTATGTTTCCCAACATAAACCAATTTTCTAGAAATAAAATTGAGTTACATGTAGTTCTCGTGAAAATATGTGCTCGGATTGAGAGTATCGATGTAAAGTTATAAATTACTGCATGTTCAAGCAAAGAAAGTGCCATGGTTATTTTTAATCACATGTTACTCACGTATAGAACATTGTGTATATAGCTTTGGGTAAATCTTGAGCTATGGCATATTGCTAGTATATGCATATTGAGTGGTCATGGTTCTTTGTGTACGGAAGGTAAGGTGGGGAGTGATGTTTTGGAACATGGGAGCATATGCTCCCTATATTTTCAAATGCATCTTATACATATTTTAAATTTCAAAAAAATTGAAACAAAAAATTCGCACGTACATCTTCACGTGCTACGCGCTCACAAAGTCGTTTCATAAAAAATGAACTTATCATGTGACGTGTGTAAAAAAGACAAAATTCAAAATTCAGTGCTGAAAATAATGCTTTTCACAGGATAAGTTTTCTCTTTTTTACATAGGCCACGAAAAATATTATTTTTTCATGAAACTTGACGCACACACATATATTATGGAGATGTACATGTATAATTTTTTATCAAAATTTTTCCACATTTCGAAATATGTTTTGTTGGTAGAGGGAGCATACGCACCCGGGAGCCGAATTGAATTTCCGAGGTAAGGTGCCTATAAGTAGAACATCATGCATGTATCTCTGAATGATTGACCAAATTAAGGTGATATGCAGAAAAAAAAAATTTAAGGTCACTTGATATTTTCAATCAATAGATAACTTATTTCTAATAAAATGTTCTAAAGTGTTGGTTTGAGATTGAATTATAAAGAATCTAGATCCCATTTGTTTTGAGAAATCTAAATAATATATCTAAATTTTCCCAAGCTCATTTCCAAATAAATAAAATTGGTCCATGTCCTATCATGAATAGAATCATTTGTTAATATTGGAGAAGCCGTCGGTTGTTCAATGTTTTTAAATTAGCCACAAACTTGGATTGCTCCCCTTGGTCGTACTCACCGGATATGAGTCTATCTCGTCCTTACATATCATTCTATGCATTATATTGCACATATACAACATTTGACTAAGAGTTAATCATTCTCAAAGTCGCGTGGACAATGAAAAATTGCAAAACAATCTTGTAGAACTCAAAATGGTCACTCTACATATTTTCTTGTCTGATACTGTTTTATGAAAATAAACTATTATTTTGTTATAAATGAAGGAGATATGCCCTAGAGGCAATAATAAAGTGGTTATTATATATCTTTATGTTTATGATAAATGTTTATATGTCATGCTATAATTGTATTAACCGAAACATTAGTACATGTGTGATATGTAAACAACAAAGAGTCCCTAGTATGCCTCTTAACTAGCTTGTTGATTAATGGATGATTAGTTTCATAATCATGAACATTGGATGTTATTAATAACAAGGTTATGTCATTATATGAATGATGTAATGGACACACCCAATTAAGCGTAGCATAAGATCACGTCATTAAGTTATTTGCTATAAGCTTTCGATACATAGTTACCTAGTCCTTATGACCATGAGATCATGTAAATCACTTATACCGGAAAGGTACTTTGATTACACCAAACACCACTGCGTAAATGGGTGGTTATAAAGGTGGGATTAAGTATCCGGAAAGTATGAGTTGAGGCATATGGATCAACATGGGATTTGTCCATCCCGATGACGGATAGATATACTCTGGGCCCTCTCGGTGGAATGTTGTCTAATGTCTTGCAAGCATATGAATAAGTTCATAAGAGACCACATACCACGGTACGAGTAAAGAGTACTTGTCGGAAACGAGGTTGAACAAGGTATAGAGTGATACCGATGATCAAACCTCGGACAAGTAAAATATCGCGTGACAAAGGGAAATGGTATCGTATGTGAATGGTTCATTCGATCACTAAAGTCATCGTTGAATATGTGGGAACCATTATGGATCTCCGATCCCGCTATTGGTTATTGGTCGGAGTGAGTACTCAACCATGTCCGCATAGTTCACGAACCGTAGGGTGACACACTTAAAGTTGGATGTTGAAATGGTAGAACTTGAATATGGAATGGAGTTCGAATATTTGTTCGGAGTCCCGGATGAGATCCCGGACATCACGAGGAGTTCCGGAATGGTCCGGAGAATAAGATTCATATATAGGAAGTCATTTTATGAGATTTAAAATGATCCGGAATGTTCTATGGAAGGTTCTAGAAGGTTCTAGAAAAGTCCGGAAGAAACCACTAAGGAAGGCCCGGTGGGACTCCACCTCCCATGGCCGGCCAACCCTAAGGGGGATGAGTCCCAAGTGGACTCCCCAAGGGGGGCCAGCCACCCCCTCCCAAGGATGGTGGGAATCCCACCTCTAGTGGGAGTCCTAGCTTGGGTAGGTTTCATGTGTTATGGAAGGTTTTGGTTTGGGGTCTTATTCGAAGACTTGTAGACCAACTCTTGGGTGTTCCACCTATATAATGAGGGCCAAGGGGAGGGGGCCGACCACCCAACAATCACCAAGGTGGCCGCACCCCTTGAGGCCGGCGCCCCCCTCTCCCAAACCCTAGCGGCTCTCTCTCCTCCAACACATCCCGCACGCTTAGCGAAGCTCCGCCGGATTTCTCCACCACCACCGACACCACGCCGTCGTGCTGTCGGATTCAAGAGGAGCTACTACTTCGCTGCCCGCTGGAACGGGAGGTGGACGTCGTCTTCATCAACAACCGAACGTGTGACCGAGCACGGAGGTGCTGCCCGTTCGTGGCGTCGTGATCAAGATCTTCTACGCGCTTGCAAGCGGCAAGTGAACGTCTACCGCAGCAACAAGAGCCTCATCTTGTAGGCTTTGGAATCTCTTCAAGGGTGAGACTTGATAATCCCCTCGTTGCTACCGTCTTCTATAGATTGCATCTTGGCTTGGATTGCGTGTTCGCGGTAGGAAATTTTTTTGTTTTCTATGCAACGTTATCCTACAATAAAAGTATCTATAAATTAGTATGCCCGGCGGCAAACCTGGAAGCTCGACGATCATTTCACTGGAGCATATCCGCAATTATGCATCTTGACACCAAATCTTACCTGCATCGATGCCTCACTCAAGAACGATGACCCGCCACACCTCTTCCCTTGCGAACCCTCTGCTCTTATTCCAAATAAGGACGAGGTCGGGGACATTTCAGATTTTGGACACATTAGCTTGATCCATTCTATTGCCAAAATGATGGCCACCTGTCTTGCTCCCTTCTTGAACAACCTCATCTCCAATACCTAAAGCGCCTTCATAAAAAAGATGTATCCATGAACACTTTATGTATCTGAGGAACCTTCAATAAAGCTTCATCGCACAAAAACTCCTTGCATCCTTTTCAAGATTGACATCAAGAAGACTTTCAATTCCGTTCATTGGGACTTGGGACTACCTCATGGATCTCCTTGGACACTATGGATTCCCCCCGCCCCCCAAATTTTGTAACTGGATTTGGGCTCTTTTGTACACCTCATCTTCTCGAGTCCTCATCATTGGTGTCCCTTGTGATCCCATAAAGCATGATCATGGAATAAGACAAGGCAACCCTCTCTCTCTTCTCCTCTTTGTGTTGGCAATGGACCCAAGAAATTTTATTCTCCAAAGAGCTACAATCAAGGGCATGTCCACCCTACGTGTCGAAGAGCCCCCGTGACCCGTACTTCCCTTTATGCCGATGATGCTAACAAAGGGTTAACTTCGTAAATGCCCATGATGATGGACTTGTGTTTCAGAAAGGAGGACACTAGCGAATGAACAAACCGGTCAGCCAAACTAGGCAACCGACGAATATTATTATCAAGAACGAATCGTAAAATTGTATGATGTGAAACTAGGGTTACAAGGTGTATCGTATCGTTGAATCTCCTCCCTCTCGGTGGCTCCTCCCAACCCTTATGTGGTGACCCGGCATACCACTGCATGGTGTAGTATGCAAGTCTGATATAACTCCAATGAAACAACGTTCCACTAGTATTATATCGCTCAGAGTGGTACAACAGAAACATATGCGGGTCCAAGGCATGTCTATAGAATTACAACATCGACTCTTTACAAAAGATCCACACAGCCTCCTACTTTACAATGAGGTAAAACTGCAAATAAACTCCAGAAGAACGACTCGTGGTCTAATCCTATTACGAACTCTATTTGTAGAGTATTTAACTAGCTATAGAGGCTAAGAATAGATTCTAGCTAAGTAGGAGCTAAGTTTAGGAAACTAGTTCCCTTCTATGGCTAAACTAGGTTTTCTCCTTGATGTATGTGGTATCTAACTTCTCTGACAGGGTTCTGTCTCTTGAAGTAGTTGTTGACTCCTCGGCCTTCGAGTTGCACTGTAGATCCTCCTTCGATGCCTTCATATCTAAGCAGGGATTTAAGAGTGGGATGAGTACGAGCGTACTCAACAAGTTCATTATAGGAAAGAGGTGTTTAATGCACTAGCTACGCATAGACCAGAAAGTCTAATACCAATGCAAGTTTTCATAACCATTTCTTCAAAAGGTTGCTTTTATTCGAAGAACTATGTCCGTCAGCCTTCACCGGTTTACTAGAACTTCATGGAGCTCCTTTCCCCGCGTCGCCTCCTTATCCCGAACAGGAGTGACAGGTCACAGTTCTTTACGCTCTGCAGAGGTGTGTTGCTTTACCCATAAGAGATCTTAACCTTGGTGCCAATCGAGCTTAAGTTCTCGTCCACACTTCCTTTGGTGTGAGGCCCGGTATAAGGTCATAGCCAATCATATTCCTCCGCTACCTCGCACACCCACCCTTTGTTGCATGCCCCGACCCTGGGTCCACGTCGGTCCCATTATTCCTGTAGATTTCAAGGTGGACCCCGACCACGACGACAGGTCGGGCTCTACCATACACTCCTACGCCTAGTCGCAACCCATCATAGACCGCATTACCGTGGGGAATTAGAGTGGGATCCCCACCCTCCGGTTGTTCCGCAAGACACAACTGCTACGGCAAGCAATGCTTTACCGTGGGGAATTAGAGTGGGATCCCCACCCTCAAGTTGTTCCGCAAGATACAACTGCTACGGTAAGCGCATCCGTTGATGTACAAGAGGTGGAAATACGATTGACTAGTCCGTCCCATTCCAGATCTTATGGTTAACACGGGTATTACGGCACAAGAATCACTGGCGACATTTGTTGTTTAATCCTAGATGGATATAAACCCTTGCAATGGAACCTCCACCATATCAACACAATCCATGGTTCCATTGCCCACCACATAGTCATATTCATAGTTATGAAAATAGTGGTTTTGGCTTTTATGCAATAGTGATAATCATAGTACTTTGCAAGTAATTTGATAAAGATACTCAAATGACATGAGCAAGTGATGAACTTTCCTTTCTTGACTGCAAGATTATGCAGGCAAGGTCTTCGATACGCAATAACTCCAAATTCTGAAATAGCATCATCGTCCGGTAAGGACGATGTTTAAAAGGTTGGCAAGGATGCAATAATGCATAAGTATGAGATGCAATCGCTCTAAGCGTGACCTAACCCCGATGTTTTAAGATCAGTGAGTTGTAATAATTGGTTCAGGGTGTGTTGTACTTTTAGAGTGATTCATAAACAAGGTTCTTATTAATGATTGGTTGCTTGGTATCATAAACAGGTGCCGTAATAAATCATAATGATAACAGTAATAGCACACAACAATAACATTTGGTATAATCCTAACATGTAATGAATAGTGGTTGGTTTGAGCACTATATGGCATGGTTAATGATTAATTATCATATACTTCAAAAGAATAACTTTTGAAGAACATGTTCTTTATTAAAGAACAAGTATGATAATTAGGGTTGTGGAGTTCTATGGTTTACTATGGTTTCAACTAATTTCTGGAGTAAGTATTAGATGGATCACAACATAGTTGGATTCATCAGCACTAGGTTTGATTGGTTTTACTTAAGCATAAGCAACTTAAGCAATTAATTACACATGGGTGCTATCTGGGTTGGTTATACCTTACTGGTGATAGATGGCTATTGTCTATAGGTCCTATTAGGCAGGTTTGATGATGATTCCTTATCTTCTTCGAAAGAATAGCTTTTGAAGAACATACTTCTTAAGTAATAAGAAGTATTACAATTAAGGTTGTGGTTGCCTAAGGTTTACCTTTGCATTCACTAAGTAAAGAATGTTTGGTTCCTAGATAGGATGGTTCATAAATATCTCATACTAGTAGGGTTTAGTGGAGTATGGAATGTAAGGTAATCATCAATCATGGTTACTATTAGGATTCATCACAATGTTGTGATGCTAATCATGGATAGTTAAGGATGGTGGTCTTGGGAATAGGAACTAGGGTTTTGCACTTGGTTGATCCTACTAGATCAACAAGTTTTATTTAGATGAGAGCATAGCATAGCAATTAACTAGTGTTAAGGTTCTTACATTTTATGTGATCATGGCAATTATTTAGTTGCTATTATGGTTTTATGTTTGAAAAGGAAAGTATCATGATCTCATGTTCCAAGCTAGGGTTTAGGTTTAGAAGTAAATTAGGTTTCACATAAGATAATAGAGTTAGGGTTTTAAATAGGACTTAGGGTTTATGATTCTCATGAAATTATGAAGTTGTGATTTCATAATGGAACTAAGTTTTCCTATTTGTGATATAATGCCTAAAACAATAATTGGTAACGGAGTTAAAGTGATTAATTACTTTGAAATAAAATGATAATAGATTTAACATTATATTATGCTAAAAGGCTTAATAAAAATATGATAATACTATTAGGGTTTAGGGTTTTGAATTAATAATTGAAGTAATGATTAGTTAGGATTGTCATGTGGTTAAATACAATCATCAATAATTATTTGTTGTTTTATATGGCATTTCAATGCAAAGTAATATTTTCTTTATGTGAAGAATAGAAACAAGAAATTATATTTTTAATATTTAGGTTTAATAGTTTAAGATTTAAAATTAGCCTTTTTAAAATTTAGAGGAAACTCTAAATTATTTTTCCTTTAGTTTCAAAGTATTTGTTATATATTATTATAGGGGTAATTTTCTGTTACTCACTTTTATTTATTGGTTGTTATTTAACTAAATTTTAAATGATAAAATTTCATAGGGAAAGGAAATAAATAATAAAAAAATATGGACCAAATGGCCCAATGGTTTGGCCCAAACCTGGCCCAGACCAACTTGGTCCGACCGACTCGACCTGGTCGAGCCAGGCGAGACCCTGACCCGACCCCTCTCTCTTCCTCCTCCCTCTCACTCGCACGCACTCGACCCCTCCACCCTCCTTTCTCGCGACCACCAAGCTCTGCCGCTCCGCCGATTTCTTCTGGCCACCTCCGGCCCTCCCCAGTGCCGGCGGGATGGGGTTCTGGACCGCCTCGCCGTGCTCTACCTCTCCGTCCAGATCGATTTGCTTTTCCATCTCTACATCGTCCGCCCCCAAACCTGGAAGCCCTAGCGGCCGCTGGTCGGTTTGGCCGTCGCCGGCCAACCCCCGCGCCGCCGCTGGTCGCTGCTGCTGTCGGGTGAGGCTTCACCCATACCCACCGCCTCGATGCCGCCCTAGGCGCGAGCGCCACTCTGCTCCTGCTCACGCCCAGCGCTTCCTGGAGTGGCTCCGCCGCCATCTCCTCCTGGCCGTTGATGGCCGCCTTCGGCACCTCTGCTGTCTGACCGGCGGGGATCCACCATATACGCGCCACCGCCACGACCCAAGCGCCTCCACGCGCGCTCGGCCGAACCCTAGGTTCGCCGGTGTGATGCTGCAAGCCGCTGCTGCTCCCCATTGGCGACCCCGCCTCCTCGTCGACCACGAGCCCCAGCTCGAGCTCGCCATCTCGGTGGTGTCTGGTGATTGGGTGTGCTGTTCATGGCGCCGTGTTGTGCTGTTGCGACTACTTCATCCTCGACGCCGGCTAGACGGTGCCGCGGACGCAACCCCGGTGTCGGTGTACTGGGGTGCTATCGCTGTTCCCACTGCATCCTCGACCTCGACGCCGGTGGGACGGTGTCGCGGGCGCAACCCCGGCGTCAACTACTGCTCCAACTCTCGATTGAACTCCCTGTGAGCTATATTCCCCTCCTCTCTCACTCTGACTAGGATCTTGTGTTAATCCAAGTGGTGCTATTGTCTCAGTTATAATCTTGCTGATATGTTGGTTATGCCATTTCTGATATATATCCCCTGATAAGACATATGTAGTGTGATTGGCCTATGCATTTGAGTTGAGGTTAATTAAAGTGGCTAGTGCTGCATGGCAATTTAATGTCTCTGGTTGAGGCTATACAACTGTCCAGTTTATTCATGTTCTGGTAGTGAAGGTGAGCATTGTGGTGCTCAGATTTCAGTGATCATTACCATTGGATTGTGTTAGTCAAACAAGTGATTCCCTAATGGGTGTACTAGGCTTGATTTGGTGCCTCAACTCTGGTACTACTTGGTTGGCCTGGGATGAATGTCCTGGACCCTAAGTAGATTCATGTAGTATGTTGGTTATTAACTGTCGGCTTGTGGTGATGACTAAATCGTGCATAAATGATGTTGGACAGTAGCTGTGTTGGAATGCACAAGCTGATGCCTTTCCTGTGTTCTTGAATATGATCTAGTTGTTGATTATCAACTAGAAATGATTTTTGCATGGTTGGATTTTATTGGTGGATCTTGATGTTCCCTTTTTGAATAGCTATAACTGATAAGAACAGATTTGGCTTGATCTTGTAGCCTTGCCAATGATGCAAAGGCTGAGGTACAAACCTGTGATAAGAACAAATACTACTAGGGGTTTTCCTAATCTCGATGATGATTCAACAGAGCACTTCTCTGTAGTCTGAGAGAAATGATCCATCAAATCCTCCTAGGCAAGTTCTAGTTGAAGGGTAGATGGATTTGCTTGCTTTGAATATTACTCTTTTATTTTCTCCGGGATATATATGCAAATTAAGAACAAATGCTTCATCATCTTCAGTTGATGTATACCTGCTTCACTTATGTATCTTGACCTTCTGGCTGATGATCTAATCTGCTTCTGGTGGCATGCTTGATCCTCCCAGCTCCTGATCTGCTTGATTGGTTTCCTCAGATCTAATTATTGATTCAGTGGTTTATCTGGTGTATTGTTCTAGTGGATTATGGTATGTTCTTGCTGTTCTAGCTACTGTACTGTAGCTGCTGCGGTTGTTCTTGATATCCTAGCTCGGCTGAGGTGTGTGTGAGATACTACCAGCACAGCTGCTGGTGTTTGGCTTTTATACTGATGTTGTATGGTTGACAGCACATGACATGCATGTGTGGTGTAAGCTACTTGTGTGTGTGCTCCTGCCATCTAGTGTATGCTACAAAGTTGATCTTCTCTTCCTTATGCAAGCAACGTCAGGTTGCTCTTATCTCACAATTTGGGCTTTACTTTTGGGTACTGCCAAGTGGATTAATTTGATTGGATGTGAAGTTACATGTATTTAAATTGATGGCTGAGACTCATTAATCAATATTTCTGGCTATGGATTCATCTTGACTAACTATTGTCAATGGTGGATTACTTAATTAAAACATGTGGGTTAGTTTTAAATAGGAACTTGACTAGGTTAGAGGGATCAATTGGTTATTTTTTTCCTAAGATAAATTGATAAATGTTGCCTCCTGTCCCTTTGTTAAGATGGATCATTCATTGTTGCCTTGTCCCTTTTATTGTATGGATAAAATGTTGCCTTAAATCCTTGTTGCCTACTTGTCAGGAATGATCTAAAGTGATCCAAGTTTGATCCATGATATATATCTTGTTGCCAACAGATTGAGGTTGATCCCTCTAGCCACTATTTGGATACTAGGATAAATTCCTACTGTCTAATAGTTGAGTTCCAAAATTAAAATGCCTCACCTTGGTGATGGCAACATTATAACCATAACCCAATATTTTCCCTTTTTCTTTGTTTTGTTTCTCTTATTGCAGGAAAAGAAGAATAAGGAATGTTGAGAAGATTTAGATTAGATTTAGAATTTCTTTTAGTTCCATTTTGTAATCTCATATTTCTTATGTAACTTGTAATATTTCAATAAGTGTTGTAATAATACTTATGTGAATTCTTATTAGTAATATTTGATTCTTATTTATATTTGTTGTTACTTTGTATGTTATATAATTGTTTAGAATTCAAATTCTTATTTGAATTCATAGTATCCATATTTAATTTGAATTCAAATTTGTTCTCCCGAAAACACATGAATTCACAAAGGTCATGTCGAAATTTGTTACGCCCACATCGATGACTAACTTAATTCCATCGATGTAAGAAACCTCAATCACTTCGATGGTTTTAAACAAAAGCGCGAAAAGGATTTTCTATGCATGAATGCAATGCACACATCTGTTTCCTCTCTTTTTATAACCCCAAATACTGGGATATTACAGTCTCTACCCCTTAAACTAAACTTCGTCCTCGAAGTTTGAACTCTCTCACGTTTTTGGAGCGTGGATCTGACTTATGCAGACTACGACTTCTCTCGAACTCCATGGTGATCTTACTAGATATAATTAAATATATCCCTTGTCCAGATTCTTCCTGGAATCCATTATGGTTTGTCTCTGAACATTAGTTTCTAACTCCAGTTCTATGATTTTCTTCCGGGAATCTAATAATACTTGTCTCTGAGCCATGGCTTCTAACTTTAATTAGTCTTTTAACTCTATAAGGTTGTTTCCTTTCTCATTGAAGATTCAATGATTGGGACTTATTCTGATGTTGCTAGTCTCAACTGAAGACTAATTTAGTAACATACTCCTAATTGGTGAATAGGTCTTTGTTTTCCCTTACTACCAAAACTGCAATAATGGTACTAAGTAAGGTACTTAACATGGAAATGATCATGGTGGTTTATTCCTCTAAGAATGGATTAGACTCATTTAGTCCATCCAATCATGGTTTATGGTTGATACCTATACCTATTTTGTATTCTTTAGGTTCCATGAAAGGAATCATTCTATTAGTCTTTGATATTGGTATGTTCAATCTTCTTCATTCTTTGACCATCTTGGGCTTTAATGGCCTACGGTATTTTCTTCGTCCAACTTCTTTATGCTTGACTTACTTGAGCTTCCGTACTTTTGAGTAAATATTACTCACTTTCTCAAGTTATAGTCCACTTCTTACTTCCTCGAGGTATGAACCTCGGCTTCTGGTCTGACATCCTTCTGAAAGTAGTGTTCAACAATCTTATGAAAATAAGATTGAACTTCCTCTCAGTTCAGACCTTCTTCATCTATCTTACTCAAAGTATTGAGTCATTGTACACCCAACTCAATATTTACTCTACCCCTTAGAGTTTTCTTATAATCTTCAACTCCTTTTCTTCCAACCATTAGACGTATGGTTAGAATATTGGTCTAGGTCTAACTTATGGTTTATACTTCTTCTTAGGTCTCGTGAAGAATGTTTGTGGTGTATCCACTCAATTGTGGACATCCAATGTGAATCCTTCGACTAAATGATTATAGGTCAGTGTTATTTGGCTAACAAAATTTTATTTTGTTCACAACTTCTTGGTACAAATAATCCAATGGTGGACTACTTGATACCAATTGTGGCTATTGGTTATAAAAAAATGGATTCTATTATAGGTTTTGATCAACTGGACGAGACATCTTCTACTCTATCTAGCAGTATTGATCCTATACCAATTGTGGTCTTCTGATATCAACTATGGTCTTCTTATAGCTGCTATGGTTTCATATATCATCTTCCTTCATACAGGGTTTACTTTGCAAGAAAACCACTAGCTGATACTATGATTATAGTATCCTAAGTGATTTCCAATGCATTCCCTCTTCTATGTTGACTATGGATCTGCTTCAGCTTCTCCATAATCATCATATTTCTCACCTTCATGCTTCCTGTGTAATAAAGTACTCCTCTGTTGAGGTAAAGCATGAATTTTGATTGGTACTTCCTTCTGAATATTGTGGTTGCTTCCCACAACTTTACTCCTTTCTTCTAATGAACCTTCATCTTGTCTTCAGAATCTTTAGAGTTCGTCACTTCCTCACACGAATACCATTACCCTCTAGATCTATAGCATCAAGTAATAACTTGATATAGCAACATGCATTTGCATATCAAAGTTTAAACTTCATGTATGGATCTAGTCAAACAATGAAAATCCAATAAAATCCAAGAAGATTCAGCTTTGTGCTTATAATACACATCATCATAAGCCTGAATATAATAGTTGAGTAAGACATCTCTAAACATCAGGCTCTGATGTGTAGTATATAACACTACATAAGATAGGTTTATATCGTGATACTTAGCACAAATATTTGGGATTCTACTATTTTTCTCAACCTTTACCTTAATTGCACAATTGCAATGAGATAAGCTTGAAACAAAGTGGTCTAGGATAGTTGAAGTTAACCTAATTTTCTTTGGAAGTACGAACTTAGCTTCCATTTTGGTTGAGGACTGTTTCACATGGTATGTCTGGTTCTAACATCGCTACTCTTAACTCATAACAATTGGAATATTGCTCTGATACTTCAAAGTGTTTCTACCATAAACATATGGTCTTGATGTGCTTGGCACACTTCCCATTGTTTTGAAGCACAATTCTTACACTATTGTTTTGCACTTGGCTTCTTATCGTACTCCTCTTAATTAATTATGAGGTTCTAGTCCATCACATAATGATTCTCAGGTGAATCATATATGATTAATAACTCTACCATGTAAATAAACATATTTTATTCCTATCTCTCTTCCTTACCTCCCATGATTGACTCATCATGGTCTATACTACCTCACATAACTCAGAGTTATCACTTACTATCAATTGTTTCACATGTCTAGATAATTTTACTTACTTATTACTTATCTGAGTCTATATCTTCTATTAGGATTTTTAATTATCTTCATCACTTGATATAACTCCTATTTCAAGTCTGGATAATTCTTACTTAACCATAACATTTGTTGGTACACATCTTCCAATAGGATATCTTCCTTATTGTTGTATCCTCTCTTTGGACTACCATGTATTTTATACCGACTGGGGTCTACTCATCTATTGTTTAAGGGCTTCATGGTGTACTACATGTTTGGGATTATCTAACTAACTTTATTTTATCTTGGTAAGCTAGATAAGAAATGTTGACTCAAGTGTGTCAGGATTATTCTCAAGTGAATATCCATCTCAAGTCATAAAAAGTATTTGGTTTACCTAGGACAACTTCCTATAGACACTATCAATCCTATAGGTCTCCTTTAAAGGGTTTTAATCCTAGGGTCAAAGCATTTGCTCTGATACCAACTGTGGTGACCCGGCATACCACTGCATGGTGTAGTATGCAAGTCTGATATAACTCCAATGAAACAACGTTCCACTAGTATTATATCGCTCAGAGTGGTACAATAGAAACATATGCGGGTCCAAGGCATGTCTATAGAATTACAACATCGACTCTTTACAAAAGATCCACACAGCCTCCTACTTTACAATGAGGTAAAACTGCAAATAAACTCCAGAAGAACGACTCGTGGTCTAATCCTATTACGAACTCTATTTGTAGAGTATTTAACTGGCTATAGAGGCTAAGAATAGATTCTAGCTAAGTAGGAGCTAAGTTTAGGAAACTAGTTCCCTTCTATGGCTAAACTAGGTTTTCACCTTGATGTATGTGGTATCTAACTTCTCTGACAGAGTTCTGTCTCTTGAAGTAGTTGTTGACTCCTCGGCCTTCGAGTTGCACTGTAGATCCTCCTTCGATGCCTTCATATCTAAGCAGGATTTAAGAGTGGGATGAGTACGAGCGTACTCAACAAGTTCATTATAGGAAATAGGTGTTTAATGCACTAGCTACGATTAGACCAGAAAGTCTAATACCAATGCAAGTTTTCATAACCATTTCTTCAAAAGGTTGCTTTTATTCAGAAGAACTATGTCCGTCAGCCTTCACCGGTTTACTAGAACTTCATGGAGCTCCTTTCCCTGCTTCGCAGTTCCTTATCCCGAAGGAGGACAGTCACGTTTACGCTCGCAGAGGTGTGTTGCTTTACCCATAAGAGATCTTAACCTTGGTGCCAACCGAGCTTAAGTTCTTGTCCACACTTCCTTTGGTGTGAGGCCCGGTATAAGGTCATAGCCAATCATATTCCTCCGCTACCTCGCACACCCACCCTTTGTTGCATGCCCCGACCCTGGGTCCACGTCGGTCCCATTATTCCTGTAGATTTCAAGGTGGACCCCGACCACGATGACAGTGCTGGGCTCTACCATACACTCCTACGCCGGTAGCTGCAACCCATCATAGACCGCATTACCGTGGGGAATTAGAGTGGGATCCCCACCCTCCGGTTGTTCCGCAAGACACAACACGGCAAGCAATGCTTTACCGTGGGGAATTAGAGTGGGATCCCCACCCTCCGGTTGTTCCGCCAGATACAACTGCTACGGTAAGCGCATCCGTTGATGTACAAGAGGTGGAAATACGATTGACTAGTCCGTCCCATTCCGATCTTATGGTTAACACGGGTATTACGGCACAAGAATCACTGGCGACATTTGTTGTTTAATCCTAGATGGATATAAACCCTTGCAATGGAACCTCCACCATATCAACACAATCCATGGTTCCATTGCCCACCACATAGTCATATTCATAGTTATGAAAATAGTGGTTTTGGCTTTTATGCAATAGTGATAATCATAGTACTTTGCAAGTAATTTGATAAAGATACTCAAATGACATGAGCAAGTGATGAACTTGCCTTTCTTGACTGCAAGATTATGCAGGCAAGGTCTTTGATACGCAATAACTCCAAATTCTGAAATAGCATCATCGTCCGTAAGGACGATGTTTAAAAGGTTGGCAAGGATGCAATAATGCATAAGTATGAGATGCAATCGCTCTAAGCGTGACCTAACCCCGATGTTTTAAGATCAGTGAGTTGTAATAATTGGTTCAGGGTGTGTTGTACTTTTAGAGTGATTCATAAACAAGGTTCTTATTAATGATTGGTTGCTTGGTATCATAAACAGGTGCCGTAATAAATCATAATGATAACAGTAATAGCACACAACAATAACATTTGGTATAATCCTAACATGTAATGAATAGTGGTTGGTTTTAGCACTATATGGCATGGTGAATGATTAATTATCATATACTTCAAAAGAATAACTTTTGAAGAACATGTTCTTTATTAAAGAACAAGTATGATAATTAGGGTTGTGGAGTTCTATGGTTTACTATGGTTTCAACTAATTTCTGGAGTAAGTATTAGATGGATCACAACATAGTTGGATTCATCAGCACTAGGTTTGATTGGTTTTACTTAAGCATAAGCAACTTAAGCAATTAATTACACATGGGTGCTATCTGGGTTGGTTATACCTTACTGGTGATAGATGGCTATTGTCTATAGGTCCTATTAGGCAGGGTTGATGATGATTCCTTATCTTCTTCGAAAGAATAGCTTTTGAAGAACATACTTCTTAAGTAATAAGAAGTATTACAATTAAGTTTGTGGTTGCCTAAGGTTTACCTTTGCATTCACTAAGTAAAGAATGTTTGGTTCCTAGATAGGATGGTTCATAAATATCTCATACTAGTAGGGTTTAGTGGAGTATGGAATGTAAGGTAATCATCAATCATGGTTACTATTAGGATTCATCACAATGTTGTGATGCTAATCATGGATAGTTAAGGATGGTGGTCTTGGGAATAGGAACTAGGGTTTTGCACTTGGTTGATCCTACTAGATCAACAAGTTTTATTTAGATGAGAGCATAGCATAGCAATTAACTAGTGTTAAGGTTCTTACATTTTATGTGATCATGGCAATTATTTAGTTGCTATTATGGTTTTATGTTTGAAAAGGAAAGTATCATGATCTCATGTTCCAAGCTAGGGTTTAGGTTTAGAAGTAAATTAGGTTTCACATAAGATAATAGAGTTAGGGTTTTAAATAGGACTTAGGGTTTATGATTCTCATGAAATTATGAAGTTGTGATTTCATAATGGAACTAAGTTTTCCTATTTGTGATATAATGCCTAAAACAATAATTGGTAACGGAGTTAAAGTGATTAATTACTTTGAAATAAAATGATAATAGATTTAACATTATATTATGCCAAAAGGCTTAATAAAAATATGATAATACTATTAGGGTTTAGGGTTTTGAATTAATAATTGAAGTAATGATTAGTTAGGACTGTCATGTGGTTAAATACAATCATCAATAATTATTTGTTGTTTTATATGGCATTTCAATGCAAAGTAATATTTTCTTTATGTGAAGAATAGAAACAAGAAATTATATTTTTAATATTTAGGTTTAATAGTTTAAGATTTAAAATTAGCCTTTTTAAAATTTAGAGGAAACTCTAAATTATTTTTCCTTTAGTTTCAAAGTATTTGTTATATATTATTATAGGGGTAATTTTCTGTTACTCACTTTTATTTATTGGTTGTTATTTAACTAAATTTTAAATGATAAAATTTCATAGGGAAAGGAAATAAATAATAAAAAAATATGGACCAAATGGCCCAATGGTTTGGCCCAAACCTGGCCCAGACCAACTTGGTCCGACCGACTCGACCTGGTCGAGCCAGGCGAGACCCTGACCCGACCCCTCTCTCTTCCTCCTCCCTCTCACTCGCACGCACTCGACCCCTCCACCCTCCTTTCTCGCGACCACCAAGCTCTGCCGCTCCGCCGATTTCTTCTGGCCACCTCCGGCCCTCCCCAGTGCCGGCGGGATGGGGTTCTGGACCGCCTCGCCGTGCTCTACCTCTCCGTCCAGATCGATTTGCTATTCCATCTCTACATCGTCCGCCCCCAAACCTGGAAGCCCTAGCGGCCGCTGGTCGGTTTGGCCGTCGCCGGCCAACCCCCGCGCCGCCGCTGGTCGCTGCTGCTGTCGGGTGAGGCTTCACCCATACCCACCGCCTCGATGCCGCCCTAGGCGCGAGCGCCACTCTGCTCCTGCTCACGCCCAGCGCTTCCTGGAGTGGCTCCGCCGCCATCTCCTCCTGGCCGTTGATGGCCGCCTTCGGCACCTCTGCTGTCTGACCGGCGGGGATCCACCATATACGCGCCACCGCCACGACCCAAGCGCCTCCACGCGCGCTCGGCCGAACCCTAGGTTCGCCGGTGTGATGCTGCAAGCCGCTGCTGCTCCCCATTGGCGACCCCGCCTCCTCGTCGACCACGAGCCCCAGCTCGAGCTCGCCATCTCGGTGGTGTCTGGTGATTGGGTGTGCTGTTCATGGCGCCGTGTTGTGCTGTTGCGACTACTTCATCCTCGACGCCGGCTAGACGGTGCCGCGGACGCAACCCCGGTGTCGGTGTACTGGGGTGCTGTCGCTGTTCCCACTGCATCCTCGACCTCGACGCCGGTGGGACGGTGTCGCGGGCGCAACCCCGGCGTCAACTACTGCTCCAACTCTCGATTGAACTCCCTGTGAGCTATATTCCCCTCCTCTCTCACTCTGACTAGGATCTTGTGTTAATCCAAGTGGTGCTATTGTCTCAGTTATAATCTTGCTGATATGTTGGTTATGCCATTTCTGATATATATCCCCTGATAAGACATATGTAGTGTGATTGGCCTATGCATTTGAGTTGAGGTTAATTAAAGTGGCTAGTGCTGCATGGCAATTTAATGTCTCTGGTTGAGGCTATACAACTGTCCAGTTTATTCATGTTCTGGTAGTGAAGGTGAGCATTGTGGTGCTCAGATTTCAGTGATCATTACCATTGGATTGTGTTAGTCAAACAAGTGATTCCCTAATGGGTGTACTAGGCTTGATTTGGTGCCTCAACTCTGGTACTACTTGGTTGGCCTGGGATGAATGTCCTGGACCCTAAGTAGATTCATGTAGTATGTTGGTTATTAACTGTCGGCTTGTGGTGATGACTAAATCGTGCATAAATGATGTTGGACAGTAGCTGTGTTGGAATGCACAAAATGATGCCTTTCATGTGTTCTTGAATATGATCCAGTTGTTGATTATCAACTAGAAATGATTTTTGCATGGTTGGATTTTATTGGTGGATCTTGATGTTCCCTTTTTGAATAGCTATAACTGATAAGAACAGATTTGGCTTGATCTTGTAGCCTTGCCAATGATGCAAAGGCTGAGGTACAAACCTGTGATAAGAACAAATACTACTAGGGGTTTTCCTAATCTCGATGATGATTCAACAGAGCACTTCTCTGTAGTCTGAGAGAAATGATCCATCAAATCCTCCTAGGCAAGTTCTAGTTGAAGGGTAGATGGATTTGCTTGCTTTGAATATTACTCTTTTATTTTCTCCGGGATATATATGCAAATTAAGAACAGATGCTTCATCATCTTCAGTTGATGTATACCTGCTTCACTTATGTATCTTGACCTTCTGGCTGATGATCTAATCTGCTTCTGGTGGCATGCTTGATCCTCCCAGCTCCTGATCTGCTTGATTGGTTTCCTCAGATCTAATTATTGATTTAGTGGTTTATCTGGTGTATTGTTCTAGTGGATTATGGTATGTTCTTGCTGTTCTAGCTACTGTACTGTAGCTGCTGCGGTTGTTCTTGATATCCTAGCTCGGCTGAGGTGTGTGTGAGATACTACCAGCACAGCTGCTGGTGTTTGGCTTTTATACTGATGTTGTATGGTTGACAGCACATGACATGCATGTGTGGTGTAAGCTACTTGTGTGTGTGCTCCTGCCATCTAGTGTATGCTACAAAGTTGATCTTCTCTTCCTTATGCAAGCAACGTCAGGTTGCTCTTATCTCACAATTTGGGCTTTACTTTTGGGTACTGCCAAGTGGATTAATTTGATTGGATGTGAAGTTACATGTATTTAAATTGATGGCTGAGACTCATTAATCAATATTTCTGGCTATGGATTCATCTTGACTAACTATTGTCAATGGTGGATTACTTAATTAAAACATGTGGGTTAGTTTTAAATAGGAACTTGACTAGGTTAGAGGGATCAATTGGTTATTTTTTTCCTAAGATAAATTGATAAATGTTGCCTCCTGTCCCTTTGTTAAGATGGATCATCCAAGCCTTTTAGGCAAAGAGAGCAAGCTTCCCAATGTGATACTTGGGATTCCGACTTTGGATTCACCGCCTTCAAAGAATTGACTTTCAACCCCTTGAGGATCAAATAGCCGGCAAGTTAGGTGCCGGAAGTTGGAAAATTTTTACCATGGCCAGATGAAGAGTGTTAGTGTGCTCCGTCCTCACGTCACAAGCATTCTACCACATCACCTATCTCGAGCTCCCAAAGATATCTTGAAGAAGATCATGTCCCTTCTTCGTGCATATCTATATATGGGCCGGATGCGACAAAGTTGAGGAAAAGGAACAGTGAAGTGGGATTTCGTGTTCTACCCTAAGAAAACAAGAAGGCCTTGGTATTTTGAATATTGAAAAGTTTTCCACCGCTCTTAGATTCCGCTAGCTTTGGATTGAATATAATGATGAATCCAAAGCATGGATTGGCCTTGGCAGCCCTTGCAACGACAATGACAGAGAAATGTTCGATGCGGCAACTCTTTTCAACATTCCCTATGGAGAAAAAGGAAAATTTTGATCATCATCTTGGCTATCCGGTTGTAGGCCCAACGACATTTCTCCAAAGATCTTTGCTATTGCTGAAAAAAGAACATCACGGTGAACAAAGGCTTGGAGAATAATTCATGGATCACCAACATTGACTTGGACCAAGGTTTTGAAGTTGAGCACATACAACAATTTGTCACCCTTTGGAAGGTCATCTTCAATGTGCAACTTCCTGAAGGGGTCAAATATGCAATCATATAGAATCTTCCAAAAATATGGTTCCTAGAAGATGAAATTTGAAGGCACTATTCTCACCCGACGGTACCCGCCATTTGGAAGTCTTGGGACCTCCCCGCATGCAATTTTTTTTGCATGGCTAACTTTGAAAAATGGAGATTAAACAGTGGACTAGTTGGCTAGAGGAGGTCTGCCAAACTGTGGTAATTTTCCCCTTTACAAGCAAGACCAAGAGTCGGTGTCTCACCTTCTTCTCAAGTATCGCTTCTCCCTCCGCATTTGGAATGCTATCCTTCCTTGGTGTGGGAAACACAATATATTGACATGCTGCTTTTGGGCTAATGAGAAAAGTGGTCTTTATTGGTAGATGAAGATGTCTTTGGGACATGGAAACTCCTGAAAGGCAATGGCCTAGCTCGTCATTGCTTGAATCTTGGGACATTTGGAAAGAGAGAAATGAAGATGTATAGGATGATGCTAAAATTGGAGCATTGCTAGCACGAAGTTCTTGGGTAATGTGATCCCGTGAAAGTAGTCTTGTATGTAAAGTCATTGGCTTCGCCAAAACATTTGTTTTACCCCCACTGATTCATATTATTTGTCACTTATATGGATATATCTAAAACCAAGATATGTCTAGATACATTTATATTAGTGATAATTAATATGAATGAGAGGGAATAAGAAACTCCTTAATTAATGAAACGGATTTGTTAATTCTCAGTAGACTGGGAATTAGCTTAGAGCTCAGCAAACTTGTGAACCGTCTAATTTTCGATCTGCTTTAGGATTTTTGTTTGTCTAGATTTTGTTGTTTCGGCCTGGTCATCGTCTGTCTCGTGGGCCAGATTTTTTGTTCACCATCATCGTGGCCTCGTGGGCCAAGCCATCTGTGGGCCGAGCTATTTGTGAAACAAATAAGCTAAATAGGTATAAATTGGGAAAAGCTGGGAGTGGATCCCCGGAGTCGAGAAAGGTGTACTCCCTCCGTCCAGAAATAAGTGTACTTCTAGATTTTATACTAAGTCAAACATTTTAAGTTTTGACCAACCGTGAAAAAAAGTAGCAACATATATAATGAGATTTTGGTATAATTTGAAACTACATTTCAAAACGAATCTCGGATACTAAATTAGTGTCATAAATGCTACTACTTTTCCCTATATATTTGGTCAAAGTTTAAAGAGTTTGACTAAACATAAAATCTAGATGTACACTTATTTGTGGACGGAGGGAGTAATGTGGTGCGTGCCACTGCGCTGACACTAAGCTATGAATCATCAATGTCCATCAACCATTTTTAACCTTTTTCAGTTCGACGTTGTTATGGTGTTCTTTTGGTTTAGCGGTTGCATTTTTTGAGCTGGTGTTCCTTTTCTCATTTGTAGGTATGTGTTGCCCCTATTTAGGATTTATTTTGGTTCTCATTTTCCCTTTTATTTATGTTTCTTTCACTTTTTTATATTTTCATTCTCTTTCTATATGTAATTTTTGTTAATTTATTTAAGCCACTTTTATTTAACTCGGGCACACATTATTTTTGGTTGTTGAATTGACAAGATTTTGTTTCCTATATGTAATATTCTTGTTCCCTATTTGGATGTATTATTCAGATGCAATATCTTGTTCCTCCGAGTAGACGAGATGTGTTTCTAGTACACAATATTTTTGCACTCAAATAAACGAGGTTATTTCTTCAGACACAATATTCTTGTTCCCCAAGTAGACGACACACTAGTAGGGAAAACCCTACTGCCAGCGGACCAATTTGGCTACCATCGGGTGCGCGTGCCAGCGCTACCACGTCGGTGGTAACGGGACCGATGGCATACCATTTATTTTGAGCGCCGACGGTACCATTCTGCTATAGGCTTTTTGCTAGTAGTAAGTGTGATCACAACTAACGTTTGTTCAAGTGGAGTTGTATCTGGGAGAAAAATACCCTCGAATCAGTGCTAACCTTGAATTTCTACTTTTCTTCTAGTTCTAAGTGGGATCGCAACTGACCTTTGTTGCCCAGTTGCAAGTGGAGTTGAAACTGAGAGAGAAATGCTTCGAAATTTGTACTAACCTCGAATTTCTTTGTCCCAGTTGCAAGTGAGGTTGCCAGTTGTAAGTGGAGTTGCAACTGAGAGGGAGATGCCATGAAATCTATGCTAACCTCGAATTTCTATTGTTTTGTCTTTGTTGCAAGTGAGGTCATAACTAACCTTTCTTGCCTAGTTGGAAGTCGAGTTGCAACTAAGTGAGAAATGCTCTGAAATCCATGCTAACCTCGAATTTCTAATTTAGTTCTAGTTGCAAGTGGGGTCGCAACTAGCATTTGTTGGCCAGTTGCAAGTGGAGTTGCAACTAAAAGAAAATGCTCTGAAATCTGTGCTAACCCCAAATTTTCTATTTTTGTCCTAGTTGCAAGTGAGGTCGCAATTGACCTTTTTGTTGGCTAGTTGTAGGTGGAGTTGCAACTTAGAGAGAAATGCTCCAAAATCCGTACTAACCCCGAATTTCTATTTTATTTCTTAGTTGCAAGTGGGGCCCAGTTGAAAGTGAAGTTGCAACTATGAGAGAAATTCCCTAACATCAATACTAATTTGGAGTTTCTAGTTTTGTTTCTGTTGCAAGTAGGGTCGCAATTGATATTTGTTGGCCAGTTGCAAGTGAAGTTGCAACTAAGAGAGAAATGCTTTGAAATTCATGCAAATCCCAATTTTTTTTTAAATCCTAGTTGCAAGTGGGATCGCAACTAACCTTTGTTACCCTGTTGCAAGTGGAGTTGCAACTAAGAGAGAATGCGCATGAATCTGTGCTAACCCCGAGTTTCTCTTTGTGCAAGTTGTAAGTGGGGTTGCAACTGCCCTTTGTTGGCCAGTTGCAAGTGAGCAGTTGCAAGTGGAGTTGCAACTGAGCGAGAAGTTCTCAGGATCCGTGCTAACCCTGATTTTTTTATTTGTTCCAGGTCCAAGTGGGGTCGCAACTGACATATTATTCCACAGTTACAAGTGGAATTGCAACAGAGAGAGATGCTCCGAAACGTGCTAAACACTTATTTTTGTTTTCGAAATCCGAAAAATGCTCTGTAGTCCATGCTAAACCTGATTTTTTCCCCTTGTTGTTAGTGATGTCGCAACTTACATTTATTACCCAATTTTATTTGGCGTTGACTAGTCACTCTTAGTTGCAAGTGGGATCACCTGCAGCTAATGTTCCGAAAAAAATGCAGGAGGAGATTGTTGTGGCAACAAGTAGTGTCATGGTCGACCACATGTACACATAACTAGCTAGCGATGCGATCCATTTAGATATGCATGCACCTAGAGCGCTTGCACATGTACGTAGTGTTGCTGATTTTTTTTATTTTTTAGAAATCATTTGAAAATTATTCATGTGTTTTCCTTGCAAAATAAAAAAAGAGAATAAAACACAAGTAAGAAAAGTGTCGCTTCTTTTCAACTAGCATGTCTAGCTAGCTAGCTGTTGTGAAGCATGCACGTGAACTAGCACACACGTAGCAAACCATGCGTTGATAAATTATCTAGCTAAGCTAATTATGTGGTTGAATGAGAGGTGGTGAGCAGCGATCCATGATGTCAGTCTACTGAGCTCTAAATCAGTAAACTGAGTTCTAGACACATCCTTAATGAAAATGATAAAATCTTTTATCTTATTTGAGAAAAGGCGAACGCTTTGCGTCGGTCGTCTGATAGCGACCCCTAAAATCGTTTGTCTTCCGCGTCATCGGATCGTCATCTAACGGTTGGAATCAGCCACATTGTAACATTTGCATTTTGCCCCCCAATTTTTGGACTATTAACCCGCAGTACTAGACTTCTCCAGTTAACCCGAAATGGTATGTTTCTTTGGGCTGGTCTTCTCAATATTTACGATAAAACTGCCACTCGACGACTGATCCGAGTCTCATACATAGTATTACAATAAAATCTCTCACTCCGCTTACAAAATATATGTACTATTACAACAAAAAATTACAAAAAAATGTAAACAAATAGTCTTATAAAAAGTGGTTAAACAACCATTATTTTGCTATAGGTTGGTTTACAACAAAAAATTGAGAGCAATTACAATAAAAAATCAAAAGCTATAACAACAAAAAATATGTGTTCGTGGCTGTGAAAATTTGGTTAAAAATAACACATTTTATATATATCCAATTACAACAAAAATCACCAACTATTTTGACTAAAAATTATTGGCGATTACAACAAAACAATTTATGGCAAACGTCCAGGTAAACATTACAATATAGCTTTCTCTATAACTTTTATATCAATTGTTACAAAACTAACGAACATATACAACATCTCTACGAAAAAAGTATCCATGACTTAAACAATTACACAAAAAATCACAAATAATTCCAACAAAAAAGTCATGCGTTTACAACATATCAAGAAACACACATTTTGTAACATATCATTTAGAAAAATCTTACAAATTATGTCGTGTGAGTTTACAACAAATTTTTATCTAATTGTTACAATCTGAAAACAACATTGTAGATTTCTTAAAAAAAAGTAACACTTCGGTTTTGGAACGAAAAAACCAGGCCCATATAGAAGCTGCGTGGGAGCGAGCGAGACGACCGATCGCTGGCGAGCGATCGAAAGCGTTTCCCTTAAGAAAAAAACAGTCTTGTCTGATCGCTGAAATGCCTTGGACCGCTCCAACACGGCTATTTTGCAAACAACGGAGCGCAACAAACAATTACATACCGCCGGCCGTGACTAGCATTGGACCGCGGTTTGGCCGGTGTTGCAATCCACGGCGCCAAACCTGGAAACTCGTCGATCAGTTCACTGAAGCATATCCGCGATTCTGCATCTCGACAGATGCAAAATCTTAGCAGCACCGAGTCCTCGCTCATTCGCTCAAGAACGCTGACCCGCCGCGCCTCCGCTCTTGGGAACCTTCCGCGGCCAGCTGTGGATCTCATCGGTAGGCGGCGGGCAGGAATCTGCGCAACCAGATCGTCGTCGTCGTCGTCGTCATCCGTTGGAGCTCGCGCGAATAGAGTATTGCGGCAGATTTGACTCCCGTGCGTCGCCGCGCGCTGCACCTGGAGCCGTGCCCGGAAGCAACTGGGCACCGCGGCGCGCGGCGCGAGCGACACGCCGTGGCGTGCGTGCGCTTGCACCAGCTCATCGCTGTCCCCCCGCCCGCCGCGCCATACCGCCATCCCCCGGCATTGCGACACGTAGGAACCAGCGGCGAAGTTCTGCAGGTCCACGACCACGGCTATAAATAAGAGGCGGAGGCTGCCACTCCATCACCACACCACAACCAACACAAGCTAACTAGCTAAGCAAGAGTGGCAGCTTGATCGATCACCCAGTACTCACTTCTCACAAGTCTCAAGTAGTGTTCCATTTCCACCGTGCAATCTCGCAATGGCTTCTACGATGGCTCTGGTAGTGGCGCTGTTTTTCACCATGGCGCAGCTCTCCGTGGGCAGCAGCAGGAGGCTGATGGAGCTGTACGTGCCTCCGGAGAGCGACCGGCTCAGCTACCACCAGGGCGCCGTGCTCAGCGGCGACATCCCCGTGTCCATCCTCTGGTACGGCAAGTTCTCGGCCGCCCAGAAATCCATCGTCTCCGACTTCCTCCTCTCGCTCACCTCAGCCCCGAACGGCGCCGCCACGCCGTCGGTCGGGCAGTGGTGGGGCACCATCGAGCAGCTCTACCTCTCCAAAGCCGTCACCGCCGCCGCCAACGGCGCGGCGGCCGGCTCCACCCGCGTGCTCCTGGGCAAGCAGCTGACCGACGAGGACTGCTCCCACGGCACGTCGCTCACCCTGGACCAGATCGAGCAGCTCGCTGCGCGCGTCGGCGCCAAGAAGGGCGGCGTGGCGCTGGTGCTCACCGACGAGGACGTGTCCGTGGAGGGGTTCTGCAGCAGCCGGTGCGGCCGGCACGGGTCGTCCCAGGACGGCGAGTCCACGCACATCTGGGTGGGCAACTCCGTGAAGCAGTGCCCCGGGCACTGCGCGTGGCCGTTCGCGCAGCCGCAGCACGGCCCGCAGGGTGCGCCCCTGGTGGCCCCCAACGGCGACGTTGGGATGGACGGCATGGTGATGGTGCTCGCCACCATGGTGGCCGGCACCGTGAGCAACCCGCACGGGGACGGGTACTATCAGGGCCCCAAGGGAGCCGGGCTGGAGGCGTGCTCGGCGTGTTCCGGCGTCTACGGTAGCGGAGCGTACCCGGGCTACGCCGGGAACCTGCTCGTCGATCCCACCACCGGGGGCAGCTACAACGCCAACGGCGCCGGCGGGAAGAAGTACCTGCTCCCGGCGCTGTATGACCCCGCCACTGCCTCCTGCAGCACGCTGGTTTAGTCCGTGTTGTGTCGATCGTCGGACACGTATAGGCTTTCCCTGTGCGCTCGAGAAGTTGTACATACGTGTAATGCTGGTGGAAGAGATGAAATTGCTTTGTTCGTTTTTATTGCGTTTGTATGTTCCGCTAAAGACTGGCTGGGCCCAAGCACAAAGATAGGGTGGTATAGATCTGGCGGTCTGGCCTACAAAGCCTTGTAGCCAAACAGCACATAGGCCAAACCCATTGAAAACTAGGGGTACGTGGTCATACGATGCCGCTAAAGCCTGACTGGGCTTCGGCTGCTATAGATCAGCCGGGCTGTTAGATCAGCCGGGCCTTGGAAAGCGATGAGCGCCGTGCGCCAGAGAAAGCGGAGGCCCAACGGAATACATTTTCGACTCTGACCCAGCAAAGTTGTCTATATCCCCTCAAAAAAGAAAAAGCAAAGTTGTCTATAAACCAGGACGCCACTGCGATAACTCTTTTTTACGCACATATCATGCTTTAAGATTGGTGAGACTACGTGTCCTCTTTTTAATAAAACCAAAACATAATTAAAATATATTTAAATAATACAAAATGTTTTAAAAGTTTCAGAAACACATAAGAAATATATGTGAAATTTTGCGAAACATACTTTGAAGAGCCGATATGTACAAGCGCATAGTGGTGACGTCGATAGCATGCCCGGTGAGGGTCTTCACTTTGATCTACACTCTAGAAAAGGGTTGGTAGAAGATTGCGGTGGCGACCTCTAAAACATTCACATAAGGCGCTATATCCGAGTTTAGCCGATAAGCCGACGATAGTAGTAGCAGGAGCATAAGCTCCCATCTATTCCTCGTGTTAGTGGGTGGTACTTTTCTCCATATTTGGTGGCTTCGGTTTGTATGTAAGGTTTTTTTGCAGGTATTTTTTGAATGCCTTTTTTTCAAAATGGGAGCATTGCTCCGATCACTGCATCGAAGCGATATGCACAACCTTTATATTATTAGGAGGTCATAGTAATAGTCTTACAACTCAGGGATCACTCAAAGTATCAGTAAATACCATCCATATAAACAACACACACAAGTAGCTTCTACGCATCTTGTATATGTCTAAAATGCAGCCAGCCACCTGACTAAAGATAACATGTACAACCGCCATCAATCGAGGCCCACGTTGTTCCGTGGAACGACGATACGACCACATCTGGATCGAAGAAGACAACATGTGGATAACTTGCAACAGACTTGGTTTTACCACTATGTTAAAAACAACATCTTTTCCACTATTCCTTATTACCCAAACTAAAGCATAAACTCACACATGAATTCGAGCTTTTGTTTTCTTGTAAATTCCATTTAGCCAATTAGAGAACATATTTGTTACGGTATGAGGGATGTTATAAATAAAGTGAACTACTCCCCAAACTAGGCGAGTAAAAGGGCATGGAATATAACAATGGTGCGGTGACACAACATACCACTGCATGGTGTAGTACGCCCATCGTTGACATAACCCAAGTGAAACACTATTCCACTCATATTACATCCCTCATAGTGGTACAACAGAAACATATGCGAGTCCAAGGTATGTCTATAGAAGGATACATGAACTGTTTATAGAAGATCAACACTGCCTCCTACTTTACAGTGAAGTAAAACTGCAAATAAAGCTCCAGAAGAACGACTCGTAGTCTAACTTATTGCTACCTCAAGTTTAAGAGCTACTTGGCTTGCTATAGAAATATAGCTACTTAGGTGCTAGGATTAGGGAAAGGTTCCCTTCTATTACTAGTATAAGTTTCCACTCTAGTTGCTGTAGAAGTTGACTTCAATGACTTCTTTGCTTGGATTCTTCATCTTGTTGCAGTTGACTCCTTTGTCTTCGAGTTCCACGGTAGTTTCTCCTTTGGTGCTTTGATCTAAGAATTGGGTTCAAATGGGAGGGAATGAGTATGAGCATACTCAACAAGTTAATATTAGGAAATAGGTGTATCATGCACTAGCTACATCCATAGACCAGAAAGTCATAGGCGAATGCAAGTTTTCGTAAAAATTTCTTCAAAAGGTTTATTTTATTCTGAAAACTATGCCCGTCAGTCTTCACAAGTTGAACAGATCTTCATGGAGTTCCTTTCCTGCCGCGTTCGTAGTTCCCTTTCCGGAACAAGGAGTGACAATCACAATTTTAATACCCTCTGCAGAGGTGCATTACTTTTCCCATAAGAGACCTCATTCTTTTTGCCAACCGAAGGAATTCGTCCCCATTCACACTTCCTTGGTGTGAGGCCAGGAAATAAGATCCAAGCCCAACACCGCCTTCTCCACGACCCTGCATACCCACCCTTTTGTCCACCCGTACATCCCCAGTAGACATCTCCCGATCATACGGCTTTACCCCGATGTACGTCGGACAATCCTTCATAGACGGTAGAGCCTCTCATCCACACGGATGGGGATTTTAAAGGAATTCCCAACCTACTGCAGTGTTATCTCCAACACCCAGCCAGGCTCTATGAAGTTCGTTGATGTGTAGGAGGGAAAAGATACAGCTGGCTTCCCCAGAGCCATTATAGATCTTATGGTCAAAGCGATATGTACGGCGCTAGAATTACTGGACGGCATTGGTACTTAGTCCTAGATGAGTAGTACCATTGCAATGGAACCTTCACCAATCAATACATACTATGGTTCCATTTCCCACCACATAGTCATATTCATAATTGAAAAATAATACTTTGCTTTTCAATGCAAGAGTGATAAGTATAGTACTTTGCATATAGTTTGATAAAAATAATCAAATGATATGAGCAAGCGATGAACTTGCCTTTCTTGACTACAAGATATGTGATAACTCCAAATTCTGAAATACCATCATCGTCCGGTAAGGACAATGTTTAAAGAACTGACAAAAATGCTATAATGCATAATATGAGATGCAACTGACCCGATCGTAACCTAACCTCGATGATTTAGGATGGATGAGCTGTAAAGATTTCTTTAGGGCGTGTTGCACTTTTAGGATGATTCTCAAACAAGGTTATTATTAGGGTTTGGTGATATCATAGCATAAAAAAGTGATACAATGCATCATAACAATCATACACACAAAGGAATGGTGATTGCATAACAAGTCAAGAGTAGTTGTCAGTTTTAAGTTCTACAGGACATGGTTGATGATTACGTATATTATACTTCAAAAGAATAACTTTTGAAGAACATATTGATTAAGAAATAATAAGTATTTCAAACTATGGCTTCTATGGGTTGATTGACATTTGTACTTCAAAAGAATAACTTTTGAAGAACAGGTTTCATAAAGAACAAGAATTAATACAAGTAGGAGCTAAGTGCTTCTAGGGTTTACTATTGGATTCATTTAGTTCACTAATAGGGATTAGTTGGGTTCTCAAATAGAACGGGTCTATATGCAGCAAGTATTGGTAGGTTTATTGCTATGGTTGATTATGGGGATCCTATCAAAGGATGGTTATTAAGGGGATGCTATGAGTTAGGGTTCAATATAACATCCTATTGGTTTCCCTAAGTAACCCAATAATGGAATTCTAAGCTAGGTGAGTTACGACCCTTAAGTAGAGTTTAGTTGAGTAAGGCATGTGATGTGAATTACTATACACGATTGGTATTAGGGTTGATTATCATGATTCTACTAGGGTATGATACTTGAGATTGATTCCAATGGTGTGGTATATAGGAATGGTGATCAATAGTGTTTAAATGTGAGTAACAAATTAGGGTTTGCCCCTAAGTGGCACTAGTGGATCATATAGGTATTAATCAAAAATAAAGTCATGAAATGACGATCTCATGTGAATTGGTTTTATTTTAGTGGATCATGAGCATGCATTCAGTGGTTGCTTATTAAGATTCTACATGTAAAGTGAATCTCACATGATCACATGTGATAAACCCCTAGGGTTTTAGAATTGAAACAATTTAGGATGAACACATAAAATAATGGGATCAAGGTCTTACTTATATTAAAACTAGGGTTTCTAAAGTATGATACAATTCTTGAACTAATAATTGACAATAGAGGTGTGGTCACTAATAGTTTGACATTTTATTAATTTTCACAAGAATTAATAATTAGGGTAACTCCTATTTAGGTTTAATTTAGAAATCAGGGTTTAATAATTTTTTATTAAGTTTTAAAATACTTAACTAGTTAACTAAAGATGTTTAAGTAAACAATTGTTAAGCTACCAAAATAATATTGGCTTTTAATATTTTCTTGCTTTATTATTATTTAAAGAAAATAGTAAATGGTAATTTGCAAATCAGGGTTTTATGAATTACCTCTAATATTTAAGGTGATCAAAAGATGATTAAGAAAATTAATCTTAAAATTTTATTTACTTACTGAATAGCTAGTATTTAATTTTGAAACTTCACTAATTATTGAATTCAAATTAGATTTAAAACAAATGAAAAGGCATAATTAATAAAGTTAAAAATAAGTGAATTTGTATTTTGACACACTTTTTTATTTTATATTTTATTTGAATAGATTTTATTTTTGTGAGCATTTTGATATATTATTTATATTTTTCTGAGCTAAAATGAATTTTATCTATTTCTGCAAAGTTTCAGCTATTTACTAGTTTTTAAATTAATTTTAAAAACTTAACGTACCGATTCGAATCGTACCCACACACACAGACAAGTGGGGTCATTGCTAGGTCAGACACCACGTTGGCGAAGACTGGTCAACAGCCACACGTGGGACCTACTGGCCACATCGGCCTGGCCGGTCAATGACCGCCGACGGTCAGCGCACGACGGTGCCGCCGTTTTATGGCCTCCCGGGACGCGCGACTAGGGTTTTTCGACTCTCCTCGACACGCTGAAACTGATGGTGGTGATGGTTTCGCGAGGGGCTCACCGGAGCTATCTCCGGTAAGCTCTACCGCGGCGATGAACTCCAGCGAGAATCGAATCGGAGGCTACAGATGATGCCAGGAAGCGAAAGTAGGCTCTAAAGATGCGTATGCTCACCCTGAAGCTCAAGGTGTGGTCAACTCCGGCGATGGTCGACGGAGACGGCGAGGAATTCGCCATTTCCGGTGATCTGTTGCGGAAGGGATCGGAGATATTCGTCCTCCACACTGCCCCCCTTGATGCACGACTTTGCCAGGTTGATCTACACGACGAGGCGCTCCCCCCTCGTCCATGCTACAAGCTCCGGGGTGGCCTGTATCGTCGTGTTCTTCCTCGACGCCGGTGACAGGGAGTGGAAGAATGCGAGAGGTAGAGGAGGAATGAGAGAGCGAGAGGTGGCGGAGTGGTTCTAGGGTTTCACTGCGATGCTCCAGGCATATTTATAGAGCTCGGCGAGGCTTCTATCGTCACTTCACCGGCGGCAGTGGCTCGGATGCGTTGTCGACGGTGAGTTGTTCCAGAGCACGAATCTTAACGCTAATGGATAGGACAGACGCGAGAGGATGCTTATCGCCGACGAGGTCGTGGCCTACTGGCTCCGACGCGTTGTCGATGCCGGGAAGAAAGACGACGCACTCTTTTTGTATTTTGCCAGCGATGAAACGGTACGCGGGTGGCTGGGTTTGCTCATGGTATGGGCTTCGACGTGGGCCGTGCAGTGGGCTGCTACGGTCCAGCAGGTAAGCCTTTCCCTCTCGTTTTCTCTTTTCTGTTTTTATTTCCTGGTTTGAATTTGGTATTTGAATTCAAATTGATTTCTGTTTTGTTTTGCGGGTTCTAAATTATTTGAACATCAATGCAGTTTGATAGTAATGCTCACTGCATAGTTTTGTTGTTTTAAACAAATAGCTAGTTTAGGATTTAATTAATATCTTGTGAGGCTTGAGTAAAATAGAAATGAGTTTAGGTATTTATTTCAATTCCCTTTTTAATTTGGGAACTAGATCTATTTAAATGATTTGAAATTTATAACATGTGCATGGTGAACACATGATTAGGTTTTGCTAGAACTTAGCAATATTGTTGGTTCACATATATTTTAATTATGGCTAGGTTTTAAGATAAATGGTAATGAGGATGGATTGGATCATGATTTTATGTGAAGAATTATTCCTAAGGGTTTAAGAAGAGTGGTGAGATACACTCTATAATCACCAACCTCCATTAACTAGCTTAAGATTAAATTATTTAGGATAGATCCTATATTCCTCACGGTTAAATCAACTACTTATATGATGATTCTATTTTATAAAATACTCTTGCATTTGTTTCATTAAGCAAGATATTTGGAAAGCAAAGTATAATTGGATATTGGTTTCACTCTACTCACCAAATGGCATTTAGTCCTAAAGTATATATGGCTTGGGTGATACTTGTGATCCATGATACACAAGTTTGAGCATACCATTTTATGTGAAGTGGTCCTATGTGAAAGGGTTTAGGGTTTTGCATACTCTTCACTAAATTGAATATAATTAGGCATGAGGCATGGCAGGGTTCTACTTATAATCCCAAGTGGTGCTTGGATTAAAATTCAAAGGTGGTCTAGGGTTTTAGTGGTGATCACCCAAGTGATACACAACTAGGATTGGGTATGAGCATAAGTTTGGGTTATGTTTAATTAGCTAGGGTTATTCCTCCTCACCTAGTTAGAATTCTTGTATCAAGACAATGCTAGGTTTGTCCCTATTATTTGGATAAGCAGGGTTTAAGTACAATATTAATACTCCTCTACACAAGGCCTAAGGATTGGTCTGGGTTTAATTGTTAGAGATCTATCATTTTATGTGGTGGATGATCTCTGATTATCTCTCAAATTGGTCTTGTCATCTAAATCTACAAAGCATGGTCATGCATTGAACATGATCAACTAATTCCTCACTAATATCTCTTCTCTATTACTTCTCTCGTCACACTCACTTAGATTCTTAGGGTTTATGATCATCACCCAATTTGTAATGATCAAAGTATTGACCTGATAATAATTCATTAGTGAATCATGGTTCTCTTTTCAAAGATCAAGTATTGGTCAATATGCTTGAGTCTACACTTTTAACTTGAGCTCTCTTGGATAGATAGGGTTCCTCTAGGGTTTATGAGCATTACCATGGTGTAATGATCACAACACTTGCCTCTCTTGAATCCCTAATGAAATAGGTTCTCACGTACCATCAAGGTGAAAGAGCATTTCATGATCTCAAAGGTTTTGTGTGTTTGTTAACAACACCGGTGACAATCTAACTATGTGCTAAGTGAGTTACAGATATAGAAAAGATATCATCTGATAAATCTCAACCCACTCAAAAAGGAAGAAAAGAGATAAACTGAAGAAATTCCTTGGCTGGAACTGCCGGTGGTTGCACCCCGGCACTGCCGGTGGATGCGCCCCGTCACTGCCGGCGGTTCAACCCCGGCACTGCCGGTCTACCAGTCGACCAGCTCATCCTAGTGTTGGCCGGCACTGCCGCCGTCTCAGGGCCAGCACTGCCGGCGATACTGTTCCAACGGGCAGAAAAGTGGGTGGGGTATAAATAGGACCCTTCCCCTACCTTGGAATGTTGCTCAAACCCTAAAGTCTTCCTCCACCATTGCTGAGCCACCAAGAACACCAAAATCGTCAGATCTCCTCCCTCAACCACCCAAATCCCTTGTGCTTTGGAGAATCGAAGGAGAAGTCCCCGATCTACATCTTTACCGAAGCGATTTGCATTTCCCCTCATTTTGTTGAGGGCCCTGTTGCTAGTGTTCCTCTTTGGATCCCTAGTTGTTTGTTGTTGATGTATTCTTGTTGATTGTTGTGTTGTTATAGATTTGGGAGCCTCCAATTTGGTTGTGGATGTGTGCCCTGATGTCTACGGGTGCTTCTATTCCTGTAGACAGTGTTGGGCCTCCAAGAGCAGAGGTTTGTAGAACAGCAACAAGTTTTCCCTTAAGTGGATCACCCAAGGTTTATCGAACTCAGGGAGGAAGAGGTCAAAGATATCCCTCTCAAGCAACCCCGCAACCACAAAGCAAGAAGTCTCTTGTGTCCCCAACACACCTAATACACTTGTCGATGTATAGGTGCACTAGTTCGGCGAAGAGATAGTGAAATACAGGCGGTATGAATCTATATGAGCAGTAGTAACGGCACCAAAAATAGCTTGATGCAAGCGCGTGTGGTTGATGGAGGGAATATTGTAGGCAGTACAGATGCAGAAAAAGAAACAAGCAATGATAGCAGTATTTGGGAACAAGGCCTAGGGATTATACTTTCACTAGTGGACACTCTCAACATTGATCACATAACAATAAATAGATAAATGTTATACTCTACACTCTCTTGTTGGATGATGAACACCACTAATTGTGTAGGATTACACGAACCCTCAATGCCGGAGTTAACAAGCTCCACAATATTCGATATTCATATTTAAATAACCTTAGAGTGCATGATAGATCATTGCAATTACACCAAGTACTAACATAGCATGCACACGTCACCATCACACTATGAAGGAGGCATAGATCACATCAATACTATCATAGCAATAATTAACTTCATAATCTACAAGAGATTACAATCATAACCTACGCCAAGTACTACACGATGCACACACTGTCACCATTACACCGTGCAGGAGGAATAGACTACTTTAATAACATCACTAGAGTAGCACATAGATAAATAGTGATACAAAGCTCATATGAATCTCAATCATGTAAGGCAGCTCATGAGATCATTGTATTGAAGTACATAGGAGAGAGATTAACCACATAGCTACCGGTACAGCCCCGAGCCTCGATGGAGAACTACTCCCTCCTCATGGGAGACAGAGCGGAGATGAAGATGGCGGTGGAGATGGCAGCTTGTCGATGGAGAAGCCTTCCGGGGCACTTCCCCATCCGGCGGCGTGCCGAACAGAGACTTCGTCCCCGGATCTTGGCTTCGATGGCGGCGGCTCCGGAAGGTTTCGTACGTGGCTTTTCCGTCTCGAAGATTTAGGTCGGGGACCTTTATATAGGCGAAGAGGCGGAGTCGGAAGGTCGACGAGGCGGCGACACAATAGGGCGCGGCCAAGGCCCGGCCGCGCCGGCCTATCATCCGGGGCCCACAGGCCCTCCTCTCGGTGGCTCTCGGTTCTGGAAGCTTCATGCAATTCTAAGATGTTGGGGATTTCGTCCAATTCCGAGAATATTTCCTTACTAGGATTTCTGAAACCAAAAACAGCAGAAAACAGGAACTGGCACTTTGGCATCTCGTCAATAGGTTAGTTCCTAAAACGCATAAATCATCATAAAGTGTGAACAAAACATGTAGGTAATGTCATAAAACAAGCATGGAACATAAGAAATTATCGATACGTTGGAGACGTATCCGCATCCCCAAGCTTAGTTCCTACTCGTCCCGAGTAGGTAAACGATAACAAAGATAATTTCTGGAGTGACATGCTACTTACATAATTTTGATCATACTATTGTAAAGCATATGAGATGAATGCAGCGATTCAAAGCAATGTTAATGACAATGAATAAACAACTGAATCATATAGCAAAGACTTTTCATGAATAGTACTTTCAAGACAAGCATCAATAAGTCTTGCATAAGAGTTAACTCATAAAGCAATAATTTCATAGTAAAGGTATTGAAGCAACACAAAGGAAGATTAAGTTTCAGCGGTTGCTTTCAACTTGTAACATGTATATCTCATGGATAGTTGTCAATGCAAAGTAATATAATAAGTGCAATATGCAAGTATGTAGGAATCAATGCACAGTTCACACAAGTGTTTGCTTCTTGAGATGGAGAGAAATAGGTGAACTGACTCAACATAAAAGTAAAAGAATGGCCCTTCGCAGAGGGAAGCATCGATTGCTATATTTGTGCTAGAGCTTTGATTTTGAAAACATCAAGAGAGTATAAAAGTAAAGTTTTGAGAGGTGTTTGTTGTTGTCAACGAATGGTAGTGGGCACTCTAACCCCTTGCCGACAAACCTTCAAAGAGCGGCTCCCATTTTATTTTTATTTTTGGGTGGCACTCCTTCCAACCTTTGCTTTCACAAACCATGGCTAACCGAATCCTCGGTGCCTGCCAACAATCTCATACCATGAAGGAGTGCCTTTTATTTTAGTTTTATTATGATGACACTCCTCCCCACCTTTGCTTTCTCAAGCCATGGCTAACCGAATCCTTCGGGTGCCGTCCAACAATCACATACCATGGAGGAGTGTCTATTTTTGTAATATTATGAAGGTTAATTAATTTGGGACTGGGAATCCCATTGCCAGCTCTTTTTGCAAAATTATTGGATAAGCGGATGAAGCCACTAGTCCATTGGTGAAAGTTGCCCAACAAGATTGAAAGATAAACACCACATACTTCCTCATGAACTATAAAACATTGACACAAATCAGAGGTAATAACTTTTGAATTGTTTAAAGATAGCACTCAAGCAATTTACTTTGGAATGGCAGAGAAATACCATGTTGTAGGTAGGTATGGTGGACACAAATGGCATAGTTTTTGGCTCAAGGTTTTTGGATGCATGAGAAGTAATCCCTCTCAATACAAGGCTTAGGCTAGCAAGGTTGTTTGAAGCAAACACAAGTATGAACTAGTACAGCAAAACTTACATAAAAACATATTGCAAGCATTATAAGACTATACATTGTCTTCCTTGTTGCTCAAACCCTTACTAGAAAATATCTAGACTTTAGAGAGACCAATCATGCAAACCAAATTTTAGCAAGCTCTATGTATTTCTTCACTAATAGGTGCAAAGTATATGATGCAAGAGCTTAATCATGAGCACAACAATTGCCAAGTATCAAGTTATTCAAGACATCATACCAATTACCACATGTAGCATTTTCTGTTTCCAACCATATAACAATTAACGAAGCAGTTTCAACCTTCGCCATGAACATTAAAAGCTAAGAACACATGTGTTCATACGAACCAGCGGAGCTTGTCTATCTCCCACACAAGCATTTATTCAAACAAAAACAAAAACAAAAACACACAGACGCTCCAAGTAAAGTACATAACATGTGACCGAATAAAAATATAGTTTCAAGAGAAGGAACCTGATAATTTGTCGATGAAGAAGGGGATGCCTTGGGCATCCCCAAGCTTAGACGCTTGAGTTTTCTTGAAATATGCAGGGGTGAACCACCGGGGGATCCCCAAGCTTAGAGCTTTCACTCTTCTCGATCATATTGTATCATCCTCCTCTCTTGACCCTTGAAAACTTCCTCCACACCAAACTCGAAACAAACTCATTAGAGGGTTAGTGCATAATCAAAAAATCACATGTTCAGAGGTGACACAATCATTCTTAACACTTCTGGACATTGCCCAAAGCTTCTGAAAGTTAATGGAACAAAGAAATCCAACCAACATAGCAAAAGAGGCAATGCGAAATAAAAGGCAGAATCTGTCAAAACAGAACAGTCCGTAAAGACGAATTTCTAAGAGGCACCAGACTTGCTCAAATGAAAATGCTCAAATTGAATGAAAGTTGCGTACATATTTGAGGATCACTCACGTAAATTGGCATAATTTTCTGAGTTACCTACAGAGAATTAGGCCCAGATTCGTGACAGCAAGAAATCTGTTTCTGTGCAGTAATCCAAATCTAGTATGAACTTTACTATCAAAGACTTTACTTGGCACAACAATGCAACAAAATTAAGATAAGGAGAGATTGCTACAGTATTAACAACTTCCAAGACTCAAATATAAAACAAAAGTACTGTAGCAAAATAACACATGGGTTATCTCCCAAGAAGTTCTTTCTTTATAGCCATTAAGATGGGCTCAGAGTTTTAATGATGCACTCGCAAGAAATAGTATTTGAAGCAAAAGAGAGCATCAAGAGGCAAATTCAAAACACATTTAAGCCTAACATGCTTCCTATGCATAGGAATCTTGTAAATAAACAAGATCATGAAGAGCAAAGTGACAAGCATAGGAAGATAAAACAAGTATAGCTTCTAAAATTTCAGCACATAGAGAGGTGTTTTAGTAACATGAAAATTTCTACAACCATATTTTCCTCTCTCATAATAACTTTCAGTAGCATCATGAGCAAACTCAACAATATAACTATCACATAAAGCATTCTTATCATGAGTCTCATGCATAAAATTATTACTCTCCACATAAGCATAATCAATTTTATTAGTTGTAGTGGGAGCAAATTCAACAAAGTAGCTATCATTATTATTCTCATCAAGTGTAGGAGGCATAGTATAATCATCATAAAATGTACTCTCCATAGTAGGCGGCACCAAAAGACCGCTATCATTATAATCATCATAAATGGGAGGCAAAGTATCATCAAAGAAAATTTTCTCCTCAATGCTTGGGGGACTAAAAAGATCATGCTCATCAAGGCCAGCTTCCCCAAGCTTAGAATTTTCCATATCATTAGCAACAATGGTGTTCAAAGTGTTCATACTAATATATTCCATGGGTTTTTTAATTTTCGCATCAAACCATCCATGTCTTAACTCAGAAAAAAAATAAAAAGCTCCATGTTGCTTTCCATTATGCCAAACTAGTGTAAAACAAGAAACAAAAAGATGCAATTGCGGATCTAAAGGAAATAGCTTCGAGTACTTACAACGGCGCCGGAAAATAGCTTAGTAGCCGAGATCCGTAGTGTGAGTACCTTTTACCTTTCCTCCCGGCAACGGCGCCGGAAAAGTGCTTGATGTCTACGGGTGCTTCTATTCTTGTAGACATGTTGGGCCTCCAAGAGCAGAGGTTTGTAGAACAGCAAGTTTTCCTTAAGTGGATCACCCAAGGTTTATCGAACTCAGGGAGGAAGAGGTCAAAGATATCCCTCTCAAGCAACCACAAAGCAAGAAGTCTCTTGTGTCCCCAACACACCTAATACACTTGTCAGATGTATAGGTGCACTAGTTCGGCGAAGAGATAGTGAAATACAGGTGGTATGAATGTATATGAGCAGTAGTAACGGCACCAGAAAATAGCTTGATGCTACAACTGGCGTGTGGTTGATGGTGGGAATATTGCAGCCAGTACAGATGCAGTAAAACAGTAAACAAGCAGCGATAGCAGTATTTGGGAACAAGGCCTAGGGATTATACTTTCACTAGTGGACACTCTCAACATTGATCACATAACAATAAATAGATAAATGCTATACTCTACACTCTCTTGTTGGATGATGAACACCACTAATTGTGTAGGATTACACGAACCCTCAATGCCGGAGTTAACAAGCTCCACAATATTCGATATTCATATTTAAATAACCTTAGAGTGCATGATAGATCATTGCAATTACACCAAGTACTAACATAGCATGCACACTGTCACCATCACACTATGAAGGAGGCATAGATCACATCAATACTATCATAGCAATAATTAACTTCATAATCTACAAGAGATTACAATCATAACCTACGCCAAGTACTACACGATGCACACACCGTCACCATTACACCGTGCAGGAGGAATAGACTACTTTAATAACATCACTAGAGTAGCACATAGATAAATAGTGATACAAAGCTCATATGAATCTCAGTCATGTAAGGAAGCTCATGAGATCATTGTATTGAAGTACATAGGAGAGAGATTAACCACATAGCTACCGGTACAGCCCCTAGCTCGATGGAGAACTACTCCTCCTCATGGGAGACAGCAGCGGAGATGAAGATGGCGGTGGAGATGGCGCGTGTCGATGGAGAAGCCTTCCGGGGCACTTCCCCGTCCCGGCAGCCGTGAACAGAGACTTCTGTCCCCTAGATCTTGGCTTCGCGATGGCGGCGGCTCGGAAGGTTTTACCGTGGCTTTTCCGTCTCGAAGATTTAGGTCAGGGACCTTTATATAGGCGAAGAGGCGGAGTCGGAAGGTCGACGAGGCGGCGACACAATAGGGGGGCGCGGCCAAGGCCTGGGCCGCGCCGGCCTATCATCTGGGGCCCACAGGGCCCTCCTCTGGTGGCTCTCGGGTGTTCTGGAAGCTTCATGCAATTCTAAGATGCTGGGCGTTGATTTCGTCCAATTTCGAGAATATTTCCTTACTAGGATTTCTGAAACCAAAAACAGCAGAAAACAGAACTGGCACTTCGGCATCTCGTCAATAGGTTAGTTCCGGAAAACGCATAAAATCATCATAAAGTGTGAACAAAACATGTAGGTAATGTCATAAAACAAGCATGGAACATAAGAAATTATCGATACGTTGGAGACGTATCATGCCCCAAGAACCTTGTAAAGTCCCGATTTCTGCCTCGAGGAAATCCCTTAGTGGAAGTGGGCTAGGCCTTCGTGGCGGTGCTCACAGGAGACCTGAGTGAAGCCTTCGTGGCATTGGTATGACTTTCGTAGCGACCACACTCCTCCGAACGTAGACGTACCTTCTTGCAAAGGAATGGAACTACGAGAATCAACTCCGTGTATCCGCGTGCTCCACTCTCGGTTACCTCCATCCTTTTATCTCCTCTATATATTGCGCAGCTATATCTTGCTTAGTCGTTCACCTTGTCATATAGGTAAATTCACATAGTTGAATATCTAGAGAATTTACCTTTTTTATGTCAATCCTAAATTGAAAAAGAACTAAAAATTGGTTAGCACCTATTCACCCCCCCTCTAGGTGCGGCATACGATCCTTTCAATTGGTATCAGAGCCTCGGCTCTTATTTCGGGCTTAACCGCCTAAGCGTATGCCGGATGACGCACCTGTGGAAGGGGCCGCAAAGCCGGTCTCCATGGATGATCTCAAGTCGATGGAAGCATCCTTGAGGTCCGCCATGGAAGCCCAAATGGAAAGCTTGATGAAAAGGTTTTCCGACCGCTTGCCCGTGGCTCCCTCCGTCATCCCCACCATAGAGGAAAAGGACAAGGGTGAGTTAGAAGAGGGAGGTGCTTCGGCATTACCCTCCTCTACCACTCCCTTGAATGGTGATCACTTAAACACTATTAAAACCCCCATTGCTTCTCCTAGGGCAACTAGTGGAGGTGTTAGCTACAATCAAGTGGCTCCGCCTTTCCGCTCTCCCGATATCCCGGTTCCCCATCCTCATATAAACACTAGGGGTGATCCATCCAAATTTAATGATAAAGTTTTTAGTACATGGCAATTTGAGTTTAAATCCTATGTGTGCAGTGCCTCCAATGAAATATGGAGAATTATCTTGGAAGGTTTCAAGCCTTACAACCCCGAAAGGTTGACTAGAAGAGAAGAGGTTGATAATCAACTGAACTCGATTGCCTTGCACATGATTCAAACTAGTGTGGGGACAAAAGACTTGTCTCTTATTCGGAACTTCACCACCGCCAAGGAGGCATGGGAAGGTTTGGACACAAGCTTCATGGGAAGTGAAAAGCATGAAGAGAAACAAGTATAGTGCTCTCCGGAATCAAGCCGAAAAATTCATGAGGTTGCCGGATGAAGATCATCAAGTCATGTATAGAAGACTTATGACCGTTGCCAATGCTTTTCAGAATGTGGGTGCCAAACATATTGATAATTTTTGGATCAAGGATAAGTATATTGATTGTATGATGTCGTTTGAACCCATTGATGTCAAGTCTCTCGTTGGGAGAGAATGCTTTCCATCTCTCACTTCACAACAAGTGGTGCACGAGTTGCAAGCTCTCAAGGTGCTTGAACAAAACTCTCAAGATTCTCGCAATCGTGCTATTGGGATGTCAAGAGGGACCAATCTTGCCTTGACGGTCAATTCCATGGAAGAAGTGAGCCCACAAGAACCATATAGGACATCTTGGAACATGTCCTATCCGGAAGATTTGGAATTACACTACAATGATCACATGGCATTCCATGCAAAAATCCTTTTGGGTTGATCCATCCAAGGCCAAAGAAGACAACATCAAGAGAAACAACTCAAGTGGGTTCAAGAGCTTGGGCCCAAAATCAAGATCGTGCTACAATTATGGTGACAAGCGCCATTTCATAGCTGATTGTCCCTATTAGCATAGAGAAACTCATGGTGGAACGCTCATCCCCAAGGACAAGAGCAAAGATTCAAAGGCCCCCAACAAGAAATTCTAGAACTAGAGCAAGAAGGGCAAGAGGCCATCAAGGATTGTGCTAGTGACTAAGGAAGAATATTTTTTCGATGAAGTTGAAAGTAGTAGTGATGAAGAAGAAAGCTCAAAGGAAGTGGCCGCCATTGCCACCACCAACATTCCCTCTTCATATCTCTTTGAATCCCCCAATGAGAATCCTCAAATCAAGAATGCACATTGCTTCATGGCAAGGTCCACCTTGGACACATCTATTGTGCTATCAACTCAAGAAGAATATACCTCCAGAGATGATGATGTTGATGATGAAGAAGAAGATGAAACTTCAAATGGATTGGTTGCTCTTGCCTCCCTCTCCACCAACTCTTCATCACCAAGTGAATCCCCCAATGAAATCATTCATATGAAGGAAGAAAGTTGCCTCATGGCTAAATCTTCCGAGGTATCATCTCCTAACCCCTCTATGCCTAACATATCAAATGATCTAGGGGTTGATCATGCTAGTTTAAAAGTGAAACAAGAAATGCTTGATTTTGATGAGTTCATTCTTAACTTACAAGGTGACACTAAAATGCATGTCTCAAATCTCACGATTGGTCTAGCACAACTAGATGATACTCTTGATAAAAATGTCAAATAGAGAGAGAAGACTCTCTTGAAATACATGATCTTGAGGAAAGTCAAGAAACTATAGCTTCTCTTGAAGAGAGGCTAGAAACTCTTGAAGAGCCTCAAGATGAAATTAACAAGCTCACTAAAGCTAGAGATCTTGCTAGGGCTAAGGCTAAAGTGCTTAAAAAGGAAAAGGCCAAATTTGGTGTTGATCATGAGAAACTTGTGAAGGATCTAGATGAACTAGACAAGGCTCACAAAGCCTTAAAGAGTGAATACTATCTCCTCTCCAAGTCTAATGAGCAACTTCAAATTGGTCTTGCTTCATATGACATACCTAGTTCCTCTACCTCTTCATGTGATCATGCAAATATTGTTGAGGAAAATGCTAGGTTGAAGGATGAACTTGCTAAGGCCTCCTCTCCCCAAAGTAAACTTTCTTTGGATGATCTTTTGAGTAAGCAAAGGTCAAACAATGGGAAGGAGGGCCTTGGCTATAATGCTAAGGCAAAGAAGGCAAACAAGAAAAAGGCAAAGCCCGCACAAGAAAAGAAGAAATCTATCACTAATGGTGAAGCCCCTAAGGGCAAAACCATTATTGATGATGATGCGGGAATTGATAAACCTCACTATGTTCTATTTAAAGATTATTATGGTGATTTCTATGCAAAATATGTTGGCCCATATGATGGTTATGTTGCTTGGTCTATTTGGGTCCCAAAGACCCTTGTTGCTAACAAAAGAGGACCCAATGAAAAATGCGTACCTAAATCCAAGAATTGATCTCATGTAGGACTATGCCGCCGGAGGTTCAAAATGGGTGCTTGATAGTGGATGCACAAGTCATATGACCGGCGGCAAGAATCTCGTCAAGGAGTTGAGGCCCAACATAAATAATATCACCGTCTCCTTTGGCGATAATTCTACATCCGAGGTATTGGGTTTTGGCAAGGTTGTGGTTGCACACAACATTACTCTTGTGGATGTCATGCTTGTCAAAACCCTTGGTTACAATTTATTATCCGTTTCCTCCCTTGGCAAGATGGGTTTCGCCGTATTTATTGATAATGATATTGTGGTCCTCTTGTGGAGCAAGACTCTAAAATCCGCTTTCGTTGGGTATAGCGAACATAACTTGTATGTGGTGGACTTCTCGGGGGCCACCACTTCAAGTGTGATGTGCCTATTCGGAAAGGCGGATGTGGGTTGGTTGTGGCATCGCCGCTTGGCCCATGTCAACATGAGAACTTTGCAAAGCCTTCACAAGGGGAACCATATTGTGGGACTAATGGAAAATGTTTCTTTTGCCAAAGATCATGTTTGTAGGGCTTGTGTTGAAGGCAAAATGCATGACTCTCCGCACCCAAGCAAGACTATCATATCTTCCAAGAGGATCTTGGAGCTCCTTCATGTGGATCTCTTTGGTCCTACCACTCTTGCATGTCTTGGTGCGAAGAAATATTGCTTGGTAATTGTTGATGACTATTCAAGATACACTTGGGTCTACTTTCTCAAGAAGAAAGATGAGACTCAACAAATCTTCATTGACTTTGCTACCGAGGTGCAATGACAACACAACCTCCTTATAATGGCAATAAGAAGTGACAACGGCTCCGAGTTCAAGAACTACACACTCAATGATTTTCTTAGTGATGAGGGGATAAGACATCAATATTCCGCTGCATACACCCCTCAACAAAATGGTGTTGCAGAGAGGAAGAACCGGACTCTTATGGATATGGCAAGATCTATAATGGCTGAATATAAATCCCGCTATAATTTTTGGGCCGAAGCCATCTCCACCGCTTGCCACTCTTCTAACCGGCTATCTCCGTAAGGGCTTGAACAAGACTCCATATGAAATACTCACCGGCAACAAGCCTAATATCTCATACTTCAAGGTGTTCGGGTGTAAGTGTTTCTATAAAATCAAAGGAGTTCGTTTATCTAAATTTGCTCCTAAAGCTTTGGAGGGTATATTTGTTGGTTACGGTGCCGAATCTCAGACTTATAGAGTCTTTGTTGTATCCTCCGGGATCATCATCGAATCTTGTAGTGTGAAGTTCGAAGAAAATGATGGCTCCCAAGTGGGGCAAGTTGATGTTTGTGCAGGTGATGAAATACCTCAAGATGCCATAGTAAGAATGGGTGTGGGATTTTTCCGCCCCATTGAGGGACACGGTGTGGCATCTCGGGAAGGACTATGCTCTACCACGGTGGAGCCCTCATCTTCTCAACATCAACAAACTCCATCTCTTGAAGCTAATGATGCACCAACCCAAGAACAAGAACAAGACCCTCCCTCTTGTGTGCAAGATCAAGGACAAGATCAACCTAGGATTCATGATGGATCCGATGAGTATCCATTCAACATTCTCCTCTCACTGAATGATGTCCAAGATTAAGCACATGAAGTTGAGCACTCTCAAGAAATTGAGGAAGCTCAAATTGAAGGTCAAGACGGGGACCCAAATGATCAAGTTGATCAAGTGATACCTCTAAGGCCAAGAAAGAACCAAGGAGGAGATCGAGGCCCATCTAGCAAGAAGAGATAGGAACCTTGAGTGTCTTGAACACACACATGACAAGGTCCTTGGTGATGTAAGAGCAAGAGTTTCCACAAGAAGGCAATTGGCTAACTTTAGCAATCATCATGCTTATATCTCCTTAGTGGAACCCAAGAAAGTATTTGAAGCCCTTGAAGATTCGGATTGGTTGGAAGCCATGCACGATGAACTCAACAACTTCAAGCGCAATAAAGTATGGACCTTAGTAGAGAAGCCAAAGGAGTGCCGCAATGTTATAGGCACTAAATGAATTTTCAAGAACAAGCAAGATGAGTTTGGAAATGTGGTGAGGAACAAGGCAAGATTGGTGGCTCAAGGTTTCTCTCAAATTGAAGGAATTGACTTTGGAGAAACTTATGCTCCAGTGGCTCGCTTTGAGTCTATCCGTATCCTTCTTGCTTATGCATCACATCATAACTTTAAGTTGCAACAAATGGATGTGAAAAGTGCATTTCTTAATGGTCCTTTGCATGAAGAAGTTTACGTTAAGCAACCCCCGGGGTTTGAGGATCTCGACTTCCCTAACCATGTCTATAAGCTTGATAAAGCACTTTATGGTCTCAAACAAGCTCCTAGAGCTTGGTATGAGCACCTTAAAGAATTGTTGATAGACCGTGGGTTTGATGTTGGGCTAATCGATCCCACTCTTTTTACTAAGAGGGTCAATGGGGAGCTTTTCGTTTGCCAATTATATGTTGATGATATTATCTTTGGCGCTACTAACAAAGCTTTCAATGATGAATTTTCAAAGCTTATGACCGATAGGTTTGAGATGTCTATGATGGGAGAGATGAGGTTCTTTCTTGGTTTTGAGATCAAGCAATTGAGAGAAGGGACTTTCATCAATCAAGCAAAATATCTCCAAGACATGCTCAAGAGGTTCAAGATGACCGAGATGAAGGGTGTAGCCACTCCTATGGTTACTAAATGTCATCTTGGACTTGATCCCAATGGTAAAGAGGTGGATCAAAAGGTATATTGCTCCATGATTGGATCCTTGCTTTACCTTTGTGCATCTAGACCGGACATAGTGTTGAGTGTTGGTGTGTGTGCAAGGTATCAAGCTTCTCCTAAGGAGAGTCACATGATGGCTCTCAAAAGAATCTTTCGATATTTAGTTGATACCCCAAGATATGGTCTTTGGTATCCTAAAGGCTCAAGTTACTTTCTCAATGGATACACCGATGCGGATTGGGCGGGAGACAAGGATGATATGAAATCAACCTCCGGGGCTTGCCAATTCCTTGGTATATCCTTGGTGTGTTGGTCTTCTAAGAAGCAAAATTGTATGTCTCTCTCCACCGCCGAAGCCGGATATGTTGCCGCCGCAAGTGGATGCACTCAATTGTTATGGATGAGGTGAACTTTAAAGGAATACGGTGTCACTTGTGATAAAGTTCCTCTTTTATGTGACAATGAAAGTGCCATCAAGGTTGCTTATAATCCGGTGCAACATTCAAGAACGAATCATATTGAGATTCAGAATCATTTTGTTAGGGATCATGTTGCCCGTGGTGATATTGAGCTATGCTATGTTCCCACCAAAGATCAACTTGCTGATATATTCATGAAGCCTCTTGATGAAGCAAGGTTTTGCTATTTGAGGAATGAGCTAAATATCATTGATTCAAGGAGTATAGCTTGACCATCTTGCAAACACACATTTGTCTCAAAACTTTATTTGGTTTAGATGTGGGCATGGAAATAGGGGGAGTGCGGTTTAAACTATTGAGCTATCCCTCCCCCCATAATGCCGACATTAAGAAATCATTCTCTTTATATCATTCATATTGATATGTGAGCTTCAATGACGAGTATTGATTTTGGGCCCAAGATATATCTTCGCGGTGCCAAATCATAACACTCTTACATGGTGGCCTAGGCCACACCACACTCTTCTATGTGAAGAGTTGGGGTTATTTGGATCTTTCATGGATTTTATTTGACTTTCATTTTTCTGATGGGAAATCACTCATGTTTGGTCTTTATTTGCAATGTTTTGCAAATATGGGTGATATCGTACCATCAACCCTGTGTGATCTTTCTATCCTAAGCCCCACCTTTCCTAAGAAACAATTCCAATCTTTATACACTAAAACTCTGAAAAATTTCGAGGGTTTTGGGGCTCGGGGCTGGCTTGGCGGCACTGTCGGTGCCTTCACCCCGACACTTCCAGTGGTGGCACCTGGCACTGCCGGTGGTACATCCCCGGCACTGCCGGTAGCACCGGCACTACCGGCCTCGGCTGAGCGGCACTACCGCTGTCGGGGTGGGGTCAAGTGACGGGCCGGGGGGGAGTTAGGGAAACTGCCTCATTCTCTCCCCCCGCATCCCTCTCCTCCCACTCGACGACCCAGCCATCACCTCCGCCGCCCCTGCCCTACGGTCGCCGTCCCGTGCCCTCCCTCCTCCCCTGGTCGGTTGGAATCGGGCAAGCCACCCTCCTCCATGGCTTCCTCCTCCGGTGAGTTTCCTCTCCCTCTCTCTCCCTCTCTAGGATGGGTTGACCTACCTAGAAGAAAGACAGTTGGATGAATCACTCCGTAGTTTTTGCCATAGAGGTAAATGATCTAGTGCATCTTGTGTTGAAAGTTTGAGGAACAATGTTTGAGTATGCAACAGATCTGGTCGATTTCAAGTTTGACCGGCACTGCCGGCCACCTCTCAGCGGCACTGCCGCCCCCGTCACACCGGCACTGCCGGTTGGGCCGGCACTTCCGCCCATACCACCCCGGCACTGCCGGCGTAGCTGTTGCTAGATCGTCTTTAGCCTCTTCTGTATCTCGAACATTTCATTCGCCATGCACTGATTGTCATATTTTCTCTGTTTTAGTGTACCTTATCATCTGCTCCTTCTATCCCTTGCTTTCTCAGGTGCAAGTGGTCCTCATCGATCGAACTCGGGCAAACGAGCTGTTCCTACTGATTTTGAAGCTGAGATCTTACCGGTGAAGAAAGCGTCTCGTCGGGAGAAGGGCGTGGCTGAAACTGAACCTCGCAGTGCCATCATCAGAAGGCTATGGGGCACACCCATTGGGAAATGGCCTGATCATAAGTATGCTCGGCTGCGTCAGACTAATATCTATATCACTCTCAAGGCCGACAACTGCTCTGAGCTGTTCTGGACTAGATATCAACAGAAGACTTATGATGATCTCTATGCTAATGCCACCTATCAAGGTGCCCATATGCATCATATCAACTTTTCTCACATGGATAAGCACGCCCAATACTTTGCAGAAGCTCGAGAGGTTTGTGAGCAACTTGGTCTTATTCCTTTTGATGGAGTTTCATCATCCTTACTGTGTTGATGTGATTGGGCAATTCTTTGCCACAGTGTATGTTGACAATGATGATGCTAAGACGATGACTTGGATGACCGTGGGTCGCATGTTACATGGCACCTGGGATCAATTTGCAGGGTGTCTTGGCTATTCAGTGCTTTCTGACAATGAGGAAGGATTCTTTCGAGCTCACGACACTCTCAAGCCCATTGACAAGGCTCTTCTTGCTGATCTCTATCTTGAAGGAGAAGTGGTGTATGGCTCTCAGAAGTTTTTTCGCCCAGTTTATGACATCCTTCTTCGCATTTACCGAGATGTCCTCAATCCCAAGGTTGTCTGCATTGATCAAATTTATGGATATCTTGGAAACCTTCTGTATCTCACTCACCAGAACCGTGACACCGGTCTTCAGCTTGATGTGATGGATTTTCTCTGGAATGAGTTTTGGTCTTGCATCATTTCTCGCAGGGCTCTGGTGTTTGCTCCCTACTTCATGTTCTTCATTTGCTCTTGCTGGGAAAATGCTGGGTATGGCAAACTCACTGATGATGTTACCCTTCTACCTCACAAGCCCAAGGATCTCAAGGTTAAGACTCATCCCCTTCCTCCTCGTCTTCCCGGTGATGATGATTCTGCTGAAGAGGACTCGGACATGGAGTATGTACCCCCTGCTGACAATGGATGGTTTGCTCGTATTGAGGCCAAGCTAGCCAAGATGTTTTGTCTCAAGTCTGACATCAACAGGCGTCAATACCAAGCTCATAGGGATAGGAAGATGGACAGGAGGAATACCAAGCTCATTATGCACAAACTGGACATTCCTGTTGTGAGTGGGTCAGCAGAGGTCATTACTCCTGAGGAAGAATGGCTGTCAAAGCATGGCAATGTGACTGAGTTTGAGCAGCTTGGGTTACCCGGACCTTCTCGCCGGCAGCGCTCCCCTAGTGATGATGAAGTTGATGAGCCTGAGCCTGCAGAATCATAAGATGACGAAGAGACGGAGGAATCCTCCGAGGATAACTAAGCTTCCATGGGACGTTGTAGCATCGATTCTTTTCTCCTTTTTGGTGTCTTGATGCCAAAGGGGGAGAAGAAGGTCTAGTAGGACTTGCACGGGATTTGCTTGGTTTGAGGCTTTTTATCATTCCGTTAAAGCTTGTGTCCTCCATTTTATCATTTGTGCTTATGTTGAACTTTATCGTGTGCTTTATGTTGTTTAAGAATCTGTTCTATGTTTGGTGGCAAGGCATATTTGTGTGAGTGATACGTCTCCGACGTATCGATAATTTCTTATGTTCCATGCCACATTATTGATGATATCTACATGTTTTATGCATACTTTATGTCATATTTATGCATTTTCTGGCACTAACCTATTAACAAGATGCCGAAGAGCCAGTTGTTGTTTTCTGCTGTTTTTGGTTTCAGAAATCCTAGTAAGGAAATATTCTCAATACGAAATCAACGCCTGGGCCTATTTTCACACGAAGCTTCCAGACCGAGGACTAACGAAGTGGGGCCACGAGGCGGCGCCACGAGGGCGGCGCGGCCCCCGGCCGCGCCGGCCTAGCGTGTGGGCCCTCGTGACTCTCCCGACTCGCCTTCCGCCTACAAATAGCCTTCGCCGCGAAACCCCCAGCACGAGAGCCACGATACGAAAACCTTCTAGAGACGCCGCCGCCGCCAATCCCATCTCGGGGATTCAGGAGATCGCCTCCGCACCCTGCCGGAGAGGGGAATCATCTCCCGAGGACTCTTCACCGACATGGTCGCCTCCGGAGTGATGAGTGAGTAGTTCACCCCGGACTATGGGTCCATAGCAGTAGCTAGATGGTTGTCTTCTCCTCATTATGCTTCATTGTCGGGTCTTGTGAGCTGCCTAACATGATCAAGATCATCTATCTGTAATGCTATATGTTGTGTTTATTGGGATCCGATGGATAGAGAATACTATGTCATGTTGATTATCAATCTATTATCTATGTGTTGTTTATGATCGTGCATGCTCTCCGTTATTAGTAGAGGCTTTGGCCAAGTTTTTACTCTTAACTCCAAGAGGAGTATTTATGCTCGATAGTGGGTTCATGCCTCCATTAAATCTGGGACAGTGAAAAGTTCTAAGGTTGTGGATGTGCTGTTGCCACTAGGGATAAAACATTGATGCTATGTCCGAGGATGTAGTTATTGATTACATTACGCACCATACTTAATGCAATTGTCTGTTGTTTGCAACTTAATACTGGAAGGGATTCGGATGATAACCTGAAGGTGGACTTTTTAGGCATAGATGCATGCTAGATAGCGGTCTATGTACTTTGTCGTAATGCCCAATTAAATCTCACAATACTCATCATATCATGTATGTGCATTGTCATGCCCTCTTTATTTGTCAATTGCCCAACTGTAATTTGTTCACCCAACATGCTATTTATCTTATGGGAGAGACACCTCTAGTGAACTATGGACCCCGGTCCTATTCTTTTACATCGATACAATCTACTGCAATACTTGTTCTACTGTTTTCTGCAAACAATCATCATCCACACTATACATCTAATCCTTTGTTACAGCAAGCCGGTGAGATTGACAACCTCACTGTTTCGTTGGGGCAAAGTACTTTGGTTGTGTTGTGCAGGTTCCACGTTGGCGCCGAATCCCGGTGTTGCGCCGCACTACATCTCGCCGCCATCAACCTTCAACGTGCTTCTTGGCTCCTACTGGTTCGATAAACCTTGGTTTCTTACTGAGGGAAAACTTGCCGCTGTACGCATCACACCTTCCTCTTGGGGTTCCCAACGGACGCGTCTACGCGTATCAAGCTCTTTTTCCGCGCCGTTGCCGGGGAGATCAAGACATGCTGCAAGGGGAGTCTCCACATCCCAATCTCTTTACTTTGTTTTTGTCTTGCTTTATTTTATTTACTGCTTTGTTTGCTTTCCTATATCAAAAACACAAAAAAATTAGTTACTTGTTTTACTTTACTTAATTCCATGCATGTTTTTATTTCACTAGTTAGGCTTAATGGAAAACAACAAAAATATTAGAGATCTTTATAGTATTTATCTTGAGTTAGGACATGAGGTGTTTGAAGAGAAAATTAAAAACCTATGGAACTTTATATGCGTGCTAATGGCAATGTTATTAGTATGAATGCTTTGAACACTATTATTGCTAATGCTATGGAATAATTTAAGCTTGGGGAAGCTGGTTTTGATGAGAATGATATTTTTAGTCCCCCAAGCATGGAGGAGAAAATTCACTTTGATGATACCTTGCCTCCCATTTATGATGATAGTGGTATCTTGGTGCCACCTACTATGGAGGATAAAGTTTATTATGATTATACTATGCCTCCTATATTTGATGAGAATAAAAATGATAGCTACTTTGTTGAATTTGCTTCCACTACAACTAATAAAATTGATTATGCTTATGTGGAGAGTAATAATTTTATGCATGAGACTCATGATAAGAATGTTTCATTTGATAGTTATATTGTTGAGTTTGCTCATGATGCTACTGGATATTATTATGAGAGAGAAAAATATGGTTGTAGAAACTTTCATGTTACTAAAACACCTCTCTTTTTGCTGAAAATCTTGAAGTTGCGCTTGTCTAGTCTTTCTATGCTTGTTGCATTATGCTTCATGAACTTGTTTATTTACAAGATTCCTTTTCATAGGAAATGGGTTAGACTTAAATGTGTTTTGAATTTCCTCTTTGATGCTCTCTTTTGTTTCAACTCTTATTTCTTGGGAGTGCATCATTAAAATTACCGAGTCCATCTTAATGGCTATAAAGAAAGCGCTTATGGGAGACAACCCATGTTTTTACTACTGTACCTTTATTTTATATTTGAGTCTTGGAAGTTGTTACTACTGTAGCAACCTCTTCTTATCTTAGTTTTGTGCATTGTTGTGCCAAGTAAAGTCGTTGATAGTAAGGTTCATACTAGATTTGGATTACTGCGCAGAAACAGATTTCTTTGCTGTCACTAATCTGGGACTAATTCTCTGTAGGTAACTCAGCAAATTATGCCAATTTACGTGAGTGATCCTCAGATATGTACGCAACTTTAATTCAATTTGAGAATTTTCATTTGAGCAAGTCTGGTGCCTCAATAAAATTCGTCTTTACGAACTGTTCTGTTTTGACAGATTCTGCCTTTTATTTCGCATTGCCTGTTTTGCTATGCTTGATGGATTTTTCGATTCCATTAACTTTCAGTAGCTTTATGCAATGTCCAGAAGTGTTAAGAATGATTATGTCACCTCTGAACATGTAAATTTAATTGTGCACTAACCCTCTAATGAGTTGTTTTGCGTTTGGTGTGGAGGAAGTTTTCAAGGATCAAGAGAGGGAGATGATACAACATGATCAAGGAGAGTGAAAGCTCTAAGCTTGGGGATGCCCTGGTTCACCCCTGCATATATCAAGAAGACTCAAGCGTTTAAGCTTGGGGATGCCCAAGGCATCCCCTTCTTCATCGACAACATTATCAGGTTCCTCTAGTGAAACTATATTTTTATTCCATCACATCTTATGTACTTTGCTTGGAGCGCCGGTTTGTTTTTGTTTTTGTTTTGTTTGAATAAAATGGATCCTAGCATTCTTTGTGTGGGAGAGAGACACGCTCAGCTGTTGAATACGAACAAGTATGTCCTTAGGCTTTACTCATAATATTCATGGCGAAAGTTTCTTCTACGTTAAATTGTTATATGGTTGGAATTGGAAAATGATACATGTAGTAATTGCTAAAATGTCTTGGATAATGTGATACTTGGCAATTGTTGTGCTCATGTTTAAGCTCTTGCATCATATACTTTGCACCTATTAATGAAGAAATACATAGAGCTTGCTAAAATTTGGTTTGCATAATTGGTCTCTCTAAGGTCTAGATAATTTATAGTATTGAGTTTGAACAACAAGGAAGACGGTGTAGAGTCTTATAATGTTTACAATATGTCTTTTATATGAGTTTTGCTGCACCGGTTCATCCTTGTGTTTGTTTCAAATAAACCTTGCTAGCCTAGCCTTGTATCGAGAGGGAATACTTCTCATGCATCCAAAATCCTTGAGCCAACCACTATGCCATTTGTGTCCACCATACCTACCTACTACATGGTATTTCTCCGCCATTCCAAAGTAAATTGCTTGAGTGCTACCTTTAAAATTTCCATTCTTCATCTTTACAATATATAGCTCATGGGACAAATAGCCTAAAAACTATTGTGGTATTGAATATGTACTTATGCACTTTATCTCTTATTAAGTTGCTTGTTGTGCGATAACCATGTTCCTGGGGACGCCATCAATTACTCTTTGTTGAATATCATGTGAGTTGCTATGCATGTCTGTCTTGTCTGAAGTAAGGTAGATTTACCACTAAAATGGTTAGAGCATGCATAGTGTTAGAGAAGAACATTGGGCCTCTAACTAAAGCCATGATCCATGGTGGAAGTTTCAGTTTTGGAAAATATCCTCAATCTCATATGAGAAAATTAATTATTGTTGAATGCTTATGCATTAAAGAGGAGTCCATTATCGTTGTCTATGTTGTCCCGGTATGGATGTCTAAGTTGAGAATAATCAAAACCATGCGAGCTTTCTCCTTAGACCTTTGTACATGCGGCATAGAGGTACCCCTTTGTGACACTTGGTTAAAACATGTGCATTGCAATGATAATCCAGTAATCCGAGCTAATTAGGACAAGGTGCGGGCACTATTAGTATACTATGCATGAGGCTTGCAACTTGTAGGATATAATTTACATAACTCATATGCTTTATTACTACCGTTGACAAAATTGTTTCTTGTTTTCAAAATAAAAGCTCTAGCACAAATATAGCAATCGATGCTTTACTCTTTGAAGGGCCTTTCTTTTACTTTTATGTTGAGTCAGTTCACCTATTTCTCTCCACCTCAAGAAGCAAACACTTGTGTGAACTGTGCATTGATTCCTACATGCTTGCATATTGCACTTGTTATATTACTTTACATTGACAATTATCCATGAGATATACATGTTACAAGTTGAAAGCAACCGCTGAAACTTAATCTTCCTTTGTGTTGCTTCAATACCTTTACTTTGAATTATTGCTTTATGAGTTAACTCTTATGCAAGACTTATTGATGCTTGTCTTGAAGTACTATTCATGAAAAGTCTTTGCTTTATGATTCAGTTGTTTACTCATGTCATTTACATTGTTTTGATCGCTGCATTCATTACATATGCTTACAATAGTATGATCAAGGTTATGATGGCATGTCACTCCGAAATTATCTTTGTTATCGTTTACCTGCTCGGACGAGCAGAAACTAAGCTTGGGATGCTGACGTCTCCGACGTATCGATAATTTCTTATGTTCCATGCCACATTATTGATGATATCTACATGTTTTATGCATACTTTATGTCATATTTATGCATTTTCCGGCACTAACCTATTAACGAGATGCCGAAGAGCCAGCTGTTTTCTGTTTTTGGTTTCAAATCCTAGTAAGGAAATATTCTCGGAATTGGACGAAATCAACGCCCAGGGCCTATTTTCACACGAAGCTTCCAAGACCGAGGACTAACGAAGTGGGGCCACGAGGCGCCACGAGGCGGCGCGGCCCAAGCCTTGGCCGCGCCGGCCTAGCGTGTGGGCCCCTCATGACTCTCCCGACTCGCCCTTCCGCCTACAAATAGCCTTCGTCGCGAAACCCCGCGAGAGCCACGATACGAAAACCTTCCAGAGACGCCGCCGCCGCCAATCCCATCTCGGGGATTCAGAGATCGCCTCCGCACCCCGGAGAGGGGAATCATCTCCCGAGGACTCTTCACCGCCATGGTCGCCTCCGGAGTGATGAGTGAGTAGTTCACCCCCGGACTATGGGTCCATAGCAGAGCTAGATGGTTGTCTTCTCCTCATTATGCTTCATTGTCGGTCTTGTGAGCTGCCTAACATGATCAAGATCATCTATCTGTAATGCTATATGTTGTGTTTGTTGGGATCCGATGGATAGAGAATAATATGTCATGTTGATTATCAATCTATTATCTATGTGTTGTTTATGATCTTGCATGCTCTCCGTTATTAGTAGAGGCTCTGCCAAGTTTTTACTCTTAACTCCAAGAGGGAGTATTTATGCTCGATAGTGGGTTCATGCCTCCATTAAACAGTGATGAAAGTTCTAAGGTTGTGGATGTGCTGTTGGCACTAGGGATAAAACATTGATGCTATGTCCGAGGATGTAGTTATTGATTACATTACGCACCATACTTAATGCAATTCTCTGTTTGCAACTTAATACCGGAAGGGGTTCGGATGATAACCTGAAGGTGGACTTTTTAGGCATAGATGCATGCTGGATAGAAGTCTATGTACTTTGTCGTAATGCCCAATTAAATCTCACAATACTCATCATATCATGTATGTGCATTGTCATGCCCTCTCTATTTGTCAATTGCCCAACCGTAATTTGTTCACCCAACATGCTATTTATCTTATGGGAGAGACACCTCTAGTGAACTGTGGACCCCGGTCCAATTCTTTTACATCGATACAATCTACTGCAATACTTGTTATACTGTTTTCTCGCAAACAATCATCATCCACACTATACATCTAATCCTTTGTTACAGCCGGTGAGATTGACAACCTCACTGCTTCGTTGGGGCAAAGTACTTTGGTTGTGTTGTGCAGTTCCACGTTGGCGCCGAATCCCTAGTGTTGCGCCGCACTACATCTCGCCGCCATCAACCTTCAACGTGCTTCTTGGCTCCTGGTTCGATAAACCTTGGTTTCTTACTGAGGGAAAACTTGCCGCTGTACGCATCACACCTTCCTCTTGGGGTTCCCAACGGACGCGTGCTGTACGCGTATCAGTGAGACATATTATTATGGCCTTCGGAATTCAATTTTGTTGAGATTGTCGTTATGAAATAGTATGATCAACTCATATATCTCAACTTGTCTATGGATTAATCTCAAATTGATGCATGAATGGTTATGGGACTCTTGTTCGAGATTATACATAGTTGAGGATTTCTTTATGGAAGGGTATGATCTCCACATCTCAACTTTTATTATCCTCCATCTGTTATCTGTCATATTTGTCTTATAAGCATTGTGTTTACTACCTTGAAAGTTACAGTTGCTCTATACCTAATGTGTACATCTATATTCAATCACAAAATTCATGTATGCACACATCTAGGGGGAGTTTCTCTCGTATTTTGAACACAATGCTATTCTTGCTCTCTTCTTTGCAAAATCCCGGTATTGTTATCAAACACCAAAAAGGGGGAGATTGAAAGAGCATTTCATGATCTCAAAGGTTTTGTGTGTTTGTTAACAACACCGGTGACAATCTAACTGTGTGCTAAGTGAGTTACAGATATAGAAAAGATATCATCTGATAAATCTCGACCCACTGAAAAAGGAAGAAAAGAGATAAGCTGAAGAAATTCCTTGGCCAACACTACCGGTGGTGTTGGGGCAGCACTGCCGGTGGTTGCACCCCAGCACTGCCGGTGGATGAACCCCGACAATGCCGGTGGTTCAATCCCGGCACTGCCGGTCTACCTGTCGACCAGCTGATCCTAGTGTTGGCCGGCACTGCCGGCGATACTGTTCCAACAGGCAGAAAAGTGGGTGGGGTATAAATAGGACCCTTCCCCTACCTTGGAATGTCGCTCAAACCCTAAAGTCTTCCTCCACCATTGCTGAGCCACCAAGAACACCAAAATCTCCAGATCTCCTCCCTCAACCACCCAAATCCCTTGTGCTTTGGAGAATCGAAGGAGAAGACCCCGATCTACATCTTCACCGAAGCGATTTGCATTCCCCCCCCCCATTTTGTTGAGGGCCCTCTTGCTAGTGTTCCTCTTTGGATCCCAAGTTATTTGTTGTTGATGTATTCTTGTTGATTGTTGTGTTGTTACAGATTTGGGAGCCTCCAATTTGGTTGTGGATGTGTGCCCCAAGAACCTTGTAAAGGCCCGGTTTTCGCCTCTAGGTGCGGCATACGATCCTTTCACAAGGGTTGGCTAAGTCAATTAGGGTTTAGTACATGAATTGTACTCCTTATAGCATTAATTAGTATCAAGGACTTACCTCACTTAGATAGGGTTTTAATATTAAGCTAGGTTCTACTCAGTGGATAGTATAAGCATATGAATGGTTCTCTCCTTTCTCTAAGGTTTAATGGAATGAGTTTGGATGAACAAGATTGAATAGTCAAGGGTTGATAAAGAATGAATATGAATGTCCTTTGCTTGGGTTCAAATTTTGTAGTTGAAAAGATATACCATGTGACTCATGGTAGGGATATTTATTTAGTAAAAGACATGGAAAAGATAAGTAAAGAATGGTTTCTTAATTAATTGTGTTCTTAGATTTATATTTGAATAATTATTCATGTGTTGTTGTAAAGAATGTCATGTTGAGATCTTTTATAAGATCTTGTAGTTGACCCTTATTAAGGTGTTGTTTGTTGTAAATCTAATTCCATTTGATCTAGCCTCTAGATCAAATCATCTCTACCCAAAACAAGGTTTTAACAAATATCACGGTGAAGTTTATAGCGCTTGACTTGATGATCTACTTCAATTCCAGCAAGTCAAGTGAAACTTCAGTTACTGTGGTAAGTTTTATTTGAAAGTGCGAAAATTCCCGGATTTTTTTTTTTGAGAAACACAGTACAAACGTAGACGCTCACATACACGCGCATACACTCACCCCTATGAACGCACACACGCACACCCTACCCCTATGAGCACCTCCGGAAGATTGAGCCGGCAGATTGGATCTTGAAATTGACGAAGTCACCACAGCGCCTCGCTGTCAACGGGAACATCGCCTCCCACTGAATGAATATTCCGCCGTTATGAGACACACAGATGTCAAACCTGGGGTTTGAACTCTGGTGGGATGGGGGTACAACCACCCTCCGGATTTTCTATTCATGAATGCAATGCACACTTTGATGTTCTCTCATTTTATAGCCTCTAAACCTGGGATATTACAAATGGTTAATTATTTCTTAAGAATCACAAAAAAACAGACTTTGTGCATCCACTCCAGTTTCTTTTTGCTAGGTTATCTTTAGTAAGAAATGCAGTTTTATAAAGAACCCGCATGAAAATATTTATCTTTAGCATTACCTTAATTTTTCACAAGCATTTGTTTTACAAAAGCAATATGCCCATTCATATAATCAAAATACATAGATTTGAATGAAAAATACCAGTTTCGTCATACTTCATTTAAAACTATCTAGTTTTTCCGTAAGTTGTACTACCATCACTTTACGCACTAGGTTTACCCGTGTTTCATGTGTGGGGGCATATGTGAATCATATATCCAACGGCCTTTGAACTAAAATATGTTCAACTAAGATGTCTTTGTGTCTAACGATACTATAGATGTCTGGGTATTAGATGCTAAAGGAGCAGTAATGCTACACCTACGGGCTCAGTTTTACAAAAAAAAAACTTACTTATGCACTAACGTGGTGATTAGTCCCAGAACCCACCTTCCTAAACTCACGAAACGAAACTAGATTTCCACAACTAGCCGCCACCACGTCCTTCCGTAGAATTTCCTGTAACAAGAAATTCCGTAGGTCCAACATTATTGCTAAAGGAGAGTGCCCTTGAAATAAGTCATCTTTTACTCCCATAATTCCCTTCCAGAATGGGGAGTTCCATGGGTTAAGCTTGCACTTACACAAAGTTTTCTTGCGTAAATACTTGTTTTCTAGCAATTCCTGCCACACCCTTTCCTCAGAAAGAATCATAAATGACCTCTTTCTAAGTAAGCATCTATTCTTTATTTCAATTACCTCTATTCCTTAACCCTTTTGTTTCGTAGGTCAGAAAATAATGTTCCATTTTGTTAGTCTATACTTTTTCTTCAGATCATCACTTTGCCAGAAAAAATGCGACCTACAGAAATCTCATATTTTCCTTACCACTTTGGGTATCTCAAAGTAGGAAAGTAAGAACATTTGCAAGCTAGTTAGAACATAATTTATTAACACAAGAAGATCTCCACATGAGTGCATTTTTCCTAATCAAGATGCAAGTTTTCGTTCAAAACAATCTTCAACGGGCTTCCATTCCTTGTTTAGCAATTTTCTATAATGAATAGGGATGCCAAAATATTTGAAAGGTAAAGTGCCCAATTGATATCCAAAGATGTTTCCGAATCGCTCTCCACCTTTTTAGCCTTACCAAAACAATAAATCTTGCTCTTATGAAAATTTATTTTCAAACCAGACAGTTGTTCGAAGAAACATATGATTAACTTCATGTTTATGACCTTCGCTAAACCGTGTTACATAAATAGGAATATGGGATAGTATTATTCGCATATTGTAGAATAGAAATTCCACCATCAACTAAATGCATGAGACACTAAATTGCCTATTTTCCCATCCTCTTTCGCCCTTGCAATGAGGATGGCAAACATGTCTTCCACAATATTGAATAAAATATTAGAAGACGGGTCCCCTTGTCGTAAACCTTCTAGTGTTGAAAGTAGTGTTCAATATCATCATTAACTTTTATATATACATTCCCACACTTAACAAATTTTGCCATCCATTCACACCACTGAGGTGGGAACCCTTTGAAGCAAAGCTTGTTGAAGGAATGATCATTTAATTTTATCATAGGCAGTTTCAAATCAATTTTTAAAAGGACACCATCCATTTTCTCATATAAATTTAATGGATAGTCTCATGGAGAACAACTACCCCCTCTAGTATGTTCCTCCTAGGTATGAAGGTGGATTGAGTAGGTGTTGCTACTTTATGTGCAATCATAGTTGCACGATTAGTTCTAAGTTTAGTGAGCACTTTGAAACTAACATTCATCAGACAAATTGGCCTATATCGGCCAATTCTACTCATGTCCTCCTTATGCAAGAGTGTTATGACTACAAAATTTAACTTAAATAATTGCAACTCTCTAGTTTCCAATTGCTTAACAGGTGTCATCATATCAAATTTAATGACGCCTCAGAACTTTTGATAAAACTCTGTAGAGAACTCATCTAGCCAAGAACTTTATTATGTTCCATGTGAGTTCAAACACTTTCTCTTCCTTGAAAGGTGATGTGACAATAGTTCTCTCCTCAGATAATTGAGAAATATCATAAATGACTTCTTCTCTTGCTATAAAACAACTTGGTGCCGGTGGTCTAATAATTTCTTATACTAATATTCACTTATAATGAGGTTTTATTGTCCTACAATGTTCCAAAAATACGTTGGTGAGCCTGGGAGCAAGCGCACCCTATATTAATTTTTTTAGTAATTCAAAAAAGGTCAAAAAAATTCAAATCTTTTTGGGAATCAAAGATGATCATGTATTGTACTCGTATACGAAAGATTCACCATGTAATAACTTCTCTTGTTTCCTGGGTGAAAAAAACAGACTTGAAGATCCTATATTAAAGTACTACTAGTTGAATGCCCGTGCGTTGCTACGGCATCTTATTTTTCTTCTCTTCTCACTCATGTATCAATATAATGCATGCGAAAAGTTACATGCATACAAAGGATAATACATCAACATAGTACTTCAAAACCTTTAAGTGTAATTCGGTAAAAGCTAAATACTTGCGTGTAGCTACGGAGTAACAAAGATGATACATGAATGAAGGTAGTCACGTAAATTGATGTTACATTCCACTTCCCACTCTTTATCGACCCCATTATGCAGTGATAAGACATACATTTTCCCCTCTATTTTGCCCCCTCTCGTCTCTGTCCTCATCGATGCATATATCTATGTTGATGCTCTGCTCACGAGCATTGTCACAGGTGATGGGTAAGTCACGCTATAATATGTCTAAGTAAGTTGAAACCACATAGCAAGTAAAACACATATATCTCCAATTGGAACGACATTGATCGCGACTCAGACAGCGGCACTTTATAATAATTTTATGTATCTTACACGATAGCAATGTTAGCATAACCGTTAGAAAGGTCCATACACTATATCACGATCAATAGAAATAAACATATAACAATCCCTGAATCAGTTGTTGTAAGATAAGTGCAATTCTTAGTTGACAGATAAAAAAACAAATTAATAACTATATAATTCAAATTTCACATTACGTTAAAACCTAGTCATGTGACAAATTCAAAACTAACAGTCTCATAAATCCAAATTCTCACATTTCCACATAAGTGAAAATACATCCCAACACAACTGCCATGAAATTAAAATGTAATTTTATTGAAAAAATATCTCATATCCTACAGATTCTAACATTTACATCCCTAATGAAATTGAATAGTTACTCCTGCAAGACAAGCATGGCTGTCGGTACCAAACTTTGCATCCATATCTAGAGGCTGAGTACAAGCAAGTTAAAAAGGGAATGAAACACTAAGATGCATGATACCCTGTACGAAACCTAAGTATAACTATGGTACATACATCTTGGAAGAATCACCAAACTGTGGACAACTCATGTTTAGTTTTGTATCTATTTTGAATCTCAAATCCCGCCACTGCCCCGTTACTGCATGACAATTTCCTCTCTCTCTCATTGTTCTCTGTAGCACGTTCGACCTGCATTGTCAAGGGGATAGCTGTAAGAAAAAGAATGCATATGCTTGCAGCATTTGTTTACACGAAAGCACACCCCAGAATTAGTAAAACATGTGAAATAAAGAGGATTTTAGTGTTGGTCTATCAAAGTATCATGCCAAAAAGCAATTACGAGTACCCTTAAGACAATTTGGGAGTCTCTCACAGACAGTGTTTGCTCAATCGTCATTTTCATAATCCTCTAGAACTTGGAGTCCTCATAATTGAAAGAATGTACATGACAATAGATGTCAAACTCTAATCCAAAGGCATTACATTTACAGGAGCGGAGGTTGGGGCGAGGATCGAGATGGGGTGATAGGTAGTGATAGGTACCTTCTCAGGTAGATCGTTGAAGTGACCAATATTACTCGTGTGCATGAACACGCGTGGTCCAGTCGATTTGGCTGCTGAGCATTGTGTGAGGTTGCGCCACTGTATTGGGCACGAATGTGTAGTTGTACACGATTAAGAGAAACATACAAACCTAGATTTTTTTCTCGGTAGGCAAAAAATAATTGAGCAAATTATTGAATACTGGAAGATTTTGTTCTATATTAAATTTTCTCGGTGGTAACCCTCAAATTGGTTTCCGCCAAAATACAGGAAATACATGCCGAGACAAAAAAATCCTATTACAGACAATAAAACAAAGAGATGGAGATAGTAGGACAAATATGAGATTGAAGAAGTTGAGAGGAGACACGATGTGGTTCAGCCACCGCCGGTCAGCGACATCAGGGAATGGCCGCCTGGCGCATTGAGCCCCGTGCATCCTCACCAATCCTCCCCACTCCTCCCAGTGCCTATAGACACCGGCCCGCACAGTGTAAGACCACCGTGTGACCATCACTGTCGCCGCACCTTGCGCTAGATGACAGATGGTAGAGGGTGTACACGAGAGGATTGAGAAATTTGATACCTTCATCGGGCCGTCTTTGCTGCCATCCTGCCGATGTCGTGACCTTATACGTGAATAACATAACACACAAATCATAAACTTAATTGACTAACCTCTGGGAGCTCCTACTGCTTGAAAAAAATACATTGATATAGCTAAAGCTGATCTGGTCTTTGTTTCGCATCGTCTTTTTTTTCGCATCATCTGGAAAAAGGAAAAGCTGAAGCAGATCTCACCGTTGTCTCATGAACTCAGCTCACAAAGAATAGCAATAAAATTCCCAAGCACAAACAGGTCTTCTTGTAGATGTGGGCATCGCCACCATGCTTCAATATTCGATGCGCTGCGCGTGCACTTAACACGGACCAGATGACTGCTGCGCCCACAACAAAAATATACGCTAATGAAGACAGAGAGCTAGGTAGGAAGCATGGGTTGAGAGAAAGAACCATTGTTGCAAACAGTGCCGGCAAGCGTCAACTCCGGAAAGCTTGCGGTGCTCCTGGACCACCGGGTGCGGAGCCGATCCGCCTGTACCGGTCGCTGCATGGCGAGTACCCGCATCCCCGGGGACCTCCTCTTCCTCCTCCGGGTTCCCTTCCCCATGGACCCAACCTCTCTTCTTTCCTATTGATCATCCAGCCTCTCGATGAACACTACATGACGTGAGTGCTAGAATAGGAAGGGAGGCGGAGGCTGCACGATGGCGACGGTAGGTAGATCGGGGCGGCGGCATGGAAATATCAGGAAGGTGACATAATGCGTGCATTACATGGAAATGGGCGACGATGGGCGTGACGGCCTGATTAGAGGCACGAAGTTATTTTTGGCAAAACTTTAAGGTAATGAGGATTTATTTTTGGCAAGTATAAGATGCTGACATGATTTATGGGGAGTAGGGGGTGACATTATGTGCTTTCCATTTTTTGTGCATACAGTGTAATATACTTCCTTAACTGTGACATATTGGAAGCTGATTTTTAGACGCTCATCTTTTATTGGATAGTGCAGATGCGCTGGATTTTTGACATCAAACATTTTTGATGACGTACTGACTCGAATATAATAGTAAAGATTTATGTGATTGATTCCCGTTTAATGGATTCCCGTGATTGATATCTATGAAAGCATATTTATGGGAAGTTAATGGATTCCCGTCCATTGTAAATTTCGTTGTATGGCAATTTTTCCGTGATTGATTTCCTGTGATTGATTTCCGTTAAATGGATTCCCGATCTGATTTTGTCGTTTGTTTTGGTAAGTATATAACGGATGGCTGGATAGCAAGCGGGAGACGTTTAATAAGATTGGATGGTCAAGATGTCTCCAATCTTTGACATCAAACATGTTTAACGACGTACCAACTCGAATATAATAGTAAATATTCACGCTATGTTCGTCATAGATTTGTTTTTTTTTTACCTGTAGTCAATGTGAATCATTTCTTGACCAAACAATTTTATACGAGTACAGTGCTGAATTATCTTTGATTCCCAAAGTGAATCGATTTTTTTTACTCTATTTAAAATTACTATATTTTTTGAAGTATATAGGGTGCGCCTGCACCCGAGAGCACAAAGTGCGGGTCAAGCACAGCGAAATAAACAGGCTGCGGGGCTTACCTTGTTTTTTTTTTTAAAAAAAGTCCCGGCAGAAAGAACATATTTAAAGATCGAATCCAATGCCCTGTCGAGAAGACTGGATCCGTTGAACAAGAAACACCATGCATGTAAGGAATTGAAGTTGAAGTTAATGCATTTTCCTTGCCGTGCTCGTCGTCTTCTCCGACACCCATACCTGACCAGCCTCCCCATCGTTATGGCCTGCCAAGCTTTCGGCTGCGTGCGTAGGTGCGGCCGCGCTGGAGCGACACCATTCACCATTGGGCACTTGCGCGAGACCACGTGCCACTGCCGCCAACGGTTGCAGCCCTCCGATGGAGCGTCTCCGATGCATCTGCACATTGCTCGGTATGAACTGTCACAGGAGTAGAGCTACAGCCGCTTGTGCGTGCGTTGACTGAACGCCATTTTTCTTCCTTCGTTTCTGCCACACTTTTGCAGATCTGAAGCTCTCTGTCACTGATGCCAGCCTACACGAAGAACTATGCATTGCATGACACGATTGTTTGACCACCAATGGAACAAGCTGCTGGATCATGAAGTCCTGGATCATACAGATACTACTACAGTCCTACACCAGCAGCAGTACCTCGCTTTGACCAGCACCATCTCGCATTCTATTGCTAGTACATTGAGGAGTACTCCGTGTAACGTCGTCGTCACGCTGCTGCTTCGGTTTCGATGCAGCGCGAGCAGTTTTCACCGCCGGAGCGATGCCCTTTCATGCACTCACGCACACGCTTCCCGGCCGTCTGCCACGGCCAAGCTATAGTTGTTTTGATAATTGATAAGCCAGCATTGGCATGCTCTCATGAAACCACGGCGACGCCATTCGCGCCGCTCCTTCGCTATCAGCAAGCAGCGCTAGTGGCCTTGCCCATTCATTGTGACACGTACGCCGGTCAGTCAGAGCCGGCGTCAAACCCGGCCATGTTCCCAAAATTGATAGCGATTGTTGTGGCGCCATCCAACTCCTTTCCTCCCTATCGTACGTACTCCTGGTTGGCTGGTTAGCCGTCCTACTCAAGCTTTGCCCATACATGCGAGGGCATCATTGCCGAAAATACTTACAAATCAATTTAAGTGCATGTCATGGGATCTAGGTTAATACAAATCCACGATCATTGTAAATGCTATGCGAATAAATTTCCTATTGTAAATCTATGGGATCTAAAATTTGTTCGGGTATATATTTCATGGACTCAGCGTTCCTCATGTTCGTATTCAGTCATTATGTTAGTATTCTTGATACCTCATGAATACAAAAAATGCATGCCTTTGGGAGAGATGTGTCCCTTGACAAAGTGCGCACAAAGATCATACGGCCACGTGTGTCTCGTGCGGCTTTAAAAAATTATAAAGTTAGTATAGTTTTAAGATTTGTTTTTGTTTGCATTTTGTTACTAGTGATGTGGAAGAAGAAAATATACTTGAAACAAATCCATTGACTTCGAGAGACCTTGCAAGAGCTTTCTTTTTTGCTCATTTGTTTTTTGTTATTCTTCATTTGGTTAATTTGATAGATCAATTTTTATGGATCAATATAGTGGATTTTTTTAAGTAAGAGCGCAATTGAAGAGAGACGTTTCAATTTTTCCTTCAAAAAGGTTTATGTGTTCATTATTTTTGTGGATCAAAATAATGTACTCCATCGTGCGAAACTAGGATATTACGGATTTGTCTAAATTTGAATGTATCTATAGAGTAATTTTTTTTTATAGATACATCTAAATTTATACATATCTACGACACCATTTTAGGACGATGGGAGTATTATTAAAAAAACATGCACAATTGATAAGGGAGATTCGATTTTTTTCTTGAAAAGGAATTATGTGTTTCGGTATTTGTGCATAGTTCCTAACTGCCGTAATTTTCCTTTTAGATGGCCGTTCTGTTTTGGAGTAGTACATACTGATTCACGCCTCCCCAAACCCGCAGCTGACTAGATCGACACCAACCGTGAGGTTGGTGCCGCCACCATCACGGGATCTGCTGCGCCACGAAAGTGGCCACACCATGGCCATGACCACCAAGCTCGTCAACGTTGGCACCACCATGGTGCCAGGCAGCATTCCCAGCTAAGACGAACCAAGCTGCCTCCTATAGACAGCGACCCAGACACCGCCAGCCATAGCTACATGGGGGCACCACCGAAGTAGGGAGCCCCCACCACCGCCGTGTGGGCTGAGATCGCCTCTGGAGGTTGGCAGGACCGCGCCGCCAAAATTCCGCTGCCCACCCGACACCGCCAGATGGAGGCAGGCGCCGCCGGTGTAGAAGGGCCCCGTCGCCGCTCCAACGGCGGCGAGGAAGGAGATGTGGAAGGTGGCCGCTAAGTTTAGGTGGAGGGAGTCAGGAGGGGGTCGATTAAGATTGTTTATCCATGTTATAGGTATTAAAATTTTATTATATATGTGATCAAATTTAAGAAGCTTAAATCAAATTTATACGCCTTTTTTCCGAACCAAGGTAGTAAGACTTCGTCGAGAGGAGAGGGGATGACACTACAAATCGTGTGTTTGCACTTTGCACCGTCGGAAGTGATAGTTACACAAGCGGCAGCCATGGTCCAGGGGTGGTCACCACCTCTGTCTTTTGCGACCTCCATTCAGCAGCAGCGGCATCCAGGCTCCCATCATATATGCCCGTCTCGTTCCATCCCTCTACTCCCCTTTGCAACCAAGCTTCTCATAGGCCACTGACCACACTTCCTTCCATCCTACTAACCTGTGGCATCATCACTGCCGGCCAACCTAGCAGGTGGAGTTGCTATAGGTTTCTTCTAGCTGCATCTTTAGCTCTAGCCAGTCTGATCAAAGAAGGTACACACAAGGCAAAGCTAGCTTAGCTTCGCTTCGACATCACTCCAGGCTAGAAGCTTCGCTTCTCTTTAACCTCTCATCACTACATACTTTCTGGCTGTAACGATCGAGATGGTCGGATGGCCATGAGCGAATCCCCTCTCCGAGCGTTCCTCGCGGCCATGGTTCTTAGCTTCCTCCTCGGAGCTGCAACATGCAGCCGCACCACGACGACCCTCTCCTCTTTCCAGGTACGACGTCACTCTCGCATCTCTCATTCTCTCAATGACGCCATTGATAGGTTGGTCTAACTGAAGTGCTTTGGGTTTATTTGTGTGCAGAACTTGGCGGAGGACAAGTCGCGGCTGGGGTCGACGCCGCCGAGCTGCCATAACCGGTGCAACGCCTGCAACCCCTGCAAGCCCATCCAGGTGGCCACGACGCTCCCCTCGGGTTCTAGCCGGCCGTCGACGTCCCGCAGCGCCGCCGACGAGGCCGCCGCCTACGCGCAGTACTCCAACTACAAGCCGCTCGGGTGGAAATGCCGCTGCGCCGGCCGCCTCTACAACCCCTAGCTAGCTAGATCGTCCAAGTAGATAGTCGCTTACATTCCTTGACGGCGGCGTGGCCTCACCCTGAGAACGCTGCGCCGCTATGCTGTCATGGCTGCAAGTGTTGGCGAGACCAACAACTTCTGGTCTTGTTTTGGTTACTCATCAGCTTCCGTTGCTCGAGCTCGACTGATCTCTCGTGTACCGTCTTGCACACTTAGCGATTCCTAGCTATTACCCCTTCTTTTTGCTACGCTTATTCCATCATGATTCATGACACGAACATGTAAGAGCGACTGTGGGATCGATCGAGATGGAGCGGTAAATTATGTGTACTAGCGTAGATGTAATAGTAATACAGTAATAATGTTAGCACTACCTAGTGGTCTCTGCTCATGGCAGGTTAGAGACAAGGCCGTATGGCAGCATGTGACTCGCCTCTGATATGAATCTGAAATCCTGAACCCGGTGCAAGGATGTTGCGCCCCACGTACGTACTGCTACTACAGTAGCGATCGATCTGATTAATTAGCGCCACTGACGGTACTGAGCGGGTCTCCGACACGTTTTCCAGGAGCAGCTGAGCGGTGGCCCTCTAGCTCATAAGTGCGCTGTTCAAAGACTGTGAGACGGGTGGAGGCTAGCGCGAGGTTTTAGCCTGATCATCATTATCTCTGTAGTACGGCTCTGATGGATCTCCATGTGTTTATTCACTGAGGTGTCTCCCTCGCGCTTGGCCGGTTTGTATGGCTGTGTAGGGTTCGCCGCGCTTGGAAGCACACGCGCGGACGTTGCTCTTGTCGGGCCTCCCTCTTTGTTACCGTCGCACAGGCACTGGTGCTGGCTATTGGGTAGTGGGCACACCACGGTGGCGACAGATGCAGATGCGCTTGCCTTTTTAAAAAAAAATTTAACGTTGCCAAAAGATTTACCCCATTTTATTAATTAACGAGAAGAGTTTGTCAACCAAAAACTCAAATGTTTTGCGCCCGCGGCTATTCGAATTCTAGCCTCATTCTTAATGATCGATATCGTGAAGGTTCGAAGGCATGGTAGACTTGTTACGAAAAACCCTCGCATTACTCTCCTTGGACACCTTCCAACTAACAAGCTCAGTGAGGGAGGCTACCGCCTTGCGGTTCGGGGGACACTTGCATGTCATTTTGGTCTGCCACGCCTTGATGGAGAGATTCCCCGTCCACTCTTGGGTGTTGACATTATGGAGCCCAAGCCACTCTTTGGTCATCCCCAAAATCTTTTGGTGAATCGGCAATGTGGGAAGAGGTACGCCACCGTTTCTTAAATTTGCTTGCAAAAGGGCAGATGCCACAATTGGTCCGTCCCCTCTTCTCAAGACGTTCCTTCGTCCAAAACCTAGTTTGTATGGCCAACCAAGTGAAGAACTTGACTTTCGGCAGCGCCCAGATTTTTCGCACCAATTTGTTCATGCAAGTTTGCGTTGCCCCAGAACATGGAGCGTTGTAGGCCGAAGTTGTAGAATATTCCCCGCTTGAAGTGAGGTTCCAAACAATGGTGTCCTGGACCTCCTCATGAAGATGGGCATTATTGAGGTCACTCCAAAGCCATAGAAATCCAAGCCTTGTTGTGCAAGGCTTGTTTAACACTCTGTTTCTCCCTTGTAGATGCTTCAAAAATGAGTGGAGCAATATCTTTGGGCATCTTTCCATTGTGCCACCTAAAAATGAGTGGAGTCCAAAAAAGGCGCAATATTCCCGTTGCCAATGGTAATGGTGGTTCTGGCATAGAAGAGGCTCATGTCTACCGACTCGCAAGGGGTGCTCGAGATGACCGAAAGCTTTTCATGATCACACCATTCAAACCAAGGCTATCGTAAACGGAGGGCACGAGCAAATTTCTCGAGGTGCAAAATCTCCAAACCATTAAGAAAAGTAGGCCTAGAAATTGCCTCCCAATTGATCTTACACTTTCCCCCCCGGTGATCTCCTTAGTAACAACCCACAAAAGTCCCTTTCAACCTTGTTCATGCTACCTGGTGGAATTGTGAGCGGTGTGAGGTGCACAATAGCTTGCGAAGTGAGAACTTATTTTGCAAGCACCCCACAACCAGCTGAGTTGGTATTCTTCCCATCCCAAGTAACAAGTTTCCCAACCATCTTATCTTCAAGCGGTTGGAAATCAACCATCTTATGTTTTCACACCGATAGCGGGAGGCCGGAGTACTTCAAATTGAAGGTAGAGAGGATGACCAGCATGTCACTAAGCACTTCGTCAATATCGATGTTGCGGCATCTAATGGGCATCACCAAGAATTTTTTGAAATTTTTCTCAAGCCTCGTAACCTCTCTAGAGGCCTTGAGAATGGAGGATATGTTTTGTATGTCCTCTTTGTTAGGAGCTACAGAAATAGATGCATCATCCACATATAAAGATGTTCTAAAAATGGTCCATCTCCCCCTAATCTTGCTCAAAAGGTCTTGTTTGTGGCAAACCCAATAATTTCTTTAAGGGGGTCGACGGAAAGGAAAAAAAAGAAGTGGCGAAAGGAGGTCTCCTTGCCTTAGACCCTCCCGGTGCTTGACTGTAAAGGGAAATTCCATTAAGGTAACCCTCGAGGATGAGGTGCAAAGCAAAGCTGTAATCCAATCACGGAACTTTGGTGGGAACCCATGTATTTTAAGGAGCTCAAAAATGACCACCCGTTCTCACGGAGTCAAACACTTTGCAAATGTCAAGCTTGAATATAAGAGGTTCGATTCACTCTTGTGGAGTCTTATAGCAAGGTTACGAACATATATTTTTTTTTATCATAGATGCTCCTCTTCTTAAGGAAATAACTTGCACATTGGACACGAGCTTTTTCATGTACGGGGTAAATCGGGTAGCTATCATTTTGGCTTGGTATTTCTTATGGCATGGATCAAGCTATATGGTCTATACTCGGATATGCCCTCGCCCCCCTCCTTTTTCGGCAAGAGAACAATATTAGCCGAATTTAACCATTGGAGGTGAGCCACTTGAAGATTCGTGAACTTGTTGAAGAAAGCCCCAGTAGAACCATCTAGTCCGAGAGGCTTATCGGTCAGGGTGGGCATTCGGTTTTAACCGAAATTTTGGTTCGGTTTTGCGGTTTTTGAACAAATTCGGTTTTCAAAAATTGTAACCGAAATTGGCATAAAAATTTAGGAAACCGAAGATTCGGTTAACCGACAAATTCGGTTCGGTTTTCGGTTAAAACCGAATGAACCTACTCACTTGAACAAATAGTAGGCATCACCGAAGAAAGCAAATAGTGATTAACATATCAACACAAAAAGCATCAACTGCGCAAGAAATCGACAAATGAGCACCAATCGTGGAGGGATGCTATTTGGTAGGCTGTGGCACTCGTGGTACAGGTGCATCACTCGTGAGCGATTAAAAGGGGTAGCTAAGACTTCGAGCGACGTGTTCTATTATGCAGGCTTCACGCTATATTCAGAAAAATCTAGTACATCAAAGACCAAAGTCATACATTGAATGAACAATTTTTGGAACATCAAACGCAATTGGGATTCTATGGAATGATCGGTTTATGCACAAATTGATGGTAGGTTACTCAATTCGGTCTATTCGGTCTTGTTCGGTTGGTGGGGCTAAAAACCGAATTCTACCAAATTTAATTCGGTTAGTATAAATGGAAACCGAAAAAATAGCGGTTAATGAAAAAAACCGAGATTTTGGTTAGTTCGGTTTCGGCTTCGGTTCGGTTTTTGGTTTCACGGTTTTTATGCCCACCCTGACTTATCGGAGGGCATTTGGTTTATTGCTTTAAGCACCTCTTCCTATGAGAAGGGTCATGAATATCTTCTATGTCCACATTGCTTAAAGGTAGGCTCTCCGAAATGAAGACTTTGTTTCTAGTTGGTCGTCTTCCCATGACCGAAGCGAAGTGATCATAGATGATCTTCTCTTTTTTCTCATGCTCGGTGACCCATCCATCAATTCTTTTGAGGCAGTGAATATGGTTTTTTCTCCTCCTCGCATTGACCCTCAAGTGGAATATTTTTTGTACTCGCGTCTCCGTCTTTGATGCTTGTTTTCCTTGTGCTTTTTTTTAGCTCGATCTATAATTGCAAGGCTAATTACTCTCTTATTTGGGTCATCCCTAAGCTCCCTTTCCTCCTTGGAGAGACGACGGTTCTCTTGGGCAATGTCAAGTTGCAAGATGCCCGGGAGAGCATGCTGGAGGAGCACTTTTTTTTTTGTTTTGGATAATAAACCGCGGTTCCACTTGGAGAGGTTTGTCTCACTTGGCTTTAGCTTGTGGAAGTGCTTTTGGTATGGCTCATTATGTCCAGAGTGAATTTGCCAATCTTGTGCCACAATCTCCTTGAATATGTGGATGCCCATCCAAAAGCTCTCAAATTTGAAGCTCCTTGGAATTCTTGGCCTGCTATTATCAACAAGGATGAGGGTACAGTGGTCGGAGAGGGTGGGAGAAAGAGCATTGCAGACTTGGGAGTCAAAGTGGATGTCCCCTCAGCGTTGCAAAAGGAGTCCAATTTGCATATGGTGGGGCTCTCCCACTCATTTGTCCAAGTGAAGCGTCTCTTTTGCGGATGAATCTCCTTGAGCTCGCAACTTTGAAAAGTTGTTCATAATCTATTTTTGCGGCTCCGATTAACATTTCTCTTATTGTTATTTCTCGATCTATCGCTCTATAAATTTGGTCTAAATCTCTCAAGGCAAGCCATTTGTCTCCATTTGCGGAATTTTGGGCAAGCAATTCGGTGAAGAAGTCGCCTTTTCGGCTGTAGGAGGTGGGTCCGTAGACGAAGCCCGCTTCTTAAAGAGGTTCCCTTGTGCCAAAGGAGGATATAAGCCGAGAGGCAAAATTCAGTGACAACGACATCAGAAACTTGCGCAACTGCCCCATCCCATAGCAAGAGGGTGCCATAGCTGGGCGTTGGGCGAAGCTTCTTAAGCAATTTCCTCCGAGGTAAGCACCGGTAGACTGATCCATGTCATCCGGTTTCATGAAGTGAGTCTAACTTAACTGGTTGGGCTCGGATGTACAAACCCAACACCTAAGTTCAAATCCTCATGTACACAATTTTAGGTTCCTATTTATACTTGTTATACTTGGGGAAGTGAAATTCTCCCCATCTTTAATTTGGCAATTGGCTAAATGGTGTGGATTGTAGGTTTAAAGTACTTATTAGGGTGGAGCACTTGCCGTTATTTGGTCTCTTTAAAGTGTGGAGAACCGCAACCTGTTTATGAAGGTATTTACATGATTTGAGGATACATCAAGAGATATTTTTATCCAACATAGATCAAGTGTGGAGAACCGCAACCTGTTTATGAAGGTATTTACATGATTTGAGGATACATCAAGAGATATTTTTATCCAACATAGATGACAAGCGTAACCTACGGATTGCTCCTCCATCACCTTAGACACCTATTTTTTAGTTTCTTAGAGAATTATTCGTATTTCGCTTTTTATTCTTTTGTATTTTGATATGTTTAGGTTTGTGCGATTTTGTGCATCTTTATTATGCAGTGGCCGGAAGTAATACTAGAATTTCTAAGTAATGAAGTTTCCTTTATCGAAAGAAGGTCAGGACAAAGCCCCAAGGATCTCGTTGGCAGTTTGCCTATCTTCGTCATTCAGGGCACGTTCCAGATAAGAGAGTTGATGTTATCACTCATTGGCAACCATGGCAAAGTCACAGGTCATTAACGCAAGGAGAAGAAACAGATTAACCAGCTGAACATCATCAGCAACAGTCTCCAACAAACTGGGAACAAGGCAAAGCAAAGGGTGCCAAAGCAACATGCTGATACAACAAGAAAACAGCCTCAGGTGGCCAAACTGACAGAACGCAGGATTTTTTACTAACACAGACGAACAAGAAGATCCTGACGGAGCTGGAAGAGTTTGGATGGTCAACATTGTCCAGGTTGATGTCTCCGGTTGTTGCGAACTGATCCAGGGCTGCCACCCCACCCCTGTTGAGCATAGCCTCTTTCACAGCAATGCCCTAGGCATGATCTAGCTTGAAGAGAAGACGCAGAGCACGGGTGACCTAGGGGGAGGTCCCAAATACACAACTAATATGTGTCCTAAATAGTAAATACACAACTAAGAGCTAAATAAAAAAACTCATGTCGTAAAACTTAACCAACGTTTCAGGTTAAGATTGTGGTGAATTTGAAAGCCAGGGAGAACTTGTAAAAAATCGTGGAGAAGGGCTCCACGGAACTCCCAAAGATTTCAACTTGAGAATTGGAGCAACGTCCAACCATCCCCGCCAACGCGAAGAATAGCCAGACAATGTGGCACCCAAGTGGAACCCATGGTTCGTATGTTATATGTGGATGGACTGGGATCCACCACGTGCGAAAAGAAGCAAGCTTTTCATAAACTAAAATAAGCAAGTAAACTAACTCAGTTACTCAGACAATTTAGTCGTGCGAAGTAATCAGCAGCACAACATATGCTGCGGACATCACACTGATTGAAATCTCCTGGCCGCAAGCTTCAAACAACTACTCTGCAGACACCACATCGTCCATGTCGTCGGGAACAAGGGACCAAGCAACAGCAACAGTTACCTGAGCTTCACCAACAATACATTCCTCCTGGCTTATGTAGCAATTTTGGGCCGTGAAATGGACACGACCTTCTGCATGGACAGCACCAGATTTGGAGTAGGCTTGTACGACAACGTCCAGCCCTCCTCCACGTTCTACAGAAACAACTTGCCTCCACAGGTGTACGTACCCACGAGCACCTTTCGGCATTGGTTTACCTCTCGACTCAATCAGAACAATCTGGTTGGATGAGACTTCACAATCAGCTGCCACCATTGTCGCCCTTGGTAGTGGGGTGCAAGCAACCAGGCCGCCATATGCAAAACTTAGGCCATAGCTCTTTCTTCTTGATAATTTGGATGCTCAAGATAGTGGCCTGGACCGTTCGTTTAACTGGCTGCGAGCACAACTCTAGCATACAGAAGACGTTCTTCAAGCACAGGGTTGATATGCCAGGACCGCATCCTCCGGTGTAACCCTGTGCACAAGTGATCAACGATTTGTCTTGAGAGTCTGCTGCACCTTTCACTTTCAGTTCGATCTCAAAATAGACCGTATCCATGGACACGATCGCACGGGACGGACCAGTCAAATGCAGAAAAGGATCCTGCAAGAAAGAAAGCATGCATCATCAATCAATCACTGTTAGCGTGCAATCAATCAAGATCTAAAAGAGAAAATCGATCTGCAAGGTAGTACATACATCCTGTGTCAGTTCTTGGGCCATGGTCCTATCACAAGAGAAGAGAATGTTTCGCCTGGAATCCAGGGTGTCTCGGACGGCAACCACACCGTACACAGACAATGGCAACTCAAAACTACCAGCAATGTCGTCTGTGAGTTTCAGTTGCATGGAGAAGATCTGCAAGGTATCCACGGCGGCGCCGGCACTGTTGTATGGGATGATTCCAGGTGTGTAGTGTGTAAACAGCATCGAACTCAGCACCGCTGCATGCACGCACCCAAGCAAGAAAATTATGCAATGGATTGTAAGCAGCAGGAAGTTCAAAGGAAATAAATAAAATGCTAACCGACATAATGTTAGAGTACGTCATGGGCCTGGCTATAGCCCATTAATCTTAGGGTTTAGAGATAAGGGTCGCTTACTTAGGGGTCAAGTAAACCTCTCTATATAAGGAGAGGAGATGTATCAATCTAATCAAGCAAGAATTAAGAAGGAAATCCCTTCCCTCTAACCAGTAAAGTAAGAGGCTGACGTACTTGAGTTTTCGAAGTGATCACAGTTTTTGCAACAATTAGATTCCCAGCTTAGACGGTACCAAGCGTAATCTGCCGCCTCCTCATCTGCCGTCTTCTTAGCCAATGCTGATTTACCTTTGTCGAGATGGTTATCTTGGATGGTCATTGAATTGGTGGTACTGGAATCCGCTGATTCTTCATCCTTCGCCTTGGCCTTCTTCTTCGTTGGCAACTTATCTTGGCTGTGGAGGAAGGCCTTTTTCATCGCCATGCTCTCTTGTATCTTCTTTACCTTCACTGCACTCGCCTCTTGGTCAGATTCTTGAGCTTTCAAAATTTCTGTTACGGATTCTTCCGCTTTCCCAGCTTCTGTCACAGGAGCTTCTGCTTTCCCAACTTTTGTCACAAAGTCTTCAGGTTTTCCAACTACCCAACCTCTGTCTGCCTGAAACGACACCACATCATCCAAGTCGTCGGGAACAAGGGACCAAGCAACAGCGACGGTTACCTGAGCTTCACCAACAACACATTCCTGCTGGCTTACAGAGCAAGTTTGGGACGTGAAATGGACGCGACCTTCTACATGGACAGCACCAGATTTGGAGTAGGCTTGTATGACAACATCCAAACCTCCTCCACGTTCTACAGAAACAACTTGCCTCCACAGATGTACATGCCCATTAACACCTTTCGGCATTGGTCTACCTTTCGACTCAATCAGCACAATTTGGTTGGATGAGACTCCACTATCAGCGGACACCATTGTCGTCCTTGGTAGTGGGGTGCAAGCAACCAGTCCACCATATGCAAAATTTAAAGGCCACAAATCTTTCTTCTTGACAATCTGGACAGTCAAGATAGTGGCCTGGACCGTTCGTTTAAATGGCTGCAAGCACAACTCTAGCGTGCAGAAGATGTTCTTGAAGCACAGGGTTGATATGCCAGAACCACATCCTCCGGTGTAACCACGTGCACAAGTGATCAACGAATTGTCTTGAGAGTCTGCTGCACCTTTTACTTTCAGTTGGATCTCAAAGTACACCGTGTCTATGGACACGACCGCACGGGACGGACCAGTCAAGTGCAGAAAAGGATCCTGCAAGCAAGCATCATCAATCAATCAATCACTGTTAACCTGCAATCAATCAAGATCTAAAAGAGAAAATCAATCTGGAAGATAGTACATACATCCTGTGTCAATTCTTGGGCCATGGTCCTATCGCAAGAGAAGAGAATGTTTCGGCTGGAATCCACAGTGTCTCGGACAGCAACTACGCCGTACACAGACAATGGCAACTCAAAACCACCAGCAATGTCATCTGTGAGTTTGAGTTTCATGGAGAAGATCTGCAAGGTATCCACGGCGGCGCCAGCACTGTTGTATGGGATGATTCCGGGTGTGTAGTGTGTAAACTGCATTGAACTCAGCACCGCTGAGTGCACGCACCCAAGCAAAATAATTAACATGCAGTAGATCGTAAGCAGCAGCAACTTCGAAGGAAATAGATAGAATGCTGACCGACATAACCACTAATAAAGTAAGTGGATCACGTACTTAAGTTTTCGAAGTAGTCACAGTTTTTGCAACAATTTGATTCCCAGTTTAGACGGTACCAAGCATAATCCACCGCCTCCTCATCTGACGTCTTCTTGGCCAATGCTGATTTACCTTTGTCGAGATGGTTATCTTGGATGGCCACTAAATTGGTGGAACTGGGATCTGCTGATTCGTCATCATTCGCCTTCTTCTTCGTTGGCAACTTCTGTTGTCTCTGGAGGAAGGCCTTTGTCATCGCCATGCGGTCTTGTATCTTCTTTACCTTCGCTATCCTCGCCTCAGAGTCAGAGCTCACCCCCGCCATCTCAGACCTATTCCCGTCTCCTCCACGGCTTCCTTCCGCGTCGACGACTCGCTTCCCGCTGAATCCACCCCTACCAGAAAAGTAGGGTAGGGCGCCCTCTTTCGCCGCCGCTCTGTTTTCCTTGGAAAACCTAGGCGTGTACAAAGAGGCCACTTACCCCAGACGCTAGGGTCAAAATCCCTGAAGCCCGATTACCGATGGATCCCAGGATTCCGGATGACGTTTGGCGTCGGAAAAAAATTCTATGCGGCTGGGCCGCACAACCTTCCAGCTAGGGCCCCTCGTCAGATTGTGACACCTGTCGCGTTAGAACTAATCTCAAAGCTTTCTAGTTAATCTGACTCTTCATACATTAGTATACAAGGAGAATAAGGCACTACGTCCAGACATACTAGCGGTGGCCGGTGGATGTACAAGGCTGTAAAGTTTGCATCTCTGCAACCATGCACGCCATTGACAAGGAGTTGATCTGCAACATTCCAATGGCAAGCAAACACCAGTGTCGACTTCCTCTGTTCAGTGCATCTGCGGCGCCACTCGACCTTGTGAATTGTGATGGTGTGACATCAGCACAAGCATGGTCGGTGTCAAGCTGGCCCTGCTGAAGCAGGTCATGGGGTTCGTCGTCAACAAGCTGGGACCTGACCACCGCCTCAGCCTCGTCTCATTCTCCTCCACCACGCGCCGTCTCACGCGTGTGTCCAACGACAGGAGGGCCTCGTCCAAGCGGCAAGCGTGCCGTGGAGTCCCTCGTCGCCTGCGGCTGGACCAACATCAAAGAAGGCCTCCGTGAAGCTGCCAGGATGATTGACGGCCGCCAATACTAGGACACCATCTCCGCTGTCATCCTCATCTCCAACGGCCAGGACAGCTACACGCTACATCCAAGCCTCCAAGGTCAGCGGCGGCCACCGACTACAATGTGCTCGTGCCATCTTCCTTGATTCGCGTCGGCCACACCTTTAGTTCCGGCACTGACCAGGATTCAGCGGCGATGCACACCATCGCGGAGGCCACAACCGGCATGTTCTCCTTCATCGAGAACGAGGCGATCATCCAGGACTCATTTGCGCAGTGCATCAGAGGGCTCCTCTCAGTCGCATCGCATAAGTCACGCGTCTCAGTCGATTGCATCTGTCCTAACGTCCTCGTCCGGTTCGTCAAATCTGGACGATACAAGAACCGCATCGACGCCGGCGGGCGCATCACCACGGTGGACGTTGGTGAGCTGTATGCCGATGAGGAGAGGTGCTTTTTACTGCTTGTAGACGTGTTGAGAGTCACCGGCACTGGGGAAGACGTCGACATCAAGGCGCTGTTGAAGGCGAGTTGTGCCTACCGCCTACCGGGGATATGGTAGGAGTCGTATGTCTTCCTTCTACAAGCACTATAGATACAGGCTAGATAAAAGAGCTTTGCAATTACTGCTATAAGCTGACGTGTTAAAGTCAAAGGAGGGTCCATAGGAGGGACCTTATACGGTCCAATCCCAGAGTCGGGCACTTAGCCAAATTTTCCGCTCATAATTTAAGTTTGACGAGCAGCGGGCGCTAGGGAAAACAGAGTTGGGGAGTCGTATGACTCCTTCCTCTACGGTTTAACCGAATCCAGCTCGATCTAATTCTTTCCATAATAACATCTCAAAAAAAATCTTAAACAGACATTTCTGCCGTGATTGGAATCGTGCACCAATCACGCACACAAAAATTAGTAGAGGTTAAAATGTAATTAAGTTGGTTACGAAATCATGACGGATGCAACAAAAAAACAGATTGCTATGATCAAATGTCTAAAAATCATGATTAAATAATCCAGAGAAGGTAAATACATGCATATATATATAGACATAAGAATGTGAAGCCAAGTACAACTTCATAAGAATGTGAAGCAAGCATTTAAAGAAACAAGAAACAAGACCTTATGAACCCTCACCTTTCCTGGAAATTTTCCACTCCTCTTATATCCTTCTCATAACACAAGATATGCCTGCGTTTGCAACGTTCATGACAGCAAAAATTCGAGCTGACAAAGCCTATAATCCAGAAAAAAAAGTGTTAAAACCTGAAGGTTTACGAATTAGTTTTGCATGAACCATGACAAAGTTGTACTTAGTAGATGACCGGCACAATGTAATGGATGCATGTTTGTTATATTGTGATCCAATGCAACATAAACTTGAGGAGGAATACAAAATTTGCTGCACTAAATTAAAATTTACCGATCTCAAATCTTAAGTTTGTTATATTGTGATCCAAATTCATATAGTAAAGGGAGGCAAACTTCTGACGAGCGGAGCGAGGCCCATCGCCGGTAGGCTGGTACGGATTGTTGCCACCGTCTATATATACATCTTGTAAGCCGCCAATTAGGTTTTATCATATTATAAGATAACCCACGGCGTTTGTAAACACTCCCAGCTATAGTGAAGTTTTGCTGGCTGGCGCCCGTGGTTTTTCCCCTTCTGTGTTGGAAGGGGTTTTCCACGTTAAATCTCGTGTCTCCGCTGCGTTTTCTTTTATCGTTCTTCGTTATTTGATTGTCGCGTTTATAACAAAGTTGAACAAAAGAAGCTTCACAATGTTGATGCTTTAAGTGCTTCAATGAGCAAGGGATCAATTGCTTCATATTCTAAGTAAAATATCACAGAAAATTAACCAATAATTATGGTCCCCGTACATGACATGACAGAGGAGGAAACCTGCGCTTGCTGGGAGGAAGTTCAAGATAAAAGGAACAAACCTTGATGGCGCGTTGGGAGCAGTGCTTGCAGCTCTGGCACTGCAGTTTCAGCACAATCTTCTTGGTGGTTTTTTGCCTGAAGGAAGTCACAGAATAAGCATCACACAACTGGCAATAATTTTTAGAAGATGTTTAAATTAAACAGACACAATATGATTGATGAAACTCATATGGTATGCCAATCAGATAAATCCTAAACTATATTTTGTTTTGGCAAATGAATAGAAAATCACAAGAAATAACTTGCATTACCAACAGTGGACATTACCATACAGTACTATATTCATATGTTCTTAAGATAGAGCTCACTAGGCATTATGTGTTTCTCTTTCAGATAGAGTTGCTCTAGTTTAAATTAGGAGCACAGAACGCTCCACACCCAGCAGCAAACACAATACACTACCAGAGTGCAGTAGCGTCGAATCCATACCTCACATTACAACTACTGGAGTGGGAAAATGGCATTGATTCTTGGCCAAAGCAACATAAATCGCCTCTATTCCCTCTGTTGTTTCTGGAAGAGGAAGAGACAATCAAACGAACTGATGATTCAAATACAAGTAGTACCACATTCGAAATACACACAGCTGAGGTTGTGTTCCTGCTAGTTGTGTCTGTACCTGGAGGCCAGGAGGCTGGGTACCTCACCGTCGACGAATTAGGCTGAGAAGGGTACCCGCAGGAGGCGGAGGTGACGGCGCGTACCTCGCCATCAGAGATCCCGCGCTGAAGCAGAAACCCCGTCCCGCCGCCGCGGGTAACGAGCTCGAGGAGGCCCTGGGCGGCTCGAAGACCCCGCCGCGTCCACTGCAGCACCATCGCCCCCCGTGGCCGAGATGGAGGCCCCTGCGAGTGGAAGAACCACGCCGGCACGGGCTCGGAATGGAATCTCCGGTGATCCGGAGAGGCAGGGGAGGGGGCTGTTGGGCGGCACGGCCGGGCCGTCGCAGTCTTGGCGAGAGGAGCTTCAGAGGGGCAGTGAGGAGAGGACGGCGCGTGTCGGGTTTGGTTGTCAGAGCATCTCCACCGGCGGACAAGGGAGCTGCTCCCCTACCGGCGCCCCATACAATACGACAGTCCCAATAGATAATTTAAATTTGAAAATTTAAACAAAAGCATAGAAATTCGAATAAATTCGAATAGGTTTTCGAATATGAAGTTTGGGCCAACACACGGCCACCAAATCGCCGTCTCCGGCGTAAGAAAACGGCTTCCAAGCCAGCTGATCAGATAAACGAGGTCACGGGCGGCTCAACCTCGACGACTTCCTCATCGGCGGCGAGCCCCGACGGCAGCATCCAATGGGCCTGCCATGATGGTACCTGAAGGCCCACTAAGTATAAGAAGGTTCGGAAGCCCAAGATATTGTTAAGGAAAGCTAGAGTTGTAATAGGAAGCATTATTTGTAATCTTGCGGGAGGAGTTAGAAACCTACCCGGACTCTGTAATTGTACAATACGAACCCTCGGCTCCGCCTCCTATATAAGGGGGAGTCGAGGGACGAAGAAAGGATCGAATCATTGTTTCCAAAACCCTAGTTTCATATTCGTCGAGTACTTTTCATGAAACCTTCGAGATCTACTTGCCATCTACATCCAACTAAACCCTAGTCTACAATCCGTAGGCATTGACAAGTTAATACCTTGTCAATTGGCGCCGTCTGTGGGATCTAGAGGCGACAAGAAGCTGATCTCGATGGCACGTTCAAGATCGTCGACTTCATCGTAGCAAGCAACATCATGGACAGAGGTAAACAGATCGAAACCGGTCTCGTTGATTTTATTCCTCACCCGCCTCCCGTTTGGATGCATATGCGTATCCGGAGCCCATGAAGATGACGTTTGGAAAATTCCACTTCCGCGTCGAGAAAGAAGGATCGTATCGTCTCGAAATTCCGATCTCGTCGGGATTGTCGGCGGTTGGTCCTGATCTATCAAACTCAGTATCATCCATCGAGTCAAGCGACAAGGAGATTTCGTCGCCACGTTTCATCGGCAGCAGGCAAGTGAAAACTTGCCAAAATCTTCGGACATGTCCTTCGAGTCATCGGCACTCCTATATAAGCGATGATTCGAGCGACACCGAGCTGACTTCATCGACAAATCCATCTCTATTGGGAAGGTCTTCACCAATCTCTATGATGGTGTCACCAAACCAAGCAAAGTGAAAACTCCAAAATATCACCAAGTCTATGCCATTGGAGAAGCAAGTCGCGATCAAGAGGAAACATCAGAGGCTTTCGATGATTTGGGAAACCCCTATGTTGATCCCTCGGATCTAAGGAGAGGTTTGGGCACTAAATATGTCGGGCCCACACCGCGTGCCGAGTTCAACTTCCACAAGCAGCTTGGGATAGAGCTGCGAAAGCTTTGGATGGCTCGAACCAATGGAGACAACGCGCCGAAGAACGCAAGCTTATCAATATAGACTCGCCTGAGCTGGAAGAGAGTTGGAGAAACAGACACTGCTTTGAACATAAGAAGGGAGGCGCTTCCGCATCAAGCGACGACGAGCGGAATTAAGTCGACACTCGAAACTTCGGGAGATAGTCACAGAGAAGCTCGGAGGAGAGCAAGATCTCTGCAAAATATACCGGAAGCCGAAAGAGAGACTCTAATCCAAAATCTCGACATGTCCTTCATGTCAATCGACACGAGGGGAAATATTATCCCAAAAACACCGAGGATACATGGCGACACAAGCTTTCATCCTAGCATCCAGGCCACCTCCCGAGATCCAAGAGAAGCGTTGTACAACATGGCCATGGCAGGATGTGGAGCCATGGGAGCAGCGTTCACAGCTACACCTCCCGAAGGAACCGCAAGGCAAAATAGTCCGAGACCTACCACAGCAGTGCAAGATCCACCAAGAGCAAGTGGAGCCAGGGACACAGCAACTCAGGCCAGAGTCGATAGAGCGTGACAAGAAAGAAGGGAACGTCGGCATTCACCAGACCTTGCTGAAGAGGACATGTGTGGACTTCCATGTTTCACAAGACGGGTCCGAAAAACTCGAGTTCCATCAGGATTCAAGCTACCCGATAGTTTCAAGAAATTCGATGGCCTGCAAGATCCTGAGGATTGGCTTGTGGATTACCTCGAGACAGTAAAATTGATAGGCGGGACCAGAGCGACAGCCATGCAGAGCATCCAGATACATCCGAGCGGAGCCGCCAGATCATGGATAAAAAGCTTCCCCAGGTTCCATCGACAGCTGGGAAAGTTTCGAGGACGTTTTTATCAAGAATTTCCGATCAACCTGCAAGAAACCCGCGACACTAGAGGAGTTGAGGTCATGTCGACAAAAGCATGATGAATCAATGAGGAAGTACATTCAAAGGTGGAACATCATCAAAAACAGAAAATATATCTGACGAAAGAGCGATAGATGCATTTGTTGCAGGAGTTCGACGAGGAGATTTCGTGGAGGACTTGGGGAGGACAAACCCAAGAACATTATCAGCTTTAATGGAGATAGCAAACAGATGGGCAGATGGTGAAGATGCGGTACATAACAAACGACATAGGTCCCCAGAGGAAGATCGTAGTCGAAATTTTCAAAATAGACGTCGATTCCCTCATCAATTTTCAAGTTACGATGCACCTGGCCAAATATCAGCTGGCTTTCGGGGAAACAATGGAGGAAACAGTAGAGATGAATACCAGAGAAGTAATATACAGCAAGGCGACAATAGAGATAACAGGCAAAATAGCGGGCCAAGGTTCCAAAGACCTTTTGTGTCTCCCGAAGAGATGATGAACGGACCATGTCAGATGCATTTCTTTCTCGATAGCAATGGAAAAAGACAGTCAGGACACTTGCAAAAGGATTGCCGAAATTTCCAGCAATGTTAAGATGGGGACATGCAAATGCTCGTGCAATCATAAATCACTGGGACCTAGGAGTGAAATTCACTTGCCACCTCCTCCCGTTACAGATGAAAATAGACATCAGCTCGAATTGCGGCACCTGCTCCACCGCCCTACGTCGATCCTAACTCTAACGGAGCGGTCTCGATGATTCGAAGGCAGGCCATCCAACAGAGCTCTAAAGTAATCTCGCGATAGGTGTTTATGGCGAGAAGATGCCACCGCCAACGAGTACCTTAATTGGTCATGGCAAGATATTGGCTTCACAATAGCTGATCATCCACAAGAAGTTCCTCGACCAGACAGCACCGATCTTACCAGCATAATGGATTCGATGTATCTCGAGTATTCATAGATGGCGGCAGTCTAAACCTTATGTACGCAGATACGCTAAGGAAGATGAATATTTCCCTCGTAAATTTGAAACCAACCGACACACGTTTCCACGGCATCACACCGGAAAGCCAAGTTACCCACTGGGGAAGATCAATCTCGACGTTCGTTTGGGACCCGAGAAAACTACAGGATAGAGAGGTGGGAATTCGGTTGTGGATTTCCGTCGCAGCATCACGCTTTGTTGGGGCGATCAGCGTACGCCGATTTATGGCACCATTACACGTACTTGTGGAGGTTACCTGACCTAACCAATCACGGTCAAAGGAAGCTTTGCGCCGGCCGATAAATGCGACAAAGATTTTCATCGACTATCGAAACTTTCGGGATGCGAATACGCAGCGTCAAGGCTCATGACTGATTATGATGTGCTACCGATGTAGGGAGGCCCAACAAGGAATCAACTTTCAATACCGCAAAAGATTCTAAGGAAGTACAGATTCACCCGACGGATCCGAAGAAAACGACGTCCATCGCAACAAATATGGACCTCGCATAGGAAAGCGCGCTCGTCGAGTTCCTCCGTGAGCACCGGAAAATCTTCGCATGGTGTCCAGCTGACATGCCAGGAGTACCCAGGGAACTTGCCGAGCACCACCTAAACTTGGATCCAATAGCGAGACCAATCAAACAACCCTTGCGGCGTTTTTCGGAACCAAATCGCAAAGCCATGCTGTCAGAAATTGATCGACTTAGAGAAGCTGGTTTCATCAAAGAAATATCTACCGAATCCACTTGGGTAGCTAACCCAGTGATGGTGCCGAAGAAAAACACGAAAGTCCTTCGCATGTGTGTCGACTTTACGTGCCTCAATAAACATTGTCCAAAGGATCACTTTCCTCCCAAGGATCGATCGATCATCGACTCACGGCAGGATGTGAACGTCTTTCCTTCTTGGACGCATATTCTGGTTACAATCGATCAGATTAAAAGAAGACGACGAAGCTAAAACAGCGTTCATCACACCGTACGATGTATTTTGTTACAAAACAATGCCCTTCGGTTGAAAACGCGGGAGCAACATATCAACGGATGATGCGAATGCCTAGCAACACATTGGGAAAAACATACAAGTGTACATCGACGACGTCGCTCATCACATCAAAAAAGGGAGCAACACTAATCGAGGACTTGAAAGAAACTTTCGACAACCTCGACAAATTTTGTCTCAAGTTGAATCCGACGAAATGTTCTTTCAAGGTCTCCTAGAGAACTTCTCGGTTCCTAGTCTCGCAAGAGTGATTGAAGCAAATCCCGAAAAATCCAAGCTATCGTAATAATGAGGAAGCCAACAAAGTTGAAGGAAATACAATTAACTGGCGAGTCGCAGCTTTAAACAGATTCATCGCCAGTGGGAGAAAAGCGTTACCATTCTACGCCCTAATCAAACAAGGAGAGAAGTTCCATGGAACGAAGAGGCGGATAGGGCCTTCGAGGACCTCAAACGAAAATTTCGACACCACCAATTCTAGTGGCGCCAAAGAGAAAGAACCGCTCCTGTTATATATTGCGGCTACACCTCAAGTGGTCAGCACGGCACTAGTTGTCGAAAGAGAAGAAGAAGGAAAACTCCATGGAGTGCAGAGGCCAGTATATTTCATCAGCGAAGTATTATCGCCTTCAAAACAAAGGTACCCGCAGTACCAAAAGCTAGCATATGGAGTATTCACAACCGCAAGAAAATTGCGTCATTATTTTTCGGCGCATCCGATAATAGTGGTCAATGAGGCGCCTTTATCCAACATACTCAATAATCCAGAAGCTACATGCCGTGTCTCCTTTGGGGAATAGAACTTTCTCCTGGGGACACGTATGAAAAGAAAGGCAATAAAGTCACAAATTCTACCGGACTTCATCGCAGAGTGGATGGAGTTGCAAAACACAGACCTCCGGATTTATCGAGAACCTGGACTATGAACTTCGACGGATCCAAAAGGTTAGAAGGAGCTGGAGCAGGGGTAATACTCATATCACCTGAAGGCGACAAATTGAAATACGTTCTGCGGATGACGTTCCCAAACGCATCTAATAATGAGGCAGAATATGAAGCCCTTATACATGGGATGAAGATGGCGAAAGCCTGTGGCGCAACTCGACTAAAAATATTTGGCGACTCACAATTGGTAGCTCAGCAAGTCATGAACCAATGTGATGCGGTCAATGACAGCATGGTGGCGTACAAAGAGATGTATAACGAGCTAGAGAAGTTGTTTGACGGATGCGAAGTAAACCATATCGTAGGTCGAGCAATGATGAAGCCGATGTTCTCAAACATCGGGTCGCAGTGCTCGCAATACCCCTGTGTGTGTTCGGGAAGAAATAACAGAGAGGTCCACGAACGAAGAAATTAACAAAGAAGGAGAAGAGCGAGAAACCCTCGGGGCTGCGAAAGAAGCATTGAAGAAGAAGAAGAGGAACAAGATCTAGTATTGATGGTGCAAACCCCGTGGATGCAGGCGTACATATCATACATCCTAAGAAAAACAATACCCGACGATCCAGAAGCAAGGCGAGTTATTAGGCGGTCCAAAGCTTTCACGGTGGTCAAAGGGGAGTTATACAACGCAGATCTCGGGTGTGTTACAACGGTGCGTCACAGAAGAAGGAAGGATAATTCAAGGACGTACACGAAGGAGTATGTGGCCACCACGCGAGCAACGAGCTATTGCAGCCAAAGTTTTTCGAGCAGGATTCTACCTGGTTGACAGCAATTGAGGACGCGAAGAGATAGTACGAACTTGTGACGCATGTCGAGATTTGCCGCAAAACCTCACTCTCCGGCAAAGAGATTAATGCCAATACCCTTATCTTGGCCTTTTGCTCAATGGGGTCTCGATATGGTGGGAAAATTACACAAAGCTTCGCCAGGAGGATACGAGTACATGTTGGTTGCTGTTGATAAATTCACCAAATGGATAGAAGCAAAGCCGATAAATTCACCGATGGGCATCGCAATAAAGTTCGTGAAGAGCATCGTTTTTCGATTTGGAGTACCTCACAGCATCGTCACAGACAATGGCATCAACTTTACGTCCAAGGAGTTCAAGGCGTATCTGTGCAGGTAGGCATCAAATTGCACTTCGCGTCGCTTGCACATCCTCAAACCAATGGTCAAGTCGAGAAAGCCAATGGCATCATCTGCAATGGCATCAAGAAATGCTTGTTAGGACCACTGGAAAAAGCTCGACATACCTGGCCAGAAGAATTACCAAGTGTGTTATGGAGCATCCGAACAACACCAAATACAGCGACACAGGAGACCCCGTTTTTCCTTGTCCATGGAACAGAGGCAGTACTGCCGATAGAAATAGAGCACGACTCCCCCAGAGTCACAGAGTATAATGAAGAAGTTTCCAGGAAAGCACTCGAAGACGACGTCGACGCACTCGACGAAGCTCGAGACGAAGTATTATCAAGGGTAACCAAATATCAGCAGACTGAAAACTACCACACCGACGTTTGCGACCAAGATCTTTTCAAGTTGGAGACTTAGTTTTGCGACTCAACCAAGAGCGTACTGAAAAACTCGAGTCGCCATGGCTTGGCCCCTACGTCATTACGAAGTAATCGAAGGAGGAGCATACAGATAAAGACAAGAAGAGGGGTTCCCGAGAAAAACCCCTAGAACGTGGCACAGAAAGCGGTTCTACGCTTAGAGTCGAAATATAGTCCTCCTCTCGTAAAAATACAATGTACCGAAACGCCCGCGAGATTTCAGACGCACTCTTTCCTTTTCGGGGCACCGAGTGGGGCCGAGAAAGGTTTTTAATGAGGCGGGCTCGCGGTGCTGCAATATAATAAAGATAGTGGAGATATACTTCTTATTCTTCGACACGCTCGGGGGCTCAATGCCTTCAAGTCACAAAATATATACAATATAGATAAATTAGACTTACCGAAATATTTCGCCTTGGTACAAGATTACCTCGCCAAATAGAATATCGGAAGCTAACAACTGTAAATATAGCGTACTCGTCAAAATATTATTGCTTTGGTCTGAAAACCTCGCAACAAAAATATAGACCGTGACCACCAAGACACTCGGGGGCTCATGCCCATTGATAGTAAAATATATATACCTTCTCGCAATAAGAGAAAAATCTTCGAGATAACAAAATAGTACAAACTCCAGCCAAAGGCTCGGGGGCTGGACGATCAAAAATAAAAACAATACATACTTACAGAGTTGACAGCTTTACAATATAGATCATGTTTACAAAGGCGTATCAATGGTGAAATTACAGCAAGAAAAAGGAAAAACCCTCAATGGATACCTAGCACATGGTCTATGGTTACTCGTTCATTTGAAGGACGAGTACTATGCTCGGCATAGCTACCCTTCACGAAGAATTCAGCGTCCATCCGAAGAAGTTCATCCATCATATCTTCGGATACAGGAGTCACCATATCATCAATCTTGCTCATGTTTCTCTTTTTCTTCGACATTTTAGCCAGGCACGTGGGAACAATTTGATCCATGGGCAATTTTGGATGGCAAATCTTTATCATCATCATAGCAAATCTTGCGCCAGCAGAGAGTTGAGCCCGCACAAAGCCATGGATTCGAGGAGCATCTCGAAACTTTTCCATTAATGCAGGAAGAGTTTCTGGCATTTTGTTGCGAGGGAACATGGTTCCATAAACTAAAAACAAAGTCTTCGTACAGAAGTCAAGGAAATCACGGACCTGACCCGCGCGATCTTGGAATCTGACAATTTGACGGGTACGCTCGGGAGTAACCCAAAAGTTAGAACCATGTTGCGCAGCCAGTCTGAGCAGAGCATTGGCTCGAGCTTCAACACGTTGATCTTCGGCAGCAGTATCCAAAAATGAGCCTGGTACAGCGAATAAATTGACAAGGAAGGACAAATAGCAAAAATAAAATCCAGCATGGTTAGGAAGAGGAAGCATACCTGTCATATCCAGGCTAGCGTCAGTCATTAGCTGAAGCATATAATTTTCTCGAGAGGAAGCTTCGGTAGCCTCAGCAACAGCAGCAGCATCCTTTGCAGCAATGGCCTCTTGTGCTTGTTGAAGGGCAATTTTTCTCTCTCAGATGCTTGTCGAGATTGTTCCATCATCGCAAGAGTTTGTTTTTTCATGGATTGGAGTTGTTGGCGCAATTCTTGTAAATCTTGCGACAGATGTTGTCCTGAAGAACCGTCGACAAGGTTATCATTGACTAGTGTTTTCTTCGAGAAGGAGGAAGCAGGAGAAGTATCGGCAGAATGAGGATCGGCAGAGTAGTTATCAAATATCAACTGGAAAAGAAAACTCCAATATCAAAGGATTGCACAAGACAGAATTCCATTGATATTCAAGAAATTTACATGGATATTACAGAAGGAGTTCTTCAAAAGTACTAAGGTAATTGTCGCCAAAGATAATATGGTGACAATAGCTAAAGAAACAAGAAAAATAAAAAGAAGGGGCATTCAACTAGACCTCCGGCTTTGATGAGCTAGGAGTTGAAGATGGCTTGATCCCAAGATAGGACAGGATTTTCTTCGTGTTGGGCTTCGCCGCTTTGATCAACGATCGCCATTTTGTCTGCTCTATCTGTTCTGTGTCGCCTACTTTCGCCCAGTCGATAGTTTGTTGGCTATCAGCAACCAAGGCAACAATGCTTTCAACAGCGACCTTCATATTTTCCTGGCGCATCTTCAGCCCAAGATCTTCAAGCGGATTAAAGCACTTGGCAAGAGCAAGGAAAGTTGCGGGTTCCTCTTTTTCGGGAAGAAATAGGGGAGAGTCGCGACAGCCCCGCTTTAGCTTGATCAATGCCTCGCGTGCTTCGTCCCATGAAACTCAAGGAACGAAATGGCGTCAAGAAGAGGATCATTGTCAGGATCTTCAAGTTCAAATTCTTGAGATGTTTTACTGTTGCGGTCAGAAACCCACCGGCGAGCAACGACGGGCAACACAGGAGAGCCGGGAGCAACTTAGGGCTGCGGCTGGCCTGGTCCCTCCGAGCGACGGCCCGCAAAGACTCCGGCACGCACGTCCGATGCTGGCAAGGGCGTGCCACCTGACCTATACCCGGTCGAAGGTGATGGAGATGCCTCGCTTAGTTTGCATGGCATACACGTAAACATTAAATACGAGCCTCGATCGGCTCTCAGGTTGTCCTGTGAATCGGCTCAAGGAGCCGATCCACCCATGATTCATACGAGGTGTACGAATATATGGTGGTCCTGCTTGATCAAGATAAAGCTAAAATGATCTACGACGATTTAGGGTTTTCACGCATAATCGGAACGTCCTACTCACGATTGGCTCGCGGTCGCGCACGGTGATCGTAAGCCGATCCTAGACAAGGCCTAAAAACCAACACGAGGTTGATCCCGGAACATCCCGTCTAGGGCTAGCAAACTACACCCTACGCTCGCCGGATCCTCCAACCCTTTGTAAGGCCTAACTATGCAGATATTAAACTAATCCTTGAAGAACAAGGAGCAACCATAACGGATCGGATCTACTAAATAATGATCAAGCGGGGTGCCGCCCCTACACCTAAGATAGGTGTAAGGGCGCTAGATGTCTAAGGGTTACGACCATATGATATGATACGAAGAACAATGCTAACCTAACACATCTAAGATAACTACGTTGCTCGCCATCAAAAGGCTTCGTCCGAGCAACGATGAACAGCGAATAAACTTGCGCTAGAGGCGCATGATGCTTACCCGGAAGAAACCCTCGAGACAAGGGAGTTGGGATGCGCCTAGATTGATTTGTGGTGAACGTGATTGTTGTCTATTTCATAAACCCTAGATACATATTTATAGTCCGTAGACTTTCTAACGTGGGAATAATCCCCACCGTGCACGAGACAAACTCTAACTAACCGACACGTATCCTACTATATTGCAGATACACGGGCAAACTAGCCCAAACTTTGCGTAACAGCCGATTCACGTATTTCTTCTATGTATATTCTTCAAGTCCATCTTGATCGCGCCCACCTCCTGGTCAAATTCGGTGATAACACATGCCCCCCGGTTTTGGAATTGATAATTCCAAAATCACTCTGCTTTTTCTTCGTCGGGTCATGTCGGCAGAGCAGAACCGTCGTAGTATCCTTCATCATGATGCCTTATCTTCTCAACTTCTCTGCAAAATTTGATAGCTTTAGCATCACTGGAACTGCAATGGCATTAAATCTCCACTAGGCTCCTCCTTATTTAACCATGCCGATTGATTAGCCCTCTTCATCCCCTTCCTCTGTTCTAGCTATCGGCACCGAAAAACCCTCTTTCCCTGTAGCAATGTCTTCTTCCTCCGTCTCCTCCGGCCTCTCCGCTCTTCCTCAGCGAGCCGGAGGGAACTTTGACCATGCCGACGGCTCGCCCGCACTCATCGGGTCGATGGCGACCGCCTCGACCGATGGGGAAGACGACCTCAAGTTCCTCATCGGGGGGAGCCGATAAAGCGAAGACGACCTCCATCCCTGGGTGAAACCCACCTCCTCCGACGGGAAGGAGGAAGAAGAAGTAGAGGAAGAAGAGGAAAAGGAGGAGGATGATTCCTCCTCCCCGCTAAGCATCCGCGGCAAAGCGATTCCGCTTGGGCGGACAGCGAGGACGATGATGATGACGAGGAAGAGAAAAGGAGGAGGATTCATCCTCCTCCTCCGCCGGATATCCGCCGGCAAAGCGCTTCCGCTCTTGGGCGGACGAGATGATGATGATGACGAGGAAGAAGAAGCTCGGGAGGCTGGGCAGACGGCAGGAACTTCCTGGGAGCGCCGACGGCAGCTACAACGGCGACGATGAGGACAGCGACACTAGTAGAGTAGGACTAATAGTAGCAGTGCACTAGGCATCAGATCCCCCTTTTGAGAGCCATCGGCTCTTTCCTAAAGCCGCTCCTTTGAATCAATAAGAATTGTTCTTCCAATTTGTCTTTCAATTAATCCAATTTCAAGCCTTCCGCCACACCAAGACCGATAGCAACGTATCGGATTTTTTTTTTTTAGACGCCGCCACTGTATATCGATTAGACCTTCAGTCAAGCACTTCTCAAATTCAGACGTGATTTGATACCTGACCATAATATTTCGCAATCCTATAGCCGATGGCTGTTCATCGGCTATTTTGAGAATCCAGCCTCCTCATTTTCTTGCAGCAGAACAGACGGTCCAAACCCCAAAAAGACGACGGCTCCCTTTGGCTCCTCTCCGTAGCTTTAGCAGTCTTCTTCTGCAACAACTCACCGCTTTCGGAGAAGGTTATGATGCAGGGTCAGCCGATGCAACTCCAATCGGCTCCCAAAAACAGAGTGTCTACCAAATCGGCTGTCCCCCGAGCCTCAGTTAAAGTGAGAACAGTGGCGAGGATGCACAGATCAGACTAAAGGCCTTGAACCCAGGTAACTCTGAGACAGCCACCATGCCGAACCAGTCGCTCTTGACCCCATCGATTGCTTCTTCCTCCGTTGAAAGCCGATCTTGTAGACGAAACACTAACGGCTTAACGAGAAAAAGGCCGCCTTGCACGCCAAAACCGACTTCTGACAACTCGGCTCATTGCACTGAGGAAGCTCTCATTGTTTGCCCCCTCGAGGAAGCAGAGGGCCTCACGAAACTGGACTTGGTCGAGATCCGTGTCTTGAACCCGCAGCCGGTAGATCTTGTGTAATTGTACTAGAGTCGATGGCTGCGCATCGGCTTCGTTTCTTAGTTCTAAAGTCGATGTCCTTGCATCGGCTGTATATCATGAAATTTTTTTTTACTGGCCGATTTTTCTATCGCCCCAACATTTCACCGCACACATGTTCGCACATGTTCATCCGATTAGGTGCCCGAGCGAATCTCGTGAACCGCGGATATCGGCTCTGTAATTAATCAAGGCACATGTATTTGCACGTCGGCTCCGGTAGGACCAATGTTGATTTTTCCTAACTCATCAGCCGACGCAAAACCGCTGCCCAATAGATCGATGTTGAACACAAGCAGAACATGTGGTGAGGATAATTTTGGCCGATTGCTGGAATCGGCCTCCATATTGATCGAAGCGCTTAATGAAGGTTTTGTAATGTTCCTTCATAGATCTTTGGGACCGATCCCAAGGATCGGCCTTGCCACGTTTGCTCATCGGTTTGTTCTTGCTACACGGTCGTGTTGGATAAGACCAGCCTAACCCTGCCCTTCGTCACGTCGATGCGCTCGCGCGTCCAAATTGATACCCGAGAGTAGCTCTTCCTGCTGTTTCCCAAGCGTTCATGCCGGCCGTTGAAATCTCGGTAGTCATCGGCTGGACGACCTCTACCTCATCTCCATCCCACCGTATTACGCATTGGTGCATCGTGGAGGGAATGCAACATGGCGTGGATCCAATCTCTTCCAGCGAACAGCATAAGTGCTCTTGCTATCGACGATGAAGAACGTCGTCGGGATAGTTTTCCTTCCTACGGTCAGATCCACGTTCGAACACCTTGTGCGTCGACGCTTGGCGTTGAAATCGCTCAATGTCACGTTGGTCTTGATCAGATCCGAGCTAGAGCGTCCCAACCGACGTAGCATAGAGTATGGCATAATGTTGGCCGCTCCGGTGTCCACCAGATCTTATTGATAGGCCTCCCATCGATATAACCTCGCAACACAGGGCCTTCGATGTCCGTAGCTTCTTTCGTGGCTTCAAAGATAACCGTCGTGGCCGCGATCAAGTTGTGCCACAGTGCCTCGTGGAGCACTGAACTCCGAGGGAAGGATGAACACCATGTTTGTGACAGCCGATGTTTCATCATCAGCTTTCCTTTGCTTGGGGTGCCACTCCATTTTTCGTGGTCGACCCTCTTCATCCAGGGTTCGCTGGACCTTCGCGGCCAGATCAGGCCGCGCTTTCCTTAGCGTGCGCAGTATAACCTTTCGGCTTCCTCCAAGCCGCGCAATCGTGAACCCTACGCTTTGGGAATGGCTGAGTCCATCGGGGCACCACCTGGCCGGTGGTACCTGTCTTCTTCTTCTTCATCGTCTTCCAAATCCTCGAGATCTTCCACCCGAGGACTCGCCGTGCTTGTTCGAAGTGGGAGAGGCCCAGACGTTTGAATACGGACACGTTAGCGCATCCTTCCTCTTTGCTTACATTCTGGCGCTGCCGATTGTAGGCAATCGGCTCATTCTGAATCCCACAAGGAAGAAGAAGGGCAGTGCCTATCCTCGTCGTCTTGCTCCCTCGATTTTTCCTTGGCACGGCGCTCGTACTCCTCCTCGCGATCATGCCGACGATGTCTCCCGGCGTCCCCAGACGGTCTCTATCATCAACGTCGCTGGATCGTCGGTGTTGGCTATATTGACTCACGTACTTGTTGAGGAGGTGATCAGAGAGAGGTCGCTGATATCTTACATTCTTCACTTCTCCCTCTGTGATGTAGCGCTTGCCATCGTGCCGGAGCCGATCGCGTGAGCGGCCTCCTCTCGTGTCCTTGCTACGAGAAAGCGCCTCGTCTCCATCCTTGCCGAGGTGTCCAGGTCCTACCATGTTGATGCAACGAGAATCTCGGCTGGCAACCTTCGTGTAAGTGCACTCCACCATGTTAACGGCGGGAAGGGTGGGTGTCGACCTTCATGGCGTACGGTTGAAAATCAGACGTCCTTGTTCTATCGCCATTTGGATCTGCGACGCCACACCCTGCAATCGTTGGTGGCATGGGAGAACGAGTTATGCCATTTGCGTATGGCTTTCCGTTCGCCCCTGTACCGTGGGGATTTTGAGGCCTTCGGGTATCTTCAACTCGCTTCTCCTTGAGCAGAGGTCGAAGATTTGCTGTTTTAGTCACGTCAAAATTGAACCCTCTGGGCGGACCGGTGGCTTCACCCATTTGCGGGACACGGGGTTGCCCCAGTCCATTCAGCCACCTACCCTTTGATCTCCCGCAGAACCTTCGTCTTCATCCGCCTCAACCAGGACTACCGCACGCTTGAATTTGTCTGGTACAAGTCCGGGTGGCGCTGTTCATATGCCGACCCGAACCATGTGCGCCAGTGAAGGGTAGTCTGCTTGGGAGGCCATGTCCTTGATTGGTGATGCAAGGCCCACCACCGCCAACTGATTGCTTCCTTTTCAGTCACACGAGCCGAATAACATCGGTTCCTTAGATTTCTGACCGACGTATTCCGCCACGCTCCACGCTTCGACGTATCTGAGCTAGATCGGCAATGCCGGCCCTAAGCTTCGAGTGAAACCGCATGTGGAACCGTTCCTCCAACGCTTCCAAGTCCGGATCGAGTCCGGTGGCAATGAAGTATACCACCCGAAAGCCGATCCGTGAGGGACTGTGCGAAGAACCTCACGCGTAGTGGATCCGATGCCGAGGCCGTCCTGTGTGCCACCGCTCACATGCTCGATGGAGCTGGAACCATCTGATCCATTAAATTTGGAGAAATCAGGGAGCCGATATTTGGGTGGTAGCGGGACCAACTCGTACTCGTCGGGGTATGGCTTGGAATAGCCGATTGTCCTCCTTTTCGCACCATGCCGAACTGGTCTCTCGGATCGTCGATTTGATCCGCGGTCGGCTGCAGGAGTCGAACTCGAAGATTCGCCGGAGTGGCATACTTAGCCAGCCATGCTTGCTTTTCCAGCTCAGCCAACTGGGAGCTGAGCTCTGGAGGTTTGTTGGAGTGACGTACTTAGCTAGCCACGTTCGCTTCAAGATCTGCTCCCGGTTCCTCCCGTTGTCCGGCATCCCCGCCGCTGCGCCCGGTTTGTGAGCGCCGCTACCGCAGTCTGGCACGTATGTGCACGTGTACCCGTGAGGGATCTCCTTAGGCGCCTCATGCAAGAACTGGCAGTCACTAGGGTCACCACCGATCTTGTAGACGACGAATGCCGGTCAATTCGGCACTTCTGGTGCTGCCAACGCAAATGGCAGCGGTGGACGGGACCGGAGTGGCATCTCTCCTTGGTATGTCCCGAGAGCTGGTCTGACGGAGAGTACTGGTGCCTCATGATCCCCTGGATCACCCGAAGAGCGACACGCTCCAAAGTGTTCACCAGGTTCTCGAGTGGCGGTGCAGCGAGTGAGCCACCATGTAGTTAATCTCCACGCAGGGACCTGGTGCGTTCTTCTGACGGGGCGGACAGTCTATTCCATCGAGCGCACCTGTGAGAACCCTTTCCACTGACGCCATGGGAACGGGTTCGTGAAAAGAGCCGATGAGGTCGCTTCGAGGATCGCGACCTCGTCGTACTTCTTCTTGAGCTCCTGTAGATCCTCGTACGTGACCGGAGGCTGTCCGCCATCTCAGATGTAGATGGCGATTTGGTTGATGTCGAAGATGGTCCCACCGGGCGTGCGAATGTGTTGCGGTCGAGAAACCCACCGGCGAGCAACGGCGGGCATAGGAGAGCCGGGAGCAACTTAGGGCGCGGCTGGCTCTGTCCCTCCGAGCGACGGCCCAAGACTCCGCACACACGTCCGATGCTGGTGCAAGGGCGTGCCACCGACCTATACCTGGTCGAAGGTGATGGAGATGCCTCGCTTAGTTTCTGCATGGCATACACGTAAACATTAAATACGAGCCTCGAGCGGCTCTCAGGTTGTCTGTGAATCGGCTCAAGGAGCCGATCCACCCATGATTCATACGAGGTGTACGAATATATGGTGGTCCTGCTTGATCAAGATAAAGCTAAAACGATCTACGACGATTTAGGGTTTTCACCGCATAATCGAACGTCCTACTCACGATTGGGCCTCGCGCACGGTGATCGTAAGCCGATCCTAGACAAGGCCTAAAAACCAACACGAGGTTGATCCCCGAAACATCCCGTCTAGGGCTAGCAAACTACACCCTACGCGCCGCCGGATCCTCCAACCCTTTGTAAGGCCTAACTATGCAGATATTAAACTAATCCTTGAAGAACAAGGAGCAACCATAATGGATCGGATCTACTAAATAATGATCAAGCGGTGCCGCCCCTACACCTAAGATAGGTGTAGGCGATGTCTAAGGGTTGCACTACGACAGCATATGATACGAAGAACAATGCTAACCCTAACACATCTAAGATAACTACGTTGCTCGCCATCAAAAGGCTTCACGAGCAACGCATGAACAACGAATAAACTTGTACTGCTAGATCGGGCAGCATGATGCTTACCCGGAAGAAACCTCGAGACAAGGGAGTTGGCGATGCGCCTAGATTGATTTGTGGTGAACGTGATTGTTGTCTATTTCATAAACCCTAGATACATATTTATAGTCCGTAGACTTTCTAACGTGGGAATAATCCCCACCGTGCACGAGACAAACTCTATCTAACCGACACGTATCCTACTATATTACAGACACGGGCAAACTAGCCCAAACTTTGCGTAACAGGCCGATTCACGTATTTCTTCTATGTATATTCTTCAAGTCCATCTTGATCGCGGCCCACCTCTGACTCGGTCAAATTCTGGTGATAACATTTACCTGCCACGATCAAAACTTATTGATCAAAAAGCAAGTGAAGAAAAGAAAGTCCAAAGGATGTGAAGTGGTTCAGATACTTACTGACAAAGTGACGGTTTTGCGACCTTATGCGCTTAAGGATCGTTTTCTCGCGAGCAGCTTGTGCAGCTGTATGCTCGCTCAGCGAAGTCTCGGCATCGTGAAGTCTCTTCCTAAGATCTTCGACACCAGCAGCATCGGCCTTGGCCTTGTCAGCCTCTGCTCTAGCTTGGATAGCATCTGATTCGGCCTTCTTACGAGCCTCTTCACTTTGCTCTAATTTTGAGCAAGTGTATTGGCACGTTCGTTGGCCTCCGCCAGTTTTTCTGCCAAGAAAGTTATATTAAGTTAAAAACATCGACAACAAAGGAGTAAGAAGGCAAGGGCAAAAAGAAGCAGCAAGGCATTACCTTCAGTCTTACTCGCATACTCACGATACCCAATGAATTGGGCACCAATACGAATAAGCTCTTTGATCATAGGCTGTCAAAGAAGGACAAAGAAAGAAAATGTCGATATAGGAAAAATATTATGGCATAAAGAAGCAAACAGAGGAAATATAGACAGTGACAAGAAAATTAAGAACTTACATCATCCAAGAGAGGGTTAGAGGAGTTACTCAATTGAAGAGTAGGCTCCGGGATTGTTTCAACCCTTGCCCTTTTCGGTGAAGGGACAAGGGGGCTTGAAGGAGGAGTAGAAGCGCCACGTTTTGTTGAGGAGGCGAGGATTCATCTCCTTCAACTGGCGTCTCCGAAACAACTAGAGCATGTGACGTACTCGTTCGAGCAGCCACATCAAAAGCTGGTACTTCTTCCTCATCATCACTGCGATTAAATGATGGCAGCATAAAAAGCAAGATAGAGAAAAATCTTCGAGTACAAAAATAAAAAAATAAAAAAAAGAGGTGACTTACGAACTGATGAGGGCCTCAAGGTATGGATCATAAGCTGCCTTCTGATGTGAAGGAACAGCTTCTTCGGCTTTGGAGGTGGAATTTCGACATCACTCCTTTTCCTTTTGTTCTTTGGAGAAACAGAGGAGGAGAGATTGTGCCGATGCAGTGAGAGGCAGCCTCCTTTTCAACAGATCCCGCAGATTTTCGAGAATCTGCGGGCTCATTCACAAAAGAGGGGCATCTTGGTTGTCATCGGTGACAACGGCCCTTTCCTCGACTTCTCCACCCTCAGGAAGGGGCGGAAGTGAGACAAGATTTGGATGGTTCTATAAAAAAAAAGGAAGGTGTCAAAAAAGGAGTTACAAAAAGATAGCAAGGCAATAACAAATCAATCGACAAAAGTCTACCTTAGGAAGCGCATTGGTGGCGCTGTATGGTTTTACACGACAAGAAGAAGGGACAGAATCTTTTTTGCTGAGAGAGGAGATTTTTCGGGCAAGCTTTTCTAAATCCTTGACCTCCAAATCTACCGACAACCGATCTGTCCTCGTCGCCAGCATACTTCCAGAGAGGATTTTGCGAGCCTGAAGAGGCTGCACTCTGGCTCTAAGAAAATACGCGTGATTTGGATACCTGACAATTCTTCGCCGCGAGTATTTTGCAACTCATGGATGCGAGTCATCAAGGCCTGTCGATGTTTTTTCTTCCTTGGTAGCATCTGCATCCCAGGAGTGGCGGCGAAGGATTTTTCGGCACCATCGAAAGGAGGGATATTATCTTCAGCACATCCATGGTTCTTTTCTTGAATGTACAACCACTTCTTGCACCACCCTTGAACTGAGTCGGGAGTTTGACGTCGAAGTAATCGGCAGTGCGTTAACAACGCCGCCTATATTATAGGCGATATTGGGAGAGCCATTGCGGCGACAAAAGAAAATGCGCTTCCATAGCGCCCAGTTAGGCTGGACGCCAAGGAAGGCCTCGCATAGGGTGATGAAAATGGAGATATGGAGGATTGAGTTGGGCGTGAGGTGGTGAAGTTGAAGACCATAAACAAAAAGCAATCCACGGAGGAAAGGATGAATGGGGGCGGAAAGACCGCGGATGAGATGGTCGACAAAACTTACCCGGTACCCCATTGGAGGGTTGGGTAACTTTCTTCACTAGGGAAGCACAGCGCTTTGGGCTTCTTGCTAATCCCTAGCTTCTTCAAGAGATTGATGTCCTGAGAGGAAATTTTGGACCTTTCCCACCCGCGCTTCCCGCATCTGCGGCAGCCATTGATGATTCAGGCGTGCTGCGCTTGATCAACCGACGTGGTGGCATCAACAATGGCGCAGAATTCAGCTTGGAGAGGATGGGCTTAGGAAGTTGTGGGGCGCAGAGAAGGTTTTGCGAAGAAGAGCAGGAGAGCGGCGCGAGCGGAAGTGCTCGAGGAAGAAGAAGGAGATCTTATATAGAGGTGCGACGAAGCGGCGGACCGTTGGATGGAAAAAATGTGTGACAGATGATAACCACGTGGACACAAGGGTAAAAAAGTATTTTAACACTAGAGAAGCTACAGTACGTGCGCCAGGAAAAGCGGAGGGCGTGTGTCCCCCACCTACACGACGTGTCAAGATAATGGATAATTTGGGCCCGCAAGGCAGTGGGAGAAAACTTCTCGCCATTTTCGGATTCGCAATCGTGGCTATCGTCAGCAATAACGTCACCTTGTCGAGAGAAAAATTCGACTCAACAACGGCATAAAAAGGCGACATGAAAAATATGGAGAGCCTTTGATCAAATACAAGTTTTTGATCAAATGCTCGGGGGCTACTTTGGAAAAATGAAAAGATCAAGAAAAGCAAAATAGAAATGGCATGAGCCTATGTTCAAATACAAATATTTGTTCATAGCCTCGGGGGCTACTCCCATCGGGAGCGCTGTTTGCGCACCCGAGAAATTATAAAACTTCGGGAGAGAAAGAAAATATAGCGGCATAAGGCGTGGAGCCTACAACCAAGCACAAGTCCTTGGCTGTAGCCTCGGGGGCTACTCGGGAACGCTGTTCGCGTGCCCGATGAAATTATAAAAAAAAAAAAAAAGAAGAGAGAAAGAGAAAGAAAGAATGCAAAGAAGAAAGATAGAAGGGACAAAGAGTATATTTCGAGTTATAAATAACTCTGCATATACTCCCATCGGGAGAAAAATATAAGTCATCTTTGACTCAATAAAATGTGCCATTCCAACAAATAAGCACTCGACAATATATTCTCAGAACGCCAAAGTTGCGATCAATTTCAATGCCGCAGAACTTTGCGAAGGTAAGACCCTGGATCCGTTCTGAGGCGTGGCGCCGTCTCCGACGTCGGTTTGCTACTTTTATCCGTATCAACAGATACGAAGAAAAATTAACGGACGCGTTAGGTACCCGATAAATATAACTGGGACTCGATAGAATGGTAAGACCTTAAGCGGCACCTGTCGAAGTTTATACCAGTATCCCGAGATCATGTCCAGGGATGTGATTTTGAAGTAGGTTTTTGCGGATTGCCACTAGAGCAGTTAACTAGTACCTGATCCGTCGATGAACTAGCCCCAACTACCATTATCCCTGCACAATATAGAAACTTATGTGAAGAAATATAGAAAGGTTTTGAATTGTCGAGTAAAAATAAACAGAGATTTTCCCCGACTCTACGATTCAAGCAAAATCTCGGGGCCACCGACATAGGCATCCCCAATGGGCTCCCGATGATGGTACCCGGGTTTAAAGGCCCACTACCCGAAGTATAAGAAGGTTCGGAAGCCCAAGATATTGTTAAGGAAAGCTAGAGTTGTAATAGGAAGCATTATTTGTAATCTTGCGGGAGGAGTTAGAAACCTACCCGGACTCTGTAACTTGTACAATACGAAACCCTCGGCTCCGCCTCCTATATAAGGGGGAGTCGAGGGACGCAAGAAAGGATCGAATCATTGTTTCCAAAACCCTAGTTTCATATTCGTCGAGTACTTTTCGGCTGAAACCTTCGAGATCTACTTGCCCTCTACATCCAACTAAACCCTAGTCTACAATCCGTAGGCATTGACAAGTTAATACCTTGTCACCCGACAGTAGCTCCGTCACTGCAACAGGATCCACGGTCACCGGGGGAGGCATGAACGTCGACAGTGTCAGGGGAGACATGAACGTGGAGGGTGCCGGGGGAGACATGAACGTGGAGGGTGCCGGGGAGACGCTGACACAGCTCGCGCCGCCATCACCTCTTGGCCGATGCGCTCGTGGTACATCTTGTGCCACGCCCGCGCTCACGGGTCCATCTTCTCCATGTCGTTATCAAGATCTTGGATTCTTGAGACATCTTGGCAACCGATAGCCGCGTCGCTTCGTTGGTGGCCTTCATGGCAGCGGCATGAGCTTCCATCTTCACCGCCTCCACCCTCTCCCTCTCCAACTCTATCTTCATGTCTTGCTTGTCGAGGATTGCCTTCCACACGACGGTGGCCCTATCCGCCGCTTCCTTGTTCTCCACCGAGAATAAGGTGATCATCTTCTCGATGGAGGCGTCCATGGCTGCCAATACCGGCAGGGCATTCCTCTTGGTCTTGGCCTTCTTGTTGCCAATGGGGCGCCCAGTGGAGGCGCCGGCTGGATCGACCGGCCCATCTTCCCCGTCCTTCATTAGAGTGTGGAGGAGGTCGTCCCATTTCTTGCAACCTTGCACCTTGTTGTAGCAATGCATGAAGGGGAAGTCTTTGTCCTCGTGTTGGTTCTTGTACATCTCGAGAGCGTCGAGCATCTAACAATACATGATGCAAAATAAGATATGGAACAAGTTGGATCATATACATGATGCAAAATAATATATGGAACAAGTTGAATCATATACATGATGCAAAACAAGATATGGAACAAGTTGGATCATATATATGATGCAAAACAAGATATGGAACAACATGGATCATATACATGATGCAAAACAAGATATGAAATTATAATGGATTGTGAATAAGATGGGCGTAGATCATACCCAATCCACCATCGCCTTGCTGCTCTCCTTCCGGCCCTTGATCTTCTCATAGTAGCCATGGAACTTGCTACACGCCGTCTTGATCAAGTTCCAACGGTGAGAGAGGGCGCCCTCGTTCCGGTTCATCTCCATGTTGGCGTAGACACCATAGTTCTTCTTCTCGTTGAAGCAATCGAGGATGCGCTTGTAGTACTTCCCTCCGGTTTGGTTTGCGCCGGTGATGGGGCAAAATCTCACTTGCTTCCACACCTCGATGAGACATTCATCCTCCAAAGACCTCCACCTCGGACCACGAGTGCCGGCGGAACGCCTGTGCGTCGTCGTCGTGGTCACGCCGGTGTCGGCGTCGATCAGCTTCTCCTGGACCTCCTCCTCACCTTCGTCCTCCTCGGCCTCTTCGATGGGGGGTTCGTAGGCATGGCCGCGTATGATGCCGTTGAAGATCTCCTCCTCGGCGGCAATCTACGCATCAAGTTACCTACTTTCAGTCGCCGCCGGTGTCTACGATGCACATAACACATAAGAATTAAGGAAACGCACCTCGTCCTCACCCATGGACACGTCGGACGCACTGCCAAACACCTGGTGGGTGTGCCTGCCGTCATCGGGGAAGAGGTGGCGGGGAAGGCCGGTGGCGTCTGTCACGTGGCCCTCGGTGCGGCGCAGGTCAGGCGGCGAGTTTAGGTCGGGAAAGCGAAAGGCACCGCTGCCCCTCCCCACTGAATCCGGCGAGAATGGCGCGTTGTTGTCGACGGTCATGTCGCTATCCCCGCACTCGGGGAGTAGCGGGCGCGGCTGTCCATCTGCGACAGCCGCATCTGCGAGATCGGCGGCCCATCCGCGTTGTACCCCGCGTAGTAACCCGGCGATGACGGTGAGCTCGAGATGGTGTTGAGGCCGCCGCCCAAGCTGAGGCACGCTTCCGCAGTGGCCGCCGCTTTCGCTGCGTCGATGGCGGCGATGCGGCGCCTACTGCGGTCGGCCGTGATGAAGGAGTGGCGTTCCATCTCCTTGTCCCACTCCTCCTGCGACATGGTCGTTGGCTTCTCCTCCTGCGACGTGCCCCGCCGCGCCTCGTCGGCGCCTTCGCTCCTTTCGCCGAGCCTTTCTCTTCGTGGCATGGCGCGTCGGCGAGGTTTTTCGGGTTGGAGGAGGATGGGAGATGAAGCGGGAGAAATGAGCGGAGGAGGGGACTGGGTTTTGGGGAGAAGATGTATATTTTGGGGATGTGTGGCTGACAGGCGGCTCCCACGTCCAAAATTTTCAGCCTCGCGAGGCGCCGGCGTGCCCGATTCGCGCCCTTGGCCAAGGAGCCGGCACGGGGTTGCCGACGCTTCTATTGAGCTCAAAAAATCGCCGGCGCCATTTTTACGACGAGCCGGTGCGTGTCCATTTTTGCTCCCGGCCCCCAAATTGCTATCGAGGCCGCTATCGGAGGCGCCGGTGGAGATGCTCTCAGTGAGTTCTTTTCCCCAAGGTTTCGCTAGCGGTCGCGCGTTGGACTAGGAATCAACAAATCTGACCAGTTCAGCACGCTTTCACTCCCCCGGGGGATTAGTGCGCCTGATCCCCCGCCTCCTAAGCCGCACGATCGGTACACCTCGTCCGCTTGATTTGTTCTGGACTTCACGGTCATGCATCTGCACATGTCGTCTTCCCCCACGTGGGTGGGTCCCGCAGCCATGCCCAACAGAACCAAATAATCTGGAGAAAACAGCCTGTATTCTTCCTCGTCTTCGCAGTCCCCACCCGCTCTTCACCAAAAAGCACATCGCCTTTGCCCCCGTCGCAACTCCGACGTCTCCGACTCCCCGAGGATGAAGCTCGTCGCAGCACCACCGTTTCCGTGAACGAAGCTCGCCGCAGCATCGCTGTCCTCCATTTGCAGCTCTGGCGACCTGAGGAGCATGCCTGTATCTCCCTACCACCTACCCACCGCCCCTCGTCGAATGTTTCCGGTGAGAGACCTCGCCCGCGTTGACCACGCCTGTAGCACCGCCGCCGGCAGTTCGTAGCACCACCGCAGTACCTTTAGAGGCCGAGCGTAGTACCGAAGGCGGCCTCCTTGCAGCATCGATGTCCGGCTTGTAGCACAAGGCGCATGTAGCAGCCCCGTCGCCGCCGATTGTAGCAGCAGCCGCCACAGTATATATGTAGCAGCGGCCACCGCTGGCACCGATTGTAGCAGCCGCCGTAGTATGTAGCAGCGGCCGCCGCTGATTGTAGCAGCCGCCGCCGCCACATGTAGGCTGTAGCAGACTAGCAGCTGCCCATTGTAGTATGTAGCAGCCGCTGCCGCCACTAGAAGCAGTCGGCAGCGTCGATTGTAGCAGCAGCTGCAGCTGCTGATTTTAGCGGAGGCCACCGCCGGATGAGCAGATGCAGCCGCCGCTTGTAGCGGAGCCCCCCGCAGTATGTAGCAGGCGTTGCCGTCGCTTGTAGCAGAGGCCACCTCCGCATGTAGCAAGCGTCGCCGACGCTTGTAGCGGAGCCCCCCGCAGTATGTAGCAGGCGTTGCCGTCGCTTGTAGCAGAGGCCACCTCCGCATGTAGCAGGCGTCGCCGCCGCATGTAGCAGGCACCAAGGACCGTCTTTTGCAGCCCGGCGACTGTTTGTAGCGGCGGCTCTGGGCATTTGCAGCAAGCAGTCAGGCGTCGTGGAATTTGCAGCACTCTTCTGTAAGTCTGTAACACTGGCGATTGGCTTTTGTAGCGGCGGCCCGTGGGCGTGTGCAGCACGCGGCGGACCTCTACAGCACCGGCGACCGTATTTTACACCAGCGACGGGAGATGGGGCATGGAGATTGGGAGGAAGCAGAGCTCAGGCGCAGCCGGAGGCGTTCGTGGAGGCGGCGGCGCGACGGGGCAGGGTGGAGGGGGACGAGGTCGCGTCTGTGCCGGCTCCGGCATGAGGACGGTGGCGGTAGAACCGGCGGGCTGCAAGCCTGCAACTCTGCATCTCCTCGGCGGCGGCTTGTGAGAACCAGGAGAGGAACGCGTGTGGGAGAAGGGATAAGGGAGGTGGTGGGCCCAGCAACTGTCGCTTTTTCTGGACGATAAGATGGGACACGTGTCTTGCAACCGAGGCGGAGGACGGGACGCGCTCGATCCCCCGGGGGAAAGCTAGCGTTTTCCTTTTTGGTAACGTCGGCACCAATGGAGTTGCCTTATCAGAGATATGGAAAGACGGACAGATATTTGGTGCACATGGATACCAGTGCTTCCTTTAGTTTTAGAATTTTGAAAATTTCAAAATCTCACACTTTTATGTTTTTAAAACTTATGGTGTTAAATATATTGATAGATATGTACGTGAGAAATGTATGCAAAAAAGTTTCGGTAAAAAGTACTTTAAATTTTGGAAAATACAAAAAAAAAAAAATCTGACAAAAGGATACACTATTGTAATACTATTTTACTACCATTTACTGTCAGAAATTTGTCTTTTTATATTATTCAAAATACAAAGTATTTTTTAACGCGACTTTTTTGCATACACCCTACCCCTATTTATTTATTTATATGTTTAACGTCATATTTTTTGAGACTTAAAAATGTGAGGTTTTAAAATTTTCAAAAATCTGAAAGTGGAGAGAGTATTGGTGCTCATGAGTCAAAGACACTTTTCCTTCCTTCAGATCCTCGCGTGGGGAGCAACGCCCAGCGGAAAAACGGCGAGATGAGGGATGACCGATGGAAACACGGCCGTCTAGTGCGGACACAGATCAGGTGACATGCACCTTTCGCATGTCACCGTGTGACATGCGGCCAAAATCCAAATTTAAACATTGCGAAAAATCTGAAAAAAATCATGCATGCATGCACATATTATGATCCTATAGATCGAGAAACAAAATCGATAAATGTTTGAATAAATTATTTTCTCTGTACACTATTCACATCTGAGTTTTTCTTTTTTATTTCTCGATGTATGTTTCGAATTTTGATCTGAAATTTTTAGGGGTTATCATAATATGTGCTGTGAACATGCATGATTTTTTATAGATTTTTTCGCAATGTTTAAATTTGGATTTTGGCCGCATGTCACACGGTGCATGTCACCTGATCTGTGTCCGTCTAGTGCACACTCTGCCTCCTCCAAACCAGCCCCCATTGATCTCGCGAGGTGGAAGAACACACGCAGTGCCTACATCTTGGCGTCGTCGCAGCCGCCGTTGAGTCGCCATGGAAGGCGGCAAGGAGGAGCACACAGGAGCGGCGCAGCAACGCATGGATCATGGGGGACGCTGGATCCGGTGGTCAACATGGCCGTCGCGGTCGTCCCTTCTCCTTTCCCTGAGGTCAGCTCCGTCGGTGGCCTTCCCCCCTTTTTAATCTCCCCAAACGAGGCAGATCAGCCAGGTGTGAGGCGCAGGTCGCAGAGGCAGCCGTCCATGCCGTCGTCCACCCGCTGCAGGATTCTAGGATGCACTATTCGCCCTCCTCAACGAGCCTCCTCATTGCTCCGGTTCTTAGATCGTCGTCATCCATCCATTGATCCGGCTGTGACAAGCCTAGGCAATACCAGGTTCCCTCCCCGTCCCCATGGCTATTGCTTTGCTTCTGTGCTAATTACGCATGCAACATCAGGTAGAAGATAATATTGCCAATGCATGAATACGAAGAGGAATAGATCAAAGTAATTGGATTAGATAGCCGAGAACAATTAGCCGAGTGCATAGCTGTGTGATTTGTTTACACTGACCTGGGAGACGGATAGAGTTAGAGCAGAATAAATACTACATTAGACGTAATTGGATCAGATAGCCAATAACATTTTTGTCTGCCAGGTACTGGTACATTGGCTATGTAAGCTCCTTTTCAATCTTGTTTTCTACATAGCTCTTGAACAAGATTATCAGCTGCAAAGGAGAATGCATAGAGAAAGAGCATATATGTAGATGTAGCCCCGTATGGGCAATTACATAGAACAAGATTTTCAACATTGGACTTGGCCTCACGTTTGCAAAAACTAAAAGTGTTCATCCTTCACAGTGGCATTCTATTAGGCATACAATTTCTGTACCCACTGAGAGAACACTTCGGTTTGGTAGCTTCAGCTGCCAGCCTGGTTTATAATGATAGTTTTGTTCAAAACATTGTTCTTGAGGGGTACTTGATTATAAATATTTGAATGTATACATTTTTTAATCTTGGTTTGGGTTACATCTATATAGTTAAATGCCAGATTGGAGCATATAACAATTAAAAAATAGCGGTGCCTATTACCTGATATATTATTAGTTGTAGTTACTTATTCAAAGTATCCAATCATTCTTTCCAGTATTTGGTGCAAATCAATAGTTTAACATTCACACAGTACTGTGGCATTATTTTGTGGATACTGATGAAAAATGTCTATCATCTTTGCAGCAATTGAAGTGAAACATGGATTCTTGAAGCATACTTTTGAGGTAATGGTTCAACGCAGAGACTTGCCTTATTTCTTGACGTTGTGCATTTGCATGCATAACAAAGACATCAATATATAGTGAAACATACGCATCGATGTATAAATTTACTGCGATAACTTCTATACTGAACATGCATAAGAAAGTTAATTATAAGTTACTGCATCAAGTCCTTAAATTTTCTGTATTGAAACGTTTGATGTATGGTAACAGAAGTATGTGAATCCATGTTCGAGACGTTCATTCATGCTTGCCTTCCCCGGCGATGTGGTTCATCGAACGGTATGAGGCGCTGAAAATGAGAGCTTATGAAAGGCCTAAAGCATCACCGAACATGTTTTTAGACAAAATAAAAATTTGCTGGACATATACCATCGTATTCCATTATGGTTTCGGGGATGCATATTTTTAAAAATCCGACTGGTGAATGTTACATGATCTTGATTTATTGAAGTGTTCTGCAACAAAACGGTCGATTATGTGTATTTTCATCTGTTTGTCTATCTAAAATAATATTTCATATGTGTATAAAATTTAAATTGTTTTCTTGGTTTTCTCTAGAAGTGTTGGGCCGGTAGAGATGGCCATGGGATGGAGGTGAGGATTGTTGCAGTTGTTAGCCTTTTGCTCTTCCCTTTGATAAAATTCAGACTGGCTGGATATGAAGATGCCCGATTGATACACGTGTTGTTGATACGCGTATATTTAGTTCAGTGCAATATTGAACAAATTAGATAGAGATGAGTTATTGAGATTGATTGCTAGAATAGTTCAACGGCAATGACTGACATCTGATGGCCAAGCATATATTTAGTTCAGCGATGGCATCTTCTCGGATGACACCTGACGGCGTGCATTTATTATTTCAAATTGTTAAATGTTTTTCATTCCTACAACATCCAAAATTTGATCTACTATTGTGTTAGTCAAGGAGTTTCTTAGATTACAAGCATCTCATGTTCTAGCTTTTTTCTCCCACCCTAGGTTTTGTACTTTAGTTAGTTGTGTTGCATGATCTTTTTAATGTTCTATTACTTGAAAATAGCTGATTAGAATTGCTACTTCTCGAGGAAACCCAGTATACATGAGATTCTTCTGAAGTGTCTTTTACTACATGAACCTGTTTGCATATTCTAATTCATTTTTAATTAATCATGCACTTATTCAATTGACAACACAAAAGAAAGAATCAGTCAGATTTTGATATTAGAGGAACTACTCTCGGAGAGCCTAATTGTAAGGCATAAAGCAATATTTAAATTCCGAATTAAGTTATTAGCTATATTCTTGCAATGAATCATTTTGTTATTCAAAGTCTGCATTTTGTTAGATAGTGCAGCTATCTTCATGTGAAAAAATGTACTATGCTGCCTCCATTGCATTCCATGTTCTTGGATAAAGAACAAGTACAAATGTCTTCTTCTCCGTGCAAAATGTGGCTTTATTTGACATGAATCACCTAAGAAGTAAAAAGATAAGCCCGGCCACATAAAATTTTCAACAATTATAGCCGCCACTCTAGGGCTTTTCTTACCTTATTAGAAATACCCTAGTGGAACTCAAGCGTAGTTGTTCAATTTCTGGCCATGTCTTCCTTCCAGTGAAATTGTCTCTAGCCTTTTGAGATTTTACTTCTAATTATTATTAGCTCTGTCTATCAGTTACAGTTTTTTCTATACATCTTGATGAAAGGTTCCAGCCAAATGTCTTCCTATGACAAGACCATACCCCAAGGTTGTTGCTATGCTAATGTCAGGACTGAAAATGTTATCTTGATATACAATTATTTTTTGGTAGTTTATCGTGTGCCTTGGGCCTCATATTTGATCAAATACATTTTAAGCTCAGGTTTAGAATATAAATTGCTTCATGTTCTTATCTTAATTGACTTATGTTGCCTTTAAGTAGGTCAAATGACACACGGGCAAGTTGTTTTAGTTACAGCAGCTGCTGGTGGAACATGACAGTTTGTTGTTCAGGTCAACCGATGCTATTTTGATACTTTTTCTGTATCTTGTGAATGTTTGATGTACTGCTCAACTGCTCATTATTTCAATAGTTCAGCTAGAAAGAATAATACAATTATTGAACGTGCCCTATAAAACTTGCACACCATAGCTATTTCATGCAGCTAGAACATGTATGTCTTCATAGTTAACTAGCATTTGGGGCCATGCTATGGTCATGCAATCTGTATACTATTCTAGGATATTTACAAGGTTCTCTCGTTTGTCAACATGTTAATATTTTTTTGTTAAGCAACTGTTATTGAATATGTACTGAACCATATCCTTATGCTCTAAGTGTTGTTTCTGTCAGAATTGAAAGTACATATCTCTTATAGTTTTCGACTAGAAGAGGACCCAGGTTTAGTCATGTTGAGTTGTGAATGTTTGGATCATAATATAAGTTGAATATTCTGTTACTACAAAATAAGCAGAAAACCGATATTTATTATTGTAAAATGTGATTTAGGGATCAAGCTGGTGAATTCTCACGGACCTATTGTAGGTTAAAGGTAGATATTATCGTACAACTGATGGAACTTGCACAACTGACACCGGTCTCATAGGGTTGACTACTCGATCGATCCTCTTGCGGGGAGAGCCCATCGCGTTGATGCGTGGCCCATAGAGAATACCTTTGTGGACTGGTAGGTAATGTTAATTTCCTCTATTTATCTTGTTTTGGATAGATCATTGTCTCATAAGATATATGGTTCCACTCTAGCCAAGTCCAGACTACAGCCAACCAAAAATAAAAGCATACACAACGGCTAAATAGCTCACCGCAAAACCTAAACGCTATTAGGAGAGGATGGCGCGGCAGAGCGCGCCGGGTCCATCTAGTTCAGGTTCATGGAGGACGTGTTGGCAAATTCAGATGATGCAAAACTGGGCAGCTAGTAAGGGCAAGAAGCTGACAAAAAACAAATTTATTAGTGGCCAGATAAACTTTGAGTTAGGGAAATTTTACGGTACCCTGGTACTCCAAAATTATGTGGTGGAATACCAGGCCGATCTGACCGTCCGTGCTGTAGGACTAGTTTAAATACTCCGTATTATTTTTCTGAGAGTACTAAAAGAGCAATTTGCATCAATTTACACTTTAACCCTCACGGTGATTTCCGGTAGAGAGCACCGCGTCCACGCGACCCACAGTGCGCTGCCGCCTGACTCGATTCCGGCCCCGCGCCTCCACTGCGCCGCCGCCGACTCCAACGTTTCCGCGGCATCTCGGTCAATTCCGCGGCCCTGCCCCCACTGTGCGCCGCCGCCCGGTTCTGCCCGTGTTGGCCACAACTTGGCCGTCTGGAGCCGCTGCCTCCTGCTTCCTGGGTCGAAGGGTCGTTCTTCCTGAACGTGCGGCTGAGGGCTGACCCGATCGGTCATCTCTGCCTTCGTCCTGATCGCCTGTGCGCTCTTCGTTGGTGTACCGACATGAGCTGGTTAGCTCGCTGTTGCTTTGTGCAGTAAAACTACATTAGTAGTGGCCATACAGTAGTACTTTCTTTGCACAGATTTGTGACAATATATCCTTTCTTCAGTCACACACGTCATGTAGTGTCGCTGCCTTCAGAATTAGGAGTATTGCATTCCGATTTTAGACAATATACCATAGACTTTGTTATTTATGAGTTCAGTTATTTGTTATGCCAGAAGTTCTTGTTGAGCATCTCTGGTATCATGTATATATAGTTCTGAACCAAATGAATTTTGTGGGATACAGATTCTATGGAATTAACACATGGATAGTTTGCTTCACTTATAATATTTGGGCAGATATGACATACAGATGCACCTAAGCATGATGGTTTGATAATGGCAGGTTTGGATGATGAATGGTACTGACGACGAAACAGAGGCGAGAGAAGAATATTTCATGATAGTCAGTCAGATATTTGATAGCGAAGAACAAGGTTACGAGCACTACAACAGATATGCGAACTGGATGCAAAGTGTTCGCAATCAGTCCTTTTCACTGGAATAAATGATCACCCGTTAGAGAAGAGTGCTTCACGTATTTATACACCAGAGATGTTCAAGAGGGTAAGAGACTACTATATGAAGATCATGTGCATGCGAGATTGAGGAGCAGTTAGAAGTATATGGCTTTGTGCGGTATTTAGTCGCGTTAAAAGATGGAGAAGAAGGGAGAGAAGACGTACGCTCTTTGTAGAGTGTTCATTCGATGGCTCTTCGGTTAATGGTGTCATCTGTGGTTGCCGCAAGATGGAGTGCGAAGCAATCCCATGTGCACACATATTTGCTAGTGCTACACTATTCAAAGCTTCAGAGTACAGAGCGTTCACAACAGGTGATGGATCTTCTACAAACCATCCTGGATGAGCCCGTTGAGAATGATGAGAACACCGATGATACAACATTTGGTCCTATACCATCCCACTATTCTGCCCCTACTCGTGCCTCTGGGGAGAGAGTCCTTGATCCAAAAGTAATTGTTCCGAAAGCCGCTCCATCTAAGAAACTAATGAAGCCATTTCATGAGACACTCAGGGAGTCCAATGGGCAAATGAGGAGATCCAGACGCTGCAGAGAATGAGAATGTGGCAGTCTCAACCACAACATTCGCAAATGTCCTGATCTGGGGTAAATATTTTTTATTTAATCACATTATTGTACAAGTATTTCGGTTTTGTTCAGCAAATGAACCTTAGGCCACATTTCTCAACTGATCTATGTTAATATTTGTATTACAGGAGAGATTGATAAGCCTGTGTGTTTTCATTGAGTCAAGTGTATGGAGAAGAAGATGATCTACGTACTTCCTGCTTGTTTCAGTTCCAATATCTTGTTCCTTCAGCATGTGTGTTTTCATTCAGTCAACCTAATGGACAAAGATGTTAGATACCTGCCATTCATTGTCTTGGCAGCGAGACATATTTCAGTTTGAAATAGTTGAATTCTCAAAAAATAGAAAAGCTTGAAGTAGTTGAACCTTCAGTCTGAGTGTAACATTGATATTCGTGTGATAGAAATTATGTAACCTTGATATTTGTTGTATATACATTCATTCGGTTGCCTTGGTGCATGTATTTATTCAGCCAGATTTTAATATGTTCCGCTAAATTTGGTGCATGCGTTCCTTTTGGTTTAGGCATTATATGTATTGGACAATGGCATTGACAGTACGAGGGCGCACCTTTGCTGATCTCACAGTAGGTATATCAATAAACACCTAAAGTTCTTCCATTCATATAGAGAGATGATTTGGTTAATTTCTTTTCTTACGTTACAAGATCTAAAAACGGGAGGAGATATTGTATATCATTTTAGATCATAACAAAAAAATAAAAAATAAATGACAACAATTTTAAGGCAACTGTTGACAGTATTTATAGATGATCTGTGTTTCGTCCAGAAACCATAGCCACCCAACCAAAGCACGAGCCTTCTCTTTCATCAACCGATCACATCCCAGATGAAGAATCCGACAGAGCCAAACTATTACCCTCCACAGAAAAAACCGAAGAAACCAAGAAAGCACATCTGCAATATATCTCTATAGCAATGAATTCATCGCCGCAATCTACACCTGCAACAAAGAAGCCATCGCAGCGATCTACCCCTTCAGCCAATAAGTCATCGTCGCAATCTACCTTTACCAACAAGGAGGTATGCCAGAATCTGCATTGACAAACAAGGTTAGTAGATCTGACAATATGCTAACAACACGTCATGTTGTTCCTTCTATCAGGATCCATCCTCATCCAAATCTGTTAAGAGCAGAGCGAAAATACCTCATGTTCCAACAGAACCAAAGGATTCCACAGAAAAATCCGGAGACCAGAAAGCCATAAATGCGACAGGAGCAGATAAGGTACATATCTAGAATTCCAGAAAGGAAACAATTCTTGGCCTCTCAAAAAGGAAACAAAAAAATGATACTATCTAATATCTTCACTAATCCGCAGGAAACAATGGTATGCTGTCAAACAGCAATTAATCTACAAGCTAATTTGGGAAGTCTTGGCACTGAAAAAAGTTTTTAAGACACACAAGTGGCGTGACTATGATGTGCATCCTTGGAAGAGAACTACTATTAAGAATCTGCCAAAGCACAAAGATCAGTATGCACATTCATCAGCAGAGTGTAATCTCATTTATTTATTTTTTGAACGGGAGGCAAAAGATCTGCCTCAATTCATTAATTAAGGAGAAGAGATATGACAAGACAAAAGGAAAGAAAACGAGTGTATATGGGGACTACTCTCCCGTTATTACATAGCTCAAGCACTTAGCCCCGGCGCACACCCAAAGTTTCACCTCGGTCTTTATGATGTTGAGGAGGACGAAAGGAGGGGCGGATTTGTTGCGGAACACTCTAGCATTTCGCTCATTCCAAATAGTCCAACTCACAAGGATGGTTAGAGATGCCATGGCCTTCCGGTTTGGGACATTTGTAGCCGACATATTCTCCCACCAAGATTGAAGAGCAATATCATCCATCCACTCGGTCGTTACAATGGAGGCGATTCCGAGCCAATCCTTCACCATTCCCCAAAGCCTCTTGGTAAAGCGGCAATTTGAGAGGAGGTGAGCCGCCGTTTCTTGTGTTTGCTTGCAAAGCGGGCAAAGGCCACAATTTGTCCACCCTCTTGTCAAGACGATCGGCGGTCCAAAGCCTATTGTGAATGGCCAACCATGCAAAGAACTTCATTTTGGGGGGTGCCCAAACCCTCCAAACCAACTTGTTCATAATGGTGGAAGTAGCACCAAAGAATTGAGCCTTGTATGCGGAGGTGGTGGAGTAGATCCCGTTGCTAGTGAGGTTCCATGCAATATCGTCTTCCACGTCCTCTCTTAGTGTAACCTCATTCAACTCCCTCCAAAGGGAGATGAACTCCGTAAGATGTGCAAGTGTGAAATTACCCTCCAACTTAATCTTTGAAATCCAAGCGTTGTTTCTTGTGGCTTGCTCCACATTCCATTTCTTCCTACTTGATACCCCAAAAATAAGTGGCGCGATGTCTTTGGGCTTCCTCCCATTGAGCCACGGTGAATCCCAAAAAGGTGCAATCTTCCCATTTCCAATGGAGATTGTGGTGGAAGCATAGAAGAGGTCCATATCTACCTCATCACAAGGGTTCCCCAAACCGACCCAAAGCCTATGTGGCTCTTTCCATTCATACCAAGGCCAACGTAGCCGAAGAGCACGGGCAAACTTCTCGAGGTGTAGAATCCCAAGGCCTCCCAAACAAGTTGGTCTAGCAACCGCCTCCCAATTAATCTTGCATTGTCCCCCGGTGACCTCCTTTGTGCCGGCCCAAAGGAAAGCTCTTTCCATCTTTTTCATGTTTGTGTAGCACCCCGGCGGTATGATAAGTGGTGTGAGATGGAAGATAGCTTGAGAGGTAAGCACGGACTTGATGAGCGTTCCGCGGCCCGCAATGTTGATGTTCTTCCCATCCCAAGTGACAAGTTTGCCACCCATCTTGTCCTCAAGAGGTTGGAAGTCAACCCGCTTGAGTTGTTTCACCGAAAGCGGGAGGCCAAGATACTTTAAGGGAAAGGTCGCCCGCATAGCCGGTAACCCCGCAAGGACCTCATCAAGATTAACCTCATCACACTTAATGGGCACCACCACACTTTTTTGGAAATTTGTCTCAAGGCCGGTAACATCCCCAAACAAAGCAAGGATCTTGGAAAGATTTTGGGTATCCTCCTTAATTGGCGCCACAAAAACCGCCGCATCGTCCGCATATAGGGAGGTTCTCAAAACCACTCCTCTTCTTCTAATCTTGTGTAGTAGCTCATATCGAGTTGCCAATTCTAGTAGTTGTTGTAGTGGGTCAATAGCAAGCACAAAAAGGAGGGGGATAGGGGATCTCCTTGTCTCAATCCGCGTCCGTGCAAAAAAGGAAGGCCGGCCACACCATTGAGGAGGACTCGCGAGGAGGAGGAACAAAGTAGCCCGGAGATCCAATCACGGAATCTAGGAGGGAACCCATGTCTTTTGAGGAGCTCCATGATGAAATCCCACCTCACGGAGTCGAACGCTTTCCGGATGTCAAGCTTGAAAAGTAGCGACGGGATTTTGCTCTTGTGGAGGCGACGTGCAAGGTTGCGGACGTACATGAAGTTATCATGTATGCTTCTTCTCTTGATGAACGCACTTTGGGCGTTGGACACAAGGTCATTCATGTGGGGAGCAAGCCGGATAGCGATCATTTTAGCTATGATTTTTGCAACGGCATGGATGAGACTAATAGGTCTATAGTCATAGATACTTTCGGCTCCCTCTTTCTTTGGCAACAAGACAATATTCGCCGAATTCACCCATTGGAGATGCGCCATATGGAGAGTGTTGAAATGGTTGATGGCCCTCATGAGGTCGTCTTTGATGATGCCCCAACACTTTTTGAAGAAAGCACCGGTGAAGCCATCCGGCCCGGGGGCCTTGTCGGAAGGCATTTGTCTAATTGCCTCTTGCACTTCCTCTTCGGAGAAAGGATTCCCTCAAGATCCACTCCCCCAAAATGAAAATTTTCCCAATTTAGATCATGATTCCTAGAAGTAGCTTTTCCCATGGCCGAAGAAAAATGATCATGTATAATCTTCTCCTTGTGAATGTGCTCGGTCACCCAACCATTATTGTGTTTGAGACGGTGCAAGTGGTTTTTCCTTCTTCTCGCATTTACTCTTAGATGGAAGAACTTGGTGTTTGCATCACCCTCCTTGACGCTGTTTACTCTTGCACATTGCTTTTTTCGAGCTCTCTCCAAAATTGCCAAACTTGTGCTCATTTCAATACATCAAGTAATGTAATTGTAATTTTTTGAAAGGGTACCAATTATGGCCATTTGTGAATATCTCAATTATTCTGTACTACAGGATGAAGTATAAAAATAGTTGTTAGTACGTTTTTTTGCATGACTTAAAAATAGTTGTTAGTACGTTTTTTGCATGACTTAAAAATAGTTATTTTACTTTCATCTTAGAAACTGGCAAATAGCAAAATTAATATCGCTTTTGACCATCCTCCTATCGGTGATCAGTGCCTGCGTATTATTGTTTTGAAATACGACCTTCCAAAGCTAGCTTCGTCTATGGTTAGCAAATTTGTAGACGTCCTTTGCACCGGCCGTAATCGATCCTGGCGTGGAATAATTCATGGCTTGTCCCGTGGCATATGGGAAGGAAAGAAATAAGGCGAGAACTCGATCTTTGAAGGCTACTATATTTGTTTTCCTTTGGATGTGGTCGTGCATGTGGCATGCCGTATGCAGAAGAGACAAGGATTAGGTAAAGAACGACGGCCGCGGCAGGCATGTACAGTGCAAAGTTCAAGTCGATGAGAGCAAATTAGTGCTCGTTTGGCATCTTCGTCACGTAAGTGAAATGTTGACCAACCAACACTTCACTGTAATGCCGGCCAGATGCATTAGCAGGAGCTGCGATTCAAGGAGCAAATTGTTGCATTTGACCTTTTCCTCACAGTATAAACGTAAAGTTGACCAGCATACATTAGTGTAATTAATAGTACTGGACAAGTGTATTGAGAACAAGCAAGTGCGAGTAGCTTTTTCCCATTTCAGGGCGCTCCACGTTAGCTGCTTTGCGTGCATGGGTTGGGCGCTGTCCTCGTTCAGCTCCATTTGTTGGCCCACGTGTCAAGCTCCAGTTGGTAACTGGATTGGCCGAGTGAGGAAAAAAAGATTGGGAGGGGGGAAAGAGCTCCCAACCTAACGGTAGAAATCCTATCAAGATTCACTCTACTACCGCCGACTCTCATGCTTCACCTTCCCTCAGCAAGCGCCCCTGCCTCATAGCCGTCCTCGTCGCCTCTCTTCCGCGCCGGTCTGCAACAGATAGGGCTCCGACTCCTCCTTCGATGTCGTCTCCTCCTCTCCGCCATCTCCTCCACCAACCTCTGCATCGGCCGAGCTTCGCGTCATCCACGCCAAACCTCTTCGTCGCGCACGGCTGATGACATGCAACCCCATCCAGGCAGGGGGGTCTCCCATTTATCTGGCATCACGCGGACAGAGTGAACAGGAGGATCCAGAACGACGGCCAATTCACGTGGCCTTCCGTATTCCCCCCTCCTTGTCGCTTCAGAGCAGAGGAGGATGTCTTATGTGCACCTTCTTCCTGTCCCCTTCTTCCCTCCATATGTACTCCATCTCTCAAGTCATCTATCTAGAGCTTCATGGTCCGGCTAGCGCTGTCATCGTCCTTTGCTTGGCGAGGGGTGACAATTAGCTAGATCGGAGTACATGTCCAGTATCTATCTATTGGATGTATAGACCGTGACACCCGCAGATAACATGCAGTGAATTTTATGCATCTTCATTTCTAGTTTTTTTCTTTCACGCACGCAATATAAGGGGACACAAAGAGAAATATGCACAGCTGATGAAAATATCAGTAAACACAAGTGGTGAATCTGGTTGCCTGGCCAGGATAGTACCTGCCGGCGAGTCGGCGACTGACTTTGCATGTTAACCGTTTCAACAAAGAAAAACTTTCACTAGTGGAAAACGGGGCAATAGGCCCGGTCCATTTGGGCCTTTAGACCCGGTTCCCGAACCGGGACCAACTAGGCGGGACTAAAGGGGGTACCCTTTAGTCCCGGTTCAAAGATAAACCGGGCCTAAAGGCTTGGTCCCGGTTCGTGGTACGAACCGGGCCTATGTTTCTCTGCCGCGGCAGAGAATTGCTATTTCTCTGCCGCGGCACAGATTTAGGCTGTACCAGCGTTTCTCTGCTATATATCATTCAAGAAACCACAAAAAATCGTCATGAATATATATAGACATCGTCAACAGTACACGACATAGTCAACACAGTACACGTAATGCATGCATATTTACAATACAACATCTCCTGAACGAATATCCTCCGCCGTCACGATCTTCCGATAGTGCTCTCCACCTGGGGTAAGGACCTCGGTAATAAAGAATCCCGCGATTTCCTCTTGAATTGCTTTTATTTGATCCGCTGTTATGAGAGTGTCCCGCAGCGTGTCATCTATATTTAAAAAAGGAGATCAATATATGAATGGAACTCAATACAATAGATGGTACTAATTAAGATTAATTGTGAAAATTTGTTATCGTACACGAGTGTGGTGTATTTGGGCATCCCCACCCTTGGGACAGGACATGTCACGCATGAAGGTGCAGACGTAGTATCCACATAAGTTATTCCCTTGTTCCTGCCTCATACACTTTACGAAAAATAGTTCGATCAAACTAATAATCAAGTATCGTATTGAAAGTAAATATCATATATAAAGTTTCACGGACATAGCTATATATATAGTACTACTTACAGGGTAATCTCTAAATGTAAGCTCGGTTTCCATTCACCCGGAACAGTATTGATGAACCGTTTCCAAGCCCTGCCCGGCAAAAAATAATGAGTAAATGAGTAATTGATTAGTTGATGATATCTTCGAATTAGAGCAGATGAAGATGCTAATACGAAATTGATTGAAACTACCTCTGGAGGATGGCAGCCATGTCTGCCCATTCCGCATATTCTTTACGTTTCGAGTCCATGACGTTTACGACTCCAAGGTGAAGATCAATGATTAGGAGAATAAAGTGGAAACTGCACAAGCATAGCTCAATGATTACGAGAATAAAGTGGAAGGTGCACAAGCATAATGTATGTTATATATAACACTCACTTGAAGTTGTAGGGAAAGAATATATCCTCTTTGTGCTGCTTCTCTAAAAACATTACGATGTTGTCCGTGTCCTTGGGGTGTACTCGAACCGTAACTTCATGAACTGTGTTTGCTCTAACCCCGCGGTAGGAGCTTGCCTCTTTTGTATTCCAGCTTCTTCATTCGCATAATTAAATGTATAGCGTACACAAAGAATATAATGAGGATAATTGTTAGTGCAAATGAATGAGCTACAAACTTAATTACACAAATAAATCACTTACGACGTAACAACTGATGACAGCTTTGTCGAGCGTCTTGATTGAATAACTGAAACAGTTCTTCTAACTCAAGGTTTATCTCGTCTTCCCCCCGGAAGTAATGCTCATCTCTAAGATACACCGTGATGTAGCTTTCACATTTCGACAGGCTTTCTACCATATACAACCTTCGCATCCGAGTCCCTAGACGCGCGAGCTCGCTGGTTTGACGAGATCGATCCGTATCTATACTTGTTTACCACTTGAGCCGTTGGATAGTAATCTTCGTACTCAACTGATGCTCCCTGAGCTCTAGCCGCCCGTTCGATCATCGATGCCGTCTCTGGATCATGATATGGCTCCACGATGAAGTGGGGTGCGCCTGAATGTCCTGCCAGGGCGACTTTTTTTGCTTCTTTGCTCGCTCTAGAGGACTGTCCAAGAGAGCGGTCATAATCGGCTCTCTCAAGTCTCTTCATTCTCGTCTCGGCAAAGTGCTTCACTGTCTGCGGTGGAATAAACATCTTCTTCGGTGCAAGAAACGCCTTTTGCTCTTCGCCCTACTCATGTGGTAACAACTCTGGAGTCTCTGTGCCCTCATTGGAGTTGATGATCTCTTCGGAGCTGTAGGAGGTGCCGCGGGACCGCTTCCTCTTTTGCTTAGGTGGAAGCGGCGGAGTCTCCGACGAGGAGGAGGCGGCGGAGTATTTTCACGCGGAGGAGACTGGTCATAGATAGGGGAATCATCATCGCGGAGAGAGAATCATCACGCTGGAGGAGACTGCATTGGTGGCGGAGGAGGCGGAGGTGGCCTGCTTGTTGGCTTCTCACCCGGAAACACAATGTTCTCCTTCCGCCATTGCACGGTGGTTCTACGGGCTTCTCCCAGTTCTTTGATTTCCCCATCTTCACCTGCAGGGTGCTCAAGCACCAACCCCTCATACTCTCTCAACACTTCATCCACCATCACAACAAGCAAAGTCGTCTTGACCGGACGGCAATGGTAAGACCTTGTAGGTAAGAGGATGCCGACCGCCGCCTTGAAGGATAGGTTGAAAACTTTAACATGCAGCTCACAAGGACGGCTCTCAGTGAGATCATCCACGGGGGGGTAGCGAGGAGGCTCGACCACCGGGTCATCATCATCATCATTATCCACCCGCTGAGAGGAAGCCACGCTGCTTTTCCGGTGTGGTTGAGATTGCAGCGGGCGAGGGCATTGTGCAGGCTCCGCAGCCTGCCCCCGAGCCATCTGAGATGTAAGTACTTGGGTTACCATGGTTAATTGGGCTTGCATGGTGCTCATACCCTCCTCTAAGTTAGCCAGGCGGTCTGTTTCCCTTGCCTTCCTCCTCTCATGGCTTTTATCAGGAAATCTCTTCCTTTCCGCAGGAAAGCCATACTTCCACGGAACGGAGCCTTCTGTGCCTCGTGTTCGTCCGGCGTGTTCTTTGTTCCCAAGGGCGCGTGTCAGCTCATCGTTCTCTCTTCGGGCTGGAACAACTCCTCCACGTCCCTATGTGCTTTTCCGGGCATCAATGGGAACCTTCGGATGAGCTTTCTTATAGATGCACTTCCATTTTGGATCCAACGTTCCCCCAATCCCGTAGAACCACTCCTTGCACAGTTCGATCCAACCGTGTGTCCCTAATCAGTCCCTGCTGCCCAGTTCCTTCTCACTTAGGACGGTTAGCCCTGTATCCACTGGACCAGAATTGGTGATATAGCTTCAACACAGCATTTGCCTTATTTATTTCCGACCTTCTCAAAATTCTTCCACTCCGTGTTGTACTTCACGAATTCGTCCTGATTTTTTACCTTCTCACTGTCCAAGTCTTCTTTCTTGATAAGGCGGCGTCTTTTCTTGTGGCTCTTGAATAGTTCGGCCATCTTCTTCTTGCAAACTCGCGGAGGGCCTGCTCCATCTTGGCCTTTTCAACGTCACCCCCCTCTTGGAGTACTATGTTGAAATGTGACATGAGCTTGTTCATAATGCTGTTTTTGGCTACATCATCGATATAAAGACCTTGAGCTTCTTCCTCTGCAGACAGCACTAGTCCCTTCGGCTTGCCATTCTCGAACAGTGATCGGGACGTGGTCCCTAACAAGCACTCCGCATTGAGCTATAAATGACTTGCACCTTTCTCTGGAGCAATCGGTTTACCATCCTTCTCGATGTGGGTGATGTCGTGCCTAACACCGCATCTAACTTTTGGCCGGGCCTCGCTTCGACTTTACAGAAGAAGTGCTCGATCCGGAGGGCTAAAAAGAAATAGTTCATAGTCAGTACAATTTCATTAGTTAATGCATCTAGTAGATGCTTTATTAATTAGTTTATATACCTCGGTGATAACTACGGTCGGAGCCATTATGATGATCTTGTTCCTCACGGCCACTAGGATCTTCTTCCTCAATATCCTCCGCTCCCTCACGGAGTCATTCACAATAAGTTGCGGTGACATCGTCATGTCCAAATAAGTCGTGACGTCGTGATCATCCAGAGTACCGTTTGCTATGAGTTCCTCCATGAAATTTTCTTGAATTTCATCTCTGTCCATGCTTTCTACAACGACTTGCAAGCTATACATAGGAACCATCATATGATCAAATTAAGGATAATGCAGAAAACTGAAAATGGAGTTACATATGTAGTTCTTAACTAAGGATCGATAATAGTGAAAGCAGATACTGCAGTTACATGCATACATAGATCGGGTTCATGTTTATTTAACCCTAATACATATCAATCACTACTACAACCACTCAACCGCGCAGACCGGGTCCTAGAGCGCGCCGGGTCTGAGCTTGGTTGGGCCCCCACAAACACGGAACAACAACGGGAGCATAGCTAACATGAGATCCCCGCATAACGCTCCATCCGGTCCTATACATGTTGTCTAACGTGTGCATGTAACGAACGTGCTGGTCCTGCGCTTCAATGCGACTACCTCCTCCGCGGGGTGGCTCCTCTGGAAACGACCGTGGCCCATAAACCTCCACCAAAGAATATCCGGTCGACAACGGGACCGGATTCCGCACAAGGTGCGCGACCCGGCTTAGACCTCCCGGTGCCACCCCGTGGAGCCCGGTCCCGGACCTCATGTCTGCTCCATCTCCTCTAGAAGAGTCGGACCACGGCGCGGCGGCTGTCGCGGCATCGTAGCTACGAAAACAAATCATATATATATGTACCAACGTTAACATAAATTAAAAAAATAACGTCACTATATGTTAGTCGGCGCCGGCACTACCATTTGGGGGCGCCGGCACTACGTACTCTGTTCTGGGGAGCGCGGCGAGTCGGCACTACCGCGTAAGGGGGCACCGGCACAATATCTTCTATTTGGGGGCGCCGGCAGAGTACACCACGTAGGGCGCAGCACAACATCCTCTATTTGGGGCGCCCTACCAGCGTAAGGGGCGGGCGTACATCCTCTATTGGGGGCGCCGGCACTACCGCGTGAGGCGCCGCGTACATCTCTATTTGGGGCGCCGGCACTACCGCGTAAGGGGCACCGCGCCTACATCTCTATTTGGGCGCCGGCGTACATCTCTATTTGGGGGGCGGCATTTTTTGCTATTATTTACTAACACACTAACTATTGTTTAACTAAAGTTCTAACTATTTTTCACTAACACACTAACTAAATATTTTACTAACTAATTTTACTAATTAATTTTCTAACTATATTGTTTTAACTAATTTTTCTAACTTAACAAACTAATCTAATTTTTCTAACTAATTAACAAACTAAACTAATTTTTCTAACTTAACAAACTAATCTAATTTTTCTAACTAATTAACAAACTAATCTAAAAAAAAGACTAAAAAGAAAGAAAGAAAAAAGGCCATGGGCGGCCGGGGCTCTCACCTTGATTGCTTGCCGGCGGAGAGGAGGCGGCGGTGGTCGGACGCGAGAGAAGAGAGCGGCGGCGGGCGTGGAGGAAGCGGCGCCGGCGGTGGAGGAGTGGCGGCGGAGAGCGGAGTGGCGGCCGGCGGCGGTCGAGGGCCCGCGGCCGACACGTGAGAAAGAAAAGGCGTAATGCGGGCGGCCGTCGTAATGTGCGCGCGGACGGTGGCGGTTGATGAGGCAGCGCGGCAACTATTCGCGGAGCGATTGGGCGGCTTTAGCCAGCGTGCGCTCGTTCGTCTCCGCGGGGATTGATCTCCGCGAGGAAGGAGTTCGATTATACCCCCCCATTTAGTCCGGTTCGTCTTACAAACCAGGGTCCAAATTTTGGACCCGGTTTGTAATACAAACCGGGACTAAAGGCCATTTTCTTTAACGTTGCTGCGCGCAAAAAAGGCCTTTAGTCCCGGTAACAAACCGGGTCAAAGGCCCTTTTTAAAAAATTTCATTCCCGCCTTATTTCAAATGAAAAAAAGCCACCCATGTTGCCACACGTGTCCACGCCATATGCCGTGTGGTAGCCCCTTGTCGCCACCTACCGCTGTACCGTCACCCCCGCCATGTACGGGCCACCGCCGTGTCTGCCCACACCTGCTCATACCTCTTGCCACCACCACACGTGTCACTTCCCGGCTACCCGTGTCGCAGCCAGCTTCCGTGCCTGCCCCGCCAAATCGCCATGTGCGGGCCACCGCCGTGTCGCACCACCCCACCGCCATGTCGCCTGCCATATACACGTGTCCCTTCCCGTGCCGTGTCGCCGCTTCCCGCGTCCACCTCGCCGTGTACCGCGACTCACCGCACGTTCGACTTCCGCCGCACCGCCAACGCCACCGCCGTGTCCTTCCCGTGCCACGTGCCGCCGCCATTCCAACGTGCGCCCGCCCGTCACCGCCATGTACGGCCACCGCCGTGTCGCCTACCGCCACCGCGTGTGCGCCAGTGACACCGCCGTCAGCCTGCCACCGCCACCGCCACCGCACGCCACGACCACCGCCATGTGCGGGCCACCGCCGTGTGCTGCCCACCACCGCCACCGCCACACGTGTCCCTTCCCCGTGCCATGTGCCGCCGCTTCCACGTGCCTCGCCCAGCCGCCGTCGGCGTGTAGATCCCGCTTCCACGCCCGCCGCTTCCGCCACGTCGCCGCCTTCCATGTGCACCACCGCAGCTTCCCCGCACCCGTGCCAAACTTGCCGCGTCGTGTGCTGCTAAAGCGCCGCGTGCGCGGCGGGAACCACGTCGCCGTCGCCTCCGTTCATTCGTCGCCGATGCCGCGCGCCGTCGCGGCTCGTCCGGTTCCCGTGGCGTCCGGCGCCGGCGAACGGTAGGTTCTCGCCGAGATGCGTGCCGGTGGCTTCCGCTCTCCTCGGCACGTACAACACCCGGAGCTGGCGGCGCCGACGACGCCGCATGGCGATTTCGGCGGCCCGGTGCGACATGAACTTCCCAGGACGTCGAATCGCTAGAGGAGGCGGAGTTCCTCGCGCCGACGCCGTGCCTCGTCGACGACGAGGACCGTCGCCGCCACCTCCAGGTGCAGCGCCGGATCGCAATCGCCGAGCACGACGAGGAGTTGATGCGCCAGTGGAGGGCGCAGTTCCCAACGACGTCGACAACACCGCCGCGTTCTTCGCTGACCTCCGGGCACAACGCAGGTCCAACAGGCGCCATCGTCGGGCCGTCGCCGTGTTCGAGCTCGATAACCCGAATACAACTTGGGCCGACAACGACCCTCGGTGGGACAACATTTGGACCGAGACAACCTCCGACGACGAGTAAATCGACTAGACTAGTTGTTTATCTATTTTATTGTATTTTCAATAAAGTCGTTGTGGCAGACGCTGATGTGAAAAAGTTTCCCAGATTACATGATTAAGTACAGAACTCAACTGAAAATTAATTAAGATACATGGCCAGATGTACTCGTGCCTAGCCCTATAGTACTCGTGCCTAGCTCAATGAAAATTAATTAGATACATGGCCAGATTAAATCGTTGGTCATTGGTCATCTCGTGCCTAGCCCTATAGTACTGCTGTAGTGCGTCGTAGTCATCATCATCATCGTCGGGCATCGGGTCGCGATGTGGAAACCTCGGCGGGAGAACACGCGTGGGCTGGGGCGAGGGTAGCGCGAGCGGGGCCACGGTGGGCCATGACGCCCTGGGAGAGTTTGGTCGCGCCACCACAGCCGCGGCCGGCCTCGTTGAAGTTCGGGAGGCGGGCCGCCCTCCGCACTGCGAGCGCCCTCTCCGCCGATTGATGAAGAAGCTCTCCCAAGTCGGGTTTCGATCGGGATGCGCTGGGATTCCTCCGGCTCAGCGTGAGCTCGAAGTAGTAGTGGTTCGTGATGGCCATCTCGCGCGCCACACCTAGAGGGACAGAGGGACCGGTACCCTCCGGCAGCTCAGCAACCAGCCGGTAGGGCCGCGGTAGCCCGGCGGGCAGGGGCAGTTCGACGCGCAACGCCTCCCGGAGGGTTAGAGTACGATGGAAGCCATGTGACCTGGTGATGAGGTTTGCAGATATGAGTCTAGATGTGATATGTAAATGGAGGCCAAGCCAACATATATATAGTGAAAAATGGCGGGAGGACGGAGGCGGGAAAGCGGAAGCGGGAAGAAAAATAGGCGGGAACGGTGGCGCCAAAAACTGTCGGTGGGATAAGGACGTGTGGGTAACCTTTAGTCCCGGCTGGTGGGTACAACGGGACTAAAGATCCTTTTGTGTCATCTAACAAAGCTATCGGTGGGATAAGGACGTGTGGGTAACCTTTAGTCCCGGTTTGGTGGGTATAACACCAGGACTAAAGGTCTTAAACGAGATAAACATGGGTGGGCCAGCCGCTCGATGAGATAAAGCATGTACGCCCTGTCGAAGGAACAAGACAAAGTAGAAGAGGTGCCGTGCCTATAAAAGGAGCATCGTCGCCTTGCCAAGCCCCTGAACGACTACATCTCATCTAACAGTGTTGGGAAAGGGTTGGGAAATCTCCGTGCGCATCTCCACTTTTAATATCTTACATACAGTTACATGATTACAAAAATAAATGGGAAATTGATTGCCATGTTGAGATACTCATTTGTGCCATGAACATTCTTCAATTAACTTGATGATGGAGCATCTTCATCATTTAATTAATCTTCTTCGGTCGTAACCATGGAGCATCTTCATCATTTAACTTGATGCTTGGATCAATGTTCACTACGAAGGGTGGAATTTCATCAAACTTATTATAATCTTCTGACATGTCTGTCTTGTCCTCCACTCCCACGATGTTTCTTTTTCCAGAAAGAACTATGTGGCGCTTTGGCTCATCGTTTGATGTATTTGTTTCCTTATGTTTCCTTTTTCTTGGTTTGGTAGACATAACCTTCACATAGAAAACCTGGGCCACATCCTTGGCTAGGACGAATGGTTCGTCTCTATACCCAAGATTGTTGAGATCCACTGTTGTCATTCCATACAACTTGTCTACCTGAACCCCGCCTCCTGTTTTGTTGACCCATTTGCACCTAAACAAAGGGACCTTAAAAGAAGGTCCATAGTCAAGTTCCATATCCTCTATGTAACCATAATATGTGTCATTTGGGCCTTCATTCATTGTGCATCAAAACACCATTGTGGTTGGTGCTCTCTTTATCTTGGGCGATCGTGTAAAATGTATTCCCATTTATCTCGTACCCTTGGAAAAGTCACTACAGTCGAAGATGGTGTCGGGCCAGCAAGTACAACTGATCTTCAATATGTTTGTTATTCGGGAGATGTTTTTGCAACCAACCGCCGAAAGTCAACATGTGTTCATGTCTAATCCAATCGTTCGACTGCCCCGGGTTCTGGGAGCGTAGAAGTTCTTGTGGTCACCGATATACGGAGCCACCAAGGTGGAACTTTGTAGGACTGTGTAGTGTGCTTGAGTCAAGGAAATCCCGTCCCTACATATCATTGATTTCCTTCCTAGCGTGCCTTTTCCACTTAGTCTCCCTTCATGCCGCGATTCAGGAACACCAATCGGCTTAAGGTCAGGAATAAAGTCAACACAGAATTCAATGACCTCCTCTGTTCCATAGCCCTTGGAGATGCTTCCTTCTAGCCTAGCACGGTTATGAACATATTTCTTCAAGACTCCCATGAACCTCTCGAAGGGGAACATATTGTGTAGAAACACAGGACCGAGAATGGAAATCTCATCGACCGGTGAACGAGGAGATGTGTCATAATATTGAAGAAGGATGGTGGGAACACCAGCTCAAAACTAACGAGACATTGGACCACATCGTTCTGTAACCTCGGTAGAATTTCTGGATTTATTACCTTCTGAGAAATTGCATTGAGGAATGCACATAGCTTCACAATGGGCATCGAACATTTTCCGGTAGAAGCCCCCTCAATGCAATCGGAAGCAACTGTGTCATTATCACGTGACAGTCATGAGACTTCAGGTTCTGGAATGTTTTCTTCTCCATATTTATTATTCCCTTTATATTGGAGGAGAAGCCAGACGGGACCTTGATACTGCTAAGACATTCAAAAAATATTTCCTTCTCTGCTTTTGTAAGAGCGTAGCTGGATAAATGACGTCCTTTATGAAGGAGATATGCCCTAGAGGCAATAATAAAGTGGTTATTATTTATATCTTTATGTTTATGATAAATGTTTATATATCATGCTATAATTGTATTAACCGAAACATTAGTACATGTGTGATATGTAGACAACAAGAAGTCCCTAGTATGCCTCTTAAACTAGCTTGTTGATTAATGGATGATTAGTTTCATAATCATGAACATTGGATGTTATTAATAACAAGGTTATATCATTATATGAATGATGTAATGGACACACCCAATTAAGCGTAGCATAAGATCTCGTCATTAAGTTATTTGCTATAAGCTTTTGATACATAGTTACCTAGTCCTTATGACCATGAGATCATGTAAATCACTTATCTCGGAAAGGTACTTTGACACCAGCGCGTAAATGGGTGGCTATAAAGGTGGGATTAAGTATCCGGAAAGTATGAGTTGAGGCATATGGATCACAGTGGGATTTGTCCATCCCGATGCGGATAGATATACTCTGGGCCCTCTCGGTGGAATGTCGTCTAATATCTTGCAAGCATGGAATGAGTTCATAAGAGACACATACCACGGTCGAGTAAAGAGTACTTGTCGGGACGAGGTTGAACAAAGGTATAGAGTGATAAAGTCAAACCTCGGACAAGTAAAATATCGCGAGACAAAGGGAATTGGTATCGTATGTGAATGGTTCATTCGATCACTAAAGTCATCGTTGAATATGTGGGAGCCATTATGGATCTCCAGATCCGCTATTGGTTATTGGTCGGAGTGAGTACTCAACCATGTCCGCATAGTTCTCGAACCGTAGGGTGACACACTTAAAGTTGGATGTTGAAATGGTAGTACTTGAATATGGAATGGAGTTCGAATATTTGTTCGGAGTCCGGATGAGATCCCGGACATCAAGAGGAGTTCCGGAATGTGGAGAATAAGATTCATATAGGATGTCATTTTATGTGAAATAAAATGTCGCGGAAGGTTCTATGGAAGGTTCTAGAAGGTTCTAGAAAAGTCCGGAAGAAACCACCAAGGAAGGTGGAGTCACATGGACTGGCCGACCAGCCCTAGATGGGGAGGAGTCCCAAGTGGACTCCTCCAGGGGCCGGCCACCCCCACATGGGAGGTGGAAATCCCACCTTTTGGTGGGAGTCCTAGTTGGGCTAGGTTTCCCCCTTATGGAAGGTTTTGGTTTCGGGTCTTATTCGAAGACTTGGACACCACACTTGGGATCCACCTATATAATGAGGGGCAAGGGAGGGGGCCGGCCACCCCAAGACCAGAAGCTGGCCGCCCCCGAAGTGGCCGGCCACCCCTCCCAAACCCTACCACCCTGCCTCCTTCGCCGCGTAGCTTAGCGAAGCTCCGCCGGACTTCTTCAGGCCGGCACCACGCCGTCGTGCTGTCGGATTCAAGGAGCTACTACTTCCGCTGCCCGCTGGCAGGAGGGGGCCGTCGTCTTCATCAACAAGCGAACGTGTGACCGAGTACGGAGGTGCTGCCGTTCGTGGCGCCGGAAGCGATCGTGATCAAGATCTTCTACGCGTGCCAGCGGCAAGTGAACGTCTACCGCAGCAACAAGAGCCTCATCTTGTAGGCTTTGAATCTCTTCAAGGGTGAGACTTGATACCCCCTGTTCTTTCGTCTTCTAGATTGCATTGGCTTGGATTGTGTTGTGGTAGGAAAATTTTTTTTCTATGCAACGTTATCTACGATGGTATCGGAGCCGTGTCTGCATAGATGGTTGCACGAGTAGAACACAATGGTTTGTGGGCGTTGATGCTCTTGTTATCTTTAGTTTGAGTACTTTGCATCTTTGTGGCATAGTGGGATGAAGCGGCTCGGACTAATTTTACATGACCGCGTTCATGAGACTTGTTCCTCGTTCGACATGCAACTTGTATTGCATAAGAGGCTTTGCGGGTGTCTCTCCTACTATAGTGAAGATTCAATTTACTCTTCTATTGAAAACATTAGTATCAACGTTGTGGTTCATGTTCGTAGGTAGATTAGATCTCTCGAAAACCCTAAACCACGTAAAATATGCAAACCAAATTAGAGACGTCTAATTTTTTTTTTGCGAGGTTTGGTGATGTGATATGGCCATGATATGATGATGAATATGTATGAGATGATCATTATTGTATTGTGGTACCGGCAGGAACCTTATGGTTGTCTTTAAATTCATGTTGAGTAGTATTTCAAAGTAGTTGTAATAGTTGCTACATGAGGTGAACAACCATGAAGACGACGCCATGAACCTTGACGCTACGCGACAATGATGGAGATCATGCCCGTTGATGATGGAGATCATGTCCGTGCTTTGGATGAAGATCAAAGGCGCAAAGACAAAAGGGCCATATCATATCACATATGAACTGCATGTGATGTTAATCCTTTATGCATCTTATTTTGTTTAGATCGTGACAGTAGCATTATAAGATGATCCCTCACATTAATATCAAGATAATAAAGTGTTCTCCCCTCGTATGCACCGTTGTAATAGTTGTCGTTTGAAGCATCTCGTGATGATCGGATGTGATAGATTCAACGATTCACATACAACGGTGTAAGCCATGTTGCACACGCGGAACTTAGGTTTGCTTGACGATCTAGCATGTACAGACAGCCTCGGGACAGAGAAACCGAGGTTGAACGAGTCATATGGATGATATGATCAACATGTTGATGTTCACCATTGAAGCTACATCATCTCACGTGATGATCGGTTTTGTTTAGTGAATTTGGATCGTGTACCACTTAACAACTATGAGGGATGTATTAAGTGGGAGTTCATTAGTAATTAGATTAAACCATGAACTAATTATCTTAAACATAGTCTGAGTAGTATTTTGAATTAATTTTGTAGTATTGGCATCCGTTTACTACTATGCGCTAGTCTTGTAATTGAGATAGAAATCTTGTTAAAATCTGACAAGAAACTTTACGGTTTGGTACCGTATTGTTAAAGAATCAAGAATTAATTAAGTCCTATTGCAAACTTTTAGTAAACCTCACATTGTTGATTCAAAGAGCTATGGTTTCAGTTAGTACCTAAAGTTATCTTGTCTCCGTGAAACTTGAAGTTCAAATCTGTTTGAAAAGTAAGGAGCTGAAAACTTAGTTTTCAGAAATAATCAAGGTATGAGATATATGTGATATCTAAGACCTTATTGCAAGATGATAGAATATAATTTGGTGAGACTACATGAACTCATAAGTTTTATGGGAATGTACGAAGGTTGAAGACGGAGGCGTCACAATCCTCCAACTATTGGGGCACTAACGATATTGCATATCCATGAAGTGACATCCTTAATATGCACCGTTACTAAAACTCGTCGTTTCGAAGCATCACGTGATGATCGGGTGTGATAGATTCTACGTGTGCATACAACGGGTGCAAGCTAGATTTGCACATGCAAATACCAAGGTTAAAACTTTACGAGCCTAGCATGTACATGGTCTCGAAAAGTCATCATGATGGATAAAATTATGAGTGAAATTGTTCATCATATTACAAAGTTACTAATAGTGATACGGAACACTTGTCATATGATGATCAAAAGTAAGAACCTCAAGGTTATTGGTATTTGACCAACAAACCTAGAAGTTATTAATGTTGAAGTGTTTTCCGAATAATGAGGAAAGCTAAAAGAGAAACTGCAAAAGATATTTTGGCAAAAGAAAAGAAAAGACTAGAAAGTCTAGCTCAGGTGTATATAAATGATATACATGTTATGGTTGTATTCCTAGTTAAGTCACACAATGAAATTCTTGGTATTAGTACCATATTGGTTGGTATAGTGTCATACAAAACAACGCAATACAAGAATACAATGGCCTAAGTGGACTGACAAGGAATATGATAGGAATGCACGTCTGGAACAAAATAAAGTGTTATTATGTTCGTCGTTGGCATTCTATCTAGCCCTTAGAATTTATAATAAAGAACTTAATAATTGTTATTTTGCGCTGGTCAAATGAAAACAATGAGTTGTTCAAATTATGACATTACTCCATGTACGATGGATAAGTTATTATAAATCTTAATGGTGAAACACACATACATAAAACTGACGCTAAAATGCCATAAGGCAAATGATTTGAATTCCACTTATTTGTGGAACCGCCATTTAGGTCATGTTAGAAAGGAACGCATGAAGGAACTCCATGCAAATGGATTTTTGGAGTCATTTGATTTTTGAATCATTTGCGCTTGCAAATCTTTTCTAAAGAGAATGATTAAAATACCGTTCATAGGCCAAGAGTTGAGCGGGCAACAAACTTAGTGGAAAAATACATAATGATGTATATGGTTCATAAGAATAGTTGTGCGGGAGATTCTTCTACTTCATGAAAACTTTCAACAATGAATTGAGTATATATATGGATATATTCGATAAGGAAGAAGTTTGAAACATTTGAATGGGTTCAAATAAATATCAACATGAAGTGGAAATCAACGTAATAGAAAAATATCTATGATTGGATCATGGTGGAAATATTTGAATTACTAGTTTTAGCGAACATCTAAGAGAGTTATGAAATTATTCTATAACTCACATTTCTTGGAGTATCATAATGATGACATAGTATCAGAGATGTATCCAAATCTTGTTGGATCAATGATGAGATAAAATATTGATGCCATTATATTTTTGTGGATTATGCTTTAGTGACTACAGCTTTTACATTGAATAGAGCATCATCATGATCCGATGAAATGACATCATACAAGTTATGACATGGGTATAAACCTAATAGTCTTTTCTTTAAATTTGGTCTAAGAGTTTACAACAAAATCGGATGAATGTCTTCGTTGGTTATCCCAGAGATTTAATTGGGAATTCTTCCCACAAGACAAAGACAAAAGTGTTTGTCAATATTCTTATTTCAAGAAATTGTTTCTAGTGAAGTATTTGAGTGGGAGGACAATATAATTTGATAAGGTTTATGAACCTGAGCATAATGATCAGAGTAGCGCAGCATCAGTTTCCGGAAGCGGCCACGACGATCATGGCTCCCATGACTACAAAGTGTTTTAGCCATGGAGATCGAAGTATATTGAACCTTGTAGGTATGGTTTACTTGTGATCAAATAAATGATTTGTGGACAAAGGATTGATTTTGAACAATGATAAACCAACTACAAACAAAAAGTTATGATGGGCCACGACTCCGTTAAAATGGCCATGCGCCATGAAATCCATAATAGATGAATACTTTTTGAAAGTAAATGGATCTATAGACTTGGATGAAATATCCTTGAAGAAAGCTCGACTTGTTGAAAAATAGTTTACAACAAAGTTCAAAGAGTTGACTACGATAAGATTAGATCTTCCGTAGCAATGCTTATAGTCTATGTGGATTATTCTAGTAATCACTACATATTTCTTTTAGAGAGATATGCTAGTAGGATGGCAAAATACATTACTTATCAGAAGTATGTATTAAAGGTGTATACAAGATACAACCAAGAGTTTTGCTAGTTGTCCGTGGAATACTAGATAGGTATACGAACTTCAATTGGATGAAGTAAGTATTGCGGTAGGAATCTTCACCGGATGAATTAGTCAAAGAGTTTTTGATTTCATCAGAGGCGATGAAGAAGCTTGCATTTGCAAGAAATTAAGTGGAGTAATGAGACATATTTATAATACTTTATGTAGATGACATATAGTTGGTTATAAATAATGTAATTATATACTTGATTAAAATGTTTCATTGAAATTAACTTCAATGAAGGATATGGACTAAAACATATTTAGTGTCAAGATCTATGAAGATAGATTGAAACACATAGTAAGTTTAAGTCAAAGTACATAGAATGGATATTGAAATAGTTCAATATAGAAATATTAAAATGTTCTTGTCATGTGAAGGTTTAACAAGACTTGAGTGTATCTTGACACTCAATGAGTAAAAACACATGAGTGATTATAGATCACGAATAATATGTACAATCAGATATCATGTGCTATAAAATGTTATGAGCATATACCGGAATGATTCATAAGATGATCATGGGACGACAGTAAGAATATCCTTGAGTACTTTAGAAGAACTAAGGATATATATTTTTTGTATGAAGAAATGACAAACAAATCAATGTAAGGTGATATTGGTTTTGTCATATATAAAATATAATTTCAATCTCAAATTAGACTAAGTGTTGTTTTAAAAGTAGCACAATGAGCTAGAAGTTGTCTATGCTAGATTTAGAAGAGTTCTAAATATTGTGTGAATCTACAAAAGAAGGCAGTATGTCATTGTTTTGACAATGACAAAGGATGTTAAGTCAAGAGGTTCTTTGAGAACTTGGTGTAGTTCCGTAGTCGAACTTTGAAGCTATATTGTATGTGACAATATTAGTGACATATTTCAGACCGCGGAATTAAGGTTCCACAGAAAAAAACTTATTTAATGCCGACTCATTTGGAAATGAGTGATGCGTTGAGCATAAATGAATTACAAAATACATACGGTTCTGAGCTTGTCAGATCCGTTGACTAAAACCTCTCCCATGAGGCGAAACATGATAAAACACCAGAAGGCCAAGGTGTTATATCTTTACAAATGTAAACTAGATTATTGACTCTAGTGCAAGTGGGAGACTGAAGGATATGCCTAGAGGCAATAATAAAGTGGTTATTATTTATATCTTTATGTTTATGATAAATGTTTATATATCATGCTATAATTGTATTAACCGAAACATTAGTACATGTGTGATATGTAGACAACAAGAAGTCCCTAGTATGCCTCTTAAACTAGCTTGTTGATTAATGGATGATTAGTTTCATAATCATGAACATTGGATGTTATTAATAACAAAGGTTATATCATTATATGAATGATGTAATGGACACACCCAATTAAGCGTAGCATAAGATCTCGTCATTAAGTTATTTGCTATAAGTTTTGATACATAGTTACCTAGTCCTTATGACCATGAGATCATGTAAATCACTTATACTGGAAAGGTACTTTGATTACATCAAACGCCACTGCGTAAATGGGTGGCTATAAAGGTGGGATTAAGTATCCGGAAAGTATGAGTTGAGGCATATGGATCAACAGTGGGATTTGTCCATCCCGATGACGGATAGATATACTACGGGCCCTCTCGGTGGAATGTCGTCTTCATCTTGCAAGCATATGAATGAGTTCATAAGAGACCACATACCACGGTACGTAAAAGTACTTATCGGGAAGTGAGGTTAGACAAGGCAGAGTGATAGAAGATCAAACCTCGGACAAGTAAAATATCGCGAGACAAAGGGAATTGGTATCGTATGTGAATGGTTCATTCGATCACTAAAGTCATCGTTGAATATGTGGGAGCCATTATGGATCTCAGATCCCGCTTTGGTTATTGGTCGGAGTGAGTACTCAACCATGTCCGCATAGTTCTCGAACCGTAGGGTGACACACTTAAAGTTGGATGTTGAAATGGTAGTACTTGAATATGGAATGGAGTTCGAATTTTGTTCGTCCCGGATGAGATCCGGACATCACGAGGAGTTCCGGAATGGTCCGGAGAATAAGATTCATATATAGGATGTCATTTTATGTGAAATAAAATGTCGCGGAAGGAAGGTTCTAGAAGGTTCTAGAAAAGTCCGGAAGAAACCACCAAGGAAGGTGGAGTCCACATGGGACTCCACCTCCATGGCCGGCCAGCCCTAGATGGGGGAGGAGTCCCAAGTGGACTCCTCCATAGGGGCACCACATGGGGAGGTGGAAATCCCACCTTTTGGTGGGAGTCCTAGTTGGGCTAGGTTTCCCCTCTTATGGAAGGTTTTGGTTTCGGGTCTTATTCGAAGACTTGGACACCAACACTTGGGATCCACCTATAATGAGGGCCAAGGGAGGCCGGCCACCCCAAGACCAGAAGCTGGCCGCCAGTGGCCGCCACCCTCCAAACCTAGCCGTCCTCCCTCCATATCTCCCGCGTAGCTTAGCGAAGCTCCGCCGGACTTCTTCACCGCCACCACGCCGCCGTCGTGCCGGATTCAAGAGGAGCTACTACTTCCGCTGCCCGCGGGGAGGTGGACGTCGTCTTCATCAACAACCGAAACGTGTGACCGAGTACGGAGGTGCTGCCCGTTCGTGGCGCCGGGCGATCGTGATCAAGATCTTCTACGCTTTTTGCAAGCGGCAAGTGAACGTCTACCGCAGCAACAAGAGCCTCATCTTGTAGGCTTTGGAATCTCTTCAAGGGTGAGACTCGATACCCCTCGTTGCTACCGTCTTCTAGATTGCATCTTGGCTTGGATTGCGTGTTCGCGGTAGGAAAATTTTTGTTTTCTATGCAACGTTATCCTACACTTTAACTCTCCCATGCAGCTTTTTGGGGTCTTTCCAACGTTGCTGGTCCTCCCGTGCTTCTGGTGTATCTTTTGTCTTCCCGTACACACCAGAAAGCCTAGCAGGTTCACGCAAAGATTCTTCGTCACGTGCATCACATCGATTGAAGAGCGGACCTCTAAAACTTCCCAATAGGGTAGATCCCAAAATATAGATTTTTCTTCCACATGGGCGCGTGTCCGGCATCGTCATTCGGAACAGACCGTCCGCCAGGACCCTTTCCAAATATTACATCTAGATCCTTGACCATACCAAATATATCAACACCATCACGATGGGGAGGCTTCCTCCGGTGATCAGCCTCACCGTTGTAATGCTTGCCTTTCTTTCTTACGGATGGGTAAGCCTAAGAAATCGACGATGCCCCAGTACACGACCTTCTGACCTTTTTCCAAATAATCACCTTCGAGCTCATGTAAACAGTGTGTGCATGCATTGTATCCCTTGTTTGACTGTCCTGAAATGTTACCAAGAGCAGGCCAGTCATTGATGGTTACAGCATCGCTCTTAGGTCAAATTCCTCCTGCTTTGTGCTCGTCCCACACACGTACACCTGCTAGGGACACAGCTGTAGAAGTTCTTCGACTAATGGCCTCAGGTACACATCAATGTCGTTCCCGGGTTGCTTCGGGCCTTGTATGAGCACTGGCATCATAATGAACTTCCGCTTCATGCACAACCAAGGAGGAAGGTTATATATACAAAGAGTCACAGGCCAGGTGCTATGGCTGCAGCTCTGCTCCAAAAGGATTCATGCCATCTGTACTTAGACCAAACCGTAAGTTCCTTGCATCCTGCAAAGTTTGGGAACTCTCTATCGATTTTTCTCCATTGGGAGCCATCAGCAGGGTGCCTCAACATCATCGTCTTTCTTACGGTCTTCTTTGTACCATCGCAACAACCTAGCATGCTCTTTATTTCTGAACAAGCGTTTCAGTGGTATTATAGGAGCATACCACATAACCTTGGCAGAACCTCTTGGGGCGCTCGCCTCAACATCACCAGGGTCATCTCGTATGATCTTATACCGCAATGCAGTGCACCGGACATGCATCCAAATTCTCGTACTCATCGGTAGAGATGCACATTAATGCATGCATGTATCTTTTGTACATCTAATCCTAGAGGGCAGACAATCTTCTTCGCTTCGTACGTACTGGCGGGCAATTCGTTACCCCTTTGAAGCTTCCTCTTAATTATTGTCAGCAACTTTCCAAATCTTGAGTCAGTTGACACCGTTCTCTGCCTTCCATTGCAACAATTCCAGTGTGCTGCGCCTAGCTTTTTATGGCCATCTTCGCAAGTTGGGTATAACAATTTGTTGTGATCTTCTATCATCTTGTCGAAGGCCAACCTTTCCTTTTCAGTTTCACATTCTCTCCTTGCATCAGCAATGGCCCGACCAAGATCATCATCAGCAGGCTCATCTGGTGCCTCTTGATCTTCTACTTCATTGTCTTCATTGCCTTCTGCAGTATCACGTATTCAGGGAAATTGGGATAACCGTCATCATCCTCTTCCTCTTCGTCATTGTCTTCCATCATAACCCCTCTTTCTCCGTGCTTGGTCCAACAATAGTAACTTGGGCATGAAACCGGATCGCAGAAGGTGGCTGTGAATGAGACTCGAGTGAGCGTAATTTACGGTATTCTTGCAGTCCACATGGACAATACATGAAGCCACCATGTTTGTTTGCCTCCGCCACGGCCATAAAATTATCCAGGCCCGCGTGAACTCGTCAAACCGTCGGTCAATGTACATCCATTGCCGATTCATCGCATGATATAATTAAGCTGATCAAAACCATTACGAACATCACGATGTATATATACACATGCATTTTATCATACAGATGAAAAGGATAAAGTTGTTAACCTCGATGAAGAAGAAAAAGCAAGTTAAGTGTGGCTTGATTTGTGTAAACTCAAGTGGCAAATTCTCTTAAGCATTTCATCGAACACCTCTTGTGCATGTGAAGAAGAGGGAAAGCAATACACCCTCTTGTGAAGATAGTGAAAAAATGGCTAAGTGTGGCTCACACTTGGGCAGGGGCAAGGTTAGAGGGGAGGCCTTTGGACCCGGTTTGTCATACAAACCGGGACTAAAGGGTTCCCTGGGCCCGACACGGCTGCCGCGCGCGGTGGACCTTTAGTCCGGTTTGTATGACAAACCGGATCCAAATGCCCTACAGGACAGAGCGCCGCGGGGGGTCGTCCAGCAGAACGAACCGGGTCCAATGGGGGCATTGGACCCGGTTTGGTTCAGCAGTGGGACATTTGCTTGGGACCAAAGGCCTCTTCTCCACTAGTGTTTGCACGTCAACGGTAGGCAGCGTGGGCGTTGCCGTAGGACAAATGGACAATACAAAGGTGGACGCCACAGGTTGTGTACTGTATTCGGACGGTGCATCTCGTCGCTCTCCGCGAGTTGGCCACGGACTGCATCTCGGTCACCTTCACGAACGCGACGGGATCTCGCCGGCTTTCGTCTTAGGTTCCACCTTCTAAATCTCACCACGCACGTCCGTTTTGTCTCTTTCCTTCCGTGGGGAGACGATGTGAACCCCTTGTACACTGAAGTATACGTACAACATGCATAGATTATTCCAGGATTTAACCGGCGCTATGCTTTCAGTGGTAGGTGACGTGCCCGTCAACAGCGAGGCGCCAGTGGTGACTTCGTCAACCTCAAGATATGCCGGCTCAGTCCCTCGGAGGTGCTCATAGGGGTAGGGTGTGCGTGCGTGCGTTCATAGGGGTGTTTGTACGTGCGTGTTTGTGAGCGTCTGCGTTGTACTGTGTTCTCAAAAAAAAAAAAAAGATTGGCTAGATCGTTCCATTCCATGTACCACATACACGACCACAGCGGGTGTAAGCGTATCACCATCGATGATCCGCTAACCTTTAAATAGTAGCTGGCATCATACATATCGGCTATGGATTGATCGCCGGCGATAAGTGACAACAAAAATTTATTTGGTTTCCACACCTATAATCTCCAAATCAGCTCCTAATATGAAAAAACAAGAAAAAAAAATGCAAATCGCACACTGGCGTGTCCGTGGCCAACTTGTTTCACCTGGCCACGCTCGAGCGCGGGATGAAACCGGAAGGTTTTAAACATAAGGTCATACAACCCAACTTTATATATAAAGCCAACAACACATAGTTTTACACCGGGTTCGAAACCCACCACCACATCTCAGCTAAGGTAGTTCGTACAGACCCAAAGCACCGACAGTTCCGGATCGCTAGTCCACAAACACACAAACCAACACCCGACGCACAAGGGAAGTCATCCGTCGTCCGCATCTGGAGCCTCCGCACCTCATCCATCGCCCCGTCCAGGAGCCTCCTATCATTCGGTCTGACCAAAACCCTCCATCTCTGCATGTATAGTGACATGTGTAACAATGCATCAGCCGGATAATTGATCATTTTCCCTTCGATCGCGAGTTTATTTCTGATATTCCAAAGCGCCTAGCTTTGTGTCGCAAAAGTAATTCAAACTAGTCTACGAAGCACACCCGACACCCCTTGGACAAGACCCAGAAATTGTCCGGCCCTGCCGGGTTCCAGTCACAACTCAGGAGTTCCCTAACACCCGCCCACATAAACATGGCTAGGTGGCAGCCGAAGAATATATGGTTACAGTCCTCCGCCTCCCCGCAGAGAGCACAACTCCCATCCGATGGGCCATGCCGCTTGACCAGCTGATCCCCGGCCGGCAGTCTACCCCGTAGGAGTTGCCATAGAAAATCTTGATCTTGGGTGGTACCCTACTCTTCCAGACATCGGTTAAGTGGGTAACTTCCGCCCCCAAAGATAACCTACAATACAGGGAGTTCACCGAGAACTTCCCAGACTCCTCAAGGTCCCAGGACACCTTGTCTCTCCCCTGACTAAACGGGTGAAGGTAAAAACCCTAATATGCCACCCCTCGGCCGTTCTGATCGCTGCCACCTTAGCAAACGGGTTATCGCAGCAATCGAAAAGACGTGGGGAGCTCACTCTGAGCTTCCCGCCCCGGTCCACCAGTCCTTCTAGAAATATGTTTTATTTCCGTCGTGCACCTGATGCCTCGCCCCAGCTTGAAATACCATTTCAGCTTCTGAATGGAATTCCGGAACAGAGATCCCTGCATGGGCACCCCATGGGAGAAAATGTCCTGCTCGGCCAGGTACTTGGCCCTCAGAAGGTCCGCCCATAGACCCTCTGCGTCTTTATACAGTTTCCAAACCCATTTCACCGTCAAGGCGATGTTCGTGCGTTTTGTATTGAGGATCTCCAGGCCCCAAACGCCTTGGGTTTACAAACCGTGTCCCAATCCACCATATGGAAACCGGGAGGTGGTCCCGGTGACGCTGCGGGTTCGTGGGGGATGTGGCAGCGGCCACCCTAGCCGGAAGCTCCTTCCTCCGGTGCATGGCCGCTGGTGAGCGCAATCCGGCTGACGTCGGCCCCCCGCTCCCTTCCTCCTCCACCCTCAGGGCCCTCGACGTTCACGAGTTGTCTCGCGAGCGCCCCATTAATGTACACGGTCAAGGATGCCTCCTCCTCAGTCAAGGGCCATGCATGGGCGGCAGGTGGATGGCGACAAGGCCCTGGAGAGTTGCTGCAAAACCTCTATTTAGCTACTCCAGGTCAACAACCTCTTTTTATACAAAAAAAAATCTGAAGGTATGGTACACATTAAAAGGAGAACATATGTTGTATTTTGATCTATAAAAAAGATTAAGTTGTCACAAAAATCTGAATTCTCTTTCCTTATATACATCAATATATTTATTTTTGATAGCTTAAATATACTGCATTTTCTAGCTACCGAGACTTGGCACGAGTATTCAAAACGTGTGTATGTATTTTTGGAAAAATTGCACCAGGTGAAACAATGCATGCTATGTAGAGAGAAAGAAAAATGGACGAAGAAATCATGTTTTGACGACTTTCAAAACAAGCCAACGAATGCAGGTCATGTAGCAGCAAAGAGTCAACATGCCAGGAGCAGTCGTACATTGAGTAAGCAAGCCACTTTTTTAAAGTTCTACACAGCAACACTGATCAGTTTCGAATCCACCACCGTCGAATGATATACTCCATACGATACAAATTAATTGATTCAATTTCATTAAAATATGCATATATCTAGAGCTAAAATACATATACATACACATCCGTATCTAGACAATCCAGAATCAATTATTTGGATCGAAGGAGTACATACAAAGCAACTGAACAAGATGTTGTTCTATAATCACAACGGGTCTTCTAGTTCTTGGGCAGGAGCACGTCGCGGACCAGCTCGTCGAAGTTGCCGTGGGAGGAGCCGCCGGGCATGGCCGCCTTGCGAGCGCACTCCTTCCAATCCACCGCCCTCTTCCTCATCCCCTTGCCCTTCTCTCCTTCCATGATCTCCGTGATGAGCCCGGCGACGGCGTCGCGCCGGACGTTGCTGTCGATCTCCATGCCGACCCCCCACTGTTGGCACTGGTACCTGCAGTTGGTCTGCTGGTCGGCGAAGAAGGGCCAGCTGATGACGGGCACGCCGCCACACAAGCTCTCCATGGTGGAGTTCCAGCCGCTGTGCGTGAGGAAGGCGCCCACGGCGGGATGATCCAGCACCTCCTGCTGCGGGCACCATGACGGCATGAGCCCGCGCCCGGCGGTCTCGGCCAGGAACTCCTCGGGCAGCACCGCCGCGTCTCCCTTGACGAGGTCCCGGCGCACGACCCACACGAACTGCCTCCCGCTCTGCGCCAGGCCCCATGCGAACTCCACCATCTGCGCGTTGGTCATGACGGTGATGCTGCCGAAGTTGACGTACACGACGGAGCCGGGCGCCCTGCCGTCGAGCCACTCCAGGCACTCGTCCTGCTCCTTCCACAGGCTGAGGTTGATGGCGGAGCGCGCGGTGGGCGGGTCCTCGCGTGCCAAGAGCGGGAGCGGGCCGAGCGCGTACACCTTGGGCAGGCCGAGCGCTTCCATGGCCGCCACCGCCTCGCCCTCCAGCTCGTCGAGGCTGTTAAGGATCACGGCCGACGCGCCTGCCGTGCGCTCCGTCTCTCTGAGGACGTAGTGCACCATGTACTCGTCCGGGTCCGTGGTGCGGAAGAAGGTCGGGAAGTCCCGCAGCCGCATGCCCCTCAGCCCCGGCACGTCGTCCACCGGCGTGTCAAGGTATCCGTTCGTCAGCTGCTCGACATCTGCACGTCACGTGTAAAAGACAGATAAGATAAGATAAGAGCTACAGCATGCAGCTGTTAATGGCAGAATGTGCACGTGTTCGATAAATGCCTGACGTGCGAACTCATGGAGGAAGAATCATGTACCTTTGAGTGGGGCGAGGCCACGCTTCATGAGGAGGCGGTAGTGGCGGTAGCCGAGGAAGCTGATGGCGCTGGCGGTCCAGAGCTGGACGTAGGTGAGGCCGAGCTCCTTGGCAGCCTCCATGGAGAACCCCATGACGACGTCGGAGATGACGCAGGTAACGGGCGGGTGTGCCGTATCGGCGTTGAGCTCGGCCAGAACGCGGCGGAAGGGGCCGAGGCAGGTCTCCGTGGTGGACTTGCAGAGCGCCGGGATGTCCTGCGTCACGTCGTCATCGTCGGACTGGGGCAGGCCATCGGGGATGGTTGCGAAGCGGAAGCCTGGGACGCCGGCCACCGCGGCCGGGCCACGGGACCGGACTAGGCGAGCCTGGTTGTACTCGGTGTTGACGAAGGTGACATCGAAGCCCCGGGCGTGGAGCAGCTTGGCGACGTTGAGCATCGGGGTGATGTGGCCCTGCGCCGGGTACGGCAGGCACACCGCGTGTGGCTTCTCCGCTGCTCCCATGGATCCCATCTCTGGAGATGACAAGCTAATTCCTTCTCCCTGTGTTCAGACTCAGAGCCGATCGAGATGAAGATGGATCGATCGATGCGATGGCAATGACAAGGAAGGATTGGATCTCTGGCTGCACTCTTGTGGCACTGTGTAACTTGGTTGGCTTGCAGTCGATATGATCTGGTTTGGTATGGGCGCTTGTATTTATAGGCACGGCGACTATCATCTCAACAGCAACAAATAAAGAGGCATGGCGGCTATTGCACTATGACACTGAGAAACGACGTTTTGTTATTACTAACGCAAGGGATGACGTCTCAGGATTGCGCTCGTTAGCTGGAGTTATATATTGTTTGTTTATTGCTCCGTCTCCTTCGACGATGGAGAGTCTACCGTCTCCACAGAAAGCAGCCGGGGCGTGTGGTGTGATCATGTAGGGGTGAGCATGAGGTCGGTACGCGCGCAACGGCGCCGCATGGACCAATCTGGCTGGCAGGCAGCCGACCCGGCGATCCGGGACCTTTGGACTGGGATGCGATGCACTGCATGCATGCTCTTCTGTTCCACCATGTGCTATACGTGCGCGACGTAATTTCCAATAGTGCGCTCTGACCCGGCCGGCAATGTAAGGGATCTGCAAGTATCTAAAGGTATAATTGTCACAAACTCATAGCACTCTCCGGGGCTATCCACGCCAGTCGCGCGTCGCGGGAGGGTTGGGCGTTGGCTCGTTTTTATTTTTAAGAAATGTGCTAGACATTGTAGTATGTTCTAAAACATAAACATGTAACCCAGCCTTATATTATAAATAAACATTTTATCATATTTTTTCGCTCGAAGTGCTGGACATTTTAAACATGCTAAACATTTTATGCCTCCCGTTCCTGGACATTCGGTCCTTCCTGGGCCGCTTTTTTTACTCGTCCTTCGTGCACCTCTTACTTTATTCGTCGTGAGATTTTTGGATATATAGGTTGACCTGATTTTCTGCATGTTTCACAGAATTGACCAAAACAAGTTTTTGTGTTCCTGATAAAGATTTGTTTCAGATACAGTGTATAAATATTTTAGCTATAGTTAGCACTAATGTTACGCACAGCGGCACATATTTCTTATCAATGGAGAACTGAATACTCGAGCTATATACACTTGCACCGCAATCTAGATAATTAGAACGTGCATTAATCTTCAACCCATGGGTGTTCTGCAGTTTCCGAAACTATCGTACGGTACAATGAAGCATGGAATGCATCATGGCATTAGCCATCAGGTGGCCAGTACAAAGCATGCATTCAGATTAGCTCTACAAGTGCTAGCTAATCTATAAATTAGATAATATATACATATTGCAAATATGATATTCCTGTTATCACCAGGATTTGACCAAGTCAGAGGTGGGCCGCGACCAAGGTGGACTTGAAGATTTTATGTTGAAGAATATACGTGAATCGGCCTTGTTTAGCAAGTTTGGGCTAGTTTGCCCTTGTATCTGTAACATAGTAGGATACGTGTCGGTTAGTTAGAATTGGGCCCGTGCCCGGTTGGGACTATTCCCACGATTAGTCCTCGGACTATAAATATGTATCTAGGGTTTATGGAATAAACAACAACACAACGTTCACCCCAAAACAAACCAATCTCGGCGCACCGCCAACTCCTTCGTCTCGAGGGTTTCAATCGTTAAGCGACATGCTGCCTAGATCGCATCTTGCGATCTAGGCAGCACTTGTTCATTCGTTGCGCGTCGGAAATCTTTGATGGCGCGCAACGTAGTTATCATAGATGTGTTAGGGTTAGCATAGTTCTTCGTATAAACATGCTTACGTAGTGCCCCCGCATGTCTAGCCGCCCTCACGCCTATCTCAGCGTGGGCGGCACCGCTTGTTCATCATCTAGTAGATCTGATCCGTTACGATTGCTCCTTGTCATGCAAGGATTAGTTTAATATCTCTGCAATAGTTAGGCCTTACAAAGGGGAGGATCCTGGCACGTAGGTGGCGTTCGCAAGTCCTAAACAGGATGTTCCGCGGATCAACATCATTGTTGGTTCTTTGGCCTTGTTTAGGATCGGCTTATGAGCACCGTGCGTGGCCGCGAGGCCCAACCTAGAGTAGATGATCCGATTATTGAAAACCCTAAATCGTCGTAGATCTAATTAGCTTCATCTTGATCAAGATCACCAAGTATTCGTGCACCCATGAATCATGGGTGAATCGGCTCTTTGAGCCGATTCACGGGATAACCCGAGAGCCGATCGAGGCTCGTATTTAATGTTTACGTGTGCCATAGGAACTAAGCGAGGCATCCCCATCACCTTCGACCAGGTGTAGGTCAGGTGGCCGCCTTGCACTTCGCATCGCGTGTGACCGAGAGAGCATTGCGGGCCGTCGCTCGAGGGGTCTCGGCCAGCCGCTTCTAGGCTCTTCCCTCTACCGTGTTGACACCTGCCGCCGGTGGGTTTTGGCGATCAACACATGGCACGCCCGGTGGGACAATCATCTACATCAACCACATCGCCATCTACATCCGAGATGGCGGACGAGCCGCCACGAGGAGTTACCTGCCGAGCTCAAGAAGAAACATGACGATCAAGGCCACCCTCGAAGCCTCATCGGCTCTTTTCGGAGAACCCGTACCCATGGCATCGAATGGAAGGGTTCTCACCACAAGGTACTCGATGGGATAGATCTCTCTGCCCCGTCGGAGGGACGCACCAGGGGCCGCGGCAGGAGATCAACTACGGTGGCTCACTCGCTACACCGCCACTCGAAAACTTGGTCAACGTGTTGGAGCGTCTCGCTCTGCGCGTGATCCAGGAGATCATGAGCCACCGGTACTCGCCGTCAGGACCAGCTCTCGGGACACACCAAGGAGAGTTGCCACTCCGGTCCCGTCCACCGCTGCCATATGCGTTGGCGGCTTTGAAGTGCCTACCGCATTCGTCGTCTACAAGATCGGTGGTGACCCTAGTGACTACCGTTCTTGGCGAGGCGCCCAAGGAGATCCCTCAAGGATACGCGTGCACGTATGTGCCATTGTGGCAACCGGGCACTCTCAAACCAGGCCACAACGTCGGGGACTCAGCGCGGACAGGAGGAGACGTCAGCGACAGAGCTTGAGAAGGAGACGTGGCTAACTAAGTACGCCACCCCGACGAACCTCCAGAGCCCACTCCTGCAGTTGGCTCAGTAGCTGAAAAAGCAAACATGGCGGCTAATACGCCACCCGGCGAATCTTCGGAGTGCATCTCCTGCACCAGCACGGCGGATCAGATCGCACCATCCTGAGAGACCAGTTCGGCATTATGCCGAAAAGGAGGGCAATCGGCTATTCCAAGCCGTACCGACGAGTACGAGATGATCCCGCGCCACCTAAATATCGGCTCCGACTTCTCCAAATTCGGTGGATCGATGGCTCAGCTCCATCGAGCACATCGGCCGATATTTGGCGCAACTAGGACCGGCTTCGGTGTCGGATCAGCTACGTGTGAGGCTCTTTTCACAGGTCCCTCACAGGATCGGCTTTTGGATGGTATACCTCTTTGCCAGCCAAACTCCATCCAGTCTTGGAAGCAATTGGAAGAACAGATTCCATATGCAATATCATTCAAGCTTCCGAGTCTAGCATTGCCGATCTAGCACAACTACGTCGAAGCGGGAGAAACGGTGACAGTACATCCAGCGCTTGGGAATCTTAGGAACCGATGTTATTCGGTTCGTATAACGAAAAGGAAACGATCGAGTTGGCAGTAGCTGGCCTTGCAACACAGCTCAAGGACATGGCCTCCCAAGCAGATTATCCCTCGGCGCGCACATGGTTCGAAACTATCAGCATATGAACAGCGCCACCCGGACTGACCAAGACAAGTTCAAGCGTGCGATAGTCATGGTCGATACAGAGGAAGGTGAAGTGCTCGGGAGACCAAGTAGCGGGCTGAATGGACTCGGGGAGGAACCCCGTGTCCAAATGGGTAAAGCCACCAGGGCCGCCGTGGATTTGATTTTGACGTGACCAAGACTGAACAAATCTTCGACCTCTGCTCAAGGAGAAACAGTTGACGATTCTGAAGGTCAAGTTCCCCACGGCGCAAGAGCTAAGCGGAAAGCCGTCTTGCAAATTCCACAACCGCTTTCCCATGCCACCAACGATGCGGGGTGTGGCGTCAGCACATCCAAGCGGCGATAGAGAAGGGCGTTTAATTTTCAACCAGTACGCCATGAAGGTAGACACCCAGCCCTTCCCCGCCGTTAACATGGTAGAAGTCATCTACCCCGAGGGCTGCCAGCCAGGTCCCACGTTCGACATCAACATGGTAGGACCTGGGAACCACTGGCGAGAGATGGAAATGAGGGCACTGCTCTCATAGCAAGGATACGAGAGGAGGCGCTCCACGCGATCGGCTCCATCATGATGGCAAGCGCTACGTTACGAGAGGAGAAGTGAAGAACATAAGATATCAACGACCCTCTCTCGATCACCTCCTCAACAAATATGTGAGACAGTATGACCAACGCCGACGGTCCAACTATGATGATGAAGGAGATCGTCGGCTAGAGAAGCCGAGAAGACATCGTCGCGGGATCGCTATGAGGAGGAGCACGAGCGCCGTGCCACGGACATCAAGGGAGCAAGATGACAACGCCAGACACTGGGACTGCCCTTTCTTCAGACACTGCTGGGATTCAGGAATGAGCCGATTGCCCACAATCGGCAATTGCCCAGAATGCAACAAGAAGAAGGAGACAGCCAACGTGTCTGTGTTTGAGCGCTTAGGGCCTCTCCCCCACCAAGCAAACGTGCTGAGTCACTTCGTTGGGCAGATCTTGAGGATTCCGAAGACGAAGGACGAAGAAGAAGAAGACAGGTGCCACCGTCCAGGTGGTGCACGGACTCAGCCGTTCACAAAACGCAGGTTCAGCGGTTGCGCGGCCGGGAGGAAGCCGAAAGGTTATACCGCATACGCTAAGGAAGGCACGGCCTGATCTGGCCGCAAAGGTTCAGCGAGCCCTGGATGAAGAGGGTCGTCCACGAAGAATGGAGTGGCGTCCCAAGCAAAAGAAAGCCGATGATGAAACATCGGCTGGCACAAACATGGTGCTTGTCTTGCCGACGGAGCTTAGTGTTCCACGATTATACGATGCACTTAAGGTGGATGACAGCAGGCGCGTCAAGTCAGAGGTTGGGTTGGTTTTATCCAGCCTAACCGAGTAGCAGATTAAACCAATGAGCAAACCGTGCGAGGCTGATCCTTGTGATCGGCCCCAAAAAGTTTATGGAGGGACATTACAAAACCTTCATCGAACGAGCAAGGTGGAGGCGATTCCGACAATCGGCCAAAATTATCCTCTGCACATATTGCCTTGTGTTCAGCAACGATCCAGCAGGCGGCGGCCACGTCGGCAGATGAAAGTCAGCATGAATCTTTGCGAAGCCGACGTACAGAGCAGTGCCTGACTAACCATGAAAGCCGATATCTGAGTCATTTGCGATTCGGCTCGGGGGCATATAGTCAGATGAACATGTGCAGATAAACATGTGCAAACTTGCGTGCAGTGGAACATTGGGGGCCGATTAAGGAAAAATCGGCCAAATAAAAAAAATTTCGCACGAAGCGAAGCCGATGCGCAGCCATCGACTAGTACAGACCAAGACCAAGACCAAGACCTACTGGCTATCGCAAGATGTGCTCAAGGCTCACGTTTTCGCTAGGATGGTTTTCAGTTTGGTGTTTCATCTACAACATCGGCGTTCAGTGGAGGGGAGCTGATCAATGACATGTGCATCCTCGCCGGTATTCTCGCCTTGATTAAGGCTCGGGGGTGGCTCACCTTAGAAAGATCTTTGCCCTGAAGAGCCGATCTGGCGGAATGGTTCTGTGTTCTAACTGAGAAGCCAGTGGCAGCTCGCCCCAAAAGTTCTTGGCCCTGGGGACCCAATTTGGTTGGAATCGGCTGGTTCTACATCACAGTTACCCTGAAGAATGGTGCTTTTGTTATAGGAGTGCCAGTCTCACCATCCAAGCTGATTCAGCGACAGTCCCGGGTCCTTTTGAAGCTTATCAGGAACCAATGCGTTGCCAACAGTCATTGAGCTTTGTTTGAGTTGACAGCCGACGAAGTCAGAAGAGGTGAGGCTCGGGGGGCAGCAGGCTTGGTGGATGCTCTATTCAGGAGCTGATGGGGATACCATCGGCTAGACCTTCGTGGCGACCTTCTTCACAAAATGATGAGCGTTCAAGGAAGATTAGTTGGTCTGGTTGGAAGAATTCAAAGGCGTTCCGGGAGACTCTATTTTGCCCACCAGATCTCAAGATCATCAGTGAAGAATCGATGGATAGTAAAATGTGGAGGCCGGTACACGAAATCGGCCAGTAAAAAGTTTTTGAAACAGCCGCTGCACAGACATCGACTTTAGAGTTGCAAATGTTGTGGTCAGATATCAAGTTGCAGTCTGAATCGAGGAGTGTTTGCTTGGATATATGTCCGATTTGGGATTTAAGTTCGGCCTTATGGGCGTATGAGGGTGAAAAGCCGATACGTTGCTATCGGTTCTTGGTGCATTGACCTGTTTTGGCAGTCGGAGGATTCGATATTGAACAAATGGAGAATCACATTGAAAGAACAATTTCCATTGATTCGAAGGGGGATTTTTACAAGGAAGAGCCGATGGCTCTCAAAAGATCATCCGATGCCTAATGCACTACTACTACTAGCCTTATGCTACTCCTGATCTAAGGGCCGTCGCCGCCCTCGTCGTCGCCATCGTGGCTGCCGTCGCCTAACTGTGGGCTCCTCGTTGATAAACCGCGGTAGGGGTTTTCATCTTCCTCGTCATCGTCGTCGTCATCCGACCAGGCCCAGCCACGGAAGCGCTTGGCCGGCGGTATCCCGCGGAGGAGGAGTCGTCTTCCGACTCCCTCGCCTCTTCTTCCTCCTCGTCGGAAGAGGGCGCCTCCCATGGGAAGAGGTCATCGTCGCCGCAGTGCCAGCTCCCGCCGACGAGGAATCGGAGGTCCTCCTCCCCTTCGGTGAGGGGTTCGTCGTCTTCCGATTCGAGGGAGAAGTCCCAGTCCCGCGCGTCCCAATACTACGGGCGCGGGCCTCGTAGATGGCCATCGATTGACCTCCTGCTCGGGCTCGTTGGAGGAGGAGGACTGGAAGGACAGGCTGGAGGAGGAAGAGAAATCCATGGCGGGCCAAGAAGGGTTTTTGTTTGCCGAAGGCTACTAACAGGAGGATGAAGAAGCAAACCGCTCGACGCGGTTAAAAATAAAGGGGACGGAGGAGGTTTAATGCTGTGGTGATTTCCGAGGAGGTGGTGCCAAAACTGTCAAATCGTGCAGAGAAGTTGGGAAGGTAAATTGTCATGATGAAAACTGCTGCGACGGTTTTGCTCCGCCACGACATGACCCGACGAAAGAGAAGCGTAATGATTTTGGAAATGTCATTTCCAAAACCAGGGGCATGTGTTATCACCGGATTTTGACCAAGTCAGAGGTGGGCCGCGACCAAGGTGGACTTGAAGATTTTATGTTGAAGAATATACGTGAATCGGCCTTGTTTAGCAAGTTTGGGCTAGTTTGCCCTTGTATCTGTAACATAGTAGGATACGTGTCGGTTAGTTAGAATTGGGCCCGTGCCGGTTGGGACTATTCCCACGATTAGAGAGTCTACGGACTATAAATATGTATCTAGGTTTATGGAATAAACAACAACACAACGTTCACCCCAAAACAAACCAATCTCGGCGCACGCCAACTCCTTCGTCTCGAGGGTTTCAATCGAGGTAGCGACATGCTGCCTAGATCGCATCTTGCGATCTAGGCAGAAACTCACGTTGTTCATGCGTTGCGCGTCTGAAGCGTCTTTGATGGCGCGCAACGTAGTTATCATAGATGTGTTAGGGTTAGCATAGTTCTTCGTATAAACATGCTTACGTAGTGCAACCCCTGCATGTCTAGCCGCCCTCACGCCTATCTCAGGCGTGGGGCACCCTGCCTGTTCATCATCTAGTAGATCGATCCGTTACGATTGCTCCTTGTCATGCAAGGATTAGTTTAATATCTGCAATAGTTAGGCCTTACAAAGGGGGGAGGATCCAGTGGCACGTAGGTGGCGTTCGCAAGTCCTAAACAGGGATGTTCCGTGGATCAACATCATTGTTGGTTCTTTGGCCTTGTTTAGGATCGGCTTATGAGCACCGTGCGTGGCCGCGAGGCCCAACCTGGAGTAGGATGATCCGATTATGCGGTGAAAACCTAAATCGTCGTAGATCTAATTAGCTTCATCTTGATCAAGCAGGATCACCAAGTATTCGTGCACCCCGTACGAATCATGGGTGAATCGGCTCTTTGAGCCGATTCACGGGATAACCTGAGACGATCGAGGCTCGTATTTAATGTTTACGTGTATGCCATGCGGGGAACTAAGCGAGGCATCCCCATCACCTTCCCGACCGGGTATAGGTCAGGTGCGCCCTTTGCCCGCATGCGTGTGACTGAAGAGCATGCGGCCGTCGCTCGGAGGGGTCTCAGCCAGCCGCAGTTCTAGGCTCTTCCCGGCTCTACCATGTTGACAGGCCGCTGCCCGCCGGTGGGTTTTGGCGATCAACAATTCCGTAGCGGCATCTGCTTCTGAATGAATGTACAGAGCGTATTGTTGTGCTTCAGAATTCTGCAGATAAAATGCACAGGTTTAATGAGATGACAATGAGATATTATAGGTAGTCTATTCCTCTACGATCAGTGCACACATTTAGTTAGATACATACTACAGCAAGTTGCAACGGTCCCACTTCTCCAGTACATGTGCTTACCCTGTTGTACAAAAGTTGAGGCTTAAAAGCATGGGTTAGGTTTGTTTGTAATTGAAGAAGAGAACAGTCGCGAGTTGATTTTCTGTAGATAAACTTTCAAATCAACATTTCTCTAAGAATGGCGAAAATCATTAGTGCCAGGCTAGACAGCAACAAGATGTGCTAACCATGGTAGGATAATATGCCAAGCTTTGATGTCCAACTCCCATGACGGCTGCAAAACTTACACCAAAATAATGTGGTTTTTGATTGTAGTTCCCTTCATCATAAATTAAAGGCGGTTTGTGTTTGTAGTTCCCTTCCTATGGGATCAAAATAATGTGGCTCTATTATCATCCATTAGTGCTGCAAACTTATCGAATATGACTCTCCATTCAGAGAGTAGTAAACTAAAAACTCATTTTTCTACTGCACTATATCTACACATGGTGCACGCCAATATGCTGCATTTAACTTAATTTGAAAGAAACGGAAGAAAAACAAACTTTTTCGATTGTACATGTATTTGAGTTTGTTAACCCATGCTTCTTATGAATAAAAGCAGTTTAGTTATATACCTTTGTCAAATAATTGTAATTCTTACGAATAAACGGAGTTCATTTCTATACATTTTATTCACATAAGTGTTCCACTTTAGAACATAAAATGTTTAGCATGTTTAAAATGTCCAGCACTTTGAGCGAAAAAATATGATAAAATGTTTATTTATAATATGAGGCTGGGTTACATGTTTATGTTTTAGAACATACTACAATATCTAGCACATTTTTTAAAAATTTAAAATGTCCAGCACTTCGAGCGAAAAAATATGATAAAATGTTTATTTATAAGATGAGGCTGGGTTACATGTTTATGTTTTAGAACATACTACAATATCTAGCACATTTTTAAAAATAAAAATAAAATCAATTTTATTGAGTCAAGTGGGGGTTTGAACTCAAGACCTAAGGCTCATCATAAGAGGCTTCACCCAATTGAGCTACCCTTAGTGTTCTATAAACTCTAGACAAACACTGTATATGAAGAGTAGTGTGGTGCATTTGCCATGGGCGCCACACATGGCTCCACGTTGGCGGCCGTACGCCACGCATGCAACATGTGTGATGTCCATCGCATGGGCGCCACACAGTGAAATGTGGTGCCCTTCGCATAGGCACCACACAAAAGGGTTAGTAGAGTGAAATATTTTCGTCGGAGGATCATTTTGTGCAATACTTTCACTAAAGATTATTTTTGTGTAAATCGCCCCAAGCTGCAGGCATTGTGAACGCGCTATCTGTCTTATCTGCATTGACCCCGTAAACCAAGCTGGTAGGTATGCACAGACAAGATTCGGTCCAGAACTACGGCCGCGGCGTGCACAGTAGTACAAACCTCAGGTCTGACGCACCGGAGCAAATTATTGCGCATTTGACATCTTCGTCACGTAAGTGAAACGTTGACCAACACTTCACTATAATGAGGGAGCAGTAATGCTACATGTAAGAACATCAATTACAGAAATTACCTACGGACTCATAGCTAGGGTGCATAGCCCATGACGAGGGGTCACCTCAACAATGTCCATGTATATCAACTTAATATCCTAAAAAAAAAATGTATATCAACTTAAGATTTCAGAAAAAGTGGTGCGTTAGTGGTTTCATCGATTGGTTGGATAAATAAGGTTTATCCAACAGATTGATTGTGAGGCTAAAACGTCGTAAACAAGAACAAGCTAGGGGCTAGGGTTTATAGCAAAGATTCAATGGTTTCTTGTTGGCTCCTTCTAACCTTTATATAAGAGGCTAGGTCTCAGAGTCCAGTTTGATTGGGTTTACATATGTAACTTGCCTAACTAAAAATACGTTAGCTCCGTAGTGGACCTTTCTTTATTCAACAAGCTTCATCTTGCGGGCTTCGGTTTCTATCAAGCGTTTCTTTTCAATACGCACAAGGATGACTTAAACCTTTAGCTCAATTAGGCATTGCCAGGAAAGAGGTTTCCGATTTTTACGGGAGGAATTCAAACTAAACCAACCAATTTTACTCCAGATCATTATGTAGAGTTTTTGTAACCAAATAGGTCCGTAGGTCGAAAATCACCTACGGACTCACATGATTAGCATGGGATGCATATCAAGGATATTTTTGGTGAACATGTCATAAACAGAATCTAGGCAATAATTATCATTTAAATCCTGCTATTTACCCCTCACGGGAAAATTTAATTCTCGTTGTTTTACTTCTCGGTGTACACAATTTGAAATTGCAATGGATGAATCTTGTGGGTATCTTAACTTTTCAGTAAACACATGCAGGTCTGGAAACTTAAAACTCTCACAATGAAACAATCCCGTATTATTTCTTTGAAAGTACTTCTTCTAGATCCATGTGGTGTATACAGTGGCGGAGCTACAATATTTGGGACCACGGTGCCTAGAGGGTGCATCAAGAGATAAAATATATTTTTAGAGGGTGCATACATGGTGGAAAAATAACATTTTACAAATAAATTAGTTTTTACCCGGGTCACGTGCACCCAGCTAGTTAGCTGTAGCTCCGCCACTGGCGAGGTGTTACTAAGATGTTTGGTCATTGGTTAAGAGGTTTCTCAAATAATTTGCGGGTTTTGATCATCCTCGTAGAATCTACCTTATATTTATAACTATGGTTTAGTCGCAATGATATTATCGCAAATAAGTTATGGGTTTTATCTTAGTTTTAGCATATGCTCTTTGCTGCGAACTATGTGTTAGTCGTTATGATATTGTTGTCGACAAAGATGGATACTGACTCTCCTATTAGCGGGTTATGTATAGACTCGATCATGCGTCAACGCCACCTCACACATGCCGATGTAATGCCATATCAGCACGCCAAAGCCTTAGCCATGTCAATTCTCATATAAACTATATATTTAGTCTTGCTTCAACGTTTATATTCAATTAACATGAACTTTATTTTTCTGGTATAAAGTTTTCTTGAGTAAGGGGCAACAATATTCTAGGTCACCGCTTGCTACCGAAAATATCGACATGGGAAAAGTATCCCAATAAGAGGTTGCAAGGTACCTACTTTTTCAAGATGGGTGGCGACCTAATCTTCTCATCTTAGACCTTATAGTGGCATTTGTGTTGGGTTTTACCTTCCACGACTGAACGGGTTAGTTCCCGTTTGCTTGCTTGTGTGTGTTGGTTGGGAGATTATAGGGTTCCAAAGGCCGAAACCAAGTTTTTTTGGGTTCACATCATCTAGGTGCTTCCTATGTTTTGTTTTTTTAATACTCCCTCCGTTTCTAGATATAAGCCATATAGTTTTTTGAGAAAATTTTCAAAATATAAGGTTCACTTTCTTTTGGCGAAACACAATACAATCAAAGACGCTCACACATACGCGCACACACTCACCCATATGAACGCACACATGCACACCCTACCCCTATGAGCACCTCCAAGAGACTGCGTCGAAGAATTGATCCGACGGTCTTGAGATTGACGAAGTCACCATAGGCGCGACGCTGTTGACGGGAACGTCGTCTTCCACTGAAAAATATTCCACCTTTATGAGACACCAAAGTGTCAAATCTGGAATTTGAACTCTGGTGGGTTGGGGGTGCCACTGCCCTTCCAACCATCCAACCACAAGTTGGTCCTAAATATAAGGTTTGCTGCCCCACTTGTACTGTATGAATAATATTTTTAGGGATTTGATTAGTTTTTTTTAGCTTATGCAAAATCCTCTATTATCTCACATCAATTGTCTAGGGTTAATTCCAGCCAAATATGGTGTAACTTTTTCTAAATGTGTGCTCCTTAATTTCCATGCCAGAAACTATATGGCTTATAGTTAAGAACGGAGGGAGTAGTATAATACGTTTTAGCAGCTCAAACTTATAAAACCTCTTACGTTTAGGCAAGTATATGATATTTACAAAAGCTTCTAGTATACTACAGTACTATTTTGTTTCAAAAATCATCATCACTTACACGTTCCCATCCCATCGATCGCACTATTCCGGCACAGTCCGATGGACTGACGGAGCCGGTTCTCCCATATGCAGTGTACCCCATCTCTCAGTTATCTGGAACATGATGGGCCAGCGCTATCCTGCCATCTTCATGGGCGTGGCGCTTCTGCAACTTGTGATCCGGAGAAGTGACAATTGGTAGTGAGCACTGGCAGTACATATGTACCTGGATGTCTTCCCTGCATCTCTTTCGTTAATCGTCACGAGATGTGTACGTAGACCGCGACACGTGCGGATAGGATGCAGTGAATTTCGCCATCTACATTGCTAGATCGATCTTTCACGCACGTAAGAGGGTAGAAATGCACAGGCCACATGGACAGAGCAAACAAGCGCGGCAAAATATCGGCAAATCCAAATCTACGAGGGGATAGTGCTAACGACTATGTGAACGGTCAACGATATATATGGCCGTCGTGTACAGCTATAGTGCAATACAACGGTGCACGCCACGGGTTGTGTTCAGCCAGGAACAGGGGGGACATGCTATGCATGCGCGAGTGTGTGTGACGCCGTTTCTAACTTGGTGGCGTAAAAATATTGCGTTAACTGACAGCTAATCTGAGGTCAAATCACAAACGGCGCGCGCGCCAGGGCGGGTGAGATTTGTTTGGCTCGATCGTTGACCATATGTCCATATCCCACCCGTGTGGTGTGGCACTCGTGTGAAGTCAAGCCCATGCCGCCATGAGCTGCACGCACCCATGACGACTCCACGACGAGTGACCTGGCACTGGCAGCACCTTAGCTTGAACCTCACCTACTTCGCATCTGCATGTGTCTTGTAAGAGTAAGGGCATCTCCAAGGCTAACGAGACGGCTGGCGTTGGTTCGTCTAGATTGGATCGTTTGGGTGGCCGCTGGCCAATGGTCCGATGGACCGCGCACTGCGTTCAATGCGCGGACGCACCGCAAAAGTCAAAGATAAAATAAAACAAAAACAAAAACAAATTAATTAAATTTAAACTAAGTTCATTTAAACTTAGCCTATTTTAGGCAATTTTTACACAAAAGAAAGTCCTATATGAGCTTTAAACTAAAAAAAGGGAAACCCTAGTCTAGGGTTTGGGACATGGTGGCCGCCGGTGCGCCACCCTACTCCCAATAGTACTCGCGTCGTCGCGGGTCGTGAGGACGATGCCGCGACGACAGCTTTCCGCTGGCATGGACGCGGACTGCGAGTACACCACTACGCCCTTCCCAGGCGGAGTGCGGTTCGGACTCGTCGCAGCAGCGTGCCGCCGCGCGCCTCCTTCTGCCGCTGCTCCGCCCGCGGGCATCTGTCTCGTGCCGAACGCGCTAGGCGCTCCTCCTCCTCCTCGGAGCGCACCTAGCACGTGGCCTCCTCCTGCCGCGCGCCATGGCGAGGCCCACGCGTCGCGTCCTCCTTGGCCTTCCTGGCCGCCTCCTCGAGTGCGGAGGCGCGCAACACCTCGGCGAGGTGCGGCCATTTGGCCAGCTCCTCGAGGTCGTTGACCTCGCGGGACGTCGCGAGCTCGGCCTGCAACTCGGGTCGTCGTTCTCCTCAGGTTGGGCATGTGGCGCTGGCGCGGCCCGCGGCGGAGTAGCCGCGGGCTCGTCGATGTAGAGGCCGCCAGGGCGGCGGCCAGCCCTCCTAGCCGGCGTGCGCGGCTGCGCTCACGACTGCACCTCGAACCACAAGTCCCAGTAGGGACTCATGTCGTTGTAGGCGGGTCCTCCTGGAGGTTCGCCGGCAGGTGCGCGCCCCGCCTATGGATCTCCGCCAGGCGTGCGCGGCTGGTGGACGGGATCGGCAGCACCGGAAGCCGATCTGGGCTCAGGTGCCAGCCGTGGGGGAGGTGCATGTCGCCCCACGGCATTGGGGTGCCGGCCTCCCCGAAGATGTGCGCCACCACGACAGTGACGTAGATCCGGTCGCGGATGGCCGCCGGCGCGGCGCGCCAGCTGCTGCCGGCCTCGTGGTGGTTCACCGATGGTGAGAACTCGCGCTTCGGGGCCATGGCGGCGCGGAAGCTCGAGCTCGTGCGTGTGGAGTGGAGTGGGGAGTGGGGACTGGATAGGGACAATCCCCCTCCACAGTCCATATTTAATAGGACTCGGGCGTGACATGCGGACCAGGCGAACGCGCGAGGACGCTGCGTGCCATCCACTGCCACGCAAACTTGGCCCAGATTTGGACGGTTTGGGTCGTCTCGGGCACCGCGGCCATCCGTATTTGCGATCTGTGGCCGCGTTGGGTCGCATTTTTATCCGCCGCGACCCATCCAGACGCGCGGACGCGAGATGGGTAGACATGTTGGAGATGGCCTAAGAGTACGTGCATTTGAAACGTTAACAAGTTATTAAGACGCTAGGGTTTAAGCTTTGAGGTTGCCTCATCTGACGCCACCACGTCTTCTTTTTATGTACTCCCTCCGATCCGTTTTAAGTACCTTGGATTTAGTATAATTTTATACTAAATCTAAGTCAGTTAAAAGTGACTAGAGGAAGTGCTATATTTAATTAGCTGATTACTATACATATATGCATAGTCGGTTCAGCGTACCTGCACATTATGCATGATACCTAATCTAAAACGATGTTAACATGCCCCAAAATGGTTGAAACTCAAGTTCTTCAGCACGCTCGCACACACCGTTAGGGCCGTTAGGGAGTACTGCTGCTCATAATATGAGCGGGGAAACGTTATCTCCGACGAAGGTACCACAAGATGGCTCCCTCTCCCGCCCAACCACCCTCCCTTTGGCGTCCTAGCCACCCTCGTCATCGGACATAAAGATTTCTCGCGTTGCTAATCATGTTGGACGTTCTCCTCCTTTGGGATTTCTCGCCCGAGCATGCCGTGGATGCGCAAGTGCGTCGTCATTTCGAGTTCTCAGTCCATTTCTCTCCCTCTCCAGAGCCAAGGAGTTCCTTTTGGTTGTGTTCTTTTCTTCCTCCTTCTTTCTCTCCGAAGAGTCAGCATTTGTGGCTTTGGAATGTTGTTTGGTTGGTGTTGTTGTTGGCTTTCATGTGACCAAACTAAGTGATCACCGCTTCAGATTCTCCGTAGCTTCCAACAAAGTGGGGCATTCTATTATTCTCTAAGAGGGAGCGTCTAGCTAGGTAGATTTTTACTGCATTTTCTCTCTCTTATGTGGCGATGGATATGCCTCATGTTTTTGTCATGATGATTACGTGTTTGGTTCGCTAAATGATGGTTCTTGGGTTTCTATGGACAGGGGGAAAATTACGCGCAAGGTGTTTTTGAAAGATTATTGTTAAACCTTCTCTGAACAAACTGAAAGCTGGAGCTTTTGATGGCTCCTCTGCTTTGGAGCTAGCTAAGTTTGGCCTTCCTCAGAATTATTCTAGCACAGTTCTGCATCATTCTAATCCTAGCAATAGAATCCGCACCTTGCCGCCGAACGTTAGTCCGGTGATAAATTATGCGGTTGCAAAGGTACCTGCAAGAAAGCTGTTGGAGGGTGACGTGGATTGTCTATTTTTGGAAGAAAAACATTGATTTCTATGACATTAAATTGGTCTCCTTTCACGCATCTTTATTGGTAATAATTTTCAAAAGGCTGATTATCAGGTTTCGCGATTTGATTACGATCCGAAATTCATTTTCTTTAATCTGGAATGTGTTTGAGATCAACGGCAGGCTGGACATTCTGATTTTGAACCCTCATTTGGCCTTTGGGGACTGCCACCGGCCGATATTCTCGAGGAACTATGTGACCAGCCCAATTGCTGACTCTGGTGTGTTTTGTGCAAACTGTTTGAACCTTGGGCCCTCTTGTGTGGGCTATACATCCAAAGTGAGTTGTCGTATCTGCACGTTGCTGGGTCACATGGGTCGGGGAGCTATACTCACCGCCCTTAAGCGGCGAGAGCGTTCGGGGCCGCATCGAGCTTCTTTCTCGCATGGCTTAAATGGGCCAGATCCATACCTGTTCGGTAGTTTTTTCTTTCTTTACATTTTTGGCACACCGAACTAACATCAATTGGCTTCTCGTTCCTGTAATTCAGTTTTTTATTTTTATTTAGATTTAAAAAATGCTTAAATATTGAAAATGTTCAAAATTTTAAAACTTTTTATTCAAAAAAGTTCAGCTTAAAAAATATTCAAATTAAAAAAATTAAGATTAAAAATGTTCAAAATTACAAAAATGCCAAAATTTTAAAAAGCTCAAATTGGAAACAATGTTCAGACTTAAAAAAATCAAAATTTTAAAATGTTCACATTTAAAAAATTTCAAATCAAAAACCAAGTTCAAAGTTGAAAAGGTTCAAATTTGTAAAATCTTCAAAGTTGAAAAGAGTTTAAACTAAAAATGTTGAATTTGAAAAATGTTGAAATATAAAAATGCTGAAATTTGAGAAAAAAGTCCGAAAGAATGATGGGTAAAACTAAAAAATCGGGAGATGGTAGAATCTGGTGGAAAAGAAATGGGCCGGCCCAAAAAATCCCGTGCCTGTGTGCGGCTCCCGAGATAGGGGCCACAATAGACTCGGTGAATAGAATCTTCCCATGGGTCGTGCATGTCAGGTGCGTTTCAAAGCATTAATATAAGATATTTCAGATACTTTTGAAGTGGACTAGATTCAAACAAAAAGGAGTGAATCTGCACACTAAAATAGACTAGCTACAAACATAAGCGAGTGAACCTATCCAATAGCTAAAACTTCATAGACGGAGACGTCGAGGGAGTACAAGGTGAAGGTTCGTAGCGTATGATTGCCCAGGTAAGTAAATATGTTGAGTTAAGGCTAATTTTCAAGAACTTGATTCACATTCTAGCGAGCCTGTTTTTCGTAGAAAAATAGTAGAAAAATAGCTGACGTACAGAGAATCTATACCTAATAACCTCTGTCTTTACTACTTAAAAAGCATCTCATAAGTCATAAGGCAGCTAGATGTTCCATGAGAGAATAGCCAAAATACCACGCATGAAAACCGAGAGCTCCAAAATATCACACTTCAAAATTGAAGTGCCAAAATATCACACTTTTTCAGTTTTCATGCCAAAGTACCACTAGTGACTAACTAGGACTAACTTTCTCACAAAAAGACATAGATACCCTTACCTTTTCACATGCAAATGCAATCCATTTAGCACGGTTTGAGCATCATTTTAGCACCATTTGTGAACATTCCAACAAAACCTATTCAGCAACCAATGGACAGCAGTTCAGCAAGATTTTACTATATTTCAGCAGCCTTTCAATACAAAATATATGGGCAATATAAGATATATGCTTAACAGCAATACATAATGGTTTTAATCACCAAAAGACCACCAAAGTAGTTCAATACCTCAAACAAATAGCAAAACATTATGGTTCTCACACTCAAATGCATTAAATTCATCTCCTTGAAGCACGTGAGCATGGGGGCGAGCAGGGGCGGCCGCTAGGTTTAGCGACAGTGGGGAACGAAGGACTAGCGTCGGGGACGGGAGACTGGCGGCCGGGCACGGGATAGTGGCGGAGAGGCGGGGAGCTAGGGGGAGTGGCTCGCCGGCGACGTATGTAGATGCGAGCGCAGAACTGAGGGCGCTGCCATAAGCATGTCCTTCCTCACGCAATAGAGAGCATGAATGGTTGGGCACGAGAATAGCTAAGAAGCATTGATGCTTTTTTTTTTCTTTGCTCAGGGGCAGTTCTGGTAAGTTGGAAAAACCTAATAGGTCGACTAACGGAGTTTCTTTGATAATAGACGTTAGTGCTAGTTTGTCATGAAAAAACCAAAAAAGTGTGGTATTTAAGCACTTTGGCCTAAAAGTGTAGTATTTTAGCACTTTCGATTTTGACGTGTGGTATTTTGGCTATTCTCTCGTGTTTCATCGTCAGACTGTCTGTTGGTTCGTTTTGTCAAGCCGTCCTCCGTACCGATCTCAGAGCGACAACAACGTCAAGGCCCAAAGCTAATCCTCTGAAATACCACCGCTAATCACTCTCTGTGTACGCAAATTTGCCCTCCTCTTCAATTTCCCATCAGCGCTCGCGTCATGCACGCCACCTGCCGACGCGCCCCGCTGGAGATGCATCAGCGGCGGAAGCGAACCCCGCCTTCCCCTTTGGCGGCAAGGCCATGGTACCCAGGAATAAGTGGTATTTTGCCACGTCTGCTTACAGGAAGCCGGCGGCGCCGAGGATGGCGAGCAGGAAGAGCCTGGAAGGTATCGGCTGAAGTGAACCATCAGCGGCGGCGGCGGCGTACGACGCGCCGCGCGTGCCGCCGTGCGACTTCTCCGAGGAGCTCTGCAAGAAGAACGGTCGGGAGAGAGGCCACGACGCGGCGGCAGAGGAGGGGAGTGACACTCAACAAGGCCATGGTGGGTCTCACTACACCACGTTCCTAGACCATCTCCAGCCGTTGGGCTCCCCAGGCTAAAATTCGGCGCTAAATAGTATTGGATGGATGTGAAAATTGGCCTGGAGAGGTCATTTTCCCAGCCGCGAGATCAGGATGGATGAAAGTATTTTGACGTAATACGGTGAATTCAGATAAAATTGGGCGAAGCTCGTTCAAACATATGCGAAATTTAATAATATTTAATATACAGAGGCGAGTTCGTACATCAATAGGCCGAATTCGTACAATATTTGAATTCGGGGATGGGATAACTTAAACTTAAACTAAAACCAGCCTCCTACATGACGAAATGGCGGTAGAAGGCCGTGTAGTCGCCGCCATCGTCGTCGTCGCTCGAGCCGGTGGCGTCCTGGGGCGGCGGCGCCTCGTACAGCTCGAACCACGGCGGCGTCGCCGCGCGGCGGCGACAACCCGTAGATGTCGTCGTCGTCGCTCTCCTCGAGCTTGATCACCTCCCGGGCGCGGCGTTCCTTCCCGCGGCCGGCGGCGCGGCGACGCGGTGGCGGCGCGCGGCGGCAGTCGCACACCGCCGCTCCTAGGCTCGATCCCGTTGGACCACCCGGCGGCGTCGATGAGGTTGTCGGCGGGCACCAGTCCTTGACGACGCGTCGCCTCGCCACCGCGGCGTCTCTCGGCGGGCGGTTGGCGGTGGCGCGACGGCTTCCTTCTTCGACGACTTCCTCTTCGCCGCGCGCGAGGAGGGTTGGTCGCGCGATGATGAGGCGCCGGCTGCGCCTCGGTCGGCGGTGGAGACGCGGTTCCTTCTTGCGAAGGCGGTGTCGACATGACGTCGGCTCCTTCTTGACCGCGTCGACCCGCCGGGGGCCGACCTCGACCCGACGAGGAGTAGAGACGCGCCATCTCCCGGCATCCAGGAACTACCGTCCGGCGGGACACGGTAGGCCGCCTCGCGGCATTTCAGACGGGGGGTAGTTCCCGCCTCGATGTGCGCGAGCACATTCGAGAGGGTGCGGCAGGCGCGCCCCACCGCGGCGGCCGCGGCGTTGTTCCTTGCGGAGGAGGAGGAGGGCCGTCATACGCGGCAAGTTCGCGCTCGTACCGCGCCGAAGAACTCGGTCCACGAGTCGTACGCGTCGGGGAAGAAGCGCGGCTCGCGCTCGTCGGTGAAAGTGGCGAGCACGCTCTCTCGCCTCCAGGAGGGCCCACCCGGCGGCGGCGGATCGGCACGCCGCCGCGCTTAGTCTCCATCCTCCGGCGCGGAAGTCGGCGGTGCCGAGCCGCGTGGAGGAGCCGCCTCCCATTGGTGGAGAGAGCGCGGCCGGCCATTGTTGGTCGCGCGTCGTTCGCCATTGCTTGATCGCCGCTGTTTCGTTCGAGATCGGGAAGATTTGGGAAGGTGAGAGCGAGGTGAATGCGGCGACGCGTAGTTCGGCGATAAATAGAGGTAGGCGTGCGTGATACGAGAAGACAGATTAACTCGCCGCGTGGAAGCTACGCGTCCTGCGAATACGACCGGCGGCAGCTTTACGGCGCGCGAAGACGATGCGATGAGGACGACGATCGGTGTCTCTCGCCGACACAAGTTGGGGCCACCGACGCGTGGGAAGTTTCCTCGGCGTTCCGCTCTTCGTTTCGTCGAGTCCCGAGCGCTCCGGGGAGCGGGGATGGCTGGCTCGGACGGATGAAGGGTCTATTCCGACGAAAACGAGAAACGGGGCGGGGCGATTCGTCTCAGGATAAACGCGGTCCTAGGGACCTTGTCAGGGAGACGGGTGGGATGCTCCAAGATTGCCGGCACTTCTGTATCGCCGCTAAAGTTTCTTTGACCGGCATATTTTCGGTGAGTGCCGCTAATGATGGTCTAATCCGCGGCAATCTAGCAAACTGCCGCTAATGTTGGGCTAATCCACGGCAATCCGCCAAAGTGCCGCTAATTTTGGGCTATTCCACGGCATCTGCAAAAGGTGCCGCAATTATTTTCTAGAGGAGTGCATCCAATCAATGTACGTTTTACGTAAATCCCCCGTGACATTTCTTTATGCAGTGCAGTCCCCCCACCTCTCGCACGAAATTGAAACGGAATCCAGTTGCGCACCGGTACCCTGACATCCACCTCGCCGACGTTCCAGTCCCCGCCGCTGCCGGTCCCCGCCGCTGACGCCGCCAGTCTACGGGACACAATCCAGCTCAACGCGTCGGCGGCGCAGTCCGCCATGGACGAGATCGAGAGCCTCATGTACGACTCGCCATATATCCGCCACCGTCCTCCCCGCGTCCGCCCTTCCCTACACGCGCTTCTATCCCCATCTCCTCTTCCCCTACCACGGCATCCTCCAAGCCGCCACTCCCAACCTCCTCTGTCCCCATCTTCGTGCCGCATGCGCCACCTCGCCCGCTTCCGTCTCCGTTGCCATCGCGTCCGACTGCTTTGGGCCCCCGCCCAACACACTCACCGAGCCCGTATGGTACACCGTCAAGCGCGGCTTCACCCGCATCGTTAGCAACCTCAAGCTCGTCGTCTTCCCCAAACCAAACCGCGAGGACCCAGGCAAGGCGCTCAGGGACTGGGATCTCTGAGGCCCCTTCTTCATCGTCTTCCTCGGCCTCACACTGTCCTGGTCCGCGTCTGTGAAGAAGGTACCTGCTGTCCCTCGCACAACCAGATCTCCTGGTAGCCTTTGCATCTATATGTAGGCTTTATGGTATTTCTTATAAGGTAGATCGGGCTGTACATTACTGAACTGCATGACATGTTTCATGGTTTACTTGGAGGCAAGCATCTGTGATAACATTCCCTTGCAAGTTAAATGTTGCTTCTGGGATAACTAAATCTGAGGTGCTAGTTATGCGAGACAGGCTTAGAACAATCACTCATATAATGCCGCATCTAGTTAATTTAGATGAGTGAATCATGTGCTTATTCAGCTATTTTTTCACATTCATAATTGTCGCCATCGAAGCGATGAATTCTATGATATCAGTTATTCAGGTACAGTTTGTGTTCGACATTTGAGATTGCAATATGTTCTTATCTTCTTTTTTCTGATTTTGTTTGGAGGTGTCACAATGGTTAAACTTGATGTACCTGTACAGCAGTGGATGATGATTGATGAGCTGAAGTAATTTGCTGGCATATTTCCTCTCGCCACCTGTCATCCATTTCTCCTAAACCAGAATCATCTAGTGGACCAGTTGCACCCTATAAAAGCATGTCTAACAGGCCCCTTATAACCCACCCACCCCGTAAAATTCCGGCGGGATACGGGGCAGGCGCGGTTTGGGCCGTCTAGCAGGCCCCGTATTCGGGCCGGCCCGTTTCGGCGGAATACGGGGCCCAGGATATCCGCCCCGCCGCCCCCTACTTATATCGGGTGAAGGTACGAGTGAGGGGTTAACCCCTCACTCACAACCCTAGCCCGCCGTGTGCCGCCGCCTCCTCCATCCTGCTCCGGCGAGCAAGCCCTCACTACCTAGCTCCACATTTCACCCCAGCTTCGGCATGGACGCACGCCACCGCAGTACCGCCTCGCCGGCGAGCGGATCGAAGCGATCCCGCTCGCGGGACAACGTGGAGGATGCGTGGCATCTCCAATGCAAGAGATCCGCCGCCGGGAGCCGCCGTGCTGCCTACAGGTACGCCGGCGCCGCGTACGTCCCGCCGAAGCTCGTTGAGTTCGCTGCGGGCGGGCGCTGGTACAACCAGGATCCGCCGCTCAAGTCGATGAGCGGCCCGGACTTCGACAAGTGGCGCGTCGAGTGGAAGCGCCAACGCCGGGCGAAGGCGGCTTGGAACGCGAGCATCGGGAGCACCAGCGGCGGAGGAGCTCCGCTCGCCGGCGAGGAGGAGGAGGACCCCGACTTCTTGAAGGCGATAGAAGAGTCCCTCAAGGACGACGCCGAGAAGAAGAGGGCGGAGGAGGAAGAGGAGGCGGTGGCCATCGCCGCCGTGAAGGAGGCGCAGTTGCGGGAGGCGGCGGCGGAGGCGGACGCGTACATCGTCGACCTCTCCGACTAGAAGTCGCGATCCATTTAGGATCGCGCATTTTGTATGTATATACGTTGATCCCTATGTATGATCGACGAACTATGAATATGAACAAGTTTCCCGGGGTTTTAAATTTACGAATTTACGGGGTGAAATACGGGGTCTGCTAGACGGAACGGTGTATCGACGAGCACTTTTTTTATACGGGGCGAAATAATCGCGAAATACGGGGCGGAAAAGTAAGGGGCCTGTTAGACATGCTCTAATCAGTGTATCCTTCTGTAAGCATACTGAGCTTGCATTTATTGCATCCTTCTGTAATCAGTGTTCTATATGTTATGCTTGCTTTAATCATGTACTCCGTATCTGCTTTGTCCAACAAATTGTGACAATTCAAGGTGCAAGGTGTGAAATGCTGCTTTGTACTAAGAAAAAGGAGAGGGAAGATATGTTTCACACTGATCCTACAAGTGCACTAAGGCATGATCTATCATTTAACTTATTGGTTCATTCATTAAGATTTCTGAAAGCAATTATGATATTATTAGCATTGTTTTCTTAACACATAATGGACTGCCCTCTGCAGTGGTGAAAGCATTAGAACACTTGAAAAATGTTCGATTTTAAACCTTGCATGAGAGTACTTGTAGTATCTTTCATTATTTGTACGAACTGCAGAAAACGTTAGTTGCATGGAACCCAACCAAGAGAGTACTAGTGGTATATACTCCATCTTTGTTGACTTAGACTCCTAGATGCACTAATGCTTTGGCAGTAGATAAATTCAGAGAAATAGAGATTATAGAGGCACATTCAGTAGAAAATTATGTTTGAGTAGCAATGCATCTGTTTAAATAACTGTAACTGATCAACTGCTTATATTTCACTCTGTACTGATAAGTTTGTGCATTCCTGCAGGACAGATAACTCAATAAAAGCTCAGGTAGCTTGATAAGTTAGATTCTCCCTCCGGCCCAAAATACTGAAGAGCAATTCTGAAAGATCCAAGAATCTCACCATTGGATGAAGCTACAAGAAACAAACCGTCACGAACTCACGATAAGACAGACCGAAAAGGAGAGTCTAGAGTTCGATCAAACCGTCATTTCCTTTTTGTGCTCGTGTATCTTGAATCTTGGTACTGTGGTATTTTTGGACTGTTCTTGGTACAGGAAATGACACCTGTTGCTGATATCATAGCTACAAGATACACAAAGAGTGATATCAAGTCTTGTGCTGCAATGTCTTATGTGGAAGCCCAAATAAGAATGGATGACAGGTGCTTTCTAGCATTCAGTCTTCTCAGTTTGACTATACTTATATGCAGAAATACAATTCTAAGTGGTCTAGTAGATCAAAAACATTATCATAGGATTGATCATTTTCCATTCTGGCCTTCACAATCATCCTCACGTACCTACATTGAATCTAACGTACATACTGTACAGAGCATGTCCAGCGTAGGTCATATGTCAGTCTTTTGCATACTTGGCTAATAACCAGTTGTGGTCACTTAGGTTAAGACGGTTGCGCCTCAGGTCGGGGTCTAACATGAACTCATTACATTTGACATCATGGATACTTCCACCACTTATCTACGCCTTAAGTTTAGCATCCAAGGACCACAAAATCCCCTAATGAAATTAAAGGGCAGGATGGTCCAGCTCAGGATGCTACGTTGTTCCTCCTTTGGAATTGCCATGTCTTCCTTCACTTCACCACTTGCTGTGACGCATGTGTACGGTTTCTCAAGTAGATTCATGAAATGTGAGAAACTTTGCTCTTCATCTACTTGACTCTTCTTGCCGCATAAAAATTTCCCGTCAAGAGGGTGCAGAATCTCAAAACTTTTGGGGCAAAATGTGCACATAGTATTCAAGTGGCTTTTGCGCGATGATTTTTCTGTTGGTGGAGAAGAAAAGAATGGTGATAAGCAAAAAATAAAACTCAAAGATGTACCAACAATTACCAATGTCAAAGAAAGCCGGCCACTTACCGATGATGGTGCATGTTTCGACTGTTGGTGTGCCGAAGTGGTGGTCGTAGCGTAGCTCGGCGAAGAAGTGCTTGATGGGATCTTCCTTGTTGCGCCTCCGTTTGCTACTAGTGATCTTGCCCCTGCAAGCCAGGAAGCTGACGTGGACCCAAATATGGCCTCGGAAACCTACGTAGGCAGCCATCAACGGCTTGACAGGCACAAAGTCTGAACCCTGAGATATTCCAAGTAATACGTGTTCTTTCTGTTAGTAACAACCGATAGTGGTACTAAATAGTATATGATCATTTACTGAAATTAACATAGAGCAGGTGGGGGTATGGTTTTGATCGATGTCTTACCTCGTCTTTGGCGTTGTAGTGGCGGAGAGCGTGGTGGACATGGCAGATGATGGAGGCGTCACGCTCCCTGCAATTCATCCAGACGCGTTGGTCAGAGAAGTCGAGAATTAAGATCAACTTAGAAAATGTAGATAGCAAGGGAGACGGATCGAATCGAATAACGTACTCTTCGGTGCGCTGGGGAGTGGATTGCATGCCGCACTCGCACATCGAGCGTTCCTGTAGAATTTGATCCTCGCGGTGTAGGTCGTGCACGGCCTGCTCAGGCATCACCTGCTCGGTTGACAGTGTGGATCCCATTGATGATTGAAAGATCGAGCGAGCCTCCTCTCCCTTTTAGGCCTCTCGATCGAGAGCTAACGCAGCGTGTATGCTGTACCACTTGACAGATCTATAAGAAGAACAAGGACCTCTGTAGGCTGTAGCTCTATCGTCTTCCAGTAGGTACGTTTATATAGAGAAGAAGCCAGGGAGAGTCTGCAGTCCGACTCAAGTTGGATTTGGATAATCTCCTTTTTGTATGTAATCACGGTGCCTCTCGGACGAGAGAAGCAGATCACGAGTCGGGTTGTACGCACGGTGGAACGACGGAATCACATGGCGAGTCGGAGTCGTTTTAGCTTTCAGGCGGTAAAGAAGAAAAAGAAAACGGAATACTCGATCGGACCGGGAACGCCATCCTCTGGGCTAGAAGTTGATTCGAGCTTGGGCCTAAAGTGTATGGGCTTTTAATTAGGACAATTGAAATTGATGGATAGGTTTTGGGTATCACTAAAAGAAGACACGACCTTTATAAAGGGAAAAGGGGACCTGACTAGCTAGCATCCGGATGCTAGTTTGTCTATGTGAGCACTCCCCCGTAAAAGGAAATACTTTTATATCCAGAAAAGGAAAGTACAGACACCTCACGTGAATTACACAAAAAAACAACATATGTGCATTTAATTTCATACGAAAAAAGTCATAACTCTTAAACTGTGTATCGGAATTGCATTCCGTTTTCACCGTTAGGTCTCTCGCGACAAGATCTTCGAAACTAGATCCCATTTATATATGTTTCGGACAAACTTTTTTTTGAAAAGCAACTCTGCTGCTGTGAAAAATCAACTCTGATGTTGTAGCAAAGCAACTTCATACAAAGAGTTGCTTTCACTATCTTTTCGTATATTTTATAGTCAACATAGTTTCTAAGATACTTACTTGGCAAAAACGGCTAATAACCTCATACTAATGAGACTTTCAACATTGCACTACTAGTTGCCCACCATAGTTTCTAGTATCGTTGGTAAACAAACAATTTATTACCAGCGAAAATACAACTTCATAACCAAATAGTACACAACTTAGACACGGTGGTAGACAATTTAGACGTGGCAAAACTATATTGAATAATGAATACAACTTAATCATAGTTGGTATGCAACTTAACAAGAGTGTGTATGCAACTTAACGACAGATGGTATGCAACTTAATAGTACTGGATATACAACTTAGAAATAGTGGATATACAACTTAGAAATAGTGGGTATGCAACTTACCACATGTGTGAAGTAACAGTTTACTGTCTACAAACATGAATTAGCAAATGTGTGAGTGAACAATTTATTGTGTGCAAAAATACAAATTTGCACATTCATGGACCCATAATACCGCCGACAAAAATACAACCATATCACATGTGTGAAGAAACAATATTGTTGGCTTCATGACAGTTGCCACCTCAAGGTGCACGAATCCATCTCGATCAACACGAATGTGGCCGATCCACGAGCCAAGACACAGGGCGCTATGCGAGCTGCAAAGAAGCCGAATGAGATCATTTTGATACCAATGGTGCTTAGGTTCTCTAGGGTAATGGATAGAGCAAGATGTGGGCGGACTGTCTAGCTCGGAATATGTCGGCGACAAGAGCGAATCAAGTGAGATAAAGAGAGGTTGTGACATTGCCATAGGCAACTCCTGCAACTTAGCATTAGCGGTAGAACTTAGCAGGCGAATGCACGTACTTATCGGTGCGACCAATTGTTGCCACTCTCGTGTAGAGGTAGACAACTTCACATGTAGGGTAGGCAACTTAGCATCAATGGTGTATATAACTTAGCAACAATGGGTATGCAGCTTAGCACTAGTGGTGCACAACTTATGTCTGGTGCTAGCCGACTTGGTACTAGTGTTAGGCAACTTAGGTGTTGTGCTAGTCTACTTACTACTAGTGGTAGCAACTTAGGCTTAGTTATAGCCATCCCCATTGCAGATTAGGCGTGATGCAACTAAACCCTATAGCTAGTGCAACTTAATTTAATGTGTCTAAAAAACTAGAATCATGGAAGAAGCAACTTATAAGGTGCATAAAATTCAGATTTATCTATCTACAACTAGATTGGATAATGGATGCAACTTAACCTTGCAGCTGCTGCAACTTTCTCTATTAGATATACAACTAGGTTCAACAATGGATGCAACTTACCTTAGCTGCTGCAAGTTAACATAATAATGGATGCAACTTAACTTAATACATGATGCAGCTTAACTTGTTGTTGCAACTTAACCCTATAGGTGTAGAACTTAACTTAATAATGGATGTGACTTAAACTTGTAATTCATGCAACTTAACATAATAAATGGATTAACTAAATTGCCCTATGGCTATTGCAACTTAACCTAATAATAGATGCAACTAAACCGTGTATCTCTTGCAACTTAACCTAATAATGGATGCAACGAAACGGCAGCGATCGGCCCGGATGGAGGCCTCGTGCTCCTTCGTCTCGCGCGTGAGCTCGACAAGACGCTCCTCAAATGCGACGTTGAGCTTCGCCATCTCGCGCTCCTGGACGACCTCCTCCCCGTCGGCGTCCGCGACGGCATCTGCCTCCTGCTTGGCGGCGGGGTCAAGCCCCTCCTCCGCGGCCTCGTACCAGTCGTCCACGGCCCAATCCACCATCTTCGCGTCCTCTGTCTTCTTCGCCACCCTCTCAGTATCGATACGGATCGCTTCGTCGTTGGCGACCCACCACGCATAATGCCGCTCCTCTTTTCCCGTCCGCGGGAACCTAGCGCGGGCGGCGAGGGAGAGCTTAGCCCACATGGTCTGCAGGGTGTGCGGCATGGCGATGGAGGAGGAGAGGGCGCCGGAGAAGGTAGAGGGGGAGAGGGCGGCGGAACGGGTGCGATCTGCGAGGCCACGCGCGCCGTCTTTTGTAGCCAGCGGCCTTGGTGGGAAACTTGGTTGCAAGCGTGCGCCCTAGTCCTTTTCGCGCGCGCGGGAACCCTGTTGCGCGCGAGAACTTTCCCGCGTTCTCTCGCCCGCCATTGTTGTCCCGTCGAGGCCCGCCATGGCGCAGGACCGTCCAGACAAGACGACCCATGTGGCGGCTTTATGTGTCACCGTGTTGGACGCAGCCGTGTGATCCAAACGGACACGTGGACGTGGGACGCGTGGACATCCATACGGCTTAAAACATTCATTTGGATCGTTCGTGCTGAAGATGTCCTAAACAGTAAAAATCTGACCAACATGCAAAGGGATAAGGTTGTCTTCCACCTCCTATGCGTTTTCAGATACAATTTCCCCAAAACTTAGCACGACTGGAGCAACGAGGCCGCGCCGGAGGGCGCACTGCACTGCTTTTCTGCCGTTGTACTTGTCGCCGCGCGCTGTTCGCTGGCCTCCGCCGCCACCTCAGTCTGCCTGCAAGTGCCTCGGAGTAGGACGGCCGGCTCCATGTGGGGTAATAAAGCCCGAGGCGGCGTGAATTAGGCCTGGGCCGGCGAGCTCTGTGCCCTGAATGGGAGGGGCGACGTCGGGTGTGTATCTGCAGGGAATAGGAGAGGCGACGCCGGATTCCAGCAACGCAGGGAGCATAGAGGCGCAACGATGGAGACGAGCCTACGGCGGGGTGAAGGTGGAGGCTGTCCCGGCGGCGTGCGGTGGAGGACCTCCCGGCGGCGCGCGGTGGAGGCGGGAGACCTCCCGGCGGCGAGCGGTGGAGGCGGGGGACCTCCCGGCGGCGCACGGTTGAGGCGGGGGACCTCCCGGCGGCGCGCGGTGGAGGGTGTGCCATGGCGACATGCAGTGCGGGTGTTGGGGCCTCGCTGGTCTCTTTTGTCGGGATGTGGCAGGATGGACTTGATCTACTTGATCAGACGGTCGAAAAACGAGTGCCCAAACAAGCCAAACAGCACCCGAGTACTTTTTAGCAATTGGCTCACGCAAATTGAACCAGAAAGCGACGCGTGTCAGCTAGCTAGCCCCACGCTGGCGACCGAAAAAGGCGCACGAGTACAGCGCCGCGCTCGCGACCCCAAACCAGCGCGAGTACAGTTGTATGCATCGCAAGAAGAACGGCCCGCATGCATCCGTCGCGAGTACCACGCCTGCATGCATCATCCCGAGCGAGCGAGTACACCTGGTGGGCATCCATCGTGAGCCAGACGCATGCATTAATCAATCAGCTAATCAATCATACAATTTCTCTCTCCCAATCTTAAGCTAGCACATCCTTCAATCAAAATAACTCACGTACGCCTTGCACCTTGAGCACAAGAACAACCAAATAAACCGATAAGTACAGTACAAATTCACACGGGTAAGTCACGAATAGCACTTACAACACACGAGTACAGTTGCGTATAACACACGAGTACAGTTAACAACATAGGCGATACAGTACATCGCACACGAGTAGGTCTGATCCCGGGCGAAATGCAGTCGTGCACACGGCAGTACGATCGCGCACAACACATGAGATTGAACACACACGCGAGTACAAGTACAATCACGCACACGGCGAGGTACAGTCGTCACACGGCGGTCATCACGCACACGAGTGATTGAACACACGAAGCGAGTACAAATGACCATGAGGCAGCGAGTATAAGAGCATCGCAACGAGTACAGTCGTGAACACGAGCAAGTGATGTTAAGTACGTCTGATCCAGGCACAAAGCGTCTGATTAAGCAGTAAAGGAAAAATGCCCAAATAAAACACTTGTCAGTTAAACAGTGATGATTAGTACACCAGAATACAATCATAATATTATTGAAAGAAAAAATTTTCAAACCTATCAACATGGGATCTAGTTTTGAAGATCTCGACGCGAGGATCTCAAAAGTGAAAACGGTTCGCAATTTGGACTTACGATTCTCAAGATATTTAATTTTGAAAAAACGAATCTAGAAGAAAAAGGGAAAAACAACACAATCTTCTCTCTCCTCCCCATCACTTACTTCTGACACGCGAGCGGAAACCACTTCAGGATTTCTGACACCACACAGCACCACTTGTCGCGTGCGAAGCGAGTTGTCTTCCCTTCGCGAAGGTCGGCCTTTTTTTAACGATTTGGATAGGTTTTGTTGGGATACGTGAGGATTTTTACTATGACACTGTGAAACTGAAAGGATTGCGATTTGGCGGTGCGTCTCTGCGGCGACCTCGCCGTCCTCGGCACTCGGCTGTCTTTACCGAATCTGCGGCAGCCAGGAGAGCCAGCCTCGAGTTCGGTGCCGGGCCAGCCGGGATAGACCTGGTCAACTCCCGGTAAAGTATCATACACTAGTATCATGGACATGATGCTAATTTATAATACTACCCTCACAATGCATAGAGTATCATAGTATCATAATATTTAATGTTTTGTAGAATCTCAATGTAAATTTGTGTACATAATATGTTTGCCATTAAGTTTTATAGTTTTACGTGCTATGATACGGTATCATATTATGATACCACTTCCATCTCTCACCTCATTAATTGATGCGCCACGTCACATTTTTGCCAACATTGGTATGCATAATACTACTTATGATACTCACATTGTGGCTGGTCTAATGTAGACATTGGAAGTTCCGGAGCTCTCGGCGGGGGATGCTTCCTCGCCCTTGTTAATTAATGTGGGTCTTTCTCGCTGTTTTTCTTGCGTGTCTTGAGAATCTGGGCTTCATTGTTGTGTTTTTTGCGGGACAGAGCCTTCAGAATTGCAGATAGGGAGAGACGCCTTACTTCTTTTGATATGCCAGGAAGAAATCAGGAGCAAGAAGCCGCGTGCGTCCGTTTGGGTGGGCGCGGACAGTGGTCGGCGTCTGCCCGGTATTTTGGGTCACGCGGTACACCAACGCAGCGGCCACCCTTTGGCCAACGCGGCCAATATATGGTCTATTTCTTAGGGAAATAGGCCATTTAGCCACATAGATTTATAAGTAATATCTAAAAAAATATAGAATAATATAAAATAAAATGTAGCATGACCAGGAAACGAAATGTGTCATTGAAAAATTACAAATTGAGATTGTCAACTCAATTTGTGCGGTCTGGGGTCTTCTCCCGCCTCTTCTCGAACCAAGCTCTCTTCACCGTGTCCATGGCGGTCAAATCGGCGGTCATGATCATGTGGTCCTCGGCTTGGCGTTTTAGCTCAACTTCCCTCTCCTTCAGCTCCACCTCTTTGGCCATATATTGGCCGCATTGGCCAAACAGGTGGCTCCACTGCAATTAGCTCCAATTCTTTCTCTTTGAGCTCCACTTTCCTAGCCCTCGTCTTGGCCTTGACCTCTTCAATCTCAAGCTTCCTCTTTTGGATATCGAAGTAGGTCTTCATGTCCTCTTCCTTCTCATGGCGCTTCCTCTCATCCCTCTTGCCCGTGGACACCTCTTTTTCAACATACATATCCTTCAAGGTGCCGACCAAATGCATGGCCGAAGCATCATGCTTCATGTCGCCCTTGGTTACCTTGTGGCCTCGTGGACGACTTGCACGAGAAGCGGAGCTACCGCAAGGCTGGCCACCATCAAGGTCAATGACCATGAAATCTTTGGCAGTCTTGCTGCCAATTAAGCTCGCCATGTACCCCTCGTTGAACATGGGGGTGCCCTGGAATTCCTTCCAACAATGAGAGAAGGCAAAGGTCCTTCCTTCGTTCGATGTTCTGAAGTAATCCAAAGTTTGCCACACCTAGACCAAAGCGAGACAACAATGACAAACGTATGTGCAAACAACGAAAGAACAAGTTGAGGTTAAGAACTATGCCAAGTCCTTCATCTTGATGCCGCTAACAGGAACCCGCCTCACGTGATGATACGCCGCCTGGAACTTGTTGCATTCCGTTTGAATTGTTCCCCACCTCTTTTGGAGGGAGCACTCGTTGCGTTCGCTGTAAAATCGCTCATCCCCGTACCGGTGATGCTCATGGAAGTATTCATGGATCCGGCGCCAGAATGTGGTCCCCTTCTGCTCGACACCTGTCAGTGGATTTTGCCTAATGGCCAACCATCCCTCGACGACCATTCTATCCTCTAGCTCCGTGTAGTTGCTGGTTCTTTTACTGGTCCGGAGACATCGACCTTGTGCAGTTGTGGCTTGTGTGAGCTCGTCGACGAACAACGGCTCCTCATTGATGTTCATGGTGCCGGCATGGCCAATGTTGTCCTCCTCTATGTTAATGGGAGGTGGCGGGGGAGCCTGCTCGGTCAACGGATATTGCATGGTGGTCCGCATCGTCGGTGGGTAAGACGGAGGGGCCTGTATCGTGGCCACTGCCTGCATAGATGGCGGCACACACTCAACCAACAATTCGCCGAACAGGGTGCGGGCACCGGTCATCGCTCCTGCGGGCTTTGGAGTGCGCTGCCGGCGCATGGTTGAGGTCAATGGACGAAGGCGACGGCCCCGGATGGACTCGCCCACCTCCGGTGACCCATCCCGTGGCGGGTACAATTACCGCCCCGTCGGCGGCATCATTTCATGCGTGCCAGGCGTGTACCCAAATGGGGCAGTCGACGGGGCTGTTGACCGGGGAGGAAGGGGCCGGGTCACGGACGAGGCAGAGCTTCCCGCTGAGGCTGAGCCGGCGCCTGGGACGGCCAGGTGCACGAGCGCGGTGTTGTCGTAAAAGAGCATGTCATGCTCTTGCATGGCCTTCGCCTTAGCCTGCGTTTGGAGGTGTTGGAACTGCTCGGCCGCCCTCTGCCTCTCCACCGCGGCAGCAGCTTCCCTCTTCCATTGTACGAGCGCCCTGCGCCGGTGGGCCCGCTTCTTGTTCTCGATCGCCCTCTACTCCGCGGTGAGCTCGGGCTTCGCCTTCTTCGTCGTTGCCGCGGGCTGCGCCGCCACTGGAGCGTCCACGACATGAGGCTCATGTAACATCCCAGAACTTAGGACAAACACGGGGTATATTTAGTAAAGGGTTGTGCATTGCATTGCAAAACGGGGGAAATTTTCACGCTTAATTGCATAACATCGGTACCTAAGAGGGATCGAGGTTTCTCTCTCGTTGAAATTAGGGTTAGAGTAATGAGTGCTATGAATTTTGACATGATCTATTTTGAATCTAGGGTTTTGAGAGGAGTTTGAATTTGCATTTCAAATTTGAATATTGAATAATAAAAGAATATAAGAAACCGTAATACAATTGAACTCATATTTTATAATTCAAACAATTATAAGATTCATACAATATATTCCAAATTTGGATTATCATCAATACAAAGTGTTCATAGGGAAACTTTGAGCTTTATTGATCATTCACACAAATATACATTGTCTTTATACAATCTTTGAATATTACAATAATATTGATCACAAACAAATAAGAAATGAGAAAGAAATGAAAATTACATATTAAGACTATTTTCCTAGACTACAACTTCTCAATTCTTCACTTGTTTTTCTCCAAATCTTGATCCATATTGAACCCTTCATAAACAACAAACAAATAGCCAAGGGTCTTGTATTTGAACAAGTGGCATTGCCACTTGGTCAGCAAAATAAGTAAAATGGTGTAGATAAACCTCAGGCAGAGGATCAAGTTCCAAGCCAAGACAATGAATCTGCCCACACAGCTCACTCACAAGTGACTCACCACAAGGGTGAAAGGAGGAGAAGACACACATGCACAAGCCAGACCTTGCTGTCGACCAAGCAAGCCACCAGGGCTTGCTATAAGTTGTACAGTGCCTAGTAGATAGGGGTAAACCATCCAGAAACTCAACAGCAGCTGATAGCTAGTTCATCCAGTTCATCCACCAAAAACCACCAAACATGAAACCATGGTGACATAAATCAAGTATTAGCCAGGAGCTTGGATGAGAAGGGTCAGCTGATCAAGATAAACCAACAAAAATCCTCTACACCAACAAAATACTTTGTCTAGGAACCAGAACAAGGTATATTTGATACCTGGAAAGGATCCAAAGGATCCAATCCATCCATAAGCATGCTCAACACACATAGCTTGGAGCAGATGCTCCACAGGGATTACTCATCACTTGGTAGTAACCACGTGATGCTGGCAATAGAGAGGCACATCAAGAACTAGTAAATCTAGTAGAGATAGATATGCATAAGTAAGCAAGAAAATATAGCATATCCAAGTTAACCAGATGAAACAAGCCTTGATAGCCAACTGAATCACCTAACACCACCTAACCCTTTTAAACCATCAGGCCCCATGTTCTTCAAAGGATACTCACAGTAGCATTTATTTACATGATTCCCTACTGTGAGGATCTCTATTTTTGTCAAAATCAACAATTTTATCCAACTGTGAGATGCAACCAGTAGCATTAGCAATAGTTACTGAGGTCACAACACAACACAAGCAAGCCATATCAAATAGACAAGACCTCATGACCTTATACAGACTTTGGATTTGTTTCCAACAAAGGTTGGAAATCAAATTCAATCCATTTAGTTTAACTGAATCATCACTAACACATGGTTCATCAATAAGAGGTGACAGTAACCATCCACAAACAAATAAGCATACACAATCCAGTGATTATCCTTACACAGTAAGCAACTATAGCTCCATCAGTAACAAGCATAACACCAATTGATCAAGCAACAACATCATGACCTACACATGACACTTTACTGAAGCCAAAGCTTCAGTAAAGGAACCAAGGCTTTCATGTAGTGCTTGACAGGCAACAACTTTAAGCAATAGGATCATAATTCAATCTTTGTCCACGTACAAGGTGATAAGCAGTTAATTAAAATTGCATTAGACATCAATTGCAACCTGGCATAGGTGAAGATTGAATCACCCAGTGTCCAGAACCAAGCAATTGCAAGGATTTAGTAACCATAGCAAGACAATGAAAGTAGATAGTGAAAGGATCGTATGCCGCACCTAGAGGGGGGGGAATAGGTGCTAACCAATTTTTAGTTCTTTTTCAATTTAGGCTTGACACAAAAGGTAAATTCTCTAGATATGCAACTAAGTGAATTTACCTATATGACAAGGATAACAACTAAGCAAGATATAGAGATAGAATAGGATAGAGTAACCGAGAGTGGAGCACGATGACACGGAGATGATTCCCGTAGTTCCCTTCCTTGCAAGAAGGTACGTCTACGTTTGGAGGAGTGGTTGCTACGAAAGCCAAACCAACACCACGAAGGCTTCACTCAGATCTCCGGTGAGCAACGCCACGAAGGCCTAGCCCACTTCCACTAAGGGATTTCCTCGAGGAAACCGGGCCTTTACAAGGTTCTTGGGGCACATATCCACAACCTAATTGGAGGCTCCCAAATCTGTTACAACACAACAATCAACAACAATATATCAACACAAATCAACTAGGGAACCAAATAGGAACACTAGCATGAGATCCCTCAAACAAGAGAGGGGAAATGAAGAACGCTTCGGTGAGGATGTAGATCGGTGTCTTCTCCTTCGAATCTCCAAAGATCAAGAGCTTTGGTTGGGGGAGGAAGGAGATCTTGCAAATCTTGTGTTCTTGAGGTGGCTCTAATGGTGATGAAGCTTGGCAGATTTTCTTGCAATGATTGAGCAACTTGTCCCTTTGGGAGAAAGCTATTTATATGGGTGGAGCAGATCTGGTTGGAGACGACCACTAACAGGAAGTTCGGCCAGATGGGAAGTTCCTTCACCTGCAACCACGGGCCGGAACTTCCGCCTGATGAAAATCTGCCAAAGCAAAGGGCGGGCGGCGAGCTTAGGTGGCGGAGTTCGCCAAGTTCGGCCAAGTTCCGAAACTTGCGAAACCTTACTGGAACTTACAGAGCCGCGACACGGAATTCGGAACTTGCCGGAAGTTGGGCGGAAGTTCCGGGCCGGAACTTCCGGCCAACTCCACCGAACTTCCGTCAGAAGAGAAACGAGCACTCGTGAGAAGCCTGCTGAAAATGACAGGAACTTCCGCCAGATTAGGCCGAACTTCCGCATCCAAAACTGCGAACTTCAGAACAGCAAAACCAATACACCGATCCAACATAATTTTTGATGGCTTGTACCTGTCTACATCAACACACATAAAAATATACATAGTGTTGACGTCAAACACACAAAACCCAAAAGGGCGGGAAATGTTCTTTCAATCTCCCCTTTTTGGTGTTTGATGACAACACAAGTATTTGCAAGGAATAGACAATGTAAACAACAATGTGAGAGATATAGAGGAGCTCCCCCTAGATGTGAGCAATGGTACATAAGAAGCTCCCCCTATATCTTGCATCCGTCTTCCAAAGGTTAGCAATACAACATAGTGATAAGCATATGAATAATGAGATCATGCACACATAGATAACCAAGGAAGACTCACATGCGGAGTTTACCATACACAAATAAGGTTCCAAGCACATAGATAGAGTTTACAAACCAAATAGCTAAGACATAGTTCGACATCATAAAGATAACTAGAATCACAAGCAATAAAAACCAAAGCCAACACGAGCTTGTGACTCCCCCAAATACCCACCGAAGAGCAACCTAACAAGGTCTCATTCTCCCCTTTGGCACCAAAGCACCAAAAAGGAAAAAGAATCTACGCGTCCCAAGGGTCGGCGTTAGCCCAGCCGGGAGGGAGGTTCGATGTGCGCCGGGGTAGGGAGGAGTGTGCGGAGGAGACTCGATCTCAAGACCATCTGGAGGGAGAGGCATGCCATGCTGAGAGACCCACTCTGCCTCCGGAGTGATGTTCTCCTCGGATCCGGGAGGAGACACTTCCACCTCAAGTGCCCTCATAATGCTCTTCTGACGGAGCCTTGACTTCTTGGCTTCAACATGCTACTGATACTGACGATGGTTGACTGCAGAAGTGAGGCAAAAAATCTGTCTCAAGCGGCGTGCTAGCTTGGAAGCCCAACTCGGTGGCTTCTCATCCATGGGGTTAACATCTTCAAGAGGAGAGTTGTGGCGCTTGGTCCTCAAAGTCTTCACTTCATGGGATGTGAGATTGAGTGGAATGGATTGAACGAGTCTAGCCTTGCAAGTATCCATCCAAGTGTCCTCAATGAGCTTCATAATGTACGGAGAAAAGGCGGGAAGCTTCTTCTCATACACACATGACCACATCTCATGGTAGATGTAGTCCATCACATCAAGCTTCTCACCGGTGCCCTTCTTAGCAAAAGAGTTTGCCATTAGATCCACTTCATAAAGATGTATCTCATCAAGGTTGCCACCCTTTGGTCCAATGGTTTCCCGGTAGACTCTAAGCATAATATCCCAAGTAGGGAGAAGATCCGCACTCTTGCCCGCTATACCCCAACCGGGGATGTAGAGGTTCTCCAAGACTTCCCTTGTTTGAGCCCATGAGCTATCATGGCACCTCCAACCATTTGCATTCACACCCGGGTAGCGAGGATATCCAAGGGCGGCTCCAAACTTTGCCAAGTTAGACTCAAGGAGCTTCTCATGAGTCATCCACCGAAATGTTCTTGCTTCATCTTGCTCAAAGTGGACGGTGGCATAGAATTGTTGAATCAACCCAACATCATAGTCCTTGTTGAGCTCCATAATGGGATAGAGCCCAAACTCTCCACACATGGCATAGGCTTCGTCAAAGTACTTGTTGGCGGCCATCTTCCCGGTGTCAATAGCATGTTGAGGAGCGACCCCCTTCTTGAATGGTATGTAGATCTCATAGAATATCTCCTCTTGGGTCTTGTTGTGGAACCGCTTATCCCCAACCCTATTGCTCCGAGGGGTGATGTAAGGGTATTTCACCCTTATCCATTATTTTGGTAACGATGTCACCGTGCTAAAGTATTTGGCCTAATATGTTTATAAGTACAATCTCAGGTATTAGGCAATGAGGCGTAAATGGTGTATCAAAGGAACAAGAAGGCTAAAGGTGACCCCCATTTCAACAACAATCAAAAAGGGGTTACAGAGAAATCCGGTCACCTGCCCGGTCCAACCGGGCCAGGAACCGGCCAGTCCGGCATGGTGGCCGGTCAACCGGCGGCAACCGGCTCCAAAGGAGGAGCCAGCAGTTCCGGCTTGCGCCTCAACCGGGCTCTCGACCGGCGGGTCCGGTGTTCGTCCGGTCCACCGGGCGCAACCGGCGCCAACCGCGCCAACCGGAGGAGCTCCAGACCAGCAAAGGCGTCCGGTCTCTGGCCCGGTCAGAGCTCTACGCCGGGCTGTCCGGTCTGTGGTCCGGCCAGACCGGGTCTCGAGGAAAAGCTGGTGGCAAGTGGCAACGGCCATATTTCGAAGAACACTATAAATAGCCCTTCTCCTACCTCTAGACAGTTAGGCACTACACTACAAGCTGTTCTTGAGCTCTCTCTCTCATACTCCATTGCTAGAAACACCAAAAGCCTCAGATCTCCCTCCTCCTCCCCCCAAACTCAAATCCCCGGGAATCATTAGAGGAGGACCCGATCTACCGTTCTACCAAGCCAAATCTCATTCCCCTTGTATTCATTGAGAAGCTTGCTTCCTAGGTTCCTGAAACCCTAGGTAGGCAAGAGGAGTCCGAAGTCCGGGCTGTGGATTTGCTCCTGGCAAGATTGTGAAGGTTTGGAGGCTACCTCAAAGTCTACCATGAGTGAGCTATTCCTTCGTGGGATAGGCTCCGGAGAATAGGGTGAGCCTTCGTGGCGCGGGGATCCTCGTGGGACCTCCACTCCTCCAAACGTGACGTACCTTGTTGCAAAGCAAGGGAACACGGAATACATCCTCGTCTCCGCGTGCTATCGGTTATCTCTAACCGAACTCCTTACTTGTGATTTAACTGCCTGTGAGAGCCTTCGTGCTCGAGTTAGCTGTATCCTCATATAGGTTGTTTCACCTAGTTTCCATTAGGCTCATCTTTATATTCCGCAAAGCCTAATATTGCAAAGAAAGAATTAAAATTTGTAGAAACCTATTCACCCCCCTCTAGGTTTACCATCTCTATACTTTCAATTGGTATCAGAGCATGGACTCTTATTAAGGGCTTCACCGCCTTAAGAGTGAGATGGATAAACTCTTCGAGGGTCTAGATGAAGACTCTAACCTTTCGGTTAAAGAGATGAAGTCTAGATTCTTGGCATATGAGGCCGAGAAGAAGAAAAAGGAGGATGAGCTACAAAACCAAATGGCAGAAATGACTGCCATGCTTAAGAACCTAACTGCGGGTGGAACTTCTAGTGGGGCTTCGGTCTCTAAGGAGTCCTACCATGATGTTAACTATAACTATCCTAGAAACACTTCACCCATGCCTCATATAAACCATAGTGGGACCGTTCCCCATTACGATGGAACTCACTTTCCACATTGGAAATCTGCTATGGAATCTCATATTCGCAGCTGCAGTGTGGAGCTTTGGGAGCTCATTGTTCATGGACATCGGGAGCCACAAGATCCCACTCGGTTGACCTCCACCGAGTTCTACAACCGTCAACTCAATGCATCCGCACGTGACAAGATTAGAAGTGGCATCAACCGCAAGCTTCTTGATCAAGTCGATGACATTGTCTCCGCTAAAGAGTTGTGGGATCGGATCGTAGTACTACAAGAGGGAACCGATTTGATCCAATCAGCTCTCTATGAGACCGCAAAGCAAGAGGCCTACCAATTCATGATTCGAGATGGAGAATCCATATTTGATGCCTATGCTAGGCTTGGTGCTCTGAAAGTAAGGGTCAAGGGACTTGGTGTTGAGAAGTACAATGACGGATTTGAGATGAACGAAGCCTTCATAAAATCCAAGGTCATTGCTATGATTGCCGTCAAACAAGAAGACACCAACCTTGGACTCAACTTGCAAATCATGACCAAGAGTGCCGATCTCAACTCCGATGATCTAGTCTCCTATGTGGCCGCCAATGAAAGCATGGCCAAAGCGGAAAGAGGCTCAAGGCAATGAACCGTGTTGATGAAGCCTCACATAATCATGAAGCATCACACAACCTTGCTCTCAAAGCTAGAGCCGACCATGAAAGCAAAGAAGACTATGAGATTGAAGAAGATGAAGAGATGACTTCAACTAGTGACATTGCTACCGACTTTGCTTTCTTTGCCAAGAAGTACAAGGCAAAGTTCCCAATGCTCCTCAATGACAAGAAGAAGAAGAGAACTTGCTACAATTGTGATGAAGATAACCACTTTGCAAATGAGTGCCCTTATGAGAAAAGGGTAGACAAGCCAAAGTTCATCAAAGGGGTCAAGCCAAGATTGAAGCCGAACCCAATCAACGATCGGTACAAGAAGAACAAGGGAAGAGCTTTTGTTGGGGCCGAGTACTTGTCCGATGAAGAAGAGGAAGATGAGGAGAAGGAGGCCGGAGTGGCCGGTTTAGCATACTCTAAGCCCGGGTCACTCTTCACATATGACTACTCCAAAGATTACTCCACGGAGAATGATGTTGGCTCTTCCTTCATGGCAAGAACAACTCAAGATGATGACTCCGATGACTCTCCCTCCTCTCCAATCATTGGCTCTTGTCTTATGGCAAGGGAAACCAAGGTAATGGAACCTCCACCTTCCCTATCTAGTGTTCTTGATGATGAAAACGAAGATCAAGAAGAATTAACTATGCTTAAGGAACTCTATGATGTTAGATGCACCCTTCGTGGTGAAGCTCTTGTCAAGTTTGATTTCTTGATGGACTCACTCAAAGAAAAGGATGAGTCCATTGAGGAATTAGAATATCAATTGAATGAGAAGGAACGGAGATTCAATCTCCTAAGATAAGAGCTAAAGACCGAAAGGTGCATATCTCAAGGCCTTAAGCAACAAATTGAAACTTATGAACTTGATAAAGTTAAGGACCTAGAAACTATTGATAGGGCTCAATTATTGACCCAAGCGCTCAATGCTTCAAAGGAGGAGCTTGAAGTTGCTCATGCTTCTCTCACTAGGGATCTTGACCACCTTGAAAGAGCTAACAAGCTTGTCAAGGATGAGCTCAAGAAACTTGGAGAGAATCATGATCTACTTCAAGAATCCTACAAAAAGGCTCTTGGATCAATGAAGGATCCCATTGATGTTGAAAAGCTTGCTTGTTCCTCCATTTCCTTTACTAGTGAGCATGCTAAACTTGTTGAGGAACATGTTCGTTTACAAGAGGAACTTTCTTTGCATGTTGAGACCAATGCATATCTTGAGTCCTTGGTGACCAAATATGGTCTTGACTATCATCCTAATGAATCTTCTTGTGAGCAAGCATCTATTCTTGAGGAAAATGTTAGGCTAACAAAGGAACTTGCAAAGTTCACCACCGCCAAGAACAAGATGGGATTGGATGACCTCTTGAGTAAGCAAAGGTCAAACAATCAAAAGTATGGACTTGGATATACTCCCAAGTCTCACAAGAAGAACAACTACAAGAAGGAGAAACCCGCTCAAGATAAGAACAAGAAGGTCACTAACAATGGCAAAGCCTCAAAGGGCAAAGCCACTAGTGGTGCCCACACGGGACCAAACGATCACTATGCATTATTTGTTGATTATTATGGTGATGTCTATGCTAACTATGTTGGCCCTCCTAATGGCTATGCTTATAGAGAGTACTCAATTTGGGTACCAAAATATATTGTTGCCATTGCAAAGGAACCCATTAATCGATGGGTTCCTAAATCCTCTACTTAATTTTGTAGGGGTATTCCTCCGGTGGTCCAAAATGGGTGTTTGATAGTGGATGCACCAATCATATGACCGGAGGAAAAGGTGTGCTTGATCAATTCATTGAAGATATCCACAAGAAGTCAAGCATTACCTTTGGTGACAACTCAAAGGGAAAGGTACTTGGGTATGGCAAGGTAGCAATCTCTAAGGACTTGTGCCTTGAGACGGTTATGCTTGTTGAACACCTTGGCTATAACTTACTTTCTATATATCATCTTGCCGATGCCGGTTACAATTCATATTTCACTAAATATTATGTGCAAGTCTTTAGGAGTGACAATCTCAAATTGGTCCTTGTTGGATTTGTGGAGAACAACCTTTATGTGGTTGACCTCTCGAAAGAGAGCCCCTCCTTCTCCACATGTCTAATGGCGGCCAAGCATGACGAAGGATGGTTGTGGCATCGCCGCCTTGGTCATGTTAACATGAGGAATCTTAAACAACTCCTAAAGGGTGAGCATATTGTGGGACTAACCGGTGTTTCTTTTGAGAAAGATCGTGTTTGTAGTGCATGTGTAGCCGGAAAGCAACTCAAGAAGAAGCATCCCATCAAGAGTATTGTTACCACATCTAGGCCTTTGGAGCTCCTTCATTTGGACCTCTTTGGGCCATCACACTATGATACTCTTGGTGGAAGCAAGTATGGACTTGTCATTGTTGATGATTACTCAAGATACTCTTGGGTCTTTCTCCTTAAGTCTAAGGACGAGACCCATAGAGAGTTCATCACCTTCGCCAAGAAAGCTCAACGTATGTATGAATCCGAGATCAAGGCAATTAGGACCGACAATGGCACCGAGTTCAAGAACTACACTATGCAAGAGTTTGTGGATGATGAGGGCATCAAGCATGAGTTTTCGGCGATACACCTCAACAAAATGGTGTTGTTGAAAGGAAGAACCGGACTATCATTGAGATGGCAAGAACCATGTTGAGTGAATTCAACTCACCCCACAACTTTTGGGGAGAAGCCATCTCTACGGCCGTCCACTACTCCAACCGGCTCTTCCTCCGTCCCCTCCACAACAAAACCCCATACGAGCTCCTCACCGGTAACAAGCCTAATGTCATGTATATTCGTGTCTTTGGATGCAAATGCCTTGTTAAGAACAACAAAGGAAAGCTCGGTAAATTTGAAACTAGAACCATAGAGGGTATATTTGTTGGATATGCGGAGAACTCTCACGCCTATAGATACTACAACCGGTCCTCCGGGACTATTGAAGTATCTTGTTCTTGGAGGATAATGGCTCCCAAGTGGAGCAAGTTGTGTTGCAGGTAATGATGATGATCCATCTAGTGCCATCAAGCATATGGGCATTGGACACATCCGGCCCATGGAGGTTCATAATGATGATCAAGATGATGGAGTAGATGTCTCAAGCACGCCACAAGTAGAGCCTAGCTCAACTCAAGCCGAACCATCAAGAGCAACTCAAGAACCATCCTCCACTCAAGATGAGTCTCAATCCGAAGAACAAGAAGAAGATCCTCATTCCATGGAGCAAGATCATGATGACGATCAAGAAACATCCTCAACTCATGATCAAGCTCAAGTGGTCCCTCATGATCAAGTACTTGCAAGAGATGAATTCATTGATCATGAAGGAACCATTCGGAAGATCAAGGCCGCTACAAGGGCAAGTGACATGAAAGTGGATCAAGTCCTTGGTAGCATCTCAAGAGGAGTGGTAACTCGTAGACACCATGCATTACTTATCACTTATTGTCAACATCATGCTTTTGTGTCTAGTTTTGAACCACTTAAGGTACATGAAGCCTTGGTTGATCCGGATTGGGTAATTGCCATGCAAGAAGAATTGGAGTGTTTCACTCGTATGGTCTCTAGTTGAGAGACCCAAGGATCATCACATCAATGTCATTGGGACCAAATGGGTATTCAAGAACAAGCAAGATGAGAATGGCATTGTTATACGAAACAAAGCAAGGTTAGTGGCGCAAGGATTTGCCCAAATAGAAGGTATGGATTTTGAGGATACCTTTGCGCCGGTAGCCCGTCTTGAAGCTATTCGTCTTTTGCTTGCATTTGCATCTTTCCACAATTTCAAATTATACCAAATGGATGTGAAAAGTGCATTTTTGAATGGTCCCCTAAAAGAAACCGCATATGTGGCTCAACCCCCGGGTTTCGAAGACCCATGCCGACCCAACCACGTGTATTTACTCCATAAGGCACTCTATGGTCTCAAGCAAGCTCCACGTGCTTGGTATGAGTTCCTTAGGGATTTCTTACTACATGATGGGTTTTGCATGGGTACGGTCGATTCCACCCTTTTCACCAAGCGGGTTAAAGGGGGTGGCCTCTTTATATGTCAAATATATGTTGATGATATTATTTTTGGTGGAACTAACCCCAATCATAACAAAGCTTTTGAGCTATTGATGACTAGGAAATTTGAGATGTCCATGATGGGAGAGTTGAAGTTCTTTCTAGGCTTCCAAGTGAGGCAACTTGCAAAAGGCACCTTCATCTCTCAAGAAAAGTATGTGAAGGACATGCTCAAGAAATTCAACATGACCAATGCAAGTCCAATGAAGACACCCATGCCCGTAAAGGGGCAACTTGGTTCATGTGACGGTGAGAAGGATGTGGACATAAAGGTATACCGCTCCATGATAGGATCCTTGCTCTACCTTTGTGCCTCTAGGCCGGATATCATGCTAAGTGTAGGGATGTGTGCTCGTTTTCAATCCGCTCCCAAGGAGAGCCATTTAGTGGCGGTCAAACGGATACTAAGATACCTTGTTCTCACTCCTACTCTCGGGCTATGGTATCCAAGGGGTCAACCTTTGAACTCATTGGCTATTCGGATTCCGATTGGGCCGGTGATAAGGTTGATCGGAAGTCTACCTCCGGGGCTTGCCAATTTATTGGCCGGTCATTGGTGAGTTGGTCATCCAAGAAACAAAACTCCACCGCCCTATCCACCGCCGAAGCCGAATACATATCCGCGGCATCTTGTTGCACTCAATTGTTATGGATGAAGCAAACCTTGAAAGACTATGGTGTGTCTCTTGGTACGGTGCCTCTTCTTTGTGACAATGAAAGTGCAATAAAGATCGCCAACAACCCGGTTCAACATTGTCGCACCAAACATATTGACATTCGCCATCACTTCCTACGTGATCATGTTGCCAATAAGGATATTGATCTCACTCATGTGGGAACAACCTACCAATTGGCGGATATTTTCACTAAGCCTTTGGATGAAGCCCGCTTTGTTAACTTGAGAGGAGAACTTGGTATTCTTGATCCTAAAAACTTGGATTGATTAACTTCTTGCACTATATTCTTGCATTTATCTTGCTATCTAGCTTAGAGGTATAGCACATGTGGGGATAGTCATCTTACCATGTCTTGGTATGATGCATACCTATGTGTGCAACATAAATAGACCCAATGTCATTATATGGACCCAAGCATGTCTCTTCGAGGTCTCATGACATTTGCGCTTTCACATAGGGGGAGTAATCCCCCGCCCCTCATTGAGCCTTCATTACAACTTGATTTGACTACATAAGGCCAAATGATCTTATTGCAAAAACTATTTCAAAATGCTCTTATGATTCTTGATATACTTCGAATCATGCCCATTGTTGCTATTCACATCTTGTTTGGATTTTCTCTCCAATGGGTATGCCTAGAGAACTTTGTGTTTCCAACCCCATGTCTATGCTCATCTCATCATCATCTATCTATCTATATGTACATGTCATCATTTGAGCACTTACACACACTTACACACAGCATAGGGGCAAAAACGAGGCAAAATTAGACAATTCTGGGCTGGCCGGTCGCTGGCCCGGTCGGACCGGGTCCCTGACCGGATGGTCCGGTGGACCGGGCGGCAACCGGAGTCTGGGCCGGGTCAGCCGGTCACCAGCCCGGTCTGACCGGAGATCTGACCGGTCGCGCGGCCCACTATATATTGGGAAGAGATACCCTTTGGGGTCATCTTCCCCATTGTTCCCCAATCCCCAACCTCCATGGCCGGCGCCCTCAACACCTCCACCAAGATCTAGGCACTTCCCACCACAAGAACTTCCCCAAACTTCACCACACCATAGATCGGGGCCATTGGAACATCTCCACCGAAGGATTTGGTCCCTCTCCGACTAGCTTGGGAATTTTTGGAGTTCTTGGTTTTCAAGCCCTACCTTGTGTTCTTCTTGTTCCCTTGATCAAGGAGGACAATGTCTTCGGGTAATGTACTCTCCTTTCCTCCCTAAGTTCTAGTCCTCCTCACACATTGCAAGTTCTTGCCAAAATTTGAGGAAATCTTAGGGTTAGGTTTAGGGTTTGCAAGTCCTCATGCCTTTAGAGTGTCTCTCAACACAAAGCACATTCTCCACTCTATTGCTATAGCATGTACTCAAGTTTTTCGAGTTTTTGCATGAATTTGTGGTAGAAATCTGGGCACAACATCACAAATCGACGAACCCGGTCTGACGCCCGGTCGACCGGCCGCTCAACCGGCCGGCCCGGCGTGTGGCCCGGTCAACCGGTCGGACCATCCGGTCTGCTGCCCGGTTCGACCGGCCTGTGCGCCGGGTTGCCCAGTTTTCGCACAAATCTCATCACTACACTTGGGTATATGCTATGCTTTTTGGATTCCCTCTTATTGATGACATGTACACTTACCCCACTGCTATCCTTGCTATATTTTCTCATTCACAGGAAGTTGGAGTGGTGAGCCATCACGTGGCCAAGTTGCCAAGCGAGGTCGGACGGCTGATCCTCCCCGCCGTTCTAGTAGCCGTGCACCCCCCCAAGCTCAGCAAGGTACTGACACTGGCAGCTCAGCTCGGGGCAGAACCAAGTCTGTTGCTACCAAGCGCAAGGATAAGAATGTTGTCCAAGAGGATGATGAGGCTGTACCAACCATCAATGTTGGGGCTGCAAACCGTCTTGAGTGGCAGGAATGGAGGACACTGAATCCGTATCGCTTTGAGAAGCCAACTTACACTCGTTCGGACAAGGCATTCTGGACCAACACACAAGCAGCCCTCTGGGAGGGTTTCTATGATTCTCATGAGTTTATGAAGCATGGGAATATTGTATCACCCAAGGCTATCAATCCTGAAGAACTTGCCTTGCATGAAGCCACCAAGTATCGGTTTGTGGTTCAAACCTTGAGGAGTCTGGGATTGTATGATCTTGTATGCCTCAAGCCTGATGATACTCAAGATGATCCTACCTTTTGTCCCCTCCTTGTCCGTCAGTTTCACTGCACTGTCTTCTTCCATGATGATGAAGACCGCACCCTCACTTGGATGACCGGCAAGACAAAGTACTCATGCTCCTACTCTCAGTTCCGTGCAGCCATGGGTTGTGGTGATGACAGTGATCCAGGGTACAAGATTCATTCACGGTCCAGGTGTACTAGGGGTGACATCTCTTTCTGCTATCCTGCAAACCCTACGCCTGGACCTCCCACCATCTCTGGGATGTACTACTCCTATTTGGTACTTGCCAAGCTGTTCCGGGAGAACCTCATCAGCAAGTCTGGAGACCACAGTGAAGTCCGGAACTATCACCTCAACTTGATGTACTATTGTCATCCTGACAGGGTGAGGAAGATTGATGGCTGTGATCTTATCTACTGTGAACTGAAGAGGGCAATTATGGACCGCATGACTCCCAACTACGCCCAATATGTTCAGCGGCTCATCAACTACATTGTTCCTGCTCCTCGGAACGTTATTGGTGAGAAAGTCATCATGGATCCATTCAAGTTCCCCATTCAGGAGGCCACTCGTCCAGACGTTCCCTCCATGATGCCCACCACTGAGCGCCGCTCCAAGGCACACCATGATCATGATGCTAGCTCCAGTCACACTCAGCGCTCCCAGCATGGGGCCGCTCGTTTCTTCACATGCATGTTCCAAATGTGCAAGAGAACCCATGATGTTGCCCATCAGACCCTAACATGACCCAAGAGACACGGAGGCGCCAGAATGAATTCATGGCCTCAAGGAACCACCCTGTTCCTCCTCCTGGACCTGAGATGGAGCCTGTGATAGCACCTCAGTGGGAGATGCCTCTTCTTACCGATGAGATGCTCCAGAACTTTGACTTCTCCGTGTACGCTCATGGTGCTCTCCCTAGGCCTGCTCGTGCTCCTCCTGCTGACTATGCTGATGAGCGTGATGATGATGCGGGAAATGATGATGCGGTGATGATGATGCCCGTGATGATGATGCACGCGAGAGCTCCTCCTCGCTTGGGTTTGGTCACTACTGATGGGTGCGATAGCATCTCTCCTCTTTTCTTCGCCTTTTTGGTGTTCCGATGCCAAAGGGGGAGAAGAGAGTAGAGTCTAGACCACGGGGTTCTTTGCCACAAGCCATGGGAGTTGCTTTATTTGGATTTTATATGGCTTGTGCTAGTTTACTTTGAGTTTTCCAAGAACCATTTGCTATTCGTGTATGGATATGTATGGATGACTATTATGTGTGCTACTCCATGTTAGGATGATTATGCTATGCTTATATATCTTGATATGCACATCTCCATACCATGCTTGTTTCCTAAAGATATTGGGGGAGCTTCTCATGTTTCTCAAATGGTGCACTTTGCATTCAAACGCAAATTCTCCAAGTGCACACATTATGGGGGAGCTTTCGTAATATCTTATATGGAATCAAGGTTTAGAGCTTATCATAACATCTATTTGTGACTCTAGCTCGGTTTGTCATCGTATACCAAAAAGGGGGAGATTGTAAGGGTATTTCACCCTTATCCATTATTTTGGTAACGATGTCACCGTGCTAAAGTATTTGGCCTAATATGTTTATAAGTACAATCTCAGGTATTAGGCAATGAGGCGTAAATGGTGTATCAAAGGAACAAGAAGGCTAAAGGTGACCCCCCATTTCAACAACAATCAAAAAGGGGTTACAGGAGAAATCCGGTCACTGCCGGTCCAATCGGGCAGAACCGCCAGTCCGCATGGTGGCCGGTCAACCGGGCGGCAACCGGGCTCCAAAGGAGGAGCCAGATTCCGGTTTGCGCCGGTCAACCGGGCTCTCGACCGGCGGGTCCGGTGCTCCGTCCGGTCCACCGGCGGCAACCGGGCGCCGCCGCCAACCGGAGGAGCTCCAGACCAGCAAAAGGCGTCCGGTCTCCGTCAGGACCGGCCTCTACGCGGGCTGTGGCCCGGTCAGACCGGGTTCGTCGAGGAAAAGCTGAGGTGGCAAGTGGCAACGGCCATATTTCGAAGAACACTATAAATAGCCCTTCTCCTACCTCTAGACAGTTAGGCACTACACTACAAACTGTTCTTGAGCTCTCTCTCTCATACTCCATTGCTAGAAACACCAAAAGCCTCAGATCTCCCTCCTCCTCCACCCAAACTCAAATCCCTCCGGGGAATCATTAGAGGAGGACCCGATCTACCGTTCTACCAAGCCAAATCTCATTCCCCCTTGTATTCATTGAGAAGCTTGCTTCCTACGGTTCCTTGGAAACCCTAGGTAGGCAAGAGGAGTCCGGAAGCATCCGGGCTGTGGATTTGCTCCGGGCAAGATTGTGAAGGTTTGGAGGCTACCTCAAAGTCTACCACAAGTGAGTGAGCTATTCCTTCGTGGGATAGGCTCCGGAGAATAGGGTGAGCCTTCGTGGCGCGGGAATCCTTCGTGGGACCTCCACTCCTCCAAACGTGACGTACCTTGTTGCAAAGCAAGGGAACACGGGAATACATCCTCATCTCCGCGTGCTATCGGTTATCTCTAACCGAACTCCTTACTTGTGATTTAACTGCCTGTGAGAGCCTTCGTGCTCGAGTTAGCTGTATCCTCATATAGGTTGTTTCACCTAGTTTCCATTAGGCTCATCTTTATATTCCGCAAAGCCTAATATTGCAAAGAAAGAATTAAAATTTGTAGAAACCTATTCACCCCCCCCCCCCTCTAGGTTTACCATCTCTATACTTTCAGGTGAGGTAAGGGTTCATGTCACGGAGCTCCTTGTACTCATTGTATTGCATGCCCTTCACGGATATGTGTATGTTCCTCCCACGAACAGCCGGTGACTTGTGCCTCTGAGCAGCTTGCTGACGAGCGGTGAGCTTGGATGGTCGGGTTTGCTCAAGCTCTTCCTCAACTTCATCCACATGATCCTTGCCTCTCTTCTTGGAACTACCTGATGACGGAATCAACATGATAGGAATGATGAAAGAGAACACATAAGCAAGGAGGCCAAACACCAGAGCATGCACAGGATATCGGGTAACAGCAGAAAAATTCGTTCCGGTGAGAACCGGCGGAAGTTCCGCCCCGGGCGGAAGTTCCGGCGTGAAGGGCCGGAACTTCCGGCTGTTCGAAAACAGCGGTAGTTTCTCACCAGATCTGAGGCAATGGCTAAGAGACCCGCATTACCACGACATCCTAAGCACGATCTAGTAGAGGAAAGGCATCTAGAGGATTTCTACCATAGCTTTGCCTAGAGTATGCCCTATATTTCATCTAGTGAGGTCTACCCACACATAGAGAGGGAGAGGGCACAAACCGGGGGGAGCCATGGAGGAGAAGAGGGAGAGGATGCCGATCCACGGAGACGATCCGGCGGGGAGCGCCGGAGGAGGGAGATCCGGCCGGAGGAGCAGCAGCCGTCACAGGGGAGGAGCACCACCAAATAGATCTTGTAAAGGGGAAAAGTGGGGAAGATGGAACTGCTCACCCGTTCGGCCCATATATATAGTGGCCACTTAAGGCCGGAAGTTCCGCTCGTTGGAGCCGGAACTTCCGGTCTCTCAGGAACCACCCAGTCAGGACACGAAAGGCTGAATAGGCGGAAAGGATGCCGGCCGGAAGTACCGGTCGAAACGACCGGAACTTCCGGTGGAACAGGAAATTGTGCCCAAAAATAGGATTTTGACACGAACGAGGTGCACTTGGAGAAGGTGAAGGATATGTCTTAGATGAGATAGGCTTAGGACAGATACGCCAAACTGTGAGATGGTACATGATCACTCATTTTTGCAAATAAATCAAATGAAGGCCAAAAATGAGTGATTTCCCATAAACAAGGAGATGTCAATAAAATCCAATGAAAATCCAAACAACTCCAACTCTTCACGAAGAAGAGTGTGGTGGCCTAGGCCACCATATATGAGTGTTATGGTATGGCACCGCGAAGATATATCTAGGGTCCAAACCAATACTCATCATTTAAGCTCACATATCAACATATGATATACCGAGAATGAAATCTTTAATGTTGGCATTATGGGGGAGGGATAGCTCATAAAATAAACCGCACTCCCCTATTTATGCCCACATCTAAACCAAATGTTTTGAGACGATGGTCAAGCTAAGATGGTTGATACTCCTTGATCGATGATTAGCTCATTCCTCAAATAAGTGAACCTTGCTTCATCAAGAGGCTTCGTGAATATATCGGCAAGTTGATCTTTGGTAGGAACATAGATGAGCTCAATATCACCACGGGCAACATGATCCCTAATGAAGTGATTCCGGATCTCAATATGCTTCGTTCTTGAATGTTGCACCGGATTATAGGCAATCTTGATAGCACTTTCATTGTCACATAAAAGAGGCACTTTGTCACAAATGACACCGTATTCCTTTAAAGTTTGCCTCATCCATAACAATTGAGTGCATCCACTTGCGGCGGCAACATATTCGGCTTCGGCGGTGGAGAGAGATATGCAATTTTGCTTCTTAGATGACCAACACACCAAGGACCTACCAAGAAATTGGCAAGCCCCGGAGGTTGATTTCCTATCATCCTTGTCTCCCGCCCAATCCGCATCGGTGTACCCATTGAGAATAAAACTTGAGCCTTTGGGGTACCAAATACCATATCTTGGGGTATCAACCAAATATCGAAAGATTCTCTTGAGAGCTATCATGTGGCTCTCCTTAGGAGAAGCTTGATACCTTGCACACACACCAACACTCAACACTATGTCCGGTCTAGATGCACAAAGGTAAAGCAAGGATCCAATCATGGAGCGATATACCTTTTGATCCACCTCTTTACCATTGGGATCAAGTGCAAGATGACATTTGGTAACCATAGGAGTGGCAACACCTTTCATCTCGGTCATCTTGAACCTCTTGAGCATGTCTTGGAGATATTTTGCTTGGTTGATGAAGGTTCCTCCTCTCAATTGCTTGATCTCAAAACCAAGGAAGAACTTCATCTCTCCCATCATAGACATCTCAAACCTATCGGTCATAAGCTTTGAGAATTCATCATTGAAAGCTTTGTTAGTAGAGCCAAAGATAATATCATCAACATATAATTGGCAAACGAAAAGCTCCCCATTGACCCTCTTAGTAAAAAGAGTGGGATCGATTAGCCCAACATCAAACCCACGGTCTACCAATAATTCCTTAAGGTGCTCATACCAAGCTCTAGGAGCTTGTTTGAGACCATAAAGAGCTTTATCGAGCTTGTAGACATGGTTAGGGAAGTTGAGATCCTCGAACCCCGGGGGTTGCTTAACATAAACCTCTTCATGAATAGGACCATTAAGAAATGCACTTTTCACATCCATTTGTTGTAACTTAAAGTTATGATGCGATGCATAAGCAAGAAGGATACGGATGGACTCAAGACGAGCCACGGGAGCATAGGTTTCCCCAAAGTCAATTCCCTCAACTTGAGAGAACCCTTGAGCCACCAATCTTGCCTTGTTCCTCACAACATTCCCAAACTCATCTTGCTTGTTCTTGAATATCCATTTAGTGCCAATAACATTGCGGCACCCCTTTGGCTTCTCTACTAAAGTCCACACTTTGTTGCGCTTGAAGTTGTTGAGTTCTTCGTGCATAGCTTCCAACCAATCCGAATCTTCAAGGGCTTCAAATACTTTCTTGGGTTCCACTAAGGAGATATAAGCATGATGGTTGCTAAAATTAGCCAATTGCCTTCTTGTGGAAACCTTTGCCCTTACATCAAGAACCTTGTCATGAGTGTGTTCAAGACGCTCAAGTTGCCTTTCTCTTCTTGCTAGACGACGGGCCTCGATCTCCTCCTTGGTTCTTCTTGGCCTTGGAGGTGTCACTTGATCAACTTGATCATTTGGGTCCCCGTCTTGACCTTCCACTTGAGCAACCACAATTTCTTGTGGGTGATCAACATCATGTGCTTGATCTTGGACATCATTTGGTGTGGAGCAAATATCAAATGGATACTCATCGGAACCATCATGAATTCTTGGTTGATCGTGACCTTGATCTTGTCCTTGATCTTGCACACTAGAGAGAGGGTGTTGTTCTTGTTCTTGGGTTGGTGCATCATTTGCTTCACTTGATGGGGTTTGTTGATGTTGAGAAGATGAGGGCTCCACCGTGGTAGAGCATAGTCCTTCCCGAGACGCCACACCGTGTCCCTCAATGGGGCGGAAAAATCCCACACCCATTCTTACTATGGCATCTTGAGGTATTTCATCACCTGCACAAACATCAACTTGCCCCACTTGGGAGCCATCATTTTCTTCGAACTTCACACTACAAGATTCAATGATAATCCCGGAGGATACATCAAAGATTCTATAAGTGTGAGATTCGGCACCGTAACCAATAAATATACCCTCCAAAGCTTTAGGAGAAAATTTAGACAAACAAACCCTTTGATTTTGTAGAAACACTTACACCCGAACACCTTGAAGTATGAGATATTAGGCTTGTTCCCGGTGAGTATTTCATATGGAGTCTTGTTCAAGCCCTTGCGGAGATAGAGCCGGTTGGAGGAGTGACAAGCGGTGGAGATGGCTTCGGCCCAAAAGTTATAGCGGGATTTATACTCCGCCATCATAGACCTTGCCATATCCATAAGAGTCCGGTTCTTCCTCTCCGCAACACCATTTTGTTGAGGGGTGTAAGCAGCGGAATATTGATGACGAATCCCCTCATCACTAAGAAAATCATTGAGTGTGTAGTTCTTGAACTCGGAGCCGTTGTCACTTCTTATTGCCATAATGAGGAGGTTGTGTTGGCGTTGCACCTCGGTAGCAAAGTCAATGAATATTTGTTGAGTCTCATCTTTCGTCTTGAGAAAGTAGACCCAAGTGTATCTTGAGTAGTCATCGACAATCACCAAGCAATGTTTCTTCGCACCAAGACTTGCATGAGTAACGGGACCAAAGAGATCCACATGAAGGAGCTCCAAAATCCTCTTGGAAGAGATGATGGTCTTGCTTGGATGCGGAGAGTCATGCATTTTGCCTTCAACACAAGCCCTACAAACACGATCTTTGGCAAAAGACACATTTTCCATTAGTCCCACAATATGGTTCCCCTTGTGAAGACTTTGCAAAGTTCTCATGTTGACATGGGCTAGGCGGCGATGCCACAACCAACCCATGTCCGCCTTTCCGAATAGGCACATCGCACTTGACGTGGTGGTCCCCGAAAAGTCCACCACATACAAGTTGTGTTCGCGATACCCAACGAAAGCGACTTTTAGAGTCTTGCTCCACAAGAGGACCACAATATCATTATCAATAAAGACGGCGAAACCCATCTTGCCAAGGGCGGAAACGGAAAGTAAATTGTAACCAAGGGTTTTGACAAGCATGACATCCACAAGAGTAATGTTGTGTGCAACCACAACCTTGCCAAAACCCAATACCTCGGATGTAGAATTATCGCCAAAGGAGACGGTGATATCATTTATGTTAGGCCTCAACTCCTTGACGAGGTTCTTGCCGCCGGTCATATGACTTGTACATCCACTATCAAGTACCCATTTTGAACCTCCGGCGGCATAGTCCTACATGAGATCAATTCTTGGATTTAGGTACCCATTTTTCAATGGGTCCTCTTTTGTTAGCAACAAGGGTCTTTGGAACCCAAATAGACCAAGCAACATAACCATCATATGGACCAACATATTTAGCATAAACATCACCATAATAATCTTTAAAGAGAATATAGTGAGGGTTATCTATTCCCGCACCATCATCATTAATGGTGTTGCCCTTTCGGGGTTCACCATTAGCTTTCTCATGTGCGGGCTTGGTCTTTTTCTTGTTTGCCTTTTTAGCCTTGGCATTGAAACCAAGTCCCTCCTTCCCATTGTTTGACCTTTGCTTACTCAAAAGATCATCCAAGGAAAGTTTACTTTGGGGAGAGGAGGTCCTAGCAAGTTCATCTTTCAACCTAGCATTTTCCTCAATTATATTTGCATGATCACATGAAGGAGTAGAGGTACTAGGTATGTCATATGAAGCAAGCCTAATTTGAAGTTGCTCATAAGACTTGGAGAGGAGAGTGTATTCACTCTTCAAGGCTTTGTGAGCCTTGTCTAGTTCATCTAGATCCTTCACAAGTTTCTCATGATCAACACCAAATTTGGCCTTTTCCTTTGTAAGCACTTTAGTCTTAGCTCTAGCAAGATCTATAGCTTTAGTGAGCTTGTTAATTTTATCTTGAGGCTCTTCAAGAGTTTCTAGCCTCTCCTCAAGAGAAGCTATAGTTTCTTGACTTTCCTCAAGAGCATTTTTAAGGGCATGGATTTCAAGAGAGTCTTCTCTCTCTATTTGACCCTTTTTCTCAAGCATATCATTTTGTTGAGCTATACGAACCATGAGGCTAGAAACATGCTTCTTAGTGTTACCTTGAAGGTTACTAATGAACTCATCAAACTCTAGCATCTCTTGTTTCACTTTTAGACTAGCGGGGTCAACCCCTAGATCATTAGCAATGCTAGGCATAGAGGGGTTAGGAGATGATACCTCGGAAGATTTAGCCATAAGGCAACTTTCTTCCTCCACATGAATGACCTCATTGGGGGATTCACTTGGTGATGAAGAGTTAGTGGAGAGGGAGGCAAGAGCAACCAATCCATTAGAGGTTGCATCTTCTTCATCATCAACATCATCATCTCCGGAGGTATACTCTTCTTGAGTTGATAGCACAATAGGTGTGTCCAAGGTGGACCTTGCCATGAAGCAATGTGCATTCTTGATATGAGGGTTCTCATTGGGAGATTCAAAGAGAGATGAAGAGGGTGTGTTGGTGGTGACGATGGCGGCCAATTCCTTTGAGCTTTCTTCATCTTCATCACCACTAGAACTTTCAACTTCATCGGAAGAATATTCTTCCCTTGTTACTAGCACAACTCTTGAGGGCCTCTTGCCCTTCTTGGTCTTGTTGTTGTAGAACTTCTTGTTGAGGGGCTTTGAATATTTTCCCTTTGAGTCTTTGCTCTTGTCCTTGGGAATGAGCCTCCCATTATGAAGCTCTCTATTCTCATAGGGGCTGATGGCGTGTATTTCACACGTTCGTTGGGCAACCCCAAGAGGAAGGTATGATGCGCACAGCAGCAAGTTTTCCCTCAGAAAGAAACCAAGGTTTATCGAACCAGGAGGAGCCAAGAAGCACGTTGAAGGTTGATGGCGGCGGGATGTAGTGCGGTGCAACACCAGGGATTCCGGCGCCAACGTGGAACCTGCACAACACAACCAAAGTACTTTGCCCCAACGAAACAGTGAGGTTGTCAATCTCACCGGCTTGCTGTAACAAAGGATTAACCGTATTGTGTGGAAGATGATTGTTTGGAAAACAGTAAAAGTAGTAGATTGTATTTCAGTAAAGAGAATTGGACCGGGGTCCACAGTTCACTAGAGGTGTCTCTCCCATAAGACGAACAGCATGTTGGGTGAACAAATTACAGTTGGGCAATTGACAAATAAAGAGAGCATGACAATGCACATACATATCATGATGAGTATAGTGAGATTTAATTGGGCATTACGACAAAGTACATAGACCGCCATCCAACTGCATCTATGCCTAAAAAGTCCACCTTCAGGTTATCATCCGAACCCTCCAGTATTAAGTTGCAAAGCAATGACAATTGCATTAAGTATGGTGCGTAATGTAATCAACAACTACATCCTTAGACATAGCATCAATGTTTTATCCCTAGTGGCAACAGCACAACACAACCTTAGAACTTTCCACGTCCCAGTGTTAATGCATGAACCCACTATCGAGCATAAGTACTCCCTCTTGGAGTTACAAGCATCTACTTGGCCAGAGCATCTACTAGTAACGGAAAGCATGCAAGATCATAAACAACACATAAGCATAACTTTAATAATCAACATAACAAGTATTCTCTATTCGGATCCCAACAAACGCAACATATAGAATTACGATAGATGATCTTGATCATGATAGGCAGCTCACAAGATCCGACAATGATAGCACAATGGGAGAAGACAATCTAGCTACTGCTATGGACCCATAGTCCAGGGGTAGACTACTCACACATCACACCGGAGGCGACCATGGCGGCGTAGAGAGTCCTCCGGGAGATGATTCCCCCTCCGGCGGGTGCCGGAGGCGATCTCCTGGATCCCCGAGATGGGATCGGCGGCGGCGGCGTCTCTGGAAGGTTTTCCGTATCGTGGTTCTCGTCTGGGGGTTTCGTCACGGAGGCTATTTGTAGGCGGAAGGGCAGGTCAAGAGGCGGCACGGCCCCACACCACAGGCCGCGCGCCAAGGGGGGCCGCGCCGCCCTAGGGTGTGGCCCTCGTCGCCCCTCTTCGTCTCTCCTTCGGACTTCTGGAAGCTTCGTGGAAAAATAGGCCCCTGGGCTTTGATTTCGTCCAATTCCGAGAATATTTCCTTACTAGGATTTCTGAAACCAAAACAGCAGAAAACAGAATGGCACTTCGGCATCTTGTTAATAGGTTAGTTCCTAAAATGCACGAATATGACATAAAGTGTGCATAAAACATGTAGATAACATCAATAATGTGGCATGGAACATAAGAAATTATCGATACGTCGGAGACGTATCAGCATCCCCAAGCTTAGTTCGCTCGTCCCGAGCAGGTAAAACGATAACACAGATAATTTCTGGAGTGACATGCCATCATAATCTTGATCATACTATTTGTAAAGCATATGTAGTGAATGCAGCGATCAAAACAATGTATATGACATGAGTAAACAAGTGAATCATATAGCAAAGACTTTTCATGAATAGCACTTCAAGACAAGCATCAATAAGTCTTGCATAAGAGTTAACTCATAAAGCAATAATTCAAAGTAAAGATATTGAAGCAACTCAAAAGAAGATTAAGTTTCAGCGGTTGCTTTCAACTTGTAACATGTATATCCCATGGATATTGTCAACATAGAGTAATATAATAAGTGCAATAAGCTAGTATGTAGGAATCAATGCACGGTTCACACAAATGTTTGCTTCTTGAGGTGGAGAGAAATAGGTGAACTGACTCAACATTTGAAAGTAAAAGAATGGTCCTCATTGAGGAAAAAGCATCGATTGCTATATTTGTGCTAGAGCTTTGATTTTGAAAACATGAAACAATTTTGTCAACGGTAGTAATAAAGCATATGCATCATGTAAATTATATCTTATAAGTTGCAAGCCTCATGCATAGTGTACTAATAGTGCCCGCACCTTGTCCTAATTAGCTTGGACTACCTGGATTATCACCGCAATACATATGCTTTAACCAAGTATCACAAAGGGGTACCTCTATGCCGCCTGTACAAAGGTCTAAGGAGAAAGCTCGCATTGGATTTCTCGCTATTGATTATTCTCAACTTAGACATCCATACCGGGACAACATAGACAACAGATAATGGACTCCTCTTTTAATGCTTTAAGCATTCAACAACAATTAATTCTTTTCTCATTAGAGATTTGAGGATTGTTGTCCAAAACTGAAACTTCCACCATGGAACATGGCTTCGGTTAGCGGCCCGATGTTCTTCTCTCACAATATGCATGCTCAAACCATTCAACTCAGTGTAGATCGCCCTTACTTCAGACAAGACGAACATGCATAGCAACTCACATGAAATTCAACAATGAAAAGTTGATGGCGTCCCCAGTAAACATGGTTATCGCACAACAAGCAACTTAATAAGAGATAAAGTGCATAATTACATATTCAATACCACAATAGGTTTTAAGCTATTTGTCCCATGAGCTATATATTGCAAAGGTGAATGATGGAGTTTTAAAGGTAGCACTCAAGCAATTTACTTTGGAATGGCGGAAAATACCATGTAGTAGGTAGGTATGGTGGACACAAATGGCATAGTGGTTGGCTCAAGTATTTTGGATGCATGAGAAGTATTCCCTCTCGATACAATGGTTTAGGCTAGCAAGGCTTATTTGAAACAAACACAAGGATGAACCGGTGCAGCAAAACTCACATAAAAGACATATTGAAAACATTATAAGACTCTACACCGTCTTCCTTGTTGTTCAAACTTAATACTAGAAATTATCTAGACCTTAGAGAAACCAAATATGCAAACCAAATTTTAGCATGCTCTATGTATTTCTTCATTAATGGGTGCAAAGCATATGGTGCAAGAGCTTAATCATGAGCACAACAATTGCCAAGTATCACATTACCCAAGACATTTATAGCAATTACTACATGTATCATTTTCCAATTCCAACCATATAACAATTTAACGAAGGAGAAACTTCGCCATGAATACTATGAGTAGAAACCAAGGACATACTTGTCCATATGCTACAGCGGAGCGTGTCTCTCTCCCATAAAGTGAATGCTAGGATCCATTTTATTCAAACAAAACAAAAACAAAAAAACAAACCGACGCTCCAAGAAAAAGCACATAAGATGTGATGGAATAAAAATATAGTTTCGGGGAGGAACCTGATAATGTTGTCGATGAAGAAGGGGATGCCTTGGGCATCCCCAAGCTTAGACGCTTGAGTCTTCTTGATATATGCAGGGGTGAACCACCGGGTGCATCCCCAAGCTTAGAGCTTTCACTCTCCTTGATCATGTTGCATCATACTCCTCTCTTGATCCTTGAAAACTTCCTCCACACCAAACTCGAAACAACTCATTAGAGGGTTAGTGCACATTATAAATTGACATATTCAGAGGTGACACAATCATTCTTAACACTTCTGGACATTGCATAATACTACTGGACATTAGTGGATCAAAGAAATTCATCCAACATAGCGAAAGAGGCAATGCGAAATAAAAGGCAGAATCTGTCAAAACAGAACAGTTCGTATTGACGAATTTTAAAATGGCACCAGACTTGCTCAAATGAAAATGCTCAAATTGAATGAAAGTTGCATACATATCTGAGGATCATGCACGTAAATTGGCTTAATTTTCTGAGCTACCTACAGGGAGGTGGACCCAGATTCGTGACAGCAAAGAAATCTGGAACTGTGCAGTAATCCAAATCTAGTACTTACTTTTCTATCAACGGCTTAACTTGGCACAACAAAACACAAAACTAAGATAAGGAGAGGTTGCTACAGTAGTAAACAACTTCCAAGACACAAAATAAAAACAAAGTACTGTAGGTAAAAACATGGGTTGTCTCCCATAAGCGCTTTTCTTTAACGCCTTTCAGCTAGGCGCAGAAAGTGTGTATCAAGTATTATCAAGAGATGGTGCATCGTTATCATGAGCTCCCCCATCCATAGTGGTACTAAGGGCTTTGTCAATTTTAGGCCTATAATAATACTTCTTTGGTCTAGGCACTTTAGAGACATACATAAATTTTTGCTCCTTACCCACATAAGCTTTCTCCTTATATTTAAGAGAAGAAAATGTTGAACCCAAGGTTCCCATAGCTTTTTCAAGTTCGTCAATCCTATTGATTTGATCATCATGGACAGCTTTAGTTCTTAGGACACTAATTCTTTCATCAATTCCTCCTAAGGATTTATCAAGTTCATCAGTTTTATCAAGTAATATTTCCAATTTAGCTTCAATACTTGGAAATTTTTTCTCTATGGTTTCCAATTTTTTCATGACATCTTCAAGAGAGATTTCAGTTTTAACTTTATCAACAGGGGGTATTCCAAATAAACTCTCAATAATGCAACTAGCTTCTAATGCAGGAGTACTTAAGAAGTCACCTTTTGCGAGACTATCAAGAACATATCTATTCCAGCTAGAGATACCAACATAAAAGTTCCTGAGTAAAATAATGGTGGAGTGTTTCTTAGTGCATCTATTATGGGCATCACTAATTCTATACCAAGCATCTCTCAAACATTCTCCCCCTCGTTGTTTAAATGTACGAACTTCAACTTCAGGGTTACTCATTTTAGTAGTAGTAAATAAAGCAAACTAGATAAAGTAAATGCAAGTAAACTAATTTTTTTTGTGTTTTCGATATAGCAAACAAGATAGCAAGTAAAGTAAAACTAGCAACTAATTTTTTTGTATTTTGATTTAGTGCAGCAAACAAAGTAGTAAATAAAACTAAGCAAGACAAAAACAAAGTAAAGAGATTGAGAAGTGGAGACTCCCCTTGCAGCGTGTCTTGATCTCCCGCAACGGCCAAAAAATATGCTTGATGGCGTGTATTTCACACGTTCGTTGGGCAACCCCAAGAGGAAGGTATGATGCGCACAGCAGCAAGTTTTCCCTCAGAAAGAAACCAAGGTTTATCGAACCAGGAGGAGCCAAGAAGCACGTTGAAGGTTGATGGCGGCGGGATGTAGTGCGGCGCAACACCGGATTCCGCCAACGTGGAACCTGCACAACACAACCTACTTTGCCCCAACGAAACAGTGAGGTTGTCAATCTCACCGCTTGCTGTAACAAAGGATTAACCGTATTGTGTGGAAGATGATTGTTTGCAGAAAACAGTAGAACAAGTATTGCAGTAGATTGTATTTCAAGAAAGAGAATTGGACCGGGGTCCACAGTTCACTAGAGGTGTCTCTCCCATAAGACGAACAGCATGTTGGGTGAACAAATTACGCTTGGGCAATTGACAAATAAAGAGAGCATGACAATGCACATACATATCATGATGAGTATAGTGAGATTTAATTGGGCATTACGACAAAGTACATAGACCGCCATCCAACTGCATCTATGCCTAAAAAGTCCACCTTCAGGTTATCATCCGAACCCCCTCCAGTATTAAGTTGCAAAGCAACAGACAATTGCATTAAGTATGGTGCGTAATGTAATCAACAACTACATCCTTAGACATAGCATCAATGTTTTATCCCTAGTGGCAACAGCACAACACAACCTTAGAACTTTCTGTCACTGTCCCAGGTGTTAATGCAGGCATGAACCCACTATCGAGCATAAGTACTCCCTCTTGGAGTTACAAGCATCTACTTGGCCAGAGCATCTACTAGTAACGGAAAGCATGCAAGATCATAAACAACACATAAGCATAACTTTAATAATCAACATAACAAGTATTCTCTATTCATCGGATCCCAACAAACGCAACATATAGAATTACAGATAGATGATCTTGATCATGATAGGCAGCTCACAAGATCCGACAATGATAGCACAATGGGGAGAAGACAACCATCTAGCTACTGCTATGGACCCATAGTCCAGGGGTAGACTACTCACACATCACACCGGAGGCGACCATGGCGGCGTAGAGTCCTCCGGGAGATGATTCCCCTCTCGGCAGGGTGCCGGAGGCGATCTCCTGGATCCCCCGAGATGGGATCGGCGGCGGCGGCGTCTCTCGGAAGGTTTTCCGTATCGTGGTTCTCGGTACTGGGGGTTTCGTCACGGAGGCTATTTGTAGGCGGAAGGGCAGGTCAAGAGGCGGCACGGGGCCCCACACCACAGGGCCGCGCGGCCAAGGGGGGCCGCGCCGCCCTAGGGTGTGGCCCCCTCGTCGCCCCTCTTCGTCTCTCCTTCGGACTTCTGGAAGCTTCGTGGAAAAATAGGCCCTGGGCTTTGATTTCGTCCAATTCCGAGAATATTTCCTTACTAGGATTTCTGAAACCAAAAACAGCAGAAAACAGCAATCGGCACTTCGGCATCTTGTTAATAGGTTAGTTCCAAAATGCACGAATATGACATAAAGTGTGCATAAAACATGTAGATAACATCAATAATGTGGCATGGAAGAAATTATCGATACGTCGGAGACGTATCGGGCATTCGGCAATGAAGTGGCGCTTGTCATCACAATTGTAGCATGATCTTGTCTTTGGACCAAAGCTAGTGAACCCATTTTTGTTGTTCCTCTTGATGTTGTCTTCCTTGGCCTTGGAGGGATCAACCCAAAAGGATTTTGCATGGAAGGCCATGTGATCATGGTAGTGGCATTGCAAATCTTCCGGATAGGTCATACTCCAAGATGCCCTATAAGATTCTTGAGGAATCACTTCTTCAACGGAGTTGACCACCAAGGCAAGGTTGGAACCTTTTGCCATCCCAATAGCACGATTGCGAGAATCATGAGATGTTTCCTCAAGCACCTTGAGAGCTTGCAACTCGTGCACGACTTGTTGAGAGGTGAGAGAGGAATAGCATTCCCTTCCCACAAGAGTCTTGACATCAATGGGTACAAATGGCATCATGCATTCAATGTACTTCTCCTTGATCCAAGAATCATTGATGTGGGTGGCACCAACAAGCCGGAAGGCATCGGCAACGGTGAGAAGTCTTCCATACATGTCTTCATGATCTTCATCCGGTAGCCTCATGAACCCTTCGGCTTTATTCTTGAGAGCATTATACTTGTTCCTCCTTGTGCTCTCACTTCCAATGCAACTCGAGGTCAAACCATCCCAAGCTTCCTTGGCGGTGGTATAGTTCCGGACACGATGCAATTCCTTTGTCCCCACACTAGTTTGAATCATGTGCAAGGCGGTGACGTTGAGTTGACTATCAACCGCTTCTCTTCTAGTCAACTTGTCGGGGTTGTATGGCTTGAAGCCCTCCATGATGATTCTCCATAATTCATTGGAGGCACTACAAACATGAGAGCGGAACTCAAATCGCCAAGTATCGAAATTTTCAATAGAAAACTTAGGTGGGTCGCCCCGAATGTTCAAATGGGGATGGGGAACCGGTATATCGGGTGATTGGAAAGGTGGAGGTACTCGATTGTAGCTCTCACTTTCACTAGTTCCCTTGGGAGATGCAATGGGGGATTTGATAGTGTTTAAGTTATCACCTTCCACGGGTTTGGTAGATGAGGGTAAGTCCGAAGCCTCTCCCTCATTTAACGCACCCGTGTCTTTAACCTCTACACTAGGAGCCTTGGGAAGGGCCGGAGCCAAAAGCTCGGCAATCATCTTTTTCATGCTTTCCATTTGGGCTTCCATGGAGGACTTCAACGAGTTGAAGTCTTCCACGGCTTGGCGGCCCCTTCCGAGGACTCCTCGTCCGGCATACTCTTAGGCGGTTAAGCCCGAAATAAGAGCCGAGACTCTGATACCAATTGAAAGGATTGTATGCCGCACCTAGAGGGGGGGTGAATAGGTGCTAACCAATTTTTAGTTCTTTTTCAATTTAGGCTTGACACAAAAGGTAAATTCTCTAGATATGCAACTAAGTGAATTTACCTATATGACAAGGATAACAACTAAGCAAGATATAGAGATAGAATAGGATAGAGGTAACCGAGAGTGGAGCACGCGATGACACGGAGATGATTCCCGTAGTTCCCTTCCTTTGCAAGAAGGTACGTCTACGTTTGGAGGAGTGTGGTTGCTACGAAAGCCAAACCAACAGCCACGAAGGCTTCACTCAGATCTCCTGTGAGCAACTCCACGAAGGCCTAGCCCACTTCCACTAAGGGATTTCCTCGAGGCGGAAACCGGGCCTTTACAAGGTTCTTGGGGCACACATCCACAACCTAATTGGAGGCTCCCAAATCTGTTACAACACAACAATCAACAACAATATATCAACACAAATCAACTAGGGAACCAAATAGGAACACTAGCATGAGATCCCTCAAACAAGAGAGGGGGAAATGAAGAACGCTTCGGTGAGGATGTAGATCGGTGTCTTCTCCTTCGAATCTCCAAAGATCAAGAGCTTTGGTTGGGGAGGAAGGAGATCTTGCAAATCTTGTGTTCTTGAGGTGGCTCTAATGGTGATGAAGCTTGGCAGATTTTTCTTGCAATGATTGAGCAACTTGTCCCTTTGGAGGAGAAAGCTATTTATATGGGTGGAGCTTTCAGATCTGACCGTTGGGGACGAATTCCACTAACACCGGAAGTTCCGGCCAGGATGGCCGGTTCCGGCTTCCACCGGAAGTACCGCCACTCGGGCCGAACTTCCGCCCTTGATGAAAATCGCAAAAGAAAGGGCGGAACTTGGGAACTTCCGGTGGCGGAAGTTCCGGCCAAGTTCCGGCCAAGTTCCGAAACTTGAAAACCTTACTGGAACTTACAGAGCCACGAACACGGAATTCCGGAACTTGCCCGGAAGTTGGGCGGAAGTTCCGCTGGCCGGAACTTCCGGCCAACTCCACCGGAACTTCCGGTCCTGAAGAGAAAACTGAGCACAGACTGCGCTGAGAAGCTTCTGCTGAAAATGACAGGCCGGAACTTCCGCCAGATTAGGCCGGAACTTCCGCCAGATCCAAAAAACCTGCAGAACTTCAGAACAGCAAAACCAATACACCGATCCAACATAATTTTTGATGGCTTGTACCTGTCTACATGAACACACATAAAAATATACATAGTGTTGACGTCAAACACACAAAACCCAAAAGTGCGGGAAATTTTCTTTCAGATAGCTTCGCTGGGCTGTACAGAGGAGATACAGAGCAACAAACCAAGCTAGTAATGGAGATGAACATTTGAGAAAGCTCAAAACCATCTTTGGAACCACTAAAATATCAACAGAGCTTGGTACTGCAAGCAATCCATAGCAGCTAGGCTAGCCAGAGAGGGAATTCACATCAACATTGCAAGGAGAGCATTCCTGCATGATCTTTTGATCATTAGGAAGCAGGAGAAGCAGAGGAGCAAGGTAAATGACTAGAGGAAGCAGAGAGATGAGAGGAGAGGGGAGTGAAGAACTTACCATACGCCTGGGAGGAGAAGCTACGACATGGTGAGGCAGTGCTCGCGTGACCGCAACAACTGCAAGCCCAGGGAAGATGCCGACGAGCTCCATCACCATCACAGGCACCAGCAAGGCTGGATACGGTGGAACAAGTGGCGCCATAGCACCACATGCGCCGAGCCAAGCTCCAGGTAGCCAACACGTTGACGACGACGGCATCACTTCATCTGGATCCATGGATCGACGAAGAACACCACAAGGGGGTTGGAACCCTAGATGCAGAGGGGAGGCGATCCAGAGAGGGAGGCGTCACACGTCCGATCAATGCGGATAGGAGTGTAGAGCGTCGCAAGGGGAAGCGATTGCGACCAATGGCGGGGCCAGGGGTGGCCGGAGCATGGCGGCAACTGGGGCGACAACGCGAATCTCCAGTCGCGTCGGGAGAGGATTAGGGTTAGGGTTCGCGTAAGAGAGAGGGGTGGAATAGACCGACCCAGACGGTTTGGGCCGGCCTAGTCTGGTTGAACCACTGGTGGGCTGACCAGTGGGACCAGGGGTAGTTTAGTCATTTCACTATTAGATTTAAACTCTTTGACTTTTAACAATTGAAAATAAATCCAAATGAACTCCAAAAATTCAAGAAAAATAAGAATAGTACATTAAAAATATTTATTAACCAAAATAAAATATAAAATAAAATTTATAATTTTTGGTTAAAGAAATTTCAAATGAATTAAAGTTGAAATTTAAAATTGAAATATTTTCTTGAATATAAAATCAAGGAAATTTAAATTTTCTTTAAATATTTGTTAATGCAAATATTTTCAAAAATATTTCTATTATCTTGAGTCTTTCTCTTTGAAGAAAATCCTTATAGAATAAATAATTAGATCATCATAAATTATTAATAGAAGGAATTAATATTTAATATTCAGATCTTAAGTATTTATATTAACACCCTGGGGAGAGGGATTCAACCAAAAGAAATCCACCATGCATGCATCATTTGAATTTTATAACATTATTCTTATCGGACAATGATGCTTTTTTTTCAGAACCCGAGGTCCAGGTTCCATCCAAACCCTCGAACTGCACTATCTCGCAGTCTCCAGGCAAGTTCACTGTTGCTCATGCCATGTTGATTATTTATATCAATTTACTCGCAAAGCAATATACTTATCACTCCTGCATTGAAAATGAAATGTTACTTTTCTAGTTATGAATATGACTATGTGGTGGGCAATGGAACCATGGTATGTGTTAATGGTGGAAGTTCCATTGCAAGGGTTCTACTCATCTAGGACTAATCACCAACGCCGTCTAGTGATTCTAGCATCGTACATATCGCGTTAACCATAAGATCTATAATGGCTCTAGGGAAGTCAGCTGCATCTTTTCCCTTCTGCATATCAGCGAGTTTGATAGAGCCTGGTTGTGTGTTGCGAGAACACTCAGTAGTTTGGGATGGACTTAACCTCCCCATCCATGTGGATGAAGAGGGCTCTACCGTCTACGATGGATTGTCCATAACATATCGTGGGTAAAGCCGTATGCTCGGGAGATGTCTACCGGGGATGTGTGTATGGACAAAAGGGCGGGTATGTAGGGTTGTGGAGAAGGCAGTGATTGGCTTGGTTCTTATAGTGGGCCTCACACAAAGGAAGTGTGGACGGGAAAGTACGCCCGGTTGGCAACAAGGATAAGTTCTTTTATGGGAAAAGTAACGCACCTCTATAGAGTGTACCAAATTGTGACTTGTCACTCCCTGTTCCGGGAAGAGAACTACGAACGCGGCAGGAAAGGAACTCCATGAAGTTCCTGTCAACCTGTGAAGATTAGCGGGCATAGTTTTCAGAATAAAATAAACCTTTTGAAGAAATGTTTGCGAAACATGCATTTACTTGAGATTTTCTGATCAATGGTCGTAGCTAGTGCATCAAACACCTTTTGTTTTGAACTTGCTGAGTACCTCTGTACTCACTTTCTTTCTAAACCCTTGTTAGACTGTGAAATCGAAGAGGAGGCCTGCACCGGAGCACCGGAATGAGAATATGAGTTGGTCTACGAGGAGTCAGACTTGTTCAGAGGTGTTAAAGGCGTGGACTATGTGATAGTCTATGGAACTGATGAAGTGGAGGCGGAGGAGTAGAGTCATGCCGTAGGCATAGTAGAGCCAAGCAGCGTAGTGACTTACCTAAATAAGTTACTGAGCTCTTATCATGTCTACTTAGTGGTTTAACTTGTAATGCTACCTTAAGCAAGATATGTTCTTAGGGTGTTCTCATCGGACCTGTGAGAATACCAAGTGGTTGTGAACTTTGTTTTGTAATAATAATGTGAAGTGCTTATGAACTGCAATGTTTTTGTTGTACCACTCTAAGGGATGTGATATTGTGAAGAAGCCCCTTCATGAGTATCATATCAACGACTTGTATACTACAAAATGCAGTGGTATGCTTGGTCACCGCACCTTCTCCACGGCAGCAGCGACAAAGACCGCGAGCTCGGCCTTGTCTCCGATGGTGGTGGTGGCGGCATCTTCGTCGTCCATCTCTAGGTTTGTTTTCGGAGTGAAGTGGGTGTGTTAAACGGAGAGGACGCGAGAGGACAGTCCTCGGTGTCCGCGGCCACGCAAACGAGACCCAAATTTGAGCTGGCTTTGGGTCGTCCCGGACGCCACGGCCATCTATTTTTGGGATGGATCCGCGTGTTGGGCCGCATTTTTGGCCGATTTAACCCATTCAAATACGCCGTGGTGTGATGGGTCGCCCCCGTTAGAGATGGCCTTGCTCCCGAGCGAAAAGGATGGTCGGCGCCAGCTCCAGCGACCCACCGGGGCCCCTTGGCAAGGCTCGTGGAGGAGTTCTGATCCCCAATCTTCGCTATATCTTTTTTTCAAGTAAGACCAGCTATGCAATACTGCTGCCCTGTAGAGTTTTTTTTATCGCATGTCGTCAGTTAGTGTGTGAAAAGTAAAATTAACAACATTTAAATCATCACAGCCTTGAAGCCTTTAATTTAATCAAACAAGCATTTCAAATGTTTCGGTTTTTGCCATTGCTGTTGTCATGACTGGATTTACTAAAGGCTGCAGCTCTGCTATTTATTAAACCAACGTGGTTTACTCTTTGCTCGTTCCCAACAAATCAATGTTCGTGTGTCCCATGCAAGAACTCATTTTTTTCTCGCAGCTTCGACCAGACTATAAAGTAAACCACTGCAGATTGGAGATTGGCCCTTCTTATGGAGTACTTTTATTTAGACAAAGGGGATCATCCCCGATTTCATTAAACAAAACCATCAAACTACAAAGTTTCCATCCTTACACACCACAACGCAACAGCAAGAAACTAAACTGTTCCGATCAACTCCTGCTCGAAATACTAAACTTAACAGTACCACCAAAAACAACATTTTTTTTTGATAATGGCCGTTTTATTACTTTGATAAGCAATTACACCCAACCTCTGCATAGCTAAGATACAAACAGCCGTTTGAATGTCTCAAAAGTATCAAATGAAAAATAATAAAGGCGAGTTACATATCAGACAAGAGCAACTATAAGACGCCTAGGATGAAAGTGGAGGCACAATCCTTAGATTATGCTACCATCAAAAACAACTACCAGCAAAAACGAGATGAAAGAGAAAATGAAAGTCCAACAACAGCAAGCCAATCCCTTCTCTCAGATCATCCCTACCACTAGGCACAATGTTTTTTGTTGCTGCCCTTTTCCTTCCTTTTATTTGTTTTACATCGCTAGTCTTGACGTCTATGACACCCAGCTTCTTCTTGCTCCAAACACCTCCTTCGCAACCTTCTCCAACAGCTTTGCACATAAATCCAGTTGGTCCTTCACGTCCTCCTTCACCTACAAGAAACTCCAGCAATTAATATAGTAACAAGTCTTAAGGATTACTACATATGGTTCATCAGGCCATTTTCCTTCAAAACATGCTAAATTTCTTGTTTTCAGATACTCCATATCACAGCACCTACTCCAACAGCAAGAATTTCTTTTTTTTTCTTCCCTCTAAACCCTTTCAACCAATTTGAAATACAATGATCAGCTAATTCAAAGTGGAAATTCAAACCAAAAGTATAGCTAACCATATTCCAAATGTATCTAGCTAGAGGACATTTAAAAAACAGATGCTTAATAGTCTCATTGCATCCATAAAAGAGGCAACGTTTCTCACATTTCTCTCCTCTCTGTAAAAGCACATCTCTTGTCAGAATACTTTTGTAAGCATTAACCACAAGAAAATTTTAATTCTGAGTGTTATCTTAACTTTCCACATGAATTTATAGGGAACAACCTCGTTGACCATTGCCAAATAGAAAGATTTAACATAGAATAACCCTAAATTTGTTAATTTCCATATTAACTTATCAGGCTCATTATTCAGATTAACTCTCTCTAGCAACTTTTTTCAATTCACACCATTGTTCTCTGAGTTCTCCAACCATCGCTCTCCTAAACCTGAGCCCTTCCACCCCTTTATCAAAGACCTCTTGTACTATCACATTCCTATTCATGGAGACTATGAACAACCTATGAAGGTTTTGGCTAGGCAAGAGGATCCTATCCATTGATATTCCCAAAATCTTGTCTTAATTCCATTCCTTACCTGCACCCGGCAATTTTTCCAAAATAATTTTTTAATATCCATTAAACCTTGCCAGAAATGGGAATCCCCATTTTTTGCTACTGCATGGCAGAGTTTTTTTTGAAGATATTTCTTCCTAAGAATTTGTTGCCATATGCCATCCTCATTGAACAATTTCCATAACCATTTAGATAACAAAGCAATATTCATTTTTTCTAGATCCAGGACCCCCAAACCCCCTTGGTCCTTTGGCATACATACTTTCTGCCAGTTAACCAAGTGGTATTTTTTCTTATTTTCATTTTCATCCCAAAGGAAACTGTTCCTAATCCTATCCATTTTTTTCTTTCCCCCCACGTGGTATTCTATAAAAGGAAAGCATGTATAGAGGGACACTAGTCAGAGAAGAATTGATCAAAGTGACACCAGCATTTTCCCCTGCCAGGGTCCCAATTTATTCCTCGTTTTTTACTTCAGTGGAATCCCAGTCTAAATTTTTCAATATTTTCCTGTTAATAGGCACTCCCAAGTATTTCATAGGGAGTATTTCAGATTTACAGGTGAAAATTCTTTCAAAGTCTCTCTCTGTCTCACTGAATCTTCCCCAGGCAATAAATATCACTTTTATGAAAGTTGATTTTCACTCGTGACATCTGTTCAAATAAACATAGAACAATTTTCAAGTTTATAGCCTGTTCCAGATTATCCTCGAGAATGAGAATACTATCATCTGCATACTGCAAGATGGATACCCCTCCTTCTATCAGATCTGTACCTAGTCCAGTCAGCAAACTTGCACCCTGCGCTCTCTTAAGAAAAACTGCTAATATATCAACAACAATGTCAAAGAGAAGGGGGGAAGAGGATCCCCCTGCGTTAAGCCTTGATGTGTTGAAAAATATGCACCCATTTCCCCATTTACATTAATCCCCGCTTTATCACTGGTCACTGTTTTCATAATCAAATCCATCCATTTAGTTGGAAATCCCTTGGCTTCCATATTGATTGATATAAAAAGGCCATTTGACTTTGTCAAAAGCTTTCGCAAAATAAATCTTGAAGAGGCCCCAAATTTTTTTTCCTGTGTATATCATTTAATACCTCATGTAAGACATTTACTCCCTCCATTATATATCTACCTTTGATGAAGGTTGGGTTTAATATAATTTTCCAAATCACTTGAATCGGTCTATTGACCAAGACTTTTGTTATGATTTTGAAAGATACATTCAAGAGATAAATGGGCCTGTATTTTTGGATTATGTCTGCATCTTTTCCTTTTGGTACTAGAGTTATCACCCCATAGTTTAGTCTAGCAATATCTAGCTCCCCTTTTTTGGAAATCTATTAACAGGCCAAATAGGTCTTGTTTAACTAGCTCCCATTTTTTTGGTAGACCTCTGCATTGACACCATCTGAGCCAGCTGCTTTATTTGCTGCCATTTCAAACACAGCAACTTTTAATTCATCCATAGTAAAATCCTTCCTTAGAAGTTCACAGTCATAAACAGTAAGCCTATCTATCCCAATATTATTAAAACAAGTATTAGTTAAATCTGGATTAACAAAGAGTTTTTTGTAGAAGTCGGTAATGTATCTCTTGAGATTTTCCTGACCTTCTATTACACCCTCATCCTGATTCGGACTAATAATCAAGGTTTTCCTCCTTCTCCTATTTTCTTTTGATTGATATATAATATCTATAGTTATACAAACGATTGAAGTAAACCCATCTCCAATAATCCAATAATTCTTATCTTTAGACCATTCTAAGCCATTTACGAACATGACAGCGAATATGATCAAGTCATTTATGGCTCCCACATAAATAAGAAGTTGTGCCACAGCTACAAAGTAGGAATTTAATAAAAAAAATAGAATAAGGATATACAAACAAGAACAGGGACACCTTCGAACTCGTCTTCCACCCGCTTGTCTTATTCAGGACCGGCGCGCTCTGCGTCGTCGTCCCACTGTGTCCCCCGTACCACGTGCCCAAGAGCGAAGTGAAGGAGTAGTTTGCGACAGCTTCGCCATGCAACCGCGAACAATCTGCGAGACGCCTCAGCAGGCGGCATCTGGCGGGAGCAGCGGCCTGTGCCACCTAGAACCGGGGTCCAGGTGGAGGAGGAGGAGTCTGACATCGCCACGGAGATGGCAGCGCTCCTCCGCTAGCAGCGCCTCATCGCCCTCAGTGCTGGTCATGACGTCGTCTGGATGGAGACGTTCAACGAACACATCGTGTAGGTGGGCAATGTTGAGGACGTCATCAACATGCCGATCTGCGACTCCGGAAAGTCGCTGCACGATTTCACCGGTGACAACGGTGGTGTCAGACCCAACAACGCCATGAAGGACGAGCCCACCGGCCCACGTGGCAAGCAGACCATCATCCTACTGTAGATCAAGTGAATTTACTGAAATCATCAATAAATCTTACATAATACGAATGCTTCCTAATAGAGATGTTGGACCCATACATCAGAAAACACTTGCTCCAAATGAACAACGAAAACACTAGTTGAGACATGATATGGTAATTGATGACTCTTAGCTAGTTGACACGGATAAAAAATGTATGGATTTATTTCAGGCGAATAAGAAATGTGATGTTTCCTAAAAATGTGTTGCACCACAAAGGATGATGGATCTCCTAAGCGACGATGCCACGTAGAAGACGACAACTTTATTATGATGAAAACTTGCTTGGAAGGCCCAATAGATAAGGGCATTAGCGGTAGAAGCCACCATAACATGGACCCGAAACATAATTCTCCTTGTGACATGATCTTTAATAGAAAAGAAATATGGATGAAACTCATGTAAAATATTATTATCAAGTGTGAGTTTGAACTGATAGAAGATTTTTAGACGCACTAGGAACATACAGAATATCCTAGTAGTATATTTTTCATCAATCCAAGGGAGAAAAATGATTAGATTTTTACCTCGAAGCATGGTACTCATTAATGTGAATGATGCATTGCATCTATAAAAAAAGATACACCACATGTAATATATTTAATTAACTCAGAGCACGAGTCATTTTCACATAATGATTCATCCTATTTATTAGTTTGCTTTGTTTTCTTGGTGCTTGAAACATGAGTTTATGACCTTGTATAGAAGATCAGAGGAAGTAGCAAGGATGTCATCGGTGAAGTAGTTGGCATAGAGCATGCAATAGCCTTCCATCCTCTGCCTCGGCTTGCTCTTACGGCGCCCCTGCCTGGAACCACCAAGCCTCGGCTTATACTCCTCGGTGATCATGGCCAGGAGGCGACGAGGATCGTCAAATGTTCCTCGTCGTTGATGCCTTCCCTCGCCAGGTGGGGACATGGAACGGTAGGCGGCTAGCGGCAGAGGGACGACGTTGCGATGGGCGACGCTGTAGAGCAGAGAAGTGGAAAAGTATATTTGACGGTGAAGGGGTTTCTATAGATAAGTACTGGACGAAGGCAGCGAGGGGTGGTTGCGGCGCCGATCTGGCTCACGGGAGGCTGTCGCGAGGTGAGGAGGGCTAGATGGGAAGGGATTTCTGAGAGTCTCGCCAACAAGGCTGGCCCAACGTTATTTCGTCCATCCGGAGGCCCCGTCACCCCCTCCTCTCCGTGGATTGGGTTCGATCTGGAGACACCGAATAATTTGTTGGCCTGCGCCGGAGCCAAAACAAAATTGCGGGCGACAGAAAACATTATTTCGCGCCGATGCTCTCTTTTTCATGTTTTTGAACCTACCGGGTCGAGTGGAGATGGATGCGACGAGAGCGGTTACCTGAAGGCGAGGCAGCCAAATAGTGATCCGCGTCGATGTGCAGCATCCACGCCCATGTGAGGCGCCGCTGGAAGCCATTACCGTGACCCCCCGGCCCGAATTGTATGGGCAATCAACCAAAGCACGAAAGTGTACTCCACGAGCATCTCGCCAGCTTTATTGTGCGCGTGAGGAATGCCGCGTTTGTGGAGCTTTTGGACCCCGCCCCGCGGGACACGCACACGCACCAGGACAGCAACCTCTTGTCACTCATCCAACTACTCCACACACCAGTAGTACTCCACGCGCAAAGAAAGTATTTTTTTTGTTTTGAAAATGGACGACTTTATTACTCTCGTAAAAAGCAATTACACTCTACCTCTGTATAGCTAAGATGCACACAACCGTTTAAGTGAAACTCAATATTCTAGATTGCTAAAAAAGCGAATTAGAAATCAGCATGAGAAAATGTAAGACGCCTAAGGTGAAGACCAATCCGTAGATTATGCTGCCACTCATGTAGGGAAAAAGTATCTCTCGCCGTGTCCTCCAACCGTGTACATACATCCGTAAACAGGTCGCGGTTCTCTACCTTCTGCAGATCACGGACGGAGAGTAGCGGTACACCTGTAGATAACCTGCAAGAGAGAACAATTCTTATCATTAATTTTTTTGTTATTTCTACACAGCCATAGCGACCATATAATGGTAAGCGCCCCCACCCCAATAAACGTTCTAAATCTATGATCGATCCCATGAAGCCAATTACCGAAGATGTTGGCCACACTAGTCGGGGATACAGATCAGAAGCTACTTGGATGCATGATCATATAGATCTGGCAAAGCAACATTGGAAGAACACGTGTTTAATCGTCTCACCGTGTTGACAAAACATACACTGCGTACTCCCATGCCAATTATGTTTCACAAGATTATCTTTGGTTAGGATTACCCCTCGACGCAAATACCAGCCAAAAATCTTAATTTTGAGCGGTATCTTCATCTTCCAAATCTTCTTGTTTTTATCAACTGGTATTACCGGTTGGATGATGACATTGTACAATGAACTTACAGAGAATTTTCCATTAGATTATAAGTTCCAACGAAATTCATCTTGCCCTTCAGACAACTGGATGGATTCCAAACCCAACAGTAAGCGTTCCATGCATGAAGTCTCGGACCGAATAAATGTCGTCTAAACGTCACAGTCGGAGGTGAGGTTGCCATTACTAATGCAATGATATCACTTTTGCGATGCACAATACTGTATAACGCTGAATATTGTTAGCAAAGAAAGCATCTAGACCAGTAGTGGATCATACCGGCATGACGGTCAGCAAGGCCGCAACCCGGCCCGGCGTTTTTAAAAGCAATTTTACCTACAAGAGGTATATCTACCATTCACCTAATACTTTGAGATTGGTGAAGCTTCTCACATTTATCTACGGAGTAATATAAAACTAATAATTCAAACACAAGTGATGAACTAAACTAATACATAAAAAACATTACGTTGTGAAATATTCTTGCAAAAAAGTGAAACTGCTAATGTGACCGCTAACGTCACTTCAATACGTTTCACAAAAATATCGTATTTCAGTTACGTTTCAATTTGGTTTCATAACTTTGTGAGTGTACTGAGTTAGCACATGGGGACATCACAGATGACATCGCTACTGTAGTTACCGTCCACTTTAAATACAGGTTTTCGGGCAGCAACCACTCTGTCTCCACCGTATATCAGGATTCCCACACCTACTCCAGTACAAATTACTAGCTAGCAAGCAACCGTGCCAGCACCGAGTCCCCCCCGGATCACCGATCATCCCCCCACCCGGATCACCGAGACCGGAGAGCGGCGAGATGAGCTCCGAGCCGCAGCAGCCGCACGCGGTGCTGATCCCGCAGCCGGCGCAGGGCCACGTCACGCCCATGCTGCACCTCGCCAAGGTGCTCCACGCCAGAGGCTTCTACATCACCTTCGTCAACTCCGAGTACAACCACCGCCGCCTGCTCCGGTCCCGCGGCCCGGCCTCGCTCGACGGCGTCGCCGGCTTCCGGTTCGACGCCGTCCCGGACGGCCTCCCTCCGTCCGACGACGACGACGTCACGCAGGACATCGCCGCCCTCTGCCTGTCCACCACCAAGCACAGCGCCGCGCCGTTCGGGGAGCTGCTGGTCCGGCTCAACGGCACGCCAGGGACGCCGCCCGTGACCTGCGTCATAGCCGACGGCGTCATGAGCTTCGCGCAGAGGGTCGCCGAGGAGATGGGCGTCCCCGCCCTGGTGTTCTGGACCACCAGCGCCTGCGGCTTCATGGGCTACCTCCAGTTCGCCGAGCTCATCAAGAGAGGCTACGTACCACTCAAAGGTACCACTTTCTGGAGTTGGTCTCCTGTAGATAATCAGATCAGCATGAATGTTCTTCTGCAACTTGTGTCAGATCTTGTTGTGTAACTTGTGTCAGATCGTGTTGTGTAACTTGTGTCAGATGCGAGTGACCTGACGAACGGGTACCTGGACACGGCCATCGACTGGATCCCGGGGATGGAGGGCGTCCGTCTGAGGGACATCCCCAGCTTCATCCGAACGACGGACCCGGACGACGTCATGCTCAACTACGACGGGCCCGAGGCGCAGAACGCGCGCGGCGCCCGCGGGGTCATCCTCAACACCTACGACGCGCTGGAGCAGGGCGTCGTCGACGCGCTCCGCCGCGAGTTCCCGCGCGTGTACACCGTCGGCCCGCTCCAGACATTCGCCAAAACCGCCGCCGGCGGAGGCGACCTCGACGCGATCGGCGGGAACCTCTGGAAGGAGGACGCCAGCTGCCTCCGGTGGCTGGACGCCCAGACGCAGCCCGGCTCCGTCGTGTACGTCAACTTCGGGAGCATCACGGTGGTGACCCCGGCGCAGCTCGCGGAGTTCGCGTGGGGGCTGGCGAGCTGCGGGCGGCCGTTCCTTTGGGTCGTGCGGCCGGACCTCGTCTCTGGCGAGAAGGCCGTGCTGCCGGAGGAGTTCATCCGCGTCACGAAAGACAGGGGCGTCCTTGCGAGCTGGTGCCCGCAGGAGCAGGTCCTCTCGCACCCGTCGGTGGGGCTCTTCCTCACGCACTGCGGCTGGAACTCCACGCTGGAGAGCGTGTGCGCCGGCGTGCCCATGGTCTGCTGGCCCTTCTTCGCCGAGCAGCCGACCAACTGCCGCTACGCGTGCGCCAAGTGGGGCATCGGGATGGAGATCGGCAACGATGTGACCAGGGAGGACGTGGCGAGGCTCGTGCTCGAGGCCATGGACGGCGAGAAAGGCAAGGACATGAGAGCCAAGGCGGCGGCGTGGAAGGAGAAGGCCGTGGCGGCGGCGGCGGAAGGCGGGTCGTCGAGCGAGAACCTGGACCGCCTGGTTCAATTCTTGCGCGCAGGGTGCGTGTGATTGCTTGCTGCAAGCTGAATGTGCTTCGAACGAGCTGTGCACGTTTCTTGTCTTTCTGCATGCCTCGAGAACAAGAAATGTCTTGCTAGTAAATGAACAAGACGGAAGAATAATAATAATGAGATAAGTTCTGCAGAGCATGGTTCATAACTATTCTATACTATACATTCCTCCAGGTGAAAAGCATGGGATCAGGATGGGGCCTGTCTCGTCTTCTCCTGCGACGGCGGTGGCGACTCCCGCGCCGCCGTTCCCGTTGACGATCGACGAGCTTTTCCCGCCGGCGAACGTGCGCCTGGCTCCTCGGGTTCTGACGCAGTGCTCGTCGTCGCCATCCCCGCGTCCTCCTGATGGAGATCGCCCGCGTGGCGGGCACTACATCGATCCGGGGAGGTGGGCGAGGTGGGCCGCGCCGCCACGGACGACGGAACCAGGGATCCTCGCATCGCCTGCCTCAGTGTTGGGCGCCCAGGAGTCCTCGTCGACTCTGGGCCTCAGCCCACATGCTACAGTCGCCATGGCGCAGGATCTCCACACGTGTCCGAGCTCCGTTTCTCCGCCGATGGATCCTAATGGAGGTCGCTGGCAGGTAGGGTCAGGTAACCCTAATCCTCTCCCTATACCTTCCCAGACCGCCGCCCCCTGGTCAGATCTCGACCTCCTCCTGGATCATTTCTGGTCCTCGTCTAGGGTTTCACCTCCTAGATCCACTTCCTCCTCTGATTCGTTTGGCTGGTGGCGAGGTAAAGTTGCTGGTGACCCTCGTTCCTTTGCCGAGGTTGCTGCTTCTCCTCCTCGGGCTCCGATGGGCGATGGCGGTGGCCGGTACTCGGGGAGAGGAAACCGCGCCCCTACTGGCAACAGGGGGCGGGGGAGGAACGTTTGGCAACGGGACGAGGTGGTGGCCCAAACCTCATCCAACAATATGGGGCGGGGGTCCGGGTCCCATCACTCCGGCGACCGCTGGGAGGCGGCGGCGCGTGGTGCTGAGCAGCGCCGCCAAGAGGTGATTTCCCCTGCTAGGAGCATGCTTCCTGCTCAAGGCTCTGGCCATACTGCTCCGGTAACATCTGATGATCCTCCTTGTCTGAACTGCAATATAAGAGGTCATTACACTGCTTGGTGTCCTACCATTCGCTGTGAGCGTTGCAAGCGTCTGGGTCATATCTCACAGATCTGTCAGGTGGTGCTTCCTTGGGAATGTATCCCTGCTATGTGTGGTTTCCAAGCCCCTGGTAGAGGTTTCTTTTACATGCCTGATCATAGCACTGCAAAAAACACTAAGGAAAGGGCCAGTAGTGTGGTGATTACCATCACGGAAGGGAATGCAACCTCCAGGGAAATTGAGCATGAATTCAACGTCATTTTTGGTGAAAGCTGGAGGTGCACAGCCAGAAACATTGGGCCTAACCAGTATATCATGAGGTTTCCTACACCCAGGGAGGTGGAACGTGCTGTGTGCTATGGCTCCTCTATGCGTCTCAAGACGGTTGATGCAACTGTCAGTTTAACTGCTTGGACAGCCTCCATTGGCGCCAAGGCTCCCTTACAGAAAGCCTGGGTCAGGATAAGTAATATTCCTTTGGACAAACGGGTTGAGGAGAACGTCTTCTATGCTGGATCTCTGGTGGGGGTTTCTCTGGATTTGGATTCATCTACTCTTCATAAGCCGGAATATGTCAGAGTCCTGGTGGGTTGTAGAGATGTGGATCTTATCCCGGATTCTGCTGAAGGTTGCCTGGGAGATAACTTCTATGACTTCTTCTATGAGATTGACAAAGTTATAGTGGGGGGGCCGCCTAAAAAAGATGCTACAACCACTGTTGGCAACCCTGGTGCTCCCTCGCCCAAAAGAGCCAGAGTGGAGCAGAGGTCTACAACTGTTGAAGAATCCTCCGAGAATCAAGCATACAGCAGTCAGACTGATACTGCTAGACATGGCAGGAACTATGATGGCTCGGATGCTATTCAGGAAAATGATATGGAAGATGAATCTGAGGAAGAGGACAGTGCGGGTGGGAATGAGCTGCTGATCGAATCCTTGGCAAAAGAGCATGAAGCTGCTGAACTCTCTGGTACAGTTGCTCCGGCTAATAGCTGGCTTGTCCCCTGTTCCATTATTCAGAAAATGCATGAACCGGTCCATGAGCATGCTGATGTTGTGCAATCCATGCTGCTGCCTCACTCTTATACCCTCTCACATGATGCATGGCCTCCACTGCCTTCCATTACTGAAGTTACTGATGATTCAAACTCTCCTCTGATTGGGTCACCAGCTTATGTTGTCCAATCGCCTGATGCTTCTACTGAAGAGATCCATGACTCCGATTGCACTATCCCTGATGCTTCACCAACAAGATGTAGCTCGAGGCTCCAGCCCCAGATCAATGTGAATATCATGGACAAAGTGGCAAATGTCTCCAAGAAAAGGAATCTTGAAGGTACTTCTGACTCCTCCCAAAACCCTGTTTCCAATAATTCTTTCGCTGCTCTTTCGGATAATGCTTTGATGCTTAAGGCTTTTAAAATGGGTGTTAACATTCCTGATAATGATTTCACTACCATTAATATGATCAGAGATCTTGAAACTGCTAGAAGTGATCTGTCTAGTAAAAACAATATGGAAATACAACCTTCTTCTATCTTGTTTATTGAAAATAATACGGGCGATACCACTCCGCTTTCTATGGAATGGGCTTCTTGCTCTGATGTTGATGATTCCTATACGGTAGTTGAAAGTAGAAAGAGCAAGTCTGCTAGGAAGAAACCTGTGGTGGTGATTTCTAGGCCGAAGACTAGGAGTCAAAAATGTGCCGATGATATTCTTGATAACAAATCTACCCATGCTCCTGGTAGAGTTGTCAGGAAAAAATCAAAACCTAGCCGTTTTAAATGAAAGGTTGTTTCTGGAATTGTAGGAGTGTGGGGAAGAAGGGTATGGTTTCCTGTATTAAAGATATGATGCATGATTATTCGTTAGATTTCATTGGCATTCAGGAAACTATGAAAAAAGATTATAAAATGAGTTTTTTCAGAAATTTGGATCCTGCTAATAGCTATTTCTGGAAATGGACTCCTTCGGTTGGTAAATCTGGTGGCATTTTGTGTGGGGTCAAAACTGACTCCCTGGATGTAAATGCTTTTAAAGCTGGTAAATTCATGTTGAAATTTGTTTTGTGGGATAAAGTGAAGAAATGCAATTGGGCATTGATTGTGGTTTATGGGGCTGCCCACGAGGAACACAAAACTGAGTTTCTCACTGAACTTGCCTCCTTTTGTCATGATAACTTTATGCCTTACATTGTTGGAGGTGACTTTAATATCTTGAGGCATTGTGGGGAAAAAAATACTGCTTTTGTTAACTCTCATTCCTCTGATCTCTTTAATTCGATAATTCACACCCTTGGTTTGAGAGAGATTTACATGCATGGGGGTAAATACACCTGGTCTAATAAACATGCCTCTCCCACCCTCGAAAAACTTGATAGAATCCTTATGTCTCCTGATTGGGAGGATCTTTTCCCTCTGGTTACTGTTAGAAAACTGGTTAGAGAATTATCTGATCATAATGCTTTGCTTCTTGATTCTGGCAACATACAAGCGATAACAGCTAAATCTAAAGAGTTCAGATTTGATGTTTCATGGTTCAATAATGAGGAGTTCCTTCCCTCAGTTGAAAAAATCTGGAATAAATTCGTTTTTAGTACAGATCCTATTGATATTTTGAATATCAAGTTGAAAAGGCTTAAGAAATTCCTCAAAGGATGGGGTTCGAATTTATATGGTCACACTAAAAAGCTAAAGCTTGAACTCAAGGAAGAATTGGCCTCACTTGAATCCCTTGAGGAAGATCAGGAGCTTCCCCCTGGTCTAAGTATTAGAAAGACTTCCATTTGTGTTCGGTTGATGGAAATCTATGCAGATGAAGAGCGTCTTTGGTACCAAAAAGCACATGAAAAATGGCTCCTAGAAGGAGACTTAAACACTAGTTATTTTCATCGGGTTGCTAATGGCCGCAAGAGGAAAAACACTATTTTCTCCTTGAAAAATGATGGGATTAACATTGAGGGTACTGACAAAATTATTGAGCACGCCACTTCCTTTTATAAAAGCCTCTTTGGCCCGGCTCCTGGTAATCTTTTCCATTTTGATCATAACATGTGGAGGCCTCATGAGAAACTTGACGCTGCGGATAATGAGATCCTAAGCCGACCCTTTTCTTTAGAGGAAGTTAAAGATGCTCTTTTTTCTATGGCTAAAAATAAGGCCCCTGGGCCTGACAACATTCCCATTGAGTTTTATCAACATTGTTGGGAGATTGTCAAAACTGACATCATGAATTTGTTTACCGCTTTCCATGCTGGTACACTTGATGTCCAAAGGCTTAATTATGGCATTATTACTTTGCTGCCCAAGATTTCAGATGCGGATAAAATTAGTCAATACCGTCCCATATGTCTCCTTCGTTGTATTTACAAGCTTCTCACAAAAGTCTTAATGATTAGAGTGGAACCTTTCCTTGATAAAATCATTAGTGTTCATCAAAACGCTTTTATGAAAAAAAGGAACATTGTTGATGGCATTATGTCTTTGCATGAGCTTATGCACCATACCCATGTTAAGAAACACATTGGTGTTGTCCTGAAATTGGACTTCGAGAAAGCCTTTGACAAGGTTAATTGGGATTTCCTTATTTGTTGTCAGAAAGCTATGGGGTTTGGTGATTTTTGGTGTGAAAGGGTAAAACAAATACTTCATAATGGTACGGTTTCGGTCAAGATTAATAATACCTTGGGTCCATATTTTCAAAGCGCTAAAGGGGTTCAGCAAGGTGACCCTCTTTCCCCTTTTCTTTTTAACTCCGCCGTGCAATGTTTAACCAAAATGGTTCTTGAGGCTCAATCAAATGATTTGGTTGTTGGACTTTGCCCTGATCTTATTGATAAAGGGGTCCCCATTATGCAATATGCCGATGATACGGTCTTATGCTTTTCTCATGATCTTGAGAAAGCCTTGAATATAAAGCTTCTCTTATACCTTTTCGAGCTTATGTCGGGTCTAAAAATTAATTTTCAAAAGAGTGAGCTCTTCCTTATTGGTGGCGATAATATCATTGCGGATCAATATTCCTCCATGTTCGGCTGCCAAGTAGGATCTTTACCTATGAAATACTTGGGTATGCCTGTGTCCTACCGTTCCCTAAGAAATTCGGACCTTGACTTCATTGATGGAAAATTCGTTAAAAAGTTAGACGCTTGGAAGGGTGGTGCCGCCTCATCCGGTGGGAGATTGACTTTGGTGGATGCCTGCCTTTCTAATTTACCTACCCACATCATGTCCATGTTCCTCCTTAATAAAACTTTCCTGGAACGTTTGAACAAACATAGAAGAAGGTTTTTTTGGCATGGTAAGAAGCTGAAAAGAGGTTATTACATGGTAAAATGGTGTAGAGTTTGCCGTTCCAAAAAGAAAGGTGGTTTGGGTGTAAAAGACTTGGGAAAACAAAATATAAGCCTCCTTTGTAAGTGGTGGTGGAAGCTCGAAACCCAGAAGGGTCTCTGGCAGGATATCATCAACGCAAAGTATATGAGGAACAAAACTGTTGCTACTGTTAAAACCAGATTCAATGATTCCCCTTGCTGGAAGGCTCTCTTGAAAATCAAAGGCATTTACTTTAATGGTAGAAAAGTTATTTTAAATAATGGAAATATTACCAGACTTTGGAAAGATCCTGTTAATGGAAACCCTCCCTTTTGCGAGCAATTCCCTATGCTTTTTGATCTCTGTCAAAAGCAAGACTGTACTGTCAAGAATTGCTATGATGGTTATCCCATTATCCCCTTTCGTAGACGGCTACATGGTGAGTTACTTGGTCAATGGAATTCTATCGTGGCGACGATTCGCTCTCTACCCCTTTCCGATGAAGGTGACAGAATTTCTTGGTCTCTGAACCATAACTCGATCTTTTCCACCGCCTCTGTTTATAGATGGCTTGAAAAAGACTTGTCTGGTTCCCACAATGGTTGGATCTGGAAAGCAAAAATGCCTCTTAAGATTAAGATCTTTATGTGGCAGCTCTGTCAAGACGCTATTCTTACTAGGGAGAATTTGAGGAAAAGAAAATGGCTTGGTTCTCCGCTTTGTTCCTTTTGCAATCAGGTTGAAACAAATAATCACTTGTTCTTTACCTGTAGCACTTCAAGAATTGTTTGGGGCATCCTGGGAGTGGCGATGGGTGCTTCCTGTGTCCCTAATTCGTTTTGGCAAGCCATGGCGTGGCTGCACTCTTATATTCCAAACATGGAAAGATTCTTTGTAATCCTTATTGCTGCAAACTGTTGGGCCATTTGGAACATAAGGAATAAAGTGACTTTTGAGAAACATATTCTGAGATCGCCTAACGAAATTATTTTCGCGTCGATTTCTTTGTTGTTGTATTGGTCAGGGCTTCAGAAGGGGACTGACAAGGATTGCCTAGCTGGAGGAGCTACCAAGATGATGCACAAGGCTGCGGCTGTCTTCGCTCATGTCTCCGTCAGGCCAAGACTGATGATTACTGAAGGATGAGGCGAAAAAGATGGAAGCAGAAGTTTCGATCCGTGCTGAGGATGAAATGCTGCTTGCTTTTGGGTTGTCTGTCCAGTTCTTTTGTACTCCCTCCTTTGTGGCAGGCTCTCTTATCTAGACTATCCCCTTTGGTTGTAGTGTTATGGAACTTGGTCTGTGGTATCAGGTTTTTGCCCCATAGCGGGCATTCGACGGCGAATGTTCGCAGTGGGTTTCCTGATACTGCCCCAACTCGCTTCCCTGTTGTTCCCTACCCCCTCTCCTCTTGTTTGTAAAAACTCTGAACTCTGTTATTTTCCGTTATTGCAATGGAAAAGGGGTGGAAGCCCGGTTGGAAAAAGGTGAAAAGCATGGTGGCCAAGATGTATTTCGGTGTTAGGATGATTGCGCCAGAGTTCTCCCCGACCAGGCGACTCCATCTCCGAGTCCACCGCAATCAGCGGTCGACAAAGCCCACACAACAAAAAGGTCATGCAAAGTCATCAAGATCCAAGCGGAGCAATCAGCCAGCCACACACGCCGGCGACAATTTAGCTCCAATTATGCGACGAGCTACCAGGCGGAAACGGAAAATAATCTTATGAGACCGACCAACTTCAGAACGCGCCACGTGTGCGCACGAATCTCAAAGCCGGCCCACGTCCTCTTCCCCAAATCATTGGAATTTTCTTCTCCCGTGTTCTGATGTGATTCTGGTTGATGGCCGGTGGTGTGTCGCTGTTGAACTCTGCCATGGATGGCTCCTACCTTAAATTGACGGGGCATTTTCCTGCCATGGTGCGGCATCCTATAGATAGTCGTCCTGGTTTGTTCCATCCTAGGTCGCGTAAGAATTTTGAGATCTTAACCGAGCTTGGCCGATGCCATGGCCATGGCCTGGATAATAGTCACGCTGATGGTAAATTGGGCAAGCCATGATTTAGTCATACATGGAGAATGGAGGTCCTGGCGTCCACTACGAGGAAGCGCCTCAATGTGGCTCTCGTTCGCATGTAATATGTTGCTGGTGTCGACGGGCGAGTTATGAGGCATTGACGCTAGCGCTGATTCGCTGTATCGTGCGGCGTTCAGGCTAGCCATTGCTCCGATCTCATGTTGGGCTGCCGGCACCGCTGTACTAGCAGAAAAAAATTCCTAGAAGCAGGGTTGTGCGGCGACAAAGATTTGACATGATTTGGAGAAGAAGACCTCGAGCTGCTTTAGGATTCGTGAGCACACGTGGCACGTTCTGGAGTTGGTCTAAATTGCTGGGTTGATAGACCCGGTCTCATAGGATTATTTTCCGGCGGAAACCTGCAAGGTTAGCGCCGCGGAAGAGCACCGAATAAACCACCCGTCTTGTTACAAAAAAAAATACAGACACGATAAAGTGGACACGTCCAAGAGCCAACTACCGCAGTCTTGCCGTAGCTCAACATCGCTCTAATCCATGACGTAACACTTCCAATCCAAAACTTACATCGCTCCAATCCAGACGAAGAAAGGAAAAGGTTTTGGTCGACCACCCTTTGTCGACACACCCAGGAAGTGTGGTAACCTAGTGGCATTAAGAGTGAGTCGGCACGTGTGGATAAATTTGTACACCTTGCACGATTAAATCTTTTTGAAAAGTCGTGTCCACGGTTACGGACGACTTGGTGATGAAGTCTATGATCATAAATAACTTTAACCTAAACATAAAACTTAGCAACATACATCCTCAGGGTACCGAGGGGGTGCTCCTAGTTGATAGGTTCAGCGGATGATGAATATTCGGTGGATTTCAACATGTTGGCATATAGAGCTAGATTTTTGCTCTCTTATCCTTTTTCAAAGGTTCCGAGTAGTCGAGTTTTTTCCCTCCCCTGTTTTATAGAGAAAACTGGCTTCACAAAAGAAGCTCACACAAAAAGCATCGCATGTCTGCTTTGCTAACAGAAATCTGTACACCTTGCACGGTTAAGTCTTTGCAGCTTGTTACAATTCTGGTGCAAACCAAGATGCTCGGATGGATGGTGGTTTCTTCGTTGACGTCAACAATTAGTTTGCAGCCAACAGCCTGAGACTTATGGGTTGGGACGCCGCCTTATGTTATAGCCTCTTAGATCCATTTGCTATCTTGTTATTTAGAATAACATAATTTGCTTTTTGTTGGTTGTTGTAATGTTAGAATGCGTCTAAGAATTTGGAACTTGACTCTAATAAGAGTTGTAATATTATGGTTTTCATTCGTAGAGTTACTCTTGTGTTACAGAATTTCCTCACTGTAGGATCTCGAGGTCTAAGTTAAGCTTATGTCAGACGGGATTGCTCGTGACCTCCGGAGACGCCACATGTGGCAACTCATGTGAAATTACAAAGCATTCTAACAATCCAAAAAAAATTAAGTTGCAACACCATGTGAAATTAAAAAAAGTCACACTTGTATCCCATGTGGCAACTCATACTAGCACGGATCAAATGCAGTTCTATCATATATGAGTTGGTTGAAAATTAAACTAATTCTCAGTTTTGACTGAAAAAAATCAGCTAAACCAAGCTTGGCGCATGTGACTGTTATTCAGTTATGTAATGAAGAACAATAGTACACTGACAATTTAGAATAGAGGCATTTGACCCATTTTGCGGACACTTATCGACCAAAAATATAATGTAATTTAATGCTTATTTAGTAAGAAAGCTACATTTATTCATGCGTCGTTCACTTGCAGCTTGTGATGGTCTTACACTGAATCATGTAATGAGCATTTCACACACTTTTTTGGCAACTCAAAGAGATGCACCAGCCAGATAAACATGTTTTAGAAAAGAAACAAAACATAAGCCAGGCTAGATCGTCCATGCATATGTGTCCATGCCAGAACTTGCAGAGAATTGTACCGGTACTACTAAGCAAGAATCCATTGTAGCAGAAGCAGAGTAAGTTCAGGATTATAAAGAAACACGACGCACGAATAGTTTGAGGACCTCATGGGATTCAGCGCTCCTGCTTTACTTTCTCATTTCCTTCTTGTCCTCGTATTTGTACGTGCTGGCATCACGCACCATCCGCTCGATCTCTTCCTTGCTCAAACCTCCCTTGTCGTTAGTGATGGTGATCTTGTTCTTGTTCCCGGTCTTCATTTCTTCCGCCACCACCTTCAGGATACCGTTTGCTTCGATTTCAAATGTCACATTGATCTGTGGCACGCCCCTCGGTGCTGGAGGGATGCCATTGAGCGCGAACTCACCGAGAAGCTTGTTGCCCTTGGTGAATGCACCCTCACCCTCGTACACCTGGATGAGCACGGCCGTCTGGTTGTCACAGAGGGTCGTGAAAACCCCTTCCTCCTTGACTGGGATGGTGGTGTTCCTGGGGATCAGAACGCTCATGCAACGATATATTCCAGTCTGTACCCCTAGAGACAGCGGCGTGACGTCAAGTAGGAGCAGGTCCTGCGCCTTTTGGTTGTACTCCCCGTTGAGGATGGCGGCCTGGATAGCTGCACCGTAGGCAACGGCCTCGTCAGGGTTTATTTTCTTGCAGAGCTTCTTCCCGCTGAAGAAATCCTGGAGCAGCTGCTGCACCTTGGGGATATTGGTGGATCCCCCGACGAGCACAACATCATGGATCTGTGACTTGTCCATATTGGCGTCAGTAAGGCACTTCACCACATGCTCCATGCACTTGCGGAACAGATCCATGTTGAGCTCTTCGAACCGGGCACGCGTGATGCTGCCATAGAAGTCAATGCCGTCATGGAGCGAGTCGATCTCAAATTTAGCCTGCGCTGTCGAGGACAACATCCTCTTGGCCCTCTCGCATGCTGTCCTCAGCCGCATGAGCGCCCTCGGGTTCCTTCCGATGTCACTGTTGTGTCTCTTAAGAAAATCCTTCACGAAATGCTCCACCATACGGTTGTTGAGATCCTCACCGCCAAGGTGAGTGTCACCGGACGTGGCCTTGACCGTAAAGGTATCCCTGTCAATATTGATAACGGCTATATCCAAGGTACCGCCACCAAAATCAAATATCAGCACCGTCTTCACTTCACCGTTGTCGTACACCATGTCCATCAGGCCATAGGCTATGGCCGCTGCTGAGGGCTCGTTGATGATGCGAATGACGTTGAGGCCAGCGATAGCACCGGCGTCCATGGTAGCCTGCCGTTGTGAGTCATTGAAGTAGACTGGGACAGTGATGATAGCATTCTTCACCGTGGTGCCAAGGTAGGACTCAGCAGTCTCACGCATCTTGACTAGCACCATGGAGGAAATCTCTTCGGCCGAGAAGTGCTTCTCCTCACCCCTGTACTGCACCACGATTGTCGGTCGGCTACTAGGACCTGAAATCACCTTGAAAGGCCATAGATTGATATCTCCTTGCACTGACACATCACTAAATCGCCGGCCGATCAGTCGCTTTGCATCTGAAGATAATAGTTGTTAGATTGAACAGTACGTACTACTTTTCACAGAGCTATGTATACGAGAAAATTAGAGTTGCTACTTCCAAGTTATAGTTTTAACATAAAATACATATTTAAAGATCATTTCACAGAATTATAGTAACCACTATATAAGATAGCTAACATGTTCGTCTGCATTTGCACCAAAACAGACCCACATCACAAAATGCACAAGTAATGCATATTTTTTGATATGATTGATCACTAATAAACTTTATAGTTCTGTGAATTTTTCTTAATTGGTAGCTTCACCGGAAATTCGATTCGGCTCCCGGATGCGTATGCACCCTCTACCAAAAAATCATATTTCAAAATGTCAAAAAAATTTAACAAAATTTTTTACATGTACATCTTCATAATATATGTTCGTTCGTCAAGTTTCACGAAAAACCAATATTTTTGTGGTCTATATAAAAAAGAGAAAACTTATCTTGTGAAAAGCATTATTTTTAGCACTGAGTTTTGTCTTTTTTACACGTCACATGATAAGTCAATTTTTTATGAAACAACTTCGTAAGCGTGTAGCACGAGAAGATTTACATGCAAATTTTTGGTTTCAATTTTTTGAAATTCAAAATATATATAAGATGAATTTCAGAATAGAGGGAGCATATGCTCCCATGTTCCAAAACACCACTCCCACAATTTGTACACAATCATAAACTTAAATCAAGACTCAAAATGAATAATTTATGTCCATGCATGTTTCAATATATAAACGAACAAATAAGACAGGGGCGGCAGTAACTTATGATCTAGTGTATATAGAAGTATTTATCAGTTGAAAATGATTAATTTAAATAACCTGTACACATGCATAAGTATATTGTAAAAAAAAAGTGAAGATGCTCATTAGCCCAAGCTCATATTTGCTACTTATTTTTCTCTATTTATTTTGAAACAAATCTTTGTTGAAACGTTTTGAATATTTTTTCCCGTAATTACTCATAACCCAAAGTTTTCGAATAATTTTCCCCATGATGCTCCTTATGGCAGTTCTGAGGGCTTCTTCGATACACAAATTTTTATAGAAATTGGAGGGATAGAATCCTAAAGATTTTTCTTGCGTGATTTTAGATTTTTTAGGCTGGTTGTCATTACTTATTTTTTCCTGAATATTATTTAACACTGATTTCATGGCAAAATTTTCATTTAATCCTGAAATATCTTTAATTTTTCTTTAAAATTTTAAAACATTAGAACTAAATAGCAACGTGACATAGACTGAAAATGTATTTTCCATGTTCATGCGTGTTTTAAATCCTGGAAATCAAAGAAGGTGTACTTGTGCCGTTGTGCCTAACAAACTAGAATGCAAAAATTCAGTGAAACGATGTTCAAAAGTTTCACAGCTTAGTGATACTTATATGGGGTGCTTAATTCTTAAGCTAAATATAAATATACAAAATAATGGAATAGAAAATTCAAAGCCTGATAGAAAAGATGAAGGATCAGTGCTGCGGACTAAGCATTTGACAACCGAAGGAAATAAGAGGTGGCAGGAATCTGAAGCTCTGAACATATTGGGGATGCTACAGACTCAAAACGCCATGAATTTGAGAAACTTAAACGAGTAAAGAACTGCCGCTGAAAAGAACAGGAGCACTCACCGAAAACGGTGTTGACCGGGTTCATGGCCGCCTGGTTCATGGCAGCGTCACCGACGAGCCGCCATGACTCGGTGAAAGCTACGCAAGACGGCGTGGTGCGGCTGCCCTGGTCATTGGCGATGACCTCCACGCGTTGGTGCAGCGGTCGCCACACAGCCACGCAGGAGTAGGTCGTCCCGAGGTCGATGCCGATCGCCAGCCCGTCCACCTTGCTGCTTGCCATCTCCACGCGACAAGGCAGAAAATGGAGGAGAGGTGAAGTAGAGGAGCGAGCTGCTTGAGAATGCCAGGGGTTGCATTTATAGATTAGAGGAAGGCAAGAGAGCGTCGCCTCGGTAGTGGAAAATCATACTCCACTTGCATCCGAAGAATCTATCTCGGGAGATACAAGAGCAGATGACGCCGCGAAATGAAGGGTCGTTTTGACGATTTGAATGCGTTGGGAAAAAACATACTCCTGCGTGGCTGAGTATACTCCTGCGTGGCCCATGCGTTCGGTTTGTGATGCGTTTGATCTCTTCGTCAGTTGTACCACTTGCTGCCTGTGAATGGTGGATTCGGTGCACTTCTAGTTCTCACACAACACGATCAGACTGTTACTCAACAGCTCTCCTCTTTCTGATCAGCCTACACACAATTCAACACACGGAGACCATTTTCAAATATTAACGTTGCGGCAACACCATCTGTGCATACCAGTTCAAGCAGAGACTGACGCGGTCTGTGCGTGAAGTGATGGTAGAGATGTCTTCACCGTCAGGGCCGACATGGTATTTTCTTTGTGAACTCTGTGCTGAAGTGGACACGGGTTCCACCTACTCCTCTTCCTTCTCTACCGGGAAATACGGGTCTCCACTCGGTGACCAATTATCTACGAGGGCACAGCCCATACATATCAAAGGATACAAGTATACTTAGGCAAAATTTGGGCCGGACCGGGCGCGAAAAAGCCCGAAGATGGAAACTTAGGCCTGAGCCTGGCCCGGCCTGACTGTCGGGCCTGAAAAATCAGTCCCGGGCCAGGCCCAAAACGTGGAAAATCCCATCCTAGCCCGAGCGGCCTAGCCCAACTTATATCTAAATCACAAGTTTTTTAGGCTTGAGCCTGTCCTGGCCCGAGCCTAGCCCTACGCGCAATCTTGACCTGGTCTGGCCCGGGATTCTCGGGCCAAGCCGGGATGCCCATACTCAACTATAGGTACAAGTATAATTATAGTATGTTTAATAGAGGTCATAGGCTTGTACATCCATATAATTGGCTTGATATATGTGTTTTAGGTTTGATGTGCTCAATTTTTTCAATTGGGTTAACTTTCGCGAGCTAGTCAAGTTGCAAGTATCTCCTGAATACTACCTCTGTTTCAAGTAATAAGACGCACGCGTATTCCAAAACGAACTTTGACCAGAAAAATTGAGCAACAAAATCTTGATTATATTATATGTAATTAGTATCGTTGGATTCGTATTGAAAAGAACTTTGTAATGATACTAATTTCATACAAATAATGTTTATCTATTTGAAGCAATTCTTGGTCAAACAAAAAGCACGTAAAACGAGGACGCCTTATTCCTTGAAACGGAGGTAGTAGGTTCTAAGAGGGTTACATAAGTTTTAGGAACAATTAATTTTAAATAAAAGAGAATAACAATGCCATCTATGGATGTTTGATACATAGTCATTAATTTTTACAATGAAATGGCTGACGAAGCTAGAGTGCAATAAGATGATTCGAGAGAAACATTGATACTTCATACAATCTAGAATTGTGTGTTTTGCTTACGTCAACGTGTAATTTGAAACACTCAACCAAGTGTTTGAGATATTTAGGCAGGCCATAGTGGTAAGTACTATCATGCATATGATACTTGAGTATGGTACTATCCATATAGTGGTTAGTATCATGAAGTAGTATCATAGTCATGATATATTTATTACTTTTTAGAATCTCAATGCAAATTTGTACACAAGATTTGTTTGTCATTAACTTTTGTCGTGACATACGCTATGATACAGTATTCACATATATGTTACTCTAGTTTTCTCTCTCCTCCTTAATTAACTATCACATCATCATTTTTGTGGGTTCAATGTGCATGATACTAGTTATAATACTAGCACTATGGCTAGTCTTAAGGATACCATGGAAAGGGATGCATATAATGCACGATAGTACTACATAAACTAAAAATATGGAGAAATGCACTAGTATAGGTTTGCTTGGATTTATAATGAATGAATATAATACACATGAGATTTCTTATGAAATTCCATCGTATTAAATAAAGATGTTTTTAGATGGGATGTCGTTGGAGTTCAATAGCACAAAATGCATGTTTAACGGAAAATATTATATGGTCGTTGTAGGGCCATCACCAGTGCTTGCCATTCAAAAAAAAATATTATAATGCTCTGACAAATATGCGTCTTGATATACATGAGATTTTACATTGTTAACTTTGCTAGTTATACTAGAGAATTAGTATTAAAGATAGTATAGTAAAGGACGTCAATTAAAAACATACCTTTAACCACATAAGAGTTGCAAAGTAAAATAGTTTGGTATAAATATTTTAACTTGGAATAATCCCACAAAATGGTACCATGGTCATGGGAGGATGGTGTCGGAAGTACAACCCATGATAAGAAATGTGACGATACACATTAGAATTTGGTAGGATGGTGGTGCCAATTGTGTTTCCAACGGCTACAGAGAAAGAGGGGGCACCAAGGCAGCAATAGATAATAGCACCGGTGGAGAACGGGCCAATTGTCACGGTCCGTAAGAGCCTTTTGTTCCGGCTGGGCAACCGGGACAACGGAGGCAGGATAGAAAGCCCAAACTTTTATCCCGGCCCGCTTACCAGCCAGAACATATAGTGAAAGATCGAGATGTCGCCTAGAGGGGGGGGTGAATAGGCAATTACAAACTCTTGCGGATTTGTCTTGTAAGAATGCGGAATTAAACTATCGTTTAGTTTACAAGCACAAACCCTAAATATGCTAAGCTCAACTAAGTGTAACAATAGCAACTAGAGCTAAGCTAGATAGGCACAAGATATATGTAGCACAAGTGATAGCAAGATATATGTACTTCAAGCACGATGGCTATCACAAGGAAAGAGAGCTCGGGTATAGAAATACGCGGAGACGAGGATGTATTCCCGTGTTCCCTTGCTTTGCAACAAGGTACGTCACGTTTGGAGGAGTGGAGGTCCCACGAAGGATTCCCGCGCCACGAAGGCTCACCCTATTCTCCGAACCACACCCACGAAGGATCGTGGCCCTTTCCTTATGGTTAGCTTTTCCTCCGCTCCGGAGATGGCAAGCTCCACAACCACTTCACAAGCTCCACGAAGGAGAAGCCCGGGCCTCTTCACAATCTTCTTGAAGAGATCACCGGAGCACCAATCACCAAGCCAACTAGGAGGTCACCCTCCAAGAGTAACAAACTCACGGTCTCTCACTCGAACAAATCGTGGTGGAGAGCTCAACACTATGCAATGATGCAAAGCAAGAACACGGAGGTGTTCAAGTCCTTCACACTCAAATCCCACCAAAGCAACGAATGCTAGGATGAGATTGGAGAGGAAGAACAAGGGGAAAGTCAACCAAAGACTCCAAGATCTAGATCCCAAGAGATTCCCTCACTTAGAGAAGAAATGGTTTGGTGGAAGTGTAGATCTAGATCCCCTCTCTCAAATCCTCAAATATGAGCAAGAATGGTTGGAGGAATCAAGGGGAGAGCAAGTTCTTCAAATAGTAGCAATGGAGGAGAGAGAATGGGAAGAACTAGTTGTCTCAAGGTGGGAGAAAGCTATTTATAGCAAGGGAGGAAGAAATAACCGTTGGAGGGAAAAAGACAAGGAAATAGGCAGAAAACGGGCCAGAAAAAACGTCCCAGCCGACGGCCCAGCCGGCTGACCGGAGCTGAGGCCGGACAGGCCGGTCTGGGGTCCGGCCCAGCCGGACCTGCAGCCGGGCGGCGTGCGCGCCGCGCTGTGCGGCGGAAAGGGCTCAGCCGCGCGGGGCGAGCAGGTGGGCCGCGTGGGGGCAGTGAGGCCCAGCCGGCGGGGAGCCCGGTCGGGCCGGAGGCAGCACCGGGCAGGCCGGACCGTGGCCGGCGCCTGGGCCGGACCAGGTCGCGCGGCCCACTGGATGCCCCCCCGGATGGCACAAGCGGCCAGGCCGGAAACGGCCGGGTGGGCCGGCGCGCGGCCCGGCAGGCCGGGCGGCCGACCGGTTGCCTCTCCCCCCCTTTTTTCTTTTCTTTTCTTTTTATTCTTTTCTCTTTTTATCTTTTCTTTAGTAGCGAATGCTCCCGAACTCCAAATTGAATGAAACCAGTTTTGTTTGAAAGATAACAACAAATGCTATCCTATAGAAAGTGAAAACACAAGAATCTGTAGGAGGGGATTTTATCATGAATATAAAAGGTAGAACCTTATATCATGAATAACCGGTAAAATCACCCAACCTCGAAAATGCAATAGAAGATGCATGCGAACTCCGTTGATGAACTTGGGCTTGTTGTAAAGCTAGCAACAAGCTCAAGAACCTCACACCGAGAAATACCAAGAAGCAATAAGAATATGCAACGCATGCAAGGATTGAGCTCCCTAAGACGATGTGATCAAGTTACCCAACCGAAAGCCCCTCTTAATAGTGCGGCTATCTATCCTATAATCCGGTCTCCCATCAACCACCTCGAGACCGGTAAAAGGAAAACCTATCAAGCCGCTTGATCTTGATGATAACACTTCACGCTCCACTCAAGCCGGAATGCATCACTTGATCATTGTCGCTTCGTGTATACTCATAAATGCTCCCCATACACTATGATGGGAAAGCTTCATTGATGCACATCTTCACATGTCCATTATCACCAAATGGACGGCAAGCTTCAAGCATGTGATCCACTCAAGATGCTCATCTTGAACTTGCCCAACCTTGTATTTCTCATATCACTTAAGATAGAGCATGGCTAATATTGAGTTCCACATAAGAACTCCATCTTCATTTCTTCTTCTTGATCATATCACATATATATCTTCATACCGATGATCTTGATGCCAATACACAAGGTATATCTTTATCTTCATGGCATCCATACTTGAATCCAACACATGGAGAGCAAGTAGTACCTATGGAATATTCCTTCATATAAACTCAATGAAAACATTAGTCCATAGGGGTTGTCATTAATTACCAAAACCACACATAGGGGCAATGTACCCTTACAATCTCCCCCATTTTGGTAATTGATGACAGCCACAATAAGAGGGTTTATATAATGAATATTATTGACAAGTACGCAACTTATCCGAGAATAAGTTGTATACAAGAGGTTGTATTTGATATGGTCAAGTAACACAAAGCAACTAGTCCATATCAAAACCGACTCTACTCACACAACTATAACAAATGCAATTGATGTGAGTAGAACCAATATATATAGAGAAAACTCCCCCACAATGTATGCACGTGTGATGAACATGAATTCATTGCATACATTGTCAAGATTAACCTTTGGGATAGTTTCCACTATATATATACAACCATGCAAGACATATAAATATGGAATGCATGAGAGGCAAAACACTTAAGCACAAACCAAGCTTAAGTATAAAACCATTCCCTTAAACCCTCTAAACTTCTCCCCCATTGGCATCGATTGTCAAAATGGGTGAAAAATTGGCCAATATAATGTGAGTTCCTCCCCAAAGTGTGCACTTCTCATAATTTGAGTGGAATCAAGTGCACATATCCAATGATGAATACTTGAAGGAAATCAAACTATATTGAGGATCAAAGATTGCATAAAGATAACATGGTGAAGTGAGCTTCAACAAATAAAGCAAGCAATCAAAGATCCAATTGGACAAACAAAGATATCATGATAAGAAAGATATAGTGCTCTAAAAATAAGAAAGCTCCCCAAGGTTCGTGCACAATTTATAATGTTTGCATTTGAATACAATATGAACAAACATGGAATCCTCACTCCCTATATATCATTTAGAACACAACTAAGATAAAGAGAGTATGCTTATCAAGAACAACTTGAGTCCAACAATTACGAGATATGAGTGCATGAAGAAAATAAATAAACCAAGCACTCATAAATTTTCTTTACCAACCCACTAAAAACAAAAGGGGTAAAAGATGGTCGGCAAAGATCAAGGATATCAAGGTGATGGATTAACACTCTTATGTATATGAGTTTCTAAAGTGGACAAAGTGATCCATAAAGAAACATGCACACACAAGAGGTTAACAAAATAGATAAAACAAGATATCCAAGATGAAGTCATAAAATATACCAAACTATGTTTGCTTAAGAAGCATATATAGCCAATGGCTCCAATTTTCACTTATGGTATATATGAATGAACTTCAACCAAGTTAAACCTCAAAAGCATTACAACTAACAATAAGGGAAGTAGAGCTAGTTGGAGTGTTTTGAGAAAGGCAACAAGTATCACAAATACGGATTTATTTCACAAATTCATCAATATTGCACACAAGAGCTCTTTGAGGAATTGATATGCAATAAATTGCTAGAGGGCATATTTGTGATAGGTGAATCATAAAATATGATATATATATATAACCTATCATATGCATCTTCTCAAATTACTCAAGTGTACAATAAGAAGTTTTCTTTAAAAGGATTTTTCAAGAACCTCAATATTTTCGAAATAAAGAATTTCATGCCAAGATGCAACCTACAAGAGGTTGGATGCTATATGAGAATGCATGAATAAGATACTTGTTACCGAGATAGGAATGGCTTGATGTAGTAGATAAGAGTTCATCGATCATCCTAGCTTGACTCCAATTCTCATATGGTGACAACACCTTCCTTATAGATGAGACAAGCTTCCATTGCATCTCCAATGTACCTAAAACATCATTCAAGTACATCTTGGTCCCCAAACTTATTGGGTCCAATATGGTTAGACTAACCACAATATATAGGACACACTCCATATAAACATGTGCATATTTAGATGAAATTTGAATTTCATGCACATCTTAGCCATTTAGGATTTGATGGAGTATATCCTACATAATGGATCAAAAGAAAGCAAGCATGCTACAAGTATAAACAAATTACATATAAGCATGCACCAAAACCTTTAAAGATCCAAGAAAGATATACTTTGGACAAAACACCAAAAGAATTAGATAAGGCATAGAGGTGCCACAAAACAAATTTGTTGTCCAAGTTATATCTAAGAAGCAAATCTCAAAAGATTTGTTCAACAAAGTTCAACAAATGAACTAAGAAGAAACCATTGAGCATAGAGGATGAAATAAAGCAAACATGCTCAAGGATTTATCTCATTCAAGCTAATAAAATATGTAAGAAGGAATGAGATAGCAAACTCCCAAAAGAGCAAGGTTCGAACAAATAAACCAAACCCTCACTTTTCACAATGGCACAATGTACCGTAAAGAAAAGGTATGTATTCCAAAACAAACACTTGATATGAATCAAGAGGATTTATCAAAAGATTTTTCAAAGGGACAAGGAAGACATATGGGAGCTATAAAGATTTCTTGGAAATAAAATAAGGAAGTAAGAAGCAATCCAAGGTGAAGGTGATCCATAAATTCAACCACATATAAGGTTATCAATTGTCAAAGACAATGAGTATATTGGAAATAATTTCCGGTGGTGAATTGACAAAGATAGTAAGGATCAACTTCACAATAAAAGGCATAGGATAAGTATATAGAATTAAGCACTATGCACGGATGAAGATTCTTGATAACTTCAACTAGTCACACAATCACGCACGGCAATGATTAGAATAACTTGAAGCAAACGGTGTCCCAAATAAGATATAGAGATATGTATTTGAGGAAAAACCGCACCAAGAATTTCATATTCAAACAAGAGCCCACAAGATGAGTAATAAAATATTTTTATTAGGAATGGAGCTTGTTTGAGCAAACATGCCACCTAGGAACAAGATAATTAAGAGCATCAACTCTAAGTGGCATAACCTCATATGTTCACATTTTCTAGGCTTGTGATATGTACAAAACATATTACTCCCCCATAATGTGATAAGTCATTTCTTCTAAATAAGAGGCAACTAAAATTCAACTAGAGATGATTAATGGATATTTAGAATTTGAATTTCTCATGAGTTTGGCACACCACATAGTGACTAGATAATCTTGCAATATCAATACTAAGTGGTGGTACCCATGTACACACATTTTAAAGGAAGAGAAATGCACAAAGCATATCACTCCCCCAAAATGGGATGTTCCATTAATCACTTCAAAGAGAGCCAAATAAGATATCATCAAGATGCATTAGGCTCAAAACAATACACAAGTATATGATGAGTCAAACAAACATACTTGAATACACAATATAGGCAAGTAAGACACAACACATACATACACATATTTGGTACAAAACCAAACATGCAAAGGGGCAAGTAACTTACAATAGACATGAAGAGTTGAAGTATAAGTTACCGCAAAGAGGAACATTGGATATAAAATATAGATGATAATCCATACGACTTGGCTTGGTAAAAATATAATATATGAAGATCCCTTAATTCTTCATGAAGTAGCCAAGTCTCCAATGACCTCCACTTGTACCTATTGATCAAGTTTGAGATTGTTGGTCCCCAACCAAGTTGGGTCCTAAGAGATTAGTCACAATAGGCTTGGCAACCCAAATGGTTCTTTTCTTGAAACCACTTTGAGTTCCAACAAACTTGGCAAACACATTGCCATCCTTATCCTTCCCTAGAGAATAATCATCATCAACAATTATAGGGTTAGATAAGGTACCACCTAAGCAAGAAGAAGCAAAGTGCCCCTTCTCACGGCATAAGTAGCATGTGTTCCCCTTTTTCTTCTTTATTGATTTCTTCTCTTGGGGAACCATATCTTGATTCTTCTTGGGAAGTGCCCTATCTTCAACTTGAGGTCGAGCATGAGCTTGACCTTGACCTTGTGGCCGTTTCCCTTGTTGTTTCTCACTCAAGTGCTTCTTCTTCTTCAATGGGCATGATCTAACATGATGCCCTTCAACCTTGCACTTGAAGCATACCAACTTGGCCGGATCCTTGACTTTGTCTTGGCCCTTCTTCTTGTTGTTCTTGCTCTTGGACTTGTTCTTGTTATTGGAGTTGAATCCAAGTCCGCTCTTGTCATTGGGGATTGTTGCACACTTAGCATCTTGTCAAGTGCGGATTTCCCTTCATGACGCTTTTCCAAGTCTTTCTTCAAAGAAAGGACTTGGGCCTCGAGCTCTTTAATTTCCTCTGCATGGTTAGTAGAAATACAAGTACTAGAGGAAGTAGACGCTTCATTGTTAGAGCAACGAGGAAAAGCAAGTAATCCCACACAAGGTGTGTCACTAGTTTGACTAGATGGATTACAAGGACTAGCACATGGCAATATAGCATTTGTAGTAGAGATTGTGCTAATGTCCATATGAGGCTCACAAGATGTTACCTTAGTGATACTTGCCTCATGAGCTAACTTTAGCCCATCATAGGAAATTAGAAGATCATCATGAGAGCTTGAGAGCTTTTTATGACTTTCTTCCAATTCCCTATAATTGCTAGTTAGCAACTCAAGTTGAGCCCTTAGCTCAACATTCTCCTTTAAGGTCGATGCTTCACAAGAATTAGAGTTAGTAACACAAGCATCAACAATAGTTTTCTCATTTTCATGCATATAGGATTCAATTTTTTGTGTAAGCATGAAATTAGCATGCTTCTCATCTTTTAGCTCATGCTTGAGGAGAGTGAATCTCATTTCCCCATTTTCAACATGGGACTCCAACTCCACTATGGTTTCCCTATATTTATTCAAGGTATCCATAGAGTGTTCGAGATAAGCACGAGCTTCTTTATTACCACGAAGAGAAGCATATACCATTGCCATATCATGCACCAAGATATTATGTTCTTCATCATTATCATCATCATCACTCTCATCATTAAAGGATGTGTTAGGAGTCAAAGTAGGAGATACCTTTGGTCCATTTGCCATAAGGCACATGTGCATACCGGAGGATGAAGATGAAGATATTCTTGAATCCTCATTTGAAATCATGTCTTGATCCATAGAGTGTTCGGTTTCCTCTACAATGTTAGTCAACAAGCAACTAGAGGAAATAGAAACATTTTGATTATGGGAGCAAGACAAGGCAAGCATATCCTCATGAGATCTATGTAAGCAATTTACACATGATATGCAAGGACTATCAACACAAGCATGTAGATTATTTTCAATGCAAGATGTGTTTAAGTCCAAAGAGGAAACATTGCAATGAGATAGAGATGAAGAGTCATCACTATTGAGCACAATATCAATATTGCAATTTCCCTCACCACTCACCATATCATTACCTTGTGTCTTGCAACACGTTGGTGAAGTGGAAGAAGATGATGACTCATCACGGCCGGAGGTGGAAGCAACTTGGAGCTCTTCATGATGTGAAGAAGAAGAGAGCTCCGGAGTCACCACCGACCAAATGAGAAGTGGATCCACCAAACATTTCCTTAAGCTTGATCCACATCTCATGAGACGACTTTCGCTTTATATATATCAAGAACCTACGAAAATCGGGTCTCAAAGAGAATAAAAGCTCATTAGATACTTGAGCTTCAAGATGTAAGTTTTTCTCATCCTCTAAAGATAGATTTTGAGGATCCATCGGAGGAGAAAACCTACATCTAGAAATTGCTCAATGTTTGGACACAAGGTCCGAAGTTTACAAAGCAAGCAATTTCGCCACAAATGATAATTTGTGCCAACAAAGATAATTGTGTCATTGTGCACTAAATTACTAGCCGACATCTTTACTCTCAAGGCGGTGAAGCCTCAAACAAGGAGAGACCTTGCTCTGATACCAATTGAAAGATCGAGATGTCACCTAGAGGGGGGGTGAATAGGCAATTACAAACTCTTGCGGATTTGTCTTGTAAGAATGCGGAATTAAACTATCGTTTAGTTTACAAGCACAAACCCTAAATATGCTAAGCTCAACTAAGTGTAACAATAGCAACTAGAGCTAAGCTAGATAGGCACAAGATATATGTAGCACAAGTGATAGCAAGATATATGTACTTCAAGCACGATGGCTATCACAAGGAAAGAGAGCTCGGGTATAGAAATAACCGAGGCACGCGGAGACGAGGATGTATTCCCGTGTTCCCTTGCTTTGCAACAAGGTACGTCACGTTTGGAGGAGTGGAGGTCCCACGAAGGATTCCCCGCGCCACGAAGGCTCACCCTATTCTCCGAACCACACCCATGAAGGATCGTGGCCCTTTCCTTATGGTTAGCTTTTCCTCCGCTCCGGAGATGGCAAGATCCACAACCACTTCACAAGCTCCACGAAGGAGAAGCCCGGGCCTCTTCACAATCTTCTTGAAGAGATCACCGGAGCACCAATCACCAAGCCAACTAGGAGGTCACCCTCCAAGAGTAACAAACTCACGGTCTCTCACTCGAACAAATCGTGGTGGAGAGCTCAACACTATGCAATGATGCAGCAAGAACACCGGAGGTGTTCAAGTCCTCGCACTCAAATCCCACCAAAGCAACGAATGCTAGGATGAGATTGGAGAGGAAGAACAAGGGGGAAAGTCAACCAAAGACTCCAAGATCTAGATCCCAAGAGATTCCCTCACTTAGAGAAGAAATGGTTTGGTGGAAGTGTAGATCTAGATCCCCTCTCTCAAATCCTCAAATATGAGCAAGAATGGTTGGAGGAATCAAGGGGGAGAGCAAGTTCTTCAAATAGTAGCAATGGAGGAGAGAGAATGGGAAGAACTAGTTGTCTCAAGGTGGGAGAAAGCTATTTATAGCAAGGGAGGAAGAAATAACCGTTGGAGGGAAAAAGACAAGGAAATAGGCAGAAACGGGAAAAAATGTCCCAGACGGCCCGCCGGCTGACCGGCGAGGCCGGACAGGCCGGTCTGGGGTCCGGCCCAGCCGGACCTGCAGCGGGCGGCGTGCGCGCCGCGCTGTGCGGCGGAAAGGGCTCAGCCGCGCGGGGCGAGCAGGTGGGCCGCGTGGGGGCAGTGAGGCCCAGCCGGCGGGGAGCCCGGTCGGGCCGGAGGCAGCACCGGGCAGGCCGGACCGTGGCCGGCGCCTGGGCCGGACCAGGTCGCGCGCCCACCGGATGCCGGATGGCACAAGCGGCCAGGCCGGAAACGGCCGGGTGGGCCGCGCGCGGCGGCAGGCCGGGCGGCCGACCGGTTGCCTCTCACCCCCTTTTTTCTTTTCTTTTCTTTTTATTCTTTTCTCTTTTTATCTTTTCTTTAGTAGCGAATGCTCCCAAATTGAATGAAACCAGTTTTGTTTGAAAGATAACAACAAATGCTATCCTATAGAAAGTGAAAACACAAGAATCTAGGAGGGGATTTTATCATGAATATAAAAGGTAGAACCTTATATCATGAATAACCGGTAAAATCACCCAACCTCGAAAATGCAATAGAAGATGCATGCGAACTCCGTTTTCGATGAACTTGGGCTTGTTGTAAAGCTAGCAACAAGCTCAAGAACCTCACACCGAGAAATACCAAGAAGCAATAAGAATATGCAACGCATGCAAGGATTGAGCTCCCTAAGACGATGTGATCAAGTTACCCAACCGAAAGCCCCTCTAATAGTGCGGCTATCTATCCTATAATCCGGTCTCCCATCAACCACCTCGAGACCGGTAAAAGGAAAACCTGTCAAGGTCATACCTTTGCCTTGCGCATCCCGCTTGATCTTGATGATAACACTTCACGCTCCACTCAAGCCGGTATGCATCACTTGATCATTGTCGCTTCGTGTATACTCATAAATGCTCCCCCATACACTATGATGGGAAAGCTTCATTGATGCACATCTTCACATGTCCATTATCACCAAATGGACGGCAAGCTTCAAGCATGTGATCCACTCAAGATGCTCATCTTGAACTTGCCCAACTCAACCTTGTATCTTCTCATACTCACTTAAGATAGAGCATGGCTAATATTGAGTTCCACATAAGAACTCCATCTTCATTTCTTCTTCTTGATCATATCACATATATATCTTCATACCGATGATCTTGATGCCAATACACAAGGTATATCTTTATCTTCATGGCATCCATACTTGAATCCAACACATGGAGAGCAAGTAGTACCTATGGAATATTCCTTCATCTAAACTCAATGAAAACATTAGTCCATAGGGGTTGTCATTAATTACCAAAACCACACATAGGGGCAATGTACCCTTACATATAGTACACCACGTGATTGCGATACAGAGTTTGGACTGGAGGACATTCAGTCCCAGCTCGTAAACCCAACCGAGACAAAAAGATTTCATTTTTATTTTTTCTTTTTCTTTTTCTTTTTTCATTTTGTTTGACTCCTTACTCTCTCACTTTGATCATTTTTAACACTAATTACACTTAATTTTCAGTCAAATTCGAGACTTGGTCACCTCGGTCACCCATCCTCACACTACTCCACCCTCAGCACGCTTAACTCCTTGGTTCTTGACTGTTGCGCTCCCGCGAATGTGATTGTACCTTGTTATACATATTCTCATAAGATAATAATATAGAATTCCAATGTGAGGAATTTGAATATTTATATAATATGGCCAAATAATTAATATCTTTAACTTTGTAAACCGCAACTGGACAAATAATATATGCATTACTATTAGAAAAATGTGAGGAATTTGAATATGAAATAATTCATTTTCTATTATTATTATCAAATAATATATGCATTATTCATATAATATGGCCAAATAATTAATATCTTTAAATCTGTAAATCGCAAGTGGACAAATAATATATGCTTTACTATTAGAAAAATGTGAGGAATTGGAATACGAAATATTTATATTTTTATTCATTTATTATTATTATTATCAAATAATGTATGCAATATTCATATAATATGGACAAATAATTAATACATTTAAATCTGTAAACCGCAACTGGACAAATAATATATGCATTACTATTAGAAAAATGTGAGGAATTTGAATATGAAATAATTTTGTTGTTATTCAATATTTATTATTATTATCAAATAATATATGCATTATTCATATATTATGGCCAAATAATTAATATATTTAAATCTATAAACCGTAACTGGATAAATAATATATGCATTACTATTTGAAAAATGTGAGGAATTTGAATTTGAAATAATTTTGTTTTTATTCATTTTTATTATTATTATCAAATAATATATGCGTTATTCATATAATATGGCCAAATAATGTGGGGAATTTGGATACGACATAATCAATATGTGAGGAATATGTAAACCGCAATTAGAAAAATATGAAAATTTTGAATAACATTAGAAAGATTCGATATATTGAAACGATTCATAGATCATAAAATATAGAAGACACACACCGTACCACATACCACAGCACCATCTACTCATCATCTTTAAATATTGGGATGATCAACACGGCTATTGTAGCCAATTAGCCTCCAATGCCTCCTAGCCATCTCGAAACCCAGGCGAGCATCTAGAGCAGCATAATGCACTTATTTGTAGCTCAATGGAACATTGGCCCATCCAAAAATTAGTTTATCTTCTTTTTCTTCTGCGGCGTCCTTCTTCTTGTACTTCTTCCTCTTCTTCTTCTCAAGGTTTGTCCCTCTGGTAGAGTTTGTCAGATCATATAGACTCGGAGTGGGCATGTTCGTAGGGTTCGGGAGTATCTTCTGGAGGCTGAACGCAGAAGTAATATTAATACCGTAGGGACTCAGCATTTCCACATCTTTGCCGATAGCCGCTCCGCAAAATTTGATGTTCTTGTTGCAATAATTCCTTGAGAACTTGTGGCACTTCATCAGCCCAACAAATCTGGAATATCAAAGTCTCGGTCACCACCGAGAGTTGAAGGACGGCGGCGCGCTGATCACCCTCGCGAGGTTCGGTGAACTCGCAGTCCAAGCCGATGCACTTGGTTGGTGCGGCGTCGAGAAAGTCCCTCTTGATGGCGCGGATCCACTCCTCCACTCTTGATGCACGGAGAGCGACCACGACCTTGAAAGACATCCCTTCAGCCATGAGGTGGTATATCTGAGATCCAGAAGCCAGGGCGCGCGCGAGGTGTTCCATTCAGGCCGGAACATCGACTGGGAGAGAGCTTTTGTGGGAGAGATGATGGAGATGTGAGAAGAGATGTGTGGCAATGGTGAGGAGATGTGAAGCATATATGAAGGTGAGGAAGGTGAAGATGAACAAGCCAGCCACGGTGATCAATTTCCGTGGCCGGCCACCGGCGCCGGCGACCCAAATTCCTGCGCGTCGATTGATTTCTGCGCCGGTAATGGCGACGATGATCGGGTTCCGCACGGGAACAAACCGTTGGACTTTATGTCCCGGCTCGTGTCACCAGCCAGGACAAAAGAGCTGCCAGCAGGCCGCAAAATGCCTTAGACCCTTTTGTCCAGATTTGAGGCACCAAACGGGACAAACGGTCCTTAAAGAACCGGGATAAAAGGCCCCGTACCCTTTCGCTGGTTTCGTGGCGACGTGGCCTGACTATTTGTCCCGGCTCCAGACTGGTCCGGGACAAAAGGCCTGAACGGAAGGTCTATTTTCTACTAGTGTAGCGACGGTTAGAGAATCACTACAACAAATATGATAATTATCAGGAATTCCTCTAAATCAAATAAATGACATCACATATGATATCACTCACATCCGGGACGCTAATCCATGACGTTTCTCAACCATGGTATGCTCTATTACGTTCTATTACGTGTTGACATCACGTATAACGCCATCCATACGCAGTGGCGTTTTCTTGCGCGCCACGTCACAGGGGAGTAATCTATGATGAGGATTGTGTGACGATCTTGTGACGCTCAAACTACATCACAAAGAGATCTTTCGTGACGTTTATTGCTATTTCATAACGACATGATCGAGCTTGTCACAATATATCAGATCCCTTGTAGTGAATGTGTGTGGTGGTTTGAAGACACGAGAGGCAAAGAGGAAGAGAGCATACGAGCAAACTAGCAAACTAGTTAAGGGGACCATGGAAGAGACTAAGGAATATGTCGCTAAGGTTCAGGTTCAACAATTGCTTGTTGGGTCATGCTATTTCAGGCCTCGCAGGAAGATGTCGACAACTACGGAGGCTTGTACTTCGTTATGCATTATATGGGTATCATCGACCAACTAACTAATCATAAAATTAGCGTGTGACTTTTTTTCTAAAATCCTAGAAAGAAAGAAGATAGTCTACATGTCTCTATAAGATTTATTAATTAAATAAATATTTTATTATCAATGTCTAGCTTAGCATACGAAAAAAAATAGAAAAAATCTAATGACCAACCAATTGCTCCTAACCGATTTTTTTTTAGCATCATGGCACTATGGTGGTTTCGGTGGATGGCTTAGCGAGGGCCTTCGCTTCATTCTGCGCCTTCAAAAAGGGTTATGCGCCTTGAGAATGGGTTGGTGGAATATGGCGGAGGCAGCATGAGGTGTTCTATTAAGTTTTAGCATGTGAGCCAACAATGGTTGTGGCGGGGGAACTAGACCCTGTTGGTACCCCTATCATTCTGCTATTTGGTGGCACATTGTCACCTTGTTTGGCGTTTTCGATGTGTATGTTGGTTGTAAGGCTTTACTTGAATACATGAAATATAGGTCGTATGTATCACTTCAATGTGGAGGCTGGAGTACTTCCCCTTTTCATAGAAAATTTTCTCGTAACTATGAATAAAGGTCATTGTATATATATAAAGATCTCTATCCTGAATGAGTATATCTATCATATAGTTGTATCAACTCATTTTTCTCTTTAAAAGGGGGAAATCTTAACTAATAGAGTTGAATGGATCATAGACTCCACTCAAAGTTTAGCAAATTCTTTTAGATTTTAAGGAAACATATTCAAAAAAATTAAGTTTAGAATATAAAAGCCCCCACTAACATTTGTATCCCCACTTGATGTTGGGAACACGTATAGAAAACAAGAAATCATATGCATAACCAAGATCATATGTGAGAAGGGAGGTAATGGATCATACCCTCATAGATCGACCTAGCGGAAGTTATCGATTACGAGGTGGATGAAGACAAGAGTTGATCGACCCAACTAGACTGGTCTAGTCAGGAGGAGATGTATTATCCCTCAAATCTCTCCCACGAACAAGTGTCACACGTGCAACACCTCAATGGTATCCCCACGTACGTAATCAACAACACAACGTCGAAGTGCGATCAAGAACACGGTCGAAGCGGGGATATGTCGATGAAGATCCGGTAGAGCTTCCGCGAGCCTGACTATATTAGATCTAGAAGGGGTACAACCCAAGCAACACACGGAAAAGACAAAGTAGATCTCTGCGGCAGTCCTTCGGTGATGTCGGATAGGGCGGCTGCAAGAGGAGGGTAGTGAGGTAGTGGTGGCGCTAGTGCGAGGTGTCGGGGACGTGGGGAGGTAGAGGGCACATGGAAGGGTAGGCATTTCCCCCTCCCACTTTATATAGAGGGCCGGTCGGCCCCCTTTTTCCCCTCTCCCAAACCGACTAGTGGGGAGTTTGAGTCTATCTGGACTCCTCCCCCCACCCCAAAACTGTCTAAGTGGCGAGCCCTAGTCAAACTAGGACTCCACCTTACCAAACCGACCTGGTGGTTCTACGACTTCCGGGCATCCATGGAGGGCCCATGTGGCCTTCAGCCCATGGTGCCCCTCCGGGCCTTGCACTCCGGAACCTTTCAAACCTTTCGCGGAATATCCTGGACCTTCTGAATCCTTTTGGGATCTTCTATAACCTTCTGGTACCTTCCATAAATAGTTGAAACAATTCCAAATATTCTCGCCATGACTCCGTACACCTCTAGACCATTCCGAGACATTATGAACAACCTTTTAACCATTTTCCTTCTTAATCTTCATTTCTACTCACATCCTAAATGTCTCAAAATCTTTAAGTGTGTGAACATATGGGTTCGGATATATGTGTACATGTCTAGAATCACCAAGGATCGATGTAGAGCGCTTGATAACCGCACTGATTACCACATATAACACGAAGATCTTAGTTGTGTGAACCTTCCATAGTACTATTCGATAAATGCCGCATTACTTCTCGATACATAACATAGCTCGAGGTGAAACTCTAGGTTATCATCATTTCCCGGCATGTTCTCCTTTACTCATTCCGCATCATCGATGTTCATGTGACTTAATAACTTAGCCACATGTATAGCCAGACGATGAAGATCACCATGATACATGAGTAGGCCCAGCTCTCCATCGTTGGAGTAGCAATTTCCATGATCACCAAAAATGACACTACATCATATTATCTGGAATGAACGAATACGATCTTTATTGTCACTTAGTTACGGTGTAATATTTTAAGATCTCGTGACATCCATATCATATGCTAGTTCATATTAGTATCATGGTCTAACGATCTTAGTCTTTACTATTAAATGGGAGTTGGTCGTTTGACACTAAACGCACTTTGGTGGTCGTCATTAAAACAATCCGGACCATCCAAGTTTTATCCCGCATCTTCACTCGACATCTAACCATCCATGTGCCGCTATGTCATCTGCATATCCTCGCTTGACTTGCGCCAGCACCCTTGATGGTCACACTCAATCAAATCAAATCACGCCAGCACCCTTCATGGTCATTAACACTCAATCAAATCAAATCAAATCAAGCGTTGGTTGTCTCTTTTTTCCTAAACCTACCAAATCAGATAATTTATTTCCTTGTTATCAGTTTTAGAAAAGGAAGGATATATCACCAAGGATCAGATCGCTCTCAGGCCATAATGCCACATCCCCCACCCCGATGGACTGAATGCATCAGTCGGCGCTAGATCATCATCCTGCACCGACGCCGCTGCGCCCGTGAGACAGCAGCTCCGCACCTCAGCGTCGCCGGGGCAGAAGGCAACAGCTCGACGTTATAGAACTTCCTTGGTCGCCGCCAAAGGACCAATTCTGGGGGAATCACGTGAAGAACGCCGCTGCTTCAAGCTATTTTTAGGATTGAATGTGAAGCGATGCAGACCTGTACGTAAGGGAAGCGAGGCCGATATGCACGCCGGGAAGCGAGGCCAGATAGAGATGTGGCGAAAGGAATGGGTCGGCTTCCCGACGACGAAGTAGGGTTACCTCTCCGATGTGTCGACGTGCGGTTGGGTGCGTGCTGACGACTCCGACCAAGCCCGCGCTATCAGCCATGGCGGTGATACGTCTCAAACGTATCTATAATTTCTTATGTTCCATGCTACTTTTATGATGATACTCACATGTTTTATACACACTTTATGTCATATTTATGCATTTTCCGGCACTAACCTATTGACAAGATGCCGAAGAGCCAGTTCCTGTTTTTGGTTTCGAAATCCTACAAAGGAAATATTCTCGGAATTGGACGAAATCAACACCCGGGTCTTATTTTTCCACGAACCTTCCAGAAGACCGAAAGGATTACGAAGTGGGGGCGAAGAGGCGCCGCCACACTAGGCCACGCGGCCAGGGCTGGTCCCGCGCCGCCATAGCGTGTGGGGCCCACGTCAGCCCTCCGACTCTGCCCTTCCGCCTACTTAAAGCCTTCGTCGCGAATACCCCAGTACCGAGAGCCACGATACGGAAAACCTTCCAGAGACGCCGCCGCCAATCCCATCTCGGGGATTCAGGAGATCGCCTCCGGCACCGCCGGAGAGGGGAATCATCTCCGGAGGACTCTTCATCACCATGATCGCCTCCGGATTGATGTGTGAGTAGTTCCTCATTGGACTATGGGTCCATAGCAGTAGCTAGATGGTTGTCTTCTCCTCATTGTGCTATCATGTTAGATCTTGTGAGCTGCCTATCATGATCAAGATCATCTATTTGTAATGCTACATGTTGTGTTTGTTGGGATCCGATGAATATGGAATACTATGTCAAGTTGATTATCAATCTATCATATATGTGTTTTTTATGTTCTTGCATGCTCTCCGTTGCTAGTAGAGGCCCTGGCCAAGTTGATACTTGTGACTCCAAGAGGGAGTATTTATGCTCGATAGTGGGTTCATGCCTCCATTAAATCTGGGACAGTGATAGAAAGTTCTAAGGTTGTGGATGTCTTGTTGCCACTAGGGATAGAACATCAATGCTTTGTCTAAGGATATTTGTGTTGATTACATTACGCACCATACTTAATGCAATTGTCTGTTGTTTGCAACTTAATACTGGAAGGGGTACGGATGCTAACCTGAAGGTGAACTTTTTAGGCATAGATGCATGCTGGATAGCGGTCTATGTACTTTGTCGTAATGCCCAATTGAATTTCACACTACTCATCATGATATGTATGTGCATTCTTATGCCCTCTTTATTTGTCAATTGCCCAACTGTAATTTGTTCACCCAACATGCTATTTCTTATTGGAGAGACACCACTAGTGAACTGTGGACCCGGTCCATTCTTTTACATCGAATAAAATCTACTGCAATACTTGTTCTTACTGTTCTTCGTAAACATCATCTTCCACACTATACATTTAATCCTTTGTTACAGCAAGCCGGTGAGATTGACAACCTCACTGTTAAGTTGGGGCAAAGTATTTGGATTGTGTTGTGCAGATTCCACGTTGGCGCCGGAATCCCTGGTGTTGCGCCGCACTACACTCCGCCACCATCAACCTTCATGTGCTTCTTGACTCCTACTGGTTCGATAACCTTGGTTTCTTACTAAGGGAAAACTTGCCGCTGCACGCATCACACCTTCCTCTTGGGGTTCCCAACGGGCGTGTGCTTTACGCGTCATCAAGATAGTTTTCTGGCGCCGTTGCCGGGGAGATCAAAACACGCTGCAAGGGGAGTCTCTCACTTCCAATCTCTTTACTTTGTTTTTGTCTTGCTTTACTTTACTTTATTTACTGCTTTGTTTGCATTCTCTATAACAAAAACACAAAAAAATTAGTTACTTGCATTTACTTTACTTATTTCATCATGTTTCCTCCTAAGTTCACTCTTAAAGATGTACCGGTAGGACGAGGGTCTATCATTGGAAAAGATAATATAGAAGATTTTTTCACTCATATTAGTACGGTTGAAGATTTTGAAGATAGACACTTGGTAGAACTTGCTCCTACTTATGAAATTGCTGCTGCTTCTTTAGTACACATGTTAGAAGCTAGATTTGTTAATCTCAACCCCGTAATGCAACATATGTTTCTTACACTTTCTGATATGGAGATGGGAGAAAAGAGAGATTTTGTTTTAAAAGTCCTTCTTAGAGAATTTGAAGATATAGCTAAAGAAGCTAGAAAAGTTTTTATTAAGCATAAGAGGCTTGGTTTGTTCACCGAATTTGCAAGAACACTTGAAAAGATGGACATGGATAGAATAAGGTACACTAATAATGTTAATGATGGTGGGAAGATTAAAGTACCGATACCTAGTAAGCTCCTACGAATGCATGAATCTCTAGAAAATAATTATGATTGGCTTGTTCCTGAAAATTTGTTTGATGAGAATAGTAAGCCTAAAAGCGTACAAAGGGGAGTTACTTATATAGACCAGATACAATGCATTGTTGAGGAAACTCCCAATGCCCATGGTAATGATGTTGATGCTTCATCTCTTGAAAACACTTGATACACACTTTCTGCGCCTAGCTGAAAGGCGTTAAAGAAAAGCGCTTATGGGAGACAACCCATTATTTTACTTCTGCACTTTTGTTTTATATTTGAGTCTTGGAAGTTGTTACTACTATAGCAACCTCTCCTTATCTTTATTTTATTGCATTGTTGTGCCAAGTAAAGTCTTTGATAGTAAAGATGATACTAGATTTGGATTACTGCACAGAAACAGATTTCTTGCTGTCACAAATTTGAGTAGTATTCTCTGTAGGTAACTCAGAAAAATCTGCCAGTTTACGTGCATGATCCTCAGATATGTACGCAACTTTCATTCAATTTGAGCATTTTCATCGGAGCAAGTTTAGTGCCCCATAAAAATTCGTCTTTACAGACTATTCTGTTTTGACAGATTCTGCCTTTTATTTCGCATTGCCTGTTTTGCTATGTTTAATGGATTTCTTTGTTCCATTAACTTTCAGTAGCTTTGTGCAATGTTCAGAAGTGTTAAGAATGATTATGTCACCTCTGAATATGTGAATTTTTAATTATGCACTAACCCTCTAATGAGTTCTTTTGAGTTTGGTGTGGAGAGAGTTTTCAAGGATCAAGAGAGGAGGATGATACAATATGATCAAGGAGAGTGAAAACTCTAAGCTTGGGATGCCCCCGTGGTTCATCCCTGTATATTTCAAGAAGACTCAAGCATCTAAGCTTGGGGATGCACAAGGCATCCCCTTCTTCATCGACAACTTATCAGGTCACCTCTAGTGAAACTATATTTTCATTCCGTCACATCTTATGTGCTTTACTTGGAGTTGATACATCTTCGACGTATCGATAATTTCTTATGTTCCATGCCACATTATTGATGATATCTACATGTTTTATGCATACTTTATGTCATTTTTATGCATTTTCCGGAACTAACCTATTGACGAGATGCCGAAGGGCCAGTTCCTGTTTTCTGCTTTTGGTTTGAAATCCTAGTAAGGAAATATTCTCGAATTGGACGAATCAACGCCCAACATCTTAGAATCCCGAAGCTTCCGAACACGAGATCCGAGAGAGGCCAGGGGCCCACACATGGGGCTGGCGCGGCCGAGGCTGGGCCGCGCCCCCGTTGTGTGGCGGCTCCGTACCCTCCGACGAAAAGCCACGGCACGAGAAACCATCCAGCCGCCGCCATCGCGAAGCCAAGATCCGGGGACAGAACTCTGTTCCGGCACGCCGCCGGACGGGAAGTGCCCCGGAAGGCTTCTCCATCGACACCACCGCCATCTTCATCAACGCTGCTGTCTCCCATGAGGAGGGAGTAGTTCTCCATCGAGGCTAAGGGCTGTACCGGTAGCTATGTGGTTAATCTCTCTCCTATGTACTTCAATACAATAATCTCATGAGCTGCCTTACATGATTGAGATTCATATGATGATGCTTGTAATCTAGATGTCATTATGCTAGTTAAGTGGATTTTACTTATGTGATCTCCGGAGACTCCTTGTCCCACGTGTGTAAAGGTGACAGTGTGCACCGTGTGGGTCTCTTAGGCTATATTTCACAGAATACTTATTCACTGAGTTATGATTTGAGTTGGATGTCTCTATGAAATTGTGGTGTGTTAGTACCTCCTGTGAATGCTCAAAGTGACAGCGTGGGGTGTTCATTAGTACTTGGGAATACATCTTTAAGGTTTGCCTACATGATGAATTAGAGTTCGTTATCTTGCCAGAGAGTAATTCAGAATAGCATAGTGAGGTGCTTATTTATATTCCTTTATGATTGCAATGTTGAGAGTTTCCACTAGTGAAAGTATGATCCCTAGGCCTTGTTCCTAAATATCGCTATCGCTGCTTGTTTACTGTTCTCGCATCGTATCTAATATTGCCATCATCAATCACACGCCTCCTGGACAGCAAAGCACTTTTAAAGCGCTGTGCTACTGCTCATACTTATTCATACCACTTGTATTTCACTATCTCTTCGCCGAACTAGTGCACCTATTAGGTGTGTTGGGGACACAAGAGACTTCTTGCTTTGTGGTTGCAGGGTTGCTTGAGAGGGATATCTTTGACCTCTTCCTCCCGAGATCGATAAACCTTGGGTGATCCACTTAAGGGAAACTTGTTGCTGTTCTACAAACCTCTGCTCTTGGAGGCCCAACACTGTCTACAAGAATAGAAGCACCCGTAGACATCAAGTGTCTTTTTGTTTTTGTTTTTGTTTGAATAAAATTGGATCCTAGCATTCTTTGTGTGGGAGAGAGACACGCTCCGCTATTGCATATGAACACATATGTTCTTAGCTTTATTCTTAATGTTCATGGCGAAGGTTGAAACTACTTCGTTAATTGTTACATGGTTGGAAATAGAAAATGTTGCATGTGGTAGTGGTATAATGAAATACTTGTAGATCATTGAGCTTTGATAATCTGATTCTTTGCAAACGTTTTGAGGTATTTAGATGGTAAGGCTTGTTGTTCAAGTAAGTTAAAATCAGTAGTGGATTGTTGTCTTTAAGCTTGTGCCGTACTACAAACTCTACTTAAATAGTTGAAGGTGTAGTTGGACTTGATAGCTTTCCATGTCTAAGAGTTCATCGTAATAACTAAGTTGTGCTGAAGGTCGAGGGAGCTAGCGGGGTACTTGTGCCACCGTGAACGGCCCTCCTTGGAGTAAATTTTAATCATGCTCTTAATGTTGAACCTGCTAGATGTTTGCAATAAGCTTGTGAGTTCTTTTTGACTAATGTTAAGCTACGGTTTTTGGCACTTCCACCATCCAAATTTGCTAGCCTCTTCGGTACTGTGCATTGCCTTTTGCTCACATTGAGAATTGTGCATACTTCGCCAGTACATCCAAACCCGTGGGAGGACTTTCTCTTGTTCTCCTACACATAAGCCATACATCTTCCTCAAAACAGCCACTATACCTACCTACCACAGCATTTCCATAGCTGTTCCGAGATATATTGCCATGCAACTTCCATTTTACATTACATGACTTGTTGTCATTTATTATTTATATATTGCTTTGCATGATTCTATACAGCTGATGTGAGGTTTACCCATGTTACGCTAGATCATTGCACATCCTGCTACACTGGCAGAGGCATACAGTTTTATACATCATGTTTTATTCATTATGAGTTATTTGTACCAAAAAGTGTGTTGTCATATTAGGATGTTGCCCCTAAAAGTGAAAAGAGCCATGGAGGCCATCAAAAAGAGAAAAAGAAAAGAAAGAAAAAAATAGAAAAGAAAAAGAAAAAAAAAAGAAAGAAAAAAGGGGGGCATTACTATCTTTTATCCACACTTGTGCTCATGTTTTAGCACCTGCAGTATTCATAGTCATCATTTGTGCTCATGTTTAGCACCTATACTCCATATGAGAGAGTTTTCATGTTTTACTAGTATAACTATGTGGGGAATTTACACTATAGAACTTGGGTTGTATATTCCAATGATGAGCTTCCTCAAAAGTGCTCTAGGTCTTCGTGAGCAACCAAGTTGGATGCACCCCCACTAGTTCCATTGGAGAGCTGAAGGAGATATGCCCTAGAGGCAATAATAAAGTGGTTATTATTTATATCTTTATGTTTATGATAAATGTTTATATATCATGCTATAATTGTATTAACCGAAACATTAGTACATGTGTGATATGTAGACAAACAAGAAGTCCCTAGTATGCCTCTTAAACTAGCTTGTTGATTAATGGATGATTAGTTTCATAATCATGAACATTGGATGTTATTAATAACAAGGTTATGTCATTGTGTGAATGATATAATGGACACACCCAATTAAGCGTAGCATAAGATCTCGTCATTAAGTTATTTGCTATAAGCTTTCGATACATAGTTACCTAGTCCTTATGACCATGAGATCATGTAAATCACTTATACCGGAAAGGTACTTTGATTACACCAAACACCACTGCGTAAATGGGTGGCTATAAAGGTGGGATTAAGTATCCGGAAAGTATGAGTTGAGGCATATGGATCAACAGTGGGATTTGTCCATCCCGATGACGGATAGATATACTCTGGGCCCTCTCGGTGGAATGTCGTCTAATGTCTTGCAAGCATATGAATGAGTTCATAAGAGACCACATACCACGGTACGAGTAAAGAGTACTTGTCAGGAGACGAGGTTGAACAAGGTATAGAGTGATACCGAAGATCAAACCTCGGACAAGTAAAATATCGCGAGACAAAGGGAATTGGTAATATATGTGTATGGTTCATTCGATCACTAAAGTCATCGTTGAATATGTGGGAGCCATTATGGATCTCCAGATCCCGCTATTGGTTATTGGTCGGAGTGAGTACTCAACCATGTCCGCATAGTTCTCGAACCGTAGGGTGACACACTTAAAGTTGGATGTTGAAATGGTAGCACTTGAATTATGGAATGGAGTTCGAATATTTGTTCGGAGTCCCGGATGAGATCCCGGACATCACGAGGAGTTCCGGAATGGTCCGGAGAATAAGATTCATATATAGGATGTCATTTTATGTGAAATAAAATGTCGCGGAAGGTTCTATGGAAGGTTCTAGAAAAGTCCGGAAGAAACCACCAAGGAAGGTGGAGTCCACAAGGGACTCCACCTCCATGGCCGGCCAGCCCTAGATGGGGTGGAGTCCCAAGTGGACTCCACCATAGGGGGCCGGCCACCCCCCACATGGGAGGTGGGAATCCCACCTTTGGGTGGGAGTCCTAGTTGGGCTAGGTTTCCCCCTCCTATGGAAGGTTTTGGTTTCGGGTCTTATTCGAAGACTTGGACACCAACACTTGGGATCCACCTATATAATGAGGGGCCAAGGGAGGGGGCCGGCCACCCCAAGACCACAAGCTGGCCGCCCCCCATAGGCCACCCCCTCCCAAACCCTAGCCAAGCTCCTCCACTCCATATTGCCCGCATTGCTTAGCGAAGCTCCGCCGGACTTCTACACCGCCACCGACACCACGCCGTCGTGCTGTCGGATTCAAGAGGAGCTACTACTTCCGCTGCCCGCTGGAACGGGGAGGTGGACGTCGTCTTCATCAACAACCGAACGTGTGACCGAGTACGGAGGTGCTGCCCGTTCGTGGCGCCGGAACCGATCGTGATCAAGATCTTCTACGCGCTTTTGCAAGCGGCAAGTGATCGTCTACCGCAGCAACAAGAGCCTCATCTTGTAGGCTTTGGAATCTCTTCAAGGGTGAGACTCGATACCCCCTCGTTGCTACCGTCTTCTAGATTGCATCTTGGCTTGGATTGCGTGTTCGCCGTAGGAAAATTTTTGTTTTCTATGCAACGTTATCCTACAGTGGTATCAGAGCCGTGTCTATGCATAGATGGTTGCACGAGTAGAACACAATGGTTTGTGGGCGTTGATGCTCTTGTTATCTTTAGTTTGAGTACTTTGCATCTTTATGGCATAGTGGGATGAAGCGGCTCGGACTAACTTTACATGACCGCGTTCATGAGACTTGTTCCTCGTTCGACATGCAACTTGTATTGCATAAGAGGCTTTGCGGGTGTCTGTCTCTCCTACTATAGTAAAGATTCAATTTACTCTTCTATTGAAAACATTAGTATCAACGTTGTGGTTCATGTTCGTAGGTAGATTAGATCTCTCTCGAAAACCCTAAACCACGTAAAATATGCAAACCAAATTAGAGACGTCTAACTTGTTTTTGCAGGGTTTGGTGATGTGATATGGCCATAATGTGATGATGAATATGTATGAGATGATCATTATTGTATTGTGGCAACCGGCAGGAGCCTTATGGTTGTCTTTAAATTTCATGTTGAGTAGTATTTCAAAGTAGTTGTAATAGTTGCTACATGGAGGACAATCATGAAGACGGCGCCATTGACCTTGACGCTACGCCGACGATGATGGAGATCATGCCCGAAGATGATGGAGATCATATCCGTGCTTTGGAGATGAAGATCAAAGGCGCAAGAACAAAAGGGCCATATCATATCACATATGAACTGCATGTGATGTTAATCCTTTTTATGCATCTTATTTTGCTTAGATCGCGACGGTAGCATTATAAGATGATCCCTCACTAAAATCTCAAGATAATAAAGTGTTCATCCTTAGTAGCACCGTTGCCAAGTCTTGTCGTTTCGAAGCACCTCGTGATGATCGGGTGTGATAGATTCAATAAGTACATATAACGGGTGCAAGACAGTTTTGCACATGCGGATACTAAGGTGGCCTTGACGAGCCTAGCATGTACAGACATGGTCTCGGAACACGTGATACCGAAAGGTAGAGCATGAATCATATGGTTGATATGATGAACACTTTGAGTGTTCGCCATTGAAATCACACCTTTTCTCGTGATGATCGGGTTTAGGTGCGGTGGATTTGGTTCGTGTGATCACTAAGACAATGCGAGGGATATTGTTTTGAGTGGGAGTTCACTTAGGTTTTTAATTATGTTGAATTAAAATTTGAACTCAATTTGTCATAAACTTAGTCTAAACTATTGCAAATATATGTTGTAGAGATGGCGTCCCCAATCAATTTTAATCAGTTCCTAGAGAAAGAGAAACTTAAGAGCAACGGTAGCAACTTCACCGACTGGTTCCGTCATGTGAGGATCTTCCTCTCTGGCGGAAATCTGCAATTTGTGCTTGATGCACCGCTAGGTGACCCTCCTGCAGAAGATGAATCCGATGAAGTAAAAGCTGTTTACGCGACTCGGAAAACTCGGTACTCTCAAGTTCAGTGTGCCATCCTGTGCAGTCTGGAATCCGATCTTCAAAAACGTTTTGAGCACCATGATCCTCATGAGTTGATGAATGAGCTGAAAGCTATATTCGAGACTCATGCGGCAGTGGAATGCTATGAAGCATCGAAACATTTCTTCAGCTGTATGATGGAAGAAGGCAGCTCCGTTAGTGAGCACATGCTCGCCATGACCGGGCATGCGAAGAAACTCAGTGACTTGGGAATAGTGATTCCTAACAGACTGGGGATTAATCGTGTCCTTCAATCACTGCCACCAAGTTACAAGAACTTTGTGATGAACTACAATATGCAGAACATGAACAAGGAGTTACCTGAACTTTTTGGCATGCTAAAAGCTGCTGAGATTGAGATCAAGAAAGAGCACCAAGTGTTGATGGTCAACAAGACCACCAGTTTCAAGAAACAGGGCAAGTCTAAGGGAAAATTCAAGAAGGGTGGCAAGAAAGCTGCCACGCCTCCTATGAAACCTAAGAACGGCCCTAAGCCTGATGCTGAGTGCTATTACTGCAAGGAGAAGGGACACTGGAAGCGTAATTGCTCCAAGTATCTGGCTGATCTGAAGAGCGGCCTTGTCAAGAAGAAGAAAGAAGGTATATTTGATATACATGTTATAGATGTTCATTTCACTGGTTCTCGTTCTAGTACCTGGGTATTTGATACTGGTTCGGTTGCTCATATTTGTAACTCGAAACAGGAACTAAAGAATAAACGACAACTGCTGAAAGATGAAGTGACGATGCGCGTTGGAAATGGATCCAAGGTCAATGTGATCGCAGTCGGCACACTTCCTCTACATCTACCTTCGGGATTAGTTTTAAGCCTAAATAATTGCTATTATGTACCTGCGTTGAGCATGAACATTATATCTGGATCTTGTTTAATGCAAGACGGTTATTCATTCAAGTCTGAGAATAATGGTTGTTCTATTTTTATGAATAATATCTTTTATGGTCGAGCACCACAAAAGAATGGCTTATTTCTATTAGATCTCGATAGTAGTGATACGCATATACATAACATTGATGCTAAGCGAATTAAACTTAATGATAATTCTACTTATATGTGGCACTGTCGTCTTGGTCATATTGGAGTGAAACGCATGAAGAAACTCCATACTGATGGATTACTTGAATCACTTGACTTTGAGTCACTTGATAGATGCGAAGCATGTCTAATGGGTAAAATGACAAAGACTCCATTTTCTGGTATGATGGAGCGAGCTACTGACTTATTGGAAATCATACATACCGATGTATGTGGACCAATGAGCGTAGCATCGCGCGGTGGTTATCGTTATGTTCTAACCTTCACAGATGATCTGAGTAGATATGGGTATATCTATTTCATGAAACATAAATCCGAAACTTTCGAGAAGTTTAAGGAATTTCAAAGTGAAGTAGAAAATCAACGTAACAAGAAGATCAAATTTCTACGATCTGATCGTGGAGGTGAATATCTGAGTTATGAGTTTGGCATGCATTTAAAGAAATGCGGAATACTTTCACAATTGACACCGCCGGGAACACCTCAACGAAACGGTGTGTCCGAACGTCGTAATCGAACTCTCTTAGATATGGTTCGTAGTATGATGTCTCTTACTGATTTGCCGTTATCATTTTGGAGTTATGCATTAGAGACAGCCGCATTCACTTTAAATAGAGCACCATCAAAATCCGTAGAAACGACACCGTATGAATTATGGTTTAATAAGAAACCTAAGCTGTCGTTCCTGAAAGTTTGGGGTTGCGAAGCCTATGTAAAGAAGTTACAACCGGACAAGCTAGAACCCAAAGCGGAGAAATGCGTCTTCATAGGATACCCTAAGGAAACTATAGGGTACACTTTCTATCACAAATCCGAAGGCAAAATCTTTGTTGCTAAGAACGGAACCTTTCTTGAGAAAGAATTTCTCACTAAAGAAGTGACTGGAAGAAAAGTAGAACTCGATGAGATTGATGAATCTATACTCGTTGATCAGAGTAGCGCAGTACCGGAAGTTGTACCTGTACCGCCTACACCGGCAACAGAGGAAGCTAATGATAATGATCATGAAACTTCGAACGAGGAAACTACTGAACCTCGCAGATCGACAAGGGAACGTGCCACTCCTGATTGGTATGATCCTTGTCTAAATGTCATGATTGTAGATAACAATGATGAGGACCCTGCGACGTATGAAGAAGCGATGATGAGCCCAGATTCCAACAAATGGCAAGAAGCCATGAAATCCGAAATGGGATCCATGTATGATAACAAAGTATGGACTTTGGTAGACTTACCTGATAGCCGAAAGGCTGTCGAGAATAAATGGATCTTCAAGAGAAAAACAGATGCTGATGGTAATATTACTGTCTATAAAGCTCGACTTGTCGCAAAGGGTTTCCGACAAATTCAAGGAGTTGACTACGATGAGACTTTCTCACCTGTAGCGAAGCTAAAATCTGTGAGGATTTTGTTAGCAATAGCTGCATTTTTCGATTATGAGATTTGGCAGATGGATGTCAAAACGGCGTTCCTTAATGGAGATATTGAGGAAGAGTTGTATATGGTACAACCCAAAGGTTTTGTCGATCCTAAAAATGCTGACAAAGTATGCAAACTTCAGCGTTCAATCTATGGACTGAAGCAAGCATCAAGAAGTTGGAACCGACGCTTTGATAAGGTGATCAAAGACTTCGGGTTTATACAGTGTCATGGAGAGGCCTGTATTTACAAGAAAGTGAGTGGGAGCTCTGTAGCATTCCTGATATTATATGTAGATGACATATTATTGATCGGGAATGATATAGAACTATTAAGCAGTGTTAAGGGTTATTTGAATAATAGTTTTTCAATGAAAGACCTTGGTGAAGCATCATATATATTAGGCATCAAGATTTATAGAGATAGATCAAGACGCCTAATAGGGCTATCACAGAGTACATATCTGGACAAGATTCTAAAGAAGTTTAGAATGGACGAAAGTAAGAAAGGGTTCTTACCTATGTTACCAGGCAAGGTATTGAGTAAGACTCAAGGACCGGCTACGGCAGAAGAAAGAGAAAGGATGTGTAACATCCCCTATGCCTCGGCAGTAGGATCTATCATGTATGCCATGCTATGTACTAGACCGGATATAGCACATGCTGTTAGTTTGACTAGCAGATATCAAAGTGATCCAGGAATGGAACACTGGACAGCGGTCAAGAATATCCTGAAGTACTTGAAAAGAACTAAGGATATGTTTCTTTGTTATGGAGGTGACCAAGAGCTCGTTGTAACCAGTTACACCGATGCAAGTTGGAACACTGATCCTGATGACTCTAAGTCACAATCTGGGTACGTGTTTATATTGAATGGTGCTGCAGTAAGCTGGGCAAGCTCGAAGCAGTGCACGGTGGCGAAGTCTTCAACAGAATCAGAGTACATAGCGGCTTCAGAGGCTTCATCAGAAGCGGTATGGATGAAGAGGTTCATTGTAGAGCTCGGTGTGGTTCCTAGTGCATTGGACCCATTAATCATTTACTGTGATAACATGGGTGCCATCGCCAATGCACAAGAGCCAAGGTCACACAAGAGGCTGAAGCATATCAAGCTGCGTTACCACTCGATTCGCGAGTACATCGAAGATGGAGAAGTAAAGATTTGCAAAGTACACACTGATCTGAATGTAGCAGATCCGTTGACTAAAGCTCTCCCTAGGGCAAAGCATGACCAACACCAGAATGCCATGGGTGTTAGGTATATTACAATGTAATCTAGATTATTGACTCTAGTGCAAGTGGGAGACTGAAGGAGATATGCCCTAGAGGCAATAATAAAGTGGTTATTATTTATATCTTTATGTTTATGATAAATGTTTATATATCATGCTAGAATTGTATTAACCAAAACATTAGTACATGTGTGATATGTAGACAAACAAGAAGTCCCTAGTATGCCTCTTAAACTAGCTTGTTGATTAATGGATGATTAGTTTCATAATCATGAACATTGGATGTTATTAATAACAAGGTTATGTCATTGTGTGAATGATATAATGGACACACCCAATTAAGCGTAGCATAAGATCTCGTCATTAAGTTATTTGCTATAAGCTTTCGATACATAGTTACCTAGTCCTTATGACCATGAGATCATGTAAATCACTTATACCGGAAAGGTACTTTGATTACACCAAACACCACTGCGTAAATGGGTGGCTATAAAGGTGGGATTAAGTATCCGGAAAGTATGAGTTGAGGCATATGGATCAACAGTGGGATTTGTCCATCCCGATGACGGATAGATATACTCTGGGCCCTCTCGGTGGAATGTCGTCTAATGTCTTGCAAGCATATGAATGAGTTCATAAGAGACCACATACCACGGTACGAGTAAAGAGTACTTGTCAGGAGACGAGGTTGAACAAGGTATAGAGTGATACCGAAGATCAAACCTCGGACAAGTAAAATATCGCGAGACAAAGGGAATTGGTAATATATGTGTATGGTTCATTCGATCACTAAAGTCATCGTTGAATATGTGGGAGCCATTATGGATCTCCAGATCCCGCTATTGGTTATTGGTCGGAGTGAGTACTCAACCATGTCCGCATAGTTCTCGAACCGTAGGGTGACACACTTAAAGTTGGATGTTGAAATGGTAGCACTTGAATTATGGAATGGAGTTCGAATATTTGTTCGGAGTCCCGGATGAGATCCCGGACATCACGAGGAGTTCCGGAATGGTCCGGAGAATAAGATTCATATATAGGATGTCATTTTATGTGAAATAAAATGTCGCGGAAGGTTCTATGGAAGGTTCTAGAAGGTTCTAGAAAAGTCCGGAAGAAACCACCAAGGAAGGTGGAGTCCACAAGGGACTCCACCTCCATGGCCGGCCAGCCCTAGATGGGGTGGAGTCCCAAGTGGACTCCACCATAGGGGGCCGGCCACCCCCCACATGGGAGGTGGGAATCCCACCTTTGGGTGGGAGTCCTAGTTGGGCTAGGTTTGCCCCCTCCTATGGAAGGTTTTGGTTTCGGGTCTTATTCGAAGACTTGGACACCAACACTTGGGATCCACCTATATAATGAGGGGCCAAGGGAGGGGGCCGGCCACCCCAAGACCACAAGCTGGCCGCCCCCATAGAGTGGCCGGCCACCCCCTCCCAAACCCTAGCCAAGCTCCTCCACTCCATATTGCCCGCATTGCTTAGCGAAGCTCCGCCGGACTTCTACACCGCCACCGACACCACGCCGTCGTGCTGTCGGATTCAAGAGGAGCTACTACTTCCGCTGCCCGCTGGAACGGGGAGGTGGACATCGTCTTCATCAACAACCGAACGTGTGACCGAGTACGGAGGTGCTGCCCGTTCGTGGCGCCGGAACCGATCGTGATCAAGATCTTCTACGCGCTTTTGCAAGCGGCAAGTGATCGTCTACCGCAGCAACAAGAGCCTCATCTTGTAGGCTTTGGAATCTCTTCAAGGGTGAGACTCGATACCCCCTCGTTGCTACCGTCTTCTAGATTGCATCTTGGCTTGGATTGCGTGTTCGCGGTAGGAAAATTTTTGTTTTCTATGCAACGTTATCCTACACTTTCATACACATATAGCTCTATGTGCATCCGTTGCATGGCAATCACTACTCCTTGCATAGCTTCGATTATAAGACTTCCTCTTGTCTAATAATCACTTATAGCTTTGTGAGACTTTCTCTCATTGGCCTTCCAAACCCCCATTAACGTTCTTTATGCCATAACATCCTGGTGCTAATACCAAATGCTTGCGCTCACCGGTTGAGTAGACTTCGAAACAGTTGATTCATGACGTTCATGTTTATTTTTACTTGACTGAATCCTTCTTTGTTGTGAAAATTTACTTGATGCTTGGAATGAAGGATAGAACTTCTACGCTGGATACTTAAAACATCTTTAATGAACTTTGTACGGTTTCATGTCTTTAAAGCAATAGTTCATGAAAACTTTTAGCTTGTTTAACTCTTGCATTATCATCTCTTATATCAATATAGATATTTGCTTTGAATAATTTGATCTCAGCTCATATGCTTTACAAAAGTATTGATCAATATTATGATAGCATGTCACTTCAGAAATTATCTTTGTTATCGTTTACCTACTCGAGGGCGAGTAGGAACTAAGCTTGGGGATGCTTGATACGTCTCAAACGTATCTATAATTTCTTATGTTTCATGCTACTTTTATGATGATACTCACATGTTTTATACACACTTTATGTCATATTTATGCATTTTCCGGCACTAACCTATTGACAAGATGTCGAAGAGCTTGCGTTTCTGCTTTTTGGTTTCAGAAATCCTAAAAAGGAAATATTCTCGCAATCGGACGAAATCAACGCCGGGTCTTATTTTTCCACGAAGCTTCCAGAAGACCGAAAGGATTACGAAGTGGGGCGAAGAGGCGCCGCCACACTAGGGCCGCGCGGCCAGGGCTGGGCCCGCGTCGCCCTAGCGTGTGGGGCCCACGTTAGCCCTTCGACTCTGCCGTTCCGCCTACTTAAAGCCTTCGTCGCGAATACACCAGTACCGAGAGCCACGATACGGAAAACCTTCCAGAGACGCCGCCGCCGCCAATCCCATCTCGGGGATTCAGGAGATCGCCTCCGGCACCCTGCCGGAGAGGGGAATCATCTCCCGGAGGACTCTTCATCACCATGATCGCCTCCGGATTGATGTGTGAGTAGTTCATCCTTGGATTATGGGTCCATAGCAGTAGCTAGATGGTTGTCTTCTCCTCATTGTGCTATCATGTTAGATCTTGTGAGCTGCCTATCATGATCAAGATCATCTATTTGTAATGCTACATGTTGTATTTGTTGGGATCCGATGAATATGGAATACTATGTCAAGTTGATTATCAATCTATCATATATGTGTTGTTTATGTTCTTGCATGCTCTCCGTTGCTAGTAGAGTCTCTGGCCAAGTTGATACTTGTGACTCCAAGAGGGAGTATTTATGCTCGATAGTGGGTTCATGCCTCCTGTCGTTGCCTAATCGACTGTACCCCGAAGGAGGGATCCTCACGAGAGGGAGAAGAAGTAGGGGCCATAGGGCGGAGTGCACACGGGACGGTGGTACGCGATTTACCCAGCTTCGGAACACCTGCACGATGACAGGGCCTACTGCTGCTTGTCTGGAATTATCTGGGCGCTTTCGCGATGTTACAATGAGTTGTGGTTGTGCCTCTAGGGCTCCCGGGATCCGGCTTATAAAGGCGCACGGATCTAGGGTTTACATGGAGAGTCCTAGCCGGATTACAGTTGCCTAACTACGGTACAATATCTTGCCGTGCACGTCAAGGATCCGCCTTCCGTACGTCGTACTGGATCCGGTTCCTACTGGGCCTCCATGGATCCGGTTCCTCCTGAGGTCGGTTGGATCCGGCTCCCCTGTCCTGGGCTGGACTTCATCCTTCAGGATCAACAGCAACTGGGCCGCCCGATGGGCCACATGCCTCATCACCATCTGTGGGCCACTCGGGCTTGCCGGATCTAGGCACTGTCGATGGTACACCCAACGTGCTTCTATTCTTGTAGACAGTGTTGGGCCTCCAAGAGCAGAGGTTTGTAGAACAGCAGCAAGTTTCCCTTAAGTGGATCACCCAAGGTTTATCGAACTCAGGAGGAAGAGGTCAAAGATATCCCTCTCATGCAACCCTACAACCACAAAGCAAGAAGTCTCTTGTGTCCCCAACACACCTAATAGGTGCACTAGTTCGGCGAAGAGATAGTGAAATACAGGTGGTATGAATAAGTATGAGCAGTAGTAACGGCGCTTGAAAAGTGCTTGCTGGCGTGTGGTTGATGATGCGGGCGTAGAGATGCAAAACAGTAAACAAGCAGCGATAGCAGTATTTAGGAACAAGGCCTAGGGATCATACTTTCACTAGTGGACACTCTCAACATTGATCACATAACAGAATAAATAAATAGATGCTAGACTCTACACCCTCTTGTTGGATGATGAACACCACTAACTGTGTAGGATTACACGAACCCTCAATGCCGGAGTTAACAAGCTCCACAATATTCGATGTTCATGTTTAAATAACCTTAGAGTGCATGACAGATCAACATAACCAAACTAAGTACTAACATAGCATGCACACTGTCACCTTCACGCTACGAAAGGAGGCATAGATCACATCAATACCATCACAGCAATAGTTAACTTCATAATCTACAAGAGATCACAATCGTAGCCTACGCCAAGTACTACACGATGCACACACTGTCACCATTACACCGTGCAGGAATAAACTACTTTAATAACATCACTAGAGTAGTGATACGTCTCCGACGTATCAATAATTTCTTATGTTCCATGCCACATTATTGATGTTATCTACATGTTTTATGCACACTTTATGTCATATTCGTGCATTTTCTGGAACTAACCTATTAACAAGATGCCGAAGTGCCATTTCTGTTTTTGGTTTCAAATCCTAGTAACGAAATATTCTCGAATCGGACGAAATCAACGCCCAAGTTCCTATTTTCACCGGAAGCATCCAACACCCGGAAGGACCAGAGGGGCACCGCCCCCGGACCATAGGCCGGCGCGGCCCGGGCCCTGGCCACGCCGACCTATGGTGTCGTCGCCTTCGACCCTCCCGCGCGCCTCTTCGCCTATATAAAGCCCTGGATCGAAAACCCGATACCGCTTGACGAAACTCCGAAAGACTCCAGGGCGCCGCCGCCATCAAAACTCCAATTCGGGACAGAACTCTTTGGCACCTGCCGGACGGGAATTGCCCCGGAGCCATCTCCACCGCCGTCTTCACCGCCATCTTCACCGCCATCGCTGCCTCCATGATGAGAGGGAGTAATCCACCCCCGAGGCTGAGGGCTCCCGGTAGCTATGTGGTTCATCTCTCCCATGTACCTCAATACAATAATCTCATGAGCTGCTTTACATGATTGAGATTCATATGAGTTTGTATCACAATTTATCTATGTGCTACTCTAGCAAAGTTATTAAAGTAGTTCTATTCCTCCTGCACGTGTGTAAAGGTGACAGTGTGTGCACCGTGTTAGTACTTGGTTTATGCTATGATCATGATCTCTTGTAGATTATGAAGTTAACTATTGCTATGATAATATTGATGTGATCTATTCCTCCTACATATGCATGAAGGTGACAGTGTGCATGCTATGTTAGTACTTGGTTTAGTTGTATTGATCTATCTTACACTATAAGGTTACTTAAATATGAACATCGCATTGTGGAGCTTGTTAACTCCGGCATTGAGGGTTCGTGTAATCCTACGCAATGTGTTCATCATCCAACAAAAGTGTAGAGTATGCACTTATCTATTCTGTTATGTGATCAATGTTGAGAGTGTCCACTAGTGAAAGTGTAATCCCTAGGCCTTGTTCCTAAATACTGCTATCGCTGCTTGTTTACTGTTTTACTGTGTTACTACTGCTGCAATACTACCACCATCAACTACACGCCAGCAACTATTATTTGGCACCGTTGCTACTGCTCATATATATTCATACCACATGTATTTCACTATCTCTTCGCCGAACTAGTGCACCTATTAGGTGTGTTGGGGACACAAGAGACTTCTTGCTTTGTGGTTGCAGGGTTGCATGAGAGGAATATATTTGACCTCTTCCTCCCGAGTTCGATAAACCTTGGGTGATCCACTTAAGGGAAAACTTGTCTGTTCTACAAACCTCTGCTCTTGGAGGCCCAACACCTCTACAGGAAAAGGAGGAAGTAGACATCAAGCTATTTTCTGGCGCCGTTGGGGAGGAAAGGTAAAAGGTACTCACACTCCGGACCTCGGCTACTAAGCTATTTTCCGGCGCCGTAAGTACTCAAAGCTATTTCCTTTAGATCCTGCAATTGCATCTTTTTGTTTCTTGTTTACACTAGTTTGGCATAATGGACAAGAATGAGCTTCTTATGCTATTTCCTGATTTAAAACATGGATTGTTTGATGCGAAAATTAAAAAACCTATGGAATCTTATTTGCATGCTGGTAGTAATATTAGTATGAACGCTTTGAACACCATTGTTGCTAATGATATAGAAAGTTCTAAGCTTGGGGAAGCTGGTTTTCATGATCTTTTTAGTCCCCCAAGCATTGAGGAGAAAATTTTCTTTGATGATACTTTGCCTCCTATTTATGATGATTATAATGATAGTGGTCTTTTGGTTCCACCTACTATGGAGAGTGAATTTGATTATGAATACAATATGCCTCCTATATTTGATGATGAGAATAATAATGATAGCTACTTTGTTGAATTTGCTCCCACTACAACTAATAAAATTGATTATGCTTATGTTGGGAGTAGTAATAATTTTATGCATGAGACTCATGATAAGAATGCTTTATGTGATAGTTATATTGTTGAGTTTGCTCATGTTGCTACTGAAAGTTATTATGAGAGAGGAAAATATGGTTGTAGAAATTTTCATGTTACTAAAATGCCTCTCTATGTGCTGAAATTTTTCAAGCTATACTTGTTTTATCTTCCTATGCTTGTTACTTTGCTCTTCATGAACTTGTTTATGTACAAGATTCCTCTGCATAGGAAGCATGTTAGGCTTAAATGTGTTTTGTATTTGCCTCTTGATGCTCTCTTTTCTTCAAACACTATTTCTTGCGAGTGCATCATTAAAACTGCTGAGCCCATCTTAATGGCTATAAAGAAAGAACTTCTTGGGAGATAACCCATGTGTTATTTTGCTACAGTATTTTGTTTTATATTTGTGTCTTGGAAGTTGTTTACTACTGTAGCAACCTCTCCTTATCTTAGTTTTGTGTTTTGTTGTGCCAAGTAAAGTCTTTGATAGAAAAGTAAGTACTAGATTTGGATTACTGCGCAGTTCCAGATTTCTTTGCTGTCACGAATCTGGGTCTACCTCCCTGTAGGTAGCTCAGAAAATTAAGCCAATTTACATGCATGATCCTCAGATATGTACGCAACTTTCATTCAATTTGAGCATTTTCATTTGAGCAAGTCTGGTGCCATTTTAAAATTCGTCAATACGAACTGTTCTGTTTTGATAGATTCTGCCTTTTATTTCGCATTGCCTCTTTTGCTATGTTGGATGAATTTCTTTGATCCATTAATATCCAGTAGCTTTATGCAATGTCCAGAAGTGTTAAGAATGATTGTGTCACCTCTGAACATGTGAGTTTTTGATTATGCACTAACCCTCTAATGAGTTTGTTTGAGTTTGGTGTGGAGGAAGTTTTCAAGGGTCAAGAGAGGAGGATGATATACTATGATCAAGGAGAGTGAAAGCTCTAAGCTTGGGGATGCCCCGGTGGTTCATCCCTGCATATTTCAAGAATCAAGCATCTAAGCTTGGGATGCCCAAGGCATCCCCTTCTTCATCGACAAATTATCAGGTTCCTTCTCTTGAAACTATATTTTTATTCGGTCACATCTTATGTGCTTTACTTGGAGCGTCTGTGTGCTTTTGTTTTTGTTTTGTTTGAATAAATGCTTGTGTGGGAGAGAGACACGCTCCGCTGGTTCGTATGAACACATGTGTTCTTAGCTTTTAATTTTCATGGCTTCTTCTTCGTTAAATTGTTATATGGTTGGAATTGGAAAATGATACATGTAGTAAATTGCTATAATGTCTTGGGTAATGTGATACTTGGCAATTGTTGTGCTCATGTTTAAGCTCTTGCATCATATACTTTGCACCCATTAATGAAGAAATACATAGAGCATGCTAAAATTTGGTTTGCATATTTGGTTTCTCTAAGGTCTAGATAATTTCTAGTTTTGAGTTTGAACAACAAGGAAGACGGTGTAGAGTCTTATAATGTTTTCAATATGTCTTTTATGTGAGTTTTGCTGCACCGGTTCATCCTTGTGTTTGTTTCAAATAAGCCTTGCTAGCCTAAACCTTGTATCGAGAGGGAATACTTCTCATGCATCCAAATACTTGAGCCAACCACTATGCCATTTGTGTCCACCATACCTACCTACTACATGGTATTTTCCGCCATTCCAAAGTAAATTGCTTGAGTGCTACCTTTAAAATTCCATCATTCACCTTTGCAATATATAGCTCATGGGACAAATAGCTTAAAAACTATTGTGGTATTGAATATGTAATTATGCACTTTATCTCTTATTAAGTTGCTTGTTGTGCGATAACCATGTTCACTGGGGACGCCATCAACTATTCATTGTTGAATATCATGTGAGTTGCTATGCATGTTCGTCTTGTCTGAAGTAAGAGAGATCTACCACCTTATGGTTAAGCATGCATATTGTTAGAGAAGAACATTGGGCCGCTAACTAAAGCCATGATCCATGGTGGAAGTTTCAGTTTTGGACATACATCCTCAATCTCAAATGAGAAAATTATTAATTGTTGTTACATGCTTATGCATAAAAGAGGAGTCCATTATCTGTTGTCTATGTTGTCCCGGTATGGATGTCTAAGTTGAAGAATAATCAATAGCGAGAAATCCAATGCGAGCTTTCTCCTTAGACCTTTGTACAGGCGGCATAGAGGTACCCCTTTGTGACACTTGGTTAAAACAGTGCATTGTGATGATCCGGTAGTCCAAGCTAATTAGGACAAGGTGCGGGCACTATTAGTACACTATGCATGAGGCTTGCAACTTGTAAGATATAATTTACATGATACATATGCTTTATTACTACCGTTGACAAAATTGTTTCATGTTTTCAAAATCAAAGCTCTAGCACAAATATAGCAATCGATGCTTTTCCTCTATGGAGGACCATTCTTTTACTTTCATTGTTGAGTCAGTTCACCTATTTCTCTCCACCTCAAGAAGCAAACACTTGTGTGAACCGTGCATTGATTCCTACATACTTGCTTATTGCACTTATTATATTACTCTATGTTGACAATATCCATGAGATATACATGTTATGAGTTGAAAGCAACCGCTGAAACTTAATCTTCTTTTGTGTTGCTTCAATACCTTTACTTTGAATTATTGCTTTATGAGTTAACTCTTATGCAAGACTTATTGATGCTTGTCTTGAAGTGCTATTCATGAAAAGTCTTTGCTTTATGATTCAGTTGTTTACTCATGTCATTACCATTGTTTTGATCGCTGCATTCACTACATATGCTTTACAAATAGTATGATCAAGGTTATGATGGCATGTCACTCCAGAAATTATCTTTGTTATCGTTTTACCTGCTCGGGACGAGCAGAACTAAGCTTGGGGATGCTGATACGTCTCCGACGTATCGATAATTTCTTATGTTCCATGCCACATTATTGATGTTATCTACATGTTTTATGCACACTTTATGTCATATTCGTGCATTTTCTGGAACTAACCTATTAACAAGATGCGAAGTGCCAGTTCCTGTTTTCTGTTGTTTTTGGTTTCAGAAATCCTAGTAACGAAATATTCTCGGAATCGGACGAAATCAACGCCCAAGTTCCTATTTTCACCGGAAGCATCCGAACACCCGGAAGGACCGAGGGGGCATTTGGGCCCCGGACCATAGGCCGGCGCGGCCAGGCCCGCCGCGCCGCCTATGGTGTCGTCGCCCTTCGACCCTCTGCGCCGCCTCTTCGCCTATATAAGCCCCTGGATCGAAAACCCGATGCCGCTTGACGAAACTCCAGAAAGACTCCAGGGCGCCGCCGCATCGCGAAACTCCAGTCGGGGACAGAACTCTTCGGACCCTGCCGGATGGGGAATTGCCCCCGGAGCCATCTCCACCGTCTTCACCGCCATCTTCACCGCTATCGCTGCCTCCATGATGAGGGAGAGTAATCCACCCCGAGGAGGGCTCCCGTAGCTATGTGGTTCATCTCTCCCATGTACCTCAATACAATAATCTCATGAGCTGCTTTACATGATTGAGATTCATATGAGTTTGTATCACAATTTATCTATGTGCTACTCTAGCAAAGTTATTAAAGTAGTTCTATTCCTCCTGCACGTGTGTAAAGGTGACAGTGTGTGCACCGTGTTAGTACTTGGTTTATGCTATGATCATGATCTCTTGTAGATTATGAAGTTAACTATTGCTATGATAATATTGATGTGATCTATTCCTCCTACATATGCATGAAGGTGACAGTGTGCATGCTATGTTAGTACTTGGTTTAGTTGTATTGATCTATCTTACACTATAAGGTTACTTAAATATGAACATTATTGTGGAGCTTGTTAACTCCGGCATTGAGGGTTCGTGTAATCCTACGCAATGTGTTCATCATCCAACAAAAGTGTAGAGTATGCATTTATCTATTCTGTTATGTGATCAATGTTGAGTGTCCACTAGTGAAAGTGTAATCCCTAGGCCTTGTTCCTAAATACTGCTATCGCTGCTTGTTTACTGTTTTACTGTGTTACTATTGCTGCAATACTACCACCATCAACTACACGCCAGCAAGCTATTTTCTGGCACCGTTGCTACTGCTCATATATATTCATACCACATGTATTTCACTATCTCTTCGCCGAACTAGTGCACCTATTAGGTGTGTTGGGGACACAAGAGACTTCTTGCTTTGTGGTTGCAGGGTTGCATGAGAGGAATATCTTTGACCTCTTCCTCCCTGAGTTCGATAAACCTTGGGTGATCCACTTAAGGGAAAACTTCTTGTTGTTCTACAAACCTGTGTAGGAGGCCCAACACTACTTTAATAACAGGACTAGAGTAGCACACAGATAAATTGTGATACAAAACACATTGCAATCATAAAGAGATATAAATAAGCACTTCACTATGCTCTTCATAACAGTGAATAAGTATTCTGTGAAATATAGCCTAAGAGACCCACACGGTGCACACACTGTCACCTTTACACACGTGGGACAAGGAGTCTCCGGAGATCACATAAGTAAAATCCACTTGACTAGCATAATGACATCTAGATTACAAGCATCATCATATGAATCTCAATCATGTAAGGCAGCTCATGAGATTATTGTATTGAAGTACATAGGGAGAGAGATTAACCACATAGCTACCGGTACAGCCCCGAGCCTCGATGGAGAACTCTCCTCCTCATGGGAGCAGCACAGGATGAAGATGGCGGTGGAGATGGCAGCGGTGTCGATGGAGAAGCCTTCCGGGGCACTTCCCGTCCCGGCGGCGTTCCTAAAGAAGACTCCTATCCCCCAGATCTTGGCTTCGCGATGGCGGCGGCTCTAGAAGGTTTCTCGTACCGTGGCTTTTTTTTCTCGAAGATTTAGGTCGAGGAGGCTTAAATAGGCGAAGAGGCGGCGTCGGAGGGGGTACGGAGCCGCCACACAACAGGGGGGCGCGCCCCCCCTCGCCAGCCCCATGTGTGGGCCCCCTGTGGCCCCTCCGGCTCTCGGGTGTTCTGGCTCCCGGGGATTCTAAGATGTTGGGCGTTGATTTCGTCCAATTCGAGAATATTTCCTTACTAGGATTTAAACCAAAAACAGAAAAAACTCGGCACCGGCATCTCGTCAATAGGTTAGTTCGGAAACGCATAAATATGACATAAAGTATGCATAAAACATGTAGATATCATCAATAATGTGGCATGGAACATAAGAAATTATCGATACGTCGGAGACGTATCAGCATCCCCAAGCTTAGTTTTGCTCGTCCCGAGCAGGTAAACGATAACAAAGATAATTTCTGGAGTGACATGCCATCATAATCTTGATCATACTATTGTAAGCATATGTAATGAATGCAACGATCAAAACAATGTAAATGACATGAGTAAACAAATGAATCATATAGCAAAGACTTTTCATGAATAGTACTTCAAGACAAGCATCAATAAGTCTTGCATAAGAGTAAAGCAATAATTCAAAGTAAAGGCATTGAAGCAACACAAAGGAAGATTAAGTTTCAGCGGTTGCTTTCAACTTGTAACATGTATATCTCATGGATATTGTCAACATAGAGTAATATAATAAGTGCAATATGCAAGTATGTAGGAATCAATGCACAGTTCACACAAGTGTTTGCTTCTTGAGGTGGAGAGAAATAGGTGAACTGACTCAACAATAAAAGTGAAAGAAAGGCCCTTCGCAGAGGGGAAGCATCGATTGCTATATTTGTGCTAGAGATTTGATTTTGAAAACAAGAAACAATTTTGTCAACGGTAGTAATAAAGCATATGCATCATGTAAATTATATCCTACAAGTTGCAAGCCTCATGCATAGTATACTAATAGTGCCCGCACCTTGTCCTAATTAGCTCGGATTACCTGGATTATCATCGCAATGCATATGTTTTAACCAAGTGTCACAAAGGGGTACCTCTATGCCGCCTGTACAAAGGTCTAAGGAGAAAGCTCGCATTGGATTTCTCGCTATTGATTATTCTCAACTTAGACATCCATACCGGGACAACATAGACAATAATGGACTCCTCTTTTATGCATAAGCATTCAACAATTATTAATTTTCTCATATGAGATTGAGGATATTTGTCCAAAACTGAAACTTCCACCATGGATCATGGCTTTAGTTAGCGGCCCAATGTTCTTCTCTAACATTATGCATGCTCTAACCATTTTAGTGGTAAATCTCCCTTACTTCAGACAAGACGGACATGCATAGCAACTCACATGATATTCAACAAAGAGTAGTTGATGGCGTCCCCAGGAACATGGTTATCGCACAACAAGCAACTTAATAAGAGATAAAGTGCATAAGTACATATTCAATACCACAATAGTTTTTAGGCTATTTGTCCCATGAGCTATATATTGCAAAGGTAGAGGATAGAAATTTAAAGGTAGCACTCAAGCAATTTACTTTGGAATGGCGGAGAAATACCATGTAGTGGGTAGGTATGGTGGACACAAATGGCATAGTGGTTGGCTCAAGGATTTTGGATGCATGAGAAGTATTCCCTCTCGATACAAGGCTTAGGCTAGCAAGGTTATTTGAAACAAACACAAGTATGAAGCGGTGCAGCAAAACTCACATAAAAGACATATTGTAAATATTATAAGACTCTACACCGTCTTCCTTGTTGTTCAAACTCTTACTAGGAATTATCTAGACCTTAGAGAGACGAATTATGCAAACCAAATTTTAGCACGCTCTATGTATTTCTTCATTAATAGGTGCAAAGTATATGATGCAAGAGCTTAATCATGAGCACAACAATTGCCAAGTATCACATTATTCAAGACATCATACCAATTACCACATGTAGCATTTCCCGTTTCCAACCATATAACAATTAACGAAGCAGTTTCAACCTTCGCCATGAAAATTAAAAGCTAAGAACACATGTGTTCATATGAACCAGCGGAGCGTGTCTCTCACAATCATGAATTTATTCAAACAAAAACAAAAACAAAAACATAGAGATGCTCCAAGTAAAGTACATAAGATGTGACCGAATAAAAATATAGTTTCAAGAGAAGGAACCTGATAATTTGTCGATGAAGAAGGGGATGCCTTGTAGGACAACGTTGCATAGAAAACAAAAATTTTCCTACCGCGAACACGCAATCCAAGCCAAGATGCAATCTAGAAGACGGTAGCAACGAGGGGTATCGAGTCTCACCCTTGAAGAGATTCCAAAGCCTACAAGATGAGGCTCTTGTTGCTGCGGTAGACGATCACTTGCCGCTTGCAAAAGCGCGTAGAAGATCTTGATCACGATCGGTTCCGGCGCCACGAACGGGCAGCACCTCCGTACTCGGTCACACGTTCGGTTGTTGATGAAGACGACGTCCACCTCCCGTTCCAGCGGGCAGCGGAAGTAGTAGCTCCTCTTGAATCCGACAGCACGACGGCGTGGTGTCGGTGGCGGTGTAGAAGTCCGGCGGAGCTTCGCTAAGCTACGCGGGAAATATGAAGTGGAGGAGCAAAGCTAGGGTTTGGGAGGGGGTGGCCGGCCACTCAAGGGGGCGGCCAAGGTCTTGGGGTGGCCGGCCCCCTCCCTTGGCCCCTCATTATATAGGTGGATCCCAAGTGTTGGTGTCCAAGTCTTCGAATAAGACCCGAAACCAAAACCTTCCATAGGAGGGGGCAAACCTAGCCCAACTAGGACTCCCACCCAAAGGTGGGATTCCCACCTCCCATGTGGGGGGTGGCCGGCCCCCTATGGTGGAGTCCACTTGGGACTCCACCCCCACTAGGGCTGGCCGGCCATGGAGGTGGAGTCCCTTGTGGACTCCACCTTCCTTGGTGGTTTCTTCCGAACTTTTCTAGAACCTTCTAGAACCTTCCATAGAACCTTCCGCGACATTTTATTTCACATAAAATGACATCCTATATATGAATCTTATTCTCCGGACCATTCCGGAACTCCTCGTGATGTCCGGGATCTCATCCGGGACTCCGAACAAATATTCGAACTCCATTCCATAATTCAAGAACTACCATTTCAACATCCAACTTTAAGTGTGTCACCCTACGGTTCGAGAACTATGCGGACATGGTTGAGTACTCACTCCGACCAATAACCAATAGCGGGATCTGGAGATCCATAATGGCTCCCACATATTCAACGATGACTTTAGTGATCGAATGAACCATACACATATATTACCAATTCCCTTTGTCTCGCGATATTTTACTTGTCCGAGGTTTGATCTTCGGTATCACTCTATACCTTGTTCAACCTCGTCTCCTGACAAGTACTCTTTACTCGTACCGTGGTATGTGGTCTCTTATGAACTCATTCATATGCTTGCAAGACATTAGACGACATTCCACCGAGAGGGCCCAGAGTATATCTATCCGTCATCGGGATGGACAAATCCCACTGTTGATCCATATGCCTCAACTCATACTTTCCGGATACTTAATCCCACCTTTATAGCCACCCATTTACGCAGTGGTGTTTGGTGTAATCAAAGTACCTTTCCGGTATAAGTGATTTACATGATCTCATGGTCATAAGGACTAGGTAACTATGTATCGAAAGCTTATAGCAAATAACTTAATGACGAGATCTTATGCTACGCTTAATTGGGTGTGTCCATTATATCATTCACACAATGACATAACCTTGTTATTAATAACATCCAATGTTCATGATTATGAAACTAATCATCCATTAATCAACAAGCTAGTTTAAGAGGCATACTAGGGACTTCTTGTTTGTCTACATATCACACATGTACTAATGTTTCGGTTAATACAATTCTAGCATGATATATAAACATTTATCATAAACATAAAGATATAAATAATAACCACTTTATTATTGCCTCTAGGGCATATCTCCTTCAGTCTCCCACTTGCACTAGAGTCAATAATCTAGATTACATTGTAATATACCTAACACCCATGGCATTTTGGTGTTGGTCATGCTTTGCCCTAGGGAGAGCTTTAGTCAACGGATCTGCTACATTCAGATCAGTGTGTACTTTGCAAATCTTTACTTCTCCATCTTCGATGTACTCGCGAATCGAGTGGTAACGCAGCTTGATATGCTTCAGCCTCTTGTGTGACCTTGGCTCTTGTGCATTGGCGATGGCACCCATGTTATCACAGTAAATGATTAATGGGTCCAATGCACTAGGAACCACACCGAGCTCTACAATGAACCTCTTCATCCATACCGCTTCTGATGAAGCCTCTGAAGCCGCTATGTACTCCGATTCTGTTGAAGACTTCGCCACCGTGCACTGCTTCGAGCTTGCCCAGCTTACTGCAGCACCATTCAATATAAACACGTACCCAGATTGTGACTTAGAGTCATCAGGATCAGTGTTCCAACTTGCATCGGTGTAACCGTTACAACGAGCTCTTGGTCACCTCCATAACAAAGAAACATATCCTTAGTTCTTTTCAAGTACTTCAGGATATTCTTGACCGCTGTCCAGTGTTCCATTCCTGGATCACTTTGATATCTGCTAGTCAAACTAACAGCATGTGCTATATCCGGTCTAGTACATAGCATGGCATACATGATAGATCCTACTGCCGAGGCATAGGGGATGTTACACATCCTTTCTCTTTCTTCTGCCGTAGCCGGTCCTTGAGTTTTACTCAATACCTTGCCTGGTAACATAGGTAAGAACCCTTTCTTACTTTCGTCCATTCTAAACTTCTTTAGAATCTTGTCCAGATATGTACTCTGTGATAGCCCTATTAGGCGTCTTGATCTATCTCTATAAATCTTGATGCCTAATATATACGATGCTTCACCAAGGTCTTTCATTGAAAAACTATTATTCAAATAACCCTTAACACTGCTTAATAGTTCTATATCATTCCCGATCAATAATATGTCATCTACATATAATATCAGGAATGCTACAGAGCTCCCACTCACTTTCTTGTAAATACAGGCCTCTCCATGACACTGTATAAACCCGAAGTCTTTGATCACCTTATCAAAGCGTCGGTTCCAACTTCTTGATGCTTGCTTCAGTCCATAGATTGAACGCTGAAGTTTGCATACTTTGTCAGCATTTTTAGGATCGACAAAACCTTTGGGTTGTACCATATACAACTCTTCCTCAATATCTCCATTAAGGAACGCCGTTTTGACATCCATCTGCCAAATCTCATAATCGAAAAATGCAGCTATTGCTAACAAAATCCTCACAGATTTTAGCTTCGCTACAGGTGAGAAAGTCTCATCGTAGTCAACTCCTTGAATTTGTCGGAAACCCTTTGCGACAAGTCGAGCTTTATAGACAGTAATATTACCATCAACATCTGTTTTTCTCTTGAAGATCCATTTATTCTCGACAGCCTTTCGGCTATCAGGTAAGTCTACCAAAGTCCATACTTTGTTATCATACATGGATCCCATTTCGGATTTCATGGCTTCTTGCCATTTGTTGGAATCTAGGCTCATCATCGCTTCTTCATACGTCGCAGGGTCCTCATCATTGTTATCTACAATCATGACATTTAGACAAGGATCATACCAATCAGGAGTGGCACGTTCCCTTGTCGATCTGCGAGGTTCAGTAGTTTCCTCGTTCGAAGTTTCATGATCATTATCATTAGCTTCCTCTGTTGCCGGTGTAGGCGGTACAGGTACAACTTCCGGTACTGCGCTACTCTGATCAACGAGTATAGATTCATCAATCTCATCGAGTTCTACTTTTCTTCCAGTCACTTCTTTAGTGAGAAATTCTTTCTCAAGAAAGGTTCCGTTCTTAGCAACAAAGATTTTGCCTTCGGATCTGTGATAGAAAGTGTACCCTATAGTTTCCTTAGGGTATCCTATGAAGACGCATTTCTCCGCTTTGGGTTCTAGCTTGTCCGGTTGTAACTTCTTTACATAGGCTTCGCAACCCCAAACTTTCAGGAACGACAGCTTAGGTTTCTTATTAAACCATAATTCATACGGTGTCGTTTCTACGGATTTTGATGGTGCTCTATTTAAAGTGAATGCGGCTGTCTCTAATGCATAACTCCAAAATGATAACGGCAAATCAGTAAGAGACATCATACTACGAACCATATCTAAGAGAGTTCGATTACGACGTTCGGACACACCGTTTCGTTGAGGTGTTCCCGGCGGTGTCAATTGTGAAAGTATTCCGCATTTCTTTAAATGCATGCCAAACTCATAACTCAGATATTCACCTCCACGATCAGATCGTAGAAATTTGATCTTCTTGTTACGTTGATTTTCTACTTCACTTTGAAATTCCTTAAACTTCTCGAAAGTTTCGGATTTATGTTTCATGAAATAGATATACCCATATCTACTCAGATCATCTGTGAAGGTTAGAACATAACGATAACCACCGCGCGATGCTACGCTCATTGGTCCACATACATCGGTATGTATGATTTCCAATAAGTCAGTAGCTCGCTCCATCATACCAGAAAATGGAGTCTTTGTCATTTTTCCCATTAGACATGCTTCGCATCTATCAAGTGACTCAAAGTCAAGTGATTCAAGTAATCCATCAGTATGGAGTTTCTTCATGCGTTTCACTCCAATATGACCAAGACGACAGTGCCACATATAAGTAGAATTATCATTAAGTTTAATTCGCTTAGCATCAATGTTATGTATGTGCGTATCACTACTATCGAGATCTAACAGAAATAAGCCATTCTTTTGTGGTGCTCGACCATAAAAGATATTATTCATAAAAATAGAACAACCATTATTCTCAGACTTGAATGAATAACCGTCTTGCATTAAACAAGATCCAGATATAATGTTCATGCTCAACGCAGGTACATAATAGCAATTATTTAGGCTTAAAACTAATCCCGAAGGTAGATGTAGAGGAAGTGTGCCGACTGCGATCACATTGACCTTGGATCCATTTCCAACGCGCATCGTCACTTCATCTTTCAGCAGTTGTCGTTTATTCTTTAGTTCCTGTTTCGAGTTACAAATATGAGCAACCGAACCAGTATCAAATACCCAGGTACTAGAACGAGAACTAGTGAGATAAACATCTATAACATGTATATCAGATATACCTTCTTTCTTCTTCTTGACAAGGCCGCTCTTCAGATCCGCCAAATACTTGGAGCAATTACGCTTCCAGTGTCCCTTCTCCTTGCAGTAATAGCACTCAGCATCAGGCTTAGGGCCGTTCTTAGGTTTCATAGGAGGCGTGGCAGCTTTCTTGCCACCCTTCTTGAATTTTCCCTTAGACTTGCCCTGTTTCTTGAAACTGGTGGTCTTGTTGACCATCAACACTTGGTGCTCTTTCTTGATCTCAATCTCAGCAGCTTTTAGCATGCCAAAGAGTTCAGGTAACTCCTTGTTCATGTTCTGCATATTGTAGTTCATCACAAAGTTCTTGTAACTTGGTGGCAGTGATTGAAGGACACGATTAATCCCCAGTCTGTTAGGAATCACTATTCCCAAGTCACTGAGTTTCTTCGCATGCCCGGTCATGGCGAGCATGTGCTCACTAACGGAGCTGCCTTCTTCCATCATACAGCTGAAGAAATGTTTCGATGCTTCATAGCATTCCACGGCCGCATGAGTCTCGAATATAGCTTTCAGCTCATTCATCAACTCATGAGGATCATGGTGCTCAAAACGTTTTTGAAGATCGGATTCCAGACTGCACAGGATGGCACACTGAACTTGAGAGTACCGAGTTTTCCGAGTCGCGTAAACAGCTTTTACTTCATCGGATTCATCTTCTGCAGGAGGGTCACCTAGCGGTGCATCAAGCACAAATTGCAGATTTCCGCCAGAGAGGAAGATCCTCACATGACGGAACCAGTCGGTGAAGTTGCTACCGTTGCTCTTAAGTTTCTCTTTCTCTAGGAACTGATTAAAATTGATTGGGGACGCCATCTCTACAACATATATTTGCAATAGTTTAGACTAAGTTTATGACAAATTGAGTTCAAATTTTAATTCAACATAATTAAAAACCTAAGTGAACTCCCACTCAAAACAATATCCCTCGCATTGTCTTAGTGATCACACGAACCAAATCCACCGCACCTAAACCCGATCATCACGAGAAAAGGTGTGATTTCAATGGCGAACACTCAAAGTGTTCATCATATCAACCATATGATTCATGCTCTACCTTTCGGTATCACGTGTTCCGAGACCATGTCTGTACATGCTAGGCTCGTCAAGGCCACCTTAGTATCCGCATGTGCAAAACTGTCTTGCACCCGTTGTATGTACTTATCGAATCTATCACATCCGATCATCACGAGATGCTTCGAAACGATAAGACTTGATAACGGTGCTACTAAGGATGAACACTTTATTATCTTGAGATTTTAGTGAGGGATCATCTTATAATGCTACCGTCGCGATCTAAGCAAAATAAGATGCATAAAAGGATTAACATCACATGCAGTTCATATGTGATATGATATGGCCCTTTTGTCTTTGCGCCTTTGATCTTCATCTCCAAAGCACGGACATGATCTCCATCATCTTCGGGCATGATCTCCATCATCGTCGGCGAAGCACCAAGGTCAATGGCACCGTCTTCATGATTGTCCTCCATGTAGCAACTATTACAACTACTTTGAAATACTACTCAACATGAAATTTAAAGACAACCATAAGGCTCCTGCCGGTTGCCACAATACAATAATGATCATCTCATACATATTCATCATCACATTATGGCCATATCACATCACCAAACCCTGCAAAAACAAGTTAGACGCTCTCTAATTTGGTTTGCATATTTTACGTGGTTTAGGGTTTTCGATATAGATCTAATCTACCTACGAACATGAACCACAACGTTGATACTAATGTTGTCAATAGAAGAGTAAATTGAATCTTTACTATAGTAGGAGAGACAGACACCCGCAAAGCCTCTTATGCAATACAAGTTGCATGTCGAACGAGGAACAAGTCTCATGAACGCGGTCATGTAAAGTTAGTCCGAGCCGCTTCATCCCACTATGCCATAAAGATGCAAAGTACTCAAACTAAAGATAACAAGAGCATCAACGCCCACAAACCATTGTGTTCTACTCGTGCAACCATCTATGCATAGACACGGCTCTGATACCACTGTAGGATAACGTTGCATAGAAAACAAAAAATTTCCTACCGCGAACACGCAATCCAAGCCAAGATGCAATCTAGAAGACGGTAGCAACGAGGGGGTATCGAGTCTCACCCTTGAAGAGATTCCAAAGCCTACAAGATGAGGCTCTTGTTGCTGCGGTAGACGATCACTTGCCGCTTGCAAAAGCGCGTAGAAGATCTTGATCACGATCGGTTCCGGCGCCACGAACGGGCAGCACCTCCGTACTCGGTCACACGTTCGGTTGTTGATGAAGACGACGTCCACCTCCCGTTCCAGCGGGCAGCGGAAGTAGTAGCTCCTCTTGAATCCGACAGCACGACGGCGTGGTGTCGGTGGCGGTGTAGAAGTCCGGCGGAGCTTCGCTAAGCTACGCGGGAAATATGAAGTGGAGGAGCAAAGCTAGGGTTTGGGAGGGGGTGGCCGGCCACTCAAGGGGGGCGGCCAAGCTATGGTCTTGGGGTGGCCGGCCCCCTCCCTTGGCCCCTCATTATATAGGTGGATCCCAAGTGTTGGTGTCCAAGTCTTCGAATAAGACCCGAAACCAAAACCTTCCATAGGAGGGGGCAAACCTAGCCCAACTAGGACTCCCACCCAAAGGTGGGATTCCCACCTCCCATGTGGGGGGTGGCCGGCCCCCTATGGTGGAGTCCACTTGGGACTCCACCCCCACTAGGGCTGGCCGGCCATGGAGGTGGAGTCCCTTGTGGACTCCACCTTCCTTGGTGGTTTCTTCCGGACTTTTCTAGAACCTTCTAGAACCTTCCATAGAACCTTCCGCGACATTTTATTTCACATAAAATGACATCCTATATATGAATCTTATTCTCCGGACCATTCCGGAACTCCTCGTGATGTCCGGGATCTCATCCGGGACTCCGAACAAATATTCGAACTCCATTCCATAATTCAAGAACTACCATTTCAACATCCAACTTTAAGTGTGTCACCCTACGGTTCGAGAACTATGCGGACATGGTTGAGTACTCACTCCGACCAATAACCAATAGCGGGATCTGGAGATCCATAATGGCTCCCACATATTCAACGATGACTTTAGTGATCGAATGAACCATACACATATATTACCAATTCCCTTTGTCTCGCGATATTTTACTTGTCCGAGGTTTGATCTTCGGTATCACTCTATACCTTGTTCAACCTCGTCTCCTGACAAGTACTCTTTACTCGTACCGTGGTATGTGGTCTCTTATGAACTCATTCATATGCTTGCAAGACATTAGACGACATTCCACCGAGAGGGCCCAGAGTATATCTATCCGTCATCGGGATGGACAAATCCCACTGTTGATCCATATGCCTCAACTCATACTTTCCGGATACTTAATCCCACCTTTATAGCCACCCATTTACGCAGTGGTGTTTGGTGTAATCAAAGTACCTTTCCGGTATAAGTGATTTACATGATCTCATGGTCATAAGGACTAGGTAACTATGTATCGAAAGCTTATAGCAAATAACTTAATGACGAGATCTTATGCTACGCTTAATTGGGTGTGTCCATTATATCATTCACACAATGACATAACCTTGTTATTAATAACATCCAATGTTCATGATTATGAAACTAATCATCCATTAATCAACAAGCTAGTTTAAGAGGCATACTAGGGACTTCTTGTTTGTCTACATATCACACATGTACTAATGTTTCGGTTAATACAATTCTAGCATGATATATAAACATTTATCATAAACATAAAGATATAAATAATAACCACTTTATTATTGCCTCTAGGGCATATCTCCTTCATGCCTTGGGCATCCCCAAGCTTAGACGCTTGAGTCTTCTTGAAATATGCAGGGGTGAACCACCGGGGCATCCCCAAGCTTAGAGCTTTCACTCTTCTTGATCACATTGTATCATCCTCCTCTCTTGACCCTTGAAAACTTCCTCCACACCAAACTCAAAACAAACTCATTAGAGGGCTAGTGCATAATAAAAATTCACATGTTCAGAGGTGATACAATCATTCTTAACACTTCTGGACATTACCCAAAGCTTCTGAAAGTTCATGGAACAAAGAAATCCATCCAACATAGCAAAAGAGGCAATGCGAAATAAAAGGCAGAATCTGTCAAAACAGAACAGTCCGTAAAGACGAATTTCTAAGAGGCACCAGACTTCCTCAAATGAAAATGCTCAAATTGAATAAAAGTTTTGTACATATCTGAGGATCACTCACGTAAATTGGCATAATTTTCTGAGTTACCTACAGAGAATTAGGCCCAGATTCGTGACAGCAAGAAATCTGTTTCTGCGCAGTAATCCAAATCTAGTATGAACCTTACTATCAAAGACTTTACTTGGCACAATAATGCAATAAAATAAGATAAGGAGAGGTTGCTACAGTAGTAACAACTTCCAAGACACAAATATAAAACAAAATTACTGTAGTAAAATAAACACATGGGTTATCTCCCAAGAAGTTCTTTCTTTATAGCCATTAAGATGGGCTCAGCAGTTTTAATGATGCACTCGCAAGAAATAGTATTTGAAGCAAAAGAGAGCATCAAGAGGCAAATTCAAAACACATTTAAGTCTAACATGCTTCCTATGAAAAGGAATCTTGTAAATAAACAAGTTCATGAAGCATAATGCAACAAGCATAGAAAGATAAAACAAGTGCAGCTTCAAGATTTTCAGCATATAGAGAGGTGTTTTAGTAACATGAAAATTTCTACAACCATATTTTCCTCTCTCATAATAACTTTCAGTAGCATCATGAGCAAACTCAACAATATAACTATCACATAAAGCATTCTTATCATGAGTCTCATGCATAAAATTATTACTCTCCACATAAGCATAATCAATTTTATTAGTTGTAGTGGGAGCAAATTCAACAAAGTAGCTATCATTATTATTCTCATCATAAAATATAGGAGGCATGTTGTAATCATAATCAAATTTATCCTCCATAACAGGCGGCACCAACAGACTATTATCATTATAATCATCATAAATAGGAGGCAAAGTATCATCAAAGTAAATTTTCTCCTCAATGCTTGGGGGACTAAAAAGATCATGCTCATCAAAACCAGCTTCCCCAAGCTTAGAATTTTCCATAGCATTAGCAACAATAGTGTTCAAAGCATTCATATTAATAACATTCCCATTAGCATGCATATAAAGTTCCATGGGTTTTTTAATTCTCTCTTCAAACACATCATGTCCTAATTCAAGATAAAGTTCATAAAGATCTCTCATATTTTTGTTGTTTTCCATTATGCCTAACTAGTGTAAACAAGAAACAAAAAGATGCAATTGCAGGATCTAAAGGAAATAGCTTCGAGCACACACACAATGGCGCCAGAAAAGTACTGTTACCTGGAACCGGAGTATGAGTGCCTTTTACCTTTCCTCCCGGCAACGGCGCCAAAGTGCTTGATGTCTACGGGTGCTTCTATTCTTGTAGACAGTGTTGGGCCTCCAAGAGCAGAGGTTTGTAGAACAGCAGAAGTTTCCCTTAAGTGGATCACCCAAGGTTTATCGAACTCGGGGAGGAAGAGGTCAAAGATATCCCTCTCATGCAACCCCGCAACCACAAAGCAAGAAGTCTCTTGTGTCCCCAACACACCTAATAGGTGCACTAGTTCGGCGAAGAGATAGTGAAATACAGGTGGTATGAATAAGTATGAGCAGTAACGGCGCGAAAAGTGCTTGCTGGCGTGTGGTTGATGATGGTAATATTGCGGACAATAGAGATGCAGTAAAATAGTAAACAAGCAGCGATAGCAGTATTTAGGAACAAGGCCTAGGGATCATACTTTCACTAGTGGACACTTGATGTCTACGCCCCCCTCCTTTTCCTGTAGACAGTGTTGGGCCTCCAAGAGCAGAGGTTTGTAGAACAGCAGCAAGTTTTCCCTTAAGTGGATCACCCAAGGTTTATCGAACTCAGGGAGGAAGAGGTCAAAGATATCCCTCTCATGCAACCCTGCAACCACAAAGCAAGAAGTCTCTTGTGTCCCCAACACACCAAATAGGTGCACTAGTTCGGCGAAGAGATAGTGAAATACAGGTGGTATGAATAAGTAGCAACGACACCAGAAAAGTGCTTTGCCCGGACAAGTAAACAAGCTAGTAACACGGTAGTAACACAACAGTAGTAACGCAGAAACAAGAAACAAGCAATGATAGCAGTATTTAGGAACAAGGCCTAGGGATTAGACTTTCACTAGTGGACACTCTCAACTTTGATCACATAACAGAATAGATAAATGCATACTCTACACTCTTGTTGGATGATGAACACATTGCGTAGGATTACACGAACCCTCAATGCCGGAGTTAACAAGCTCCACAATTCAATGTTCATATTTAAATAACCTTAGAGTGCATGAAAGATCAATATGACTAAACCAAGTACTAACATAGCATGCACACTGTCACCTTCATGCTAAGAAAGGAGGCATAGATCACATCAATACCATCATAGCAATAGTTAACTTCATAATCTACAAGAGATCATAATCATAGCCTACGCCAAGTACTAACACGGATGCACACACTGTCACCATTACACCGTGCAGGAGGAATAAAACTACTTTAATAACATTGCTAGAGTAGCACATAGATAAATTGTGATACAAAATACATTGCAATCATAAAGAGATATGAATAAGCACTTCACTATGCCATTCATAACAGTGAATAAGTATTCTGTGAAATATAGCCTAAGAGACCCACACGGTGCACACACTGTCACCTTTACACACGTGGGACAAGGAGTCTCCGGAGATCACATAAGTAAAATTCACTTGACTAGCATAACGACATCTAGATTACAAGCATCATCATATGAATCTCAATCATGTAAAGCAGCTCATGAGATTATTGTATTGAAGTACATAGAGAGAGATGAACCACATAGCTACCAGTACCCCCGAGCCTCGATGGAGAACTACTCCCTCCTCATGGGAGACAGCAGCGTTGATGAAGATGGCGGTGGTGTCGATGGAGGAGCCTTCCGGGGCACTTCCCCATTCCGGCGGCGTGCCGGAACAGACTCGTCCCCCGCATCTTGGCTTCGCAATGGCGGCGGCTGGAAGGTTTTCTGGTTTTGTCGAACGTATCGTGGTTTTCGCGACGAGGCTTTAAATAGGAGGAAGGGCAAGGTCGGTGGACTGGGGGGCCCACACTATAGGGGGCGCGGCCCCCTTGGCCGCGCCGCCTAGGGTTTGGTGGCCCCTGCCCCCTCTCTGGCGGTTCTCGTGTGTTCTGGATGCTTCCGGGCAAAATAGGAACCCGGGCGTTGATTTCGTCCGATTCGAGAATATTTCGTTACTAGGATTTCTGAAACCAAAAATAGAAAACAAGAACGGCACTTCGGCATCTTGTTAATAGGTTAGTTCCAGAAAATGCACGAATATGACATAAAGTGTGCATAAAACATGTAGATATCATCAATAATGTGGCATGGAACATAAGAAATTATCGATACGTCGGAGACGTATCGCATCCCTGCTTAGCTGCTCGTCCCGAGCAGGTAAACGATAACAAAGATAATTTCTGGAGTGACATGCCATCATAAACTTGATCATACTATTGTAAACACATGTAATGAATGCAGCGATCCAAAACAATGGTAATGACATGAGTAAACAACTGAATCATAAAGCAAAGACTTTTCATGAATAGTACTTCAAGACAAGCATCAATAAGTCTTGCATAAGAGTTAACTCATAAAGCAATAATTCATAGTAGAGGCATTGAAGCAACACAAAGGAAGATTAAGTTTCAGCGGTTGCTTTCAACTTATAACATGTATATCTCATGGATAGTTGTCAACATAGAGTAATATAACAAGTGCAATATGCAAGTATGTAGGAATCAATGCAAAGTTCACACAAGTGTTTGCTTCTTGAGGTGGAGAGAAATAGGTGAACTGACTCAACAATGAAAGTAAAAGAATGGTCCTCCATAGAGGAAAAGCATCGATTGCTATATTTGTGCTAGAGCTTTGATTTTGAAAACAAGAAACAATTTTGTCAACGGTAGTAATAAAGCATATGTATCATGTAAATTATATCTTACAAGTTGCAAGCCTCATGCATAGTATACTAATAGTGCCCGCACCTTGTCCTAATTAGCTTGGACTACCGGATCATCGCAATACACATGTTTTAACCAAGTGTCACAAAGGGGTACCTCTATGCCGCCTGTACAAAGGTCTAAGGAGAAAGCTCGCATCGGATTTCTCGCTATTGATTATTCTCAACTTAGACATCCATACCGGGACAACATAGACAACAGATAATGGACTCCTCTTTTATGCATAAGCATGTAGCAACAATTATTTTTCTCATATGAGATTGAGGATATTGTCCAAAACTGAAACTTCCACCATGAATCATGGCTTTAGTTAGCGGCCCAATGTTCTTCTCTAACAATATGCATGCTTAACCATAAGGTGGTAGATCTCTCTTACTTCAGACAAGACGGACATGCATAGCAACTCACATGATATTCAACAAAGAATAGTTGATGGCGTCCCCAGAAACATGGTTATCGCACAACAAACAACTTAATAAGAGATAAAGTGCATAAGTACATATTCAATACCACAATAGTTTTTAAGCTATTTGTCCCATGAGCTATATATTGTAAAGGTGAAGAGTGGAAATTTAAAGGTAGTACTCAAGCAATTTACTTTGGAATGGCGGAGAAATACCATGTAGTAGGTAGGTATGGTGGACACAAATGGCATAGTGGTTGGCTCAAGTATTTTGGATGCATGAGAAGTATTCCCTCTCGATACAAGGTTTAGGCTAGCAAGGTTATTTGAAACAAACACAAGGATGAACGGTGCAGCAAAACTCACATAAAAGACATATTGTAAACATTATAAGACTCTACACCGTCTTCCTTGTTGTTCAAAACTCAATACTAGATATTATCTAGACTTTAGAGAGACCAAATATGCAAACCAAATTTTAGCATGCTTTATGTATTTCTTCATTAATGGGTGCAAAGTATATGATGCAAGAGCTTAAACATGAGCACAACAATTGCCAAGTATCACATTATCCAAGACATTATAGCAAATTACTACATGTAGCATTTTCTGTTTCCAACCATATAACAATTTAACGAAGCAGTTTCAACCTTCGCCATGAAAATTAAAAGCTAAGAACACATGTGTTCATATGCAACAGCGGAGCGTGTCTCTCTCCCACACAAGCATGATGTAATCCAATTTATTCAAACACAAACAAAAATAAAAGCATACAGACGCTCCAAGTAAAGCACATAAGATGTGACCGAATAAAAATATAGTTTCAAGAGAAGGAACCTGATAATTTGTCGATGAAGAAGGGGATGCCTTGGGCATCCCCAAGCTTAGACGCTTGAGTCTTCTTGATATATGCAGGGGTGGACCACCGGGGCATCCCCAAGCTTAGAGCTTTCACTCTTCTTGAGTCTTCTTGATATCTTTCGTGACGTTTATTGCTATTTCATAACGACATGATCGAGCTTGTCACAATATATCAGATCCCTTGTAGTGAATGTGTGTGGTGGTTTGAAGACACGAGAGGCAAAGAGGAAGAGAGCATACGAGCAAACTAGCAAACTAGTTAAGGGGACCATGGAAGAGACTAAGGAATATGTCGCTAAGGTTCAGGTTCAACAATTGCTTGTTGGGTCATGCTATTTCAGGCCTCGCAGAAGATGTCGACAACTACGGAGGCTTGTACTTCGTTATGCATTATATGGGTATCATCGACCAACTAACTAATCATAAAATTAGCGTGTGACTTTTTTTCTAAAATCCTAGAAAGAAAGAAGATAGTCTACATGTCTCTATAAGATTTATTAATTAAATAAATATTTTATTATCAATGTCTAGCTTAGCATATGAAAAAAAATAGAAAAAATCTAATGACCAACCAATTGCTCCTAACCGATTTTTTTTAGCATCATGGCACTATGGTGGTTTCGGTGGATGGCTTAGCGAGGGCCTTCGCTTCATTCTGCGCCTTCAAAAAGGGTTATGCGCCTTGAGAATGGGTTGGTGGAATATGGCGGAGGCAGCATGAGGTGTTCTATTAAGTTTTAGCATGTGAGCCAACAATGGTTGTGGCGGGGGAACTAGACCCGTTGGTACCCCTATCATTCTCGCTATTTGGTGGCACATTGTCACCTTGTTTGGCGTTTTCGATGTGTATGTTGGTTGTAAGGCTTTACTTGAATACATGAAATATAGGTCGTATGTATCACTTCAATGTGGAGGCTGGAGTACTTCCCCTTTTCATAGAAAATTTTCTCGTAACTATGAATAAAGGTCATTGTATATATATAAAGATCTCTATCCTGAATGAGTATATCTATCATATAGTTGTATCAACTCATTTTTCTCTTTAAAAGGGGGAAATCTTAACTAATAGAGTTGAATGGATCATAGACTCCACTCAAAGTTTAGCAAATTCTTTTAGATTTTAAGGAAACATATTCAAAAAAATTAAGTTTAGAATATAAAAGCCCCCACTAACATTTGTATCCCCACTTGATGTTGGGAACACGTATAGAAAACAAGAAATCATATGCATAACCAAGATCATATGTGAGAAGGGAGGTAATGGATCATACCCTCATAGATCGACCTAGCGGAAGTTATCGATTACGAGGTGGATGAAGACAAGAGTTGATCGACCCAACTAGACTGGTCTAGTCAGGAGGAGATGTATTATCCCTCAAATCTCTCCCACGAACAAGTGTCACACGTGCAACACCTCAATGGTATCCCCACGTACGTAATCAACAACACAACGTCGAAGTGCGATCAAGAACACGGTCGAAGCGGGGATATGTCGATGAAGATCCGGTAGAGCTTCCGCGAGCCTGACTATATTAGATCTAGAAGGGGTACAACCCAAGCAACACACGGAAAAGACAAAGTAGATCTCTGCGGCAGTCCTTCGGTGATGTCGGATAGGGCGGCTGCAAGAGGAGGGTAGTGAGGTAGTGGTGGCGCTAGTGCGAGGTGTCGGGGACGTGGGGAGGTAGGGGCACATGGAAGGGTAGGCATTTCCCCTCCCACTTTATATAGAGGGCCGGTCGGCCCCCTTTTTCCCCTCTCCAAACCGACTAGTGGGGAGTTTGAGTCTATCTGGACTCCTCCCCCCACCCCAAAACTGTCTAAGTGGCGAGCCCTAGTCAAACTAGGACTCCACCTTACCAAACCGACCTGGTGGTTCTACGACTTCCGGGCATCCATGGAGGGCCCATGTGGCCTTCAGCCCATGGTGCCCCTCCGGGCCTTGCACTCCGGAACCTTTCAAACCTTTCGCGGAATATCCTGGACCTTCTGAATCCTTTTGGGATCTTCTATAACCTTCTGGTACCTTCCATAAATAGTTGAAACAATTCCAAATATTCTCGCCATGACTCCGTACACCTCTAGACCATTCCGAGACATTATGAACAACCTTTTAACCATTTTCCTTCTTAATCTTCATTTCTACTCACATCCTAAATGTCTCAAAATCTTTAAGTGTGTGAACATATGGGTTCGGATATATGTGTACATGTCTAGAATCACCAAGGATCGATGTAGAGCGCTTGATAACCGCACTGATTACCACATATAACACGAAGATCTTAGTTGTGTGAACCTTCCATAGTACTATTCGATAAATGCCGCATTACTTCTCGATACATAACATAGCTCGAGGTGAAACTCTAGGTTATCATCATTTCCCGGCATGTTCTCCTTTACTCATTCCGCATCATCGATGTTCATGTGACTTAATAACTTAGCCACATGTATAGCCAGACGATGAAGATCACCATGATACATGAGTAGGCCCAGCTCTCCATCGTTGGAGTAGCAATTTCCATGATCACCAAAAATGACACTACATCATATTATCTGGAATGAACGAATACGATCTTTATTGTCACTTAGTTACGGTGTAATATTTTAAGATCTCGTGACATCCATATCATATGCTAGTTCATATTAGTATCATGGTCTAACGATCTTAGTCTTTACTATTAAATGGGAGTTGGTCGTTTGACACTCAACGCACTTTGGTGGTCGTCATTAAAACAATCCGGACCATCCAAGTTTTATCCCGCATCTTCACTCGACATCTAACCATCCATGTGCCGCTATGTCATCTGCATATCCTCGCTTGACTTGCGCCAGACCCTTGATGGTCACACTCAATCAAATCAAATCATGCACCCTTCATGGTCATTAACACTCAATCAAATCAAATCAAATCAAGCGTTGGTTGTCTCTTTTTCCTAAACCTACCAAATCGATAATTTATTTCCTTGTTATCGCTTTAGAAAAGGAAGGATATATCGCCAAGGATCGATCGCTCTCAGCCATAATGCCACATCCCCCACCCCGATGGACTGAATGCATCGGGGCGCTAGATCATCATCACCGACGCCGCCGCGCCCGTGAGACAGCAGCTCCGCACCGCCGCCGCTGGGTAGAAGGCAACAGCTCGACGTTATAGAACTTCCTTGGTCGCCGCCAAAGGACCAATCCGGGGGAATCACGTGAAGAACGCCGCTGCTTCAAGCTATTTTTAGGATTGAATGTGAAGCGATGCAGACCTGTACGTAAGGAAGCGAGGCCGATATGCACGCCGGGAAGCGAGGCCGGATAGAGATGTGGCGAAAGAATGGGTCGCTTCCACGACGAAGTAGGGTTACCTCTCCGATGTGTCGACGTGCGGTTGGGTGCGTGCTGACGACTCCGACCAAGCCCGCGCTATCAGCCATGGCGGTGATACGTCTCAAACGTATCTATAATTTCTTATGTTCCATGCTACTTTTATGATGATACTCACATATTTTATACACACTTTATGTCATATTTATGCATTTTCCGGCACTAACCTATTGACAAGATGCTGAAGAGCCAGTTGCTGTTTTCTGCTGTTTTTGGTTTCAGAAATCCTACAAAGGAAATATTCTCGGAATTGGACAAAATCAACACCCAGGGTCTTATTTTTCCACGAACCTTCCAGAAGACCGAAAGGATTACGAAGTGGGGCGAAGAGGCGCCGCCACACTAGGGCCACGCGGCCAGGGCTGGTCCCGCGCCGCCATAGCGTGTGGGGCCCATGTCAGCCCTCCGACTCTGCCCTTCCGCCTACTTAAAGCCTTCGTCGCGAATACCCCAGTACCGAGAGCCACGATACGAAACCTTCGAGACGCCGCCGCCAATCCCATCTCGGGGATTCAGAGATCGCCTCCGCACCCTGCCAGAGGGGAATCATCTCCGAGGACTCTTCATCACCATGATCGCCTCCGGATTGATGTGTGAGTAGTTCCTCATTGGACTATGGGTCCATAGCAGTAGCTAGATGGTTGTCTTCTCCTCATTGTGCTATCATGTTAGATCTTGTGAGCTGCCTATCATGATCAAGATCATCTATTTGTAATGCTACATGTTGTGTTTGTTGGGATCCGATGAATATGGAATACTATGTCAAGTTGATTATCAATCTATCATATATGTGTTTTTTATGTTCTTGCATGCTCTCCGTTGCTAGTAGAGGCTCTGGCCAAGTTGATACTTGTGACTCCAAGAGGGAGTATTTATGCTCGATAGTGGGTTCATGCCTCCATTAAATCTGGGACAGTGATAGAAAGTTCTAAGGTTGTGGATGTGCTGTTGCCACTAGGGATAGAACATCAATGCTTTGTCTAAGGATATTTATGTTGATTACATTACGCACCATACTTAATGCAATTGTCTGTTGTTTGCAACTTAATACTGGAAGGGTACGGATGCTAACCTGAAGGTGAACTTTTTAGGCATAGATGCATGCTGGATAGCGGTCTATGTACTTTGTCGTAATGCCCAATTGAATTTCACACTACTCATCATGATATGTATGTGCATTCTTATGCCCTCTTTATTTGTCAATTGCCCAACTGTAATTTGTTCACCCAACATGCTATTTCTTATTGGAGAGACACCACTAGTGAACTGTGGACCCCGGTCCATTCTTTTACATCGAATAAAATCTACTGCAATACTTGTTCTTACTGTTCTTCGTAAACATCATCTTCCACACTATACATTTAATCCTTTGTTACAGCAAGCCGGTGAGATTGACAACCTCACTGTTAAGTTGGGGCAAAGTATTTGGATTGTGTTGTGCAGATTCCACGTTGGCGCCGGAATCCCTGGTGTTGCGCCGCACTACACTCCGCCACCATCAACCTTCATGTGCTTCTTGACTCCTACTGGTTCGATAACCTTGGTTTCTTACTAAGGGAAAACTTGCCGCTGCACGCATCACACCTTCCTCTTGGGGTTCCCAACGGGCGTGTGCTTTACGCGTCATCAAGACAGTTTTCTGGCGCCATTGCCGGGGAGATCAGGACACGCTTCAAGGGGAGTCTCTCACTTCCAATCTCTTTACTTTGTTTTTGTCTTGCTTTACTTTACTTTATTTACTGCTTTGTTTGCTTTCTCTATAAAAAACACACAAAAAATTAGTTACTTGCATTTACTTTACTTATTTCATCATGTTTCCTCCTAAGTTCACTCTTAAAGATGTACCGGTAGGACGAGGGTCTATCATTGGAAAAGATAATATAGAAGATTTTTTCACTCATATTAGTACGGTTGAAGATTTTGAAGATAGACACTTGGTAGAACTTGCTCCTACTTATGAAATTGCTGCTGCTTCTTTAGTACACATGTTAGAAGCTAGATTTGTTAATCTCAACCCCGTAATGCAACATATGTTTCTTACACTTTCTGATATGGAGATGGGAGAAAAGAGAGATTTTGTTTTAAAAGTCCTTCTTAGAGAATTTGAAGATATAGCTAAAGAAGCTAGAAAAGTTTTTATTAAGCATAAGAGGCTTGGTTTGTTCACCGATTTTAAAAGAACACTTGAAAAGATGGACATGGATAGAATAAGGTACACTAATAATGTTAATGATGGTGGAAAGATTAAAGTACCGATACCTAGTAAGCTCCTAGGAATGCATGAAGCTCTAGAAAATAACTATGCTTGGCTTGTTCCTGAAAATTTGTTTGATGAGAATAGTAAGCCTAAAAGCGTGCAGAGAGGAGTTACTTATATAGACCAGATACAATGCATTGTTGAGGAAACTCCCAACACCCATGGTAATGATGTTGATGCTTCATCTCTTGATAACACTTGATACACACTTTCTGCGCCTAGCTGAAAGGCGTTAAAGAAAAGCGCTTATGGGAGACAACCCATTATTTTACTTCTGCACTTTTGTTTTATATTTGAGTCTTGGAAGTTGTTACTACTATAGCAACCTCTCCTTATCTTTATTTTATTGCATTGTTGTGCCAAGTAAAGTCTTTGATAGTAAAGATGATACTAGATTTGGATTACTGCGCAGAAACAGATTTCTTGCTGTCACGAATTTGAGTAGTATTCTCTGTAGGTAACTCAGAAAAATCTGCCAGTTTACGTGCATGATCCTCAGATATGTACGCAACTTTCATTCAATTTGAGCATTTTCATCGGAGCAAGTTTAGTGCCCCATAAAAATTCGTCTTTACAGACTATTCTGTTTTGACAGATTCTGCCTTTTATTTCGCATTGCCTGTTTTGCTATGTTTAATGGATTTCTTTGTTCCATTAACTTTCAGTAGCTTTGTGCAATGTTCAGAAGTGTTAAGAATGATTATGTCACCTCTGAATATGTGAATTTTTAATTATGCACTAACCCTCTAATGAGTTCTTTTGAGTTTGGTGTGGAGAAAGTTTTCAAGGATCAAGAGAGGAGGATGATACAATATGATCAAGGAGAGTGAAAACTCTAAGCTTGGGATGCCCCGTGGTTCATCCCTGTATATTTCAAGAAGACTCAAGCATCTAAGCTTGGGGATGCACAAGGCATCCCCTTCTTCATCGACAACTTATCAGGTCACCTCTAGTGAAACTATATTTTTATTCCGTCACATCTTATGTGCTTTACTTGGAGTTGATACATCTTCGACGTATCGATAATTTCTTATGTTCCATGCCACATTATTGATGATATCTACATGTTTTATGCATACTTTATGTCATTTTTATGCATTTTCCGGAACTAACCTATTGACGAGATGCCGAAGGGCCAGTTCCTGTTTTCTGCTGTTTTTGGTTTCAGAAATCCTAGTAAGGAAATATTCTCGGAATTGGACGAAATCAACGCCCAACATCTTAGAATCCCCGGAAGCTTCCAGAACACCCGAGAGCCGCCAGAGAGGGGCCACAGGGGGCCCACACATGGGGCTGGCGCGGCCAGGCTAGGGCCCGCGCCCCCTGTTGTGTGGCGGCTCCGTACCCCCTCCGACGCCGCCTCTTCGCCTATTTAAGCCTCGACCTAAATCTTCGATACGAAAAAGCCACGGTACGAGAAACCATCCAGCCGCCGCCATCGCGAAGCCAAGATCTGGGACAACTCTCTCTCGCACGCCGCCGGGACGGGGAAGTGCCCCGGAAGGCTTCTCCATCGACACCACCGCCATCTTCATCAACGCTGCTGTCTCCCATGAGGAGGGAGTAGTTCTCCATCGAGGCTAAGGGCTGTACCGGTAGCTATGTGGTTAATCTCTCTCCTATGTACTTCAATACAATAATCTCATGAGCTGCCTTACATGATTGAGATTCATATGATGATGCTTGTAATCTAGATGTCATTATGCTAGTTAAGTGGATTTTACTTATGTGATCTCCGGAGACTCCTTGTCCCACGTGTATAAAGGTGACAGTGTGTGCACCGTGTGGGTCTCTTAGGCTATATTTCACAGAATACTTATTCACTGAGTTATGATTTGAGTTGGATGTCTCTATGAAATTGTGGTGTGTTAGTACCTCCTGTGAATGCTCAAAGTGACAGCGTGGGGTGTTCATTAGTACTTGGGAATACATCTTTAAGGTTTGCCTACATGATGAATTAGAGTTCGTTATCTTGCCAGAGAGTAATTCAGAATAGCATAGTGAGGTGCTTATTTATATTCCTTTATGATTGCAATGTTGAGAGTTTCCACTAGTGAAAGTATGATCCCTAGGCCTTGTTCCTAAATATCGCTATCGCTGCTTGTTTACCGTTCTACGCATCTCGTACGTCCGCAATATTGCCATCATCAATCACACGCCAGTCCTGGACAGCAAAGCACTTTTCTAGCGCTGTTGCTACTGCTCATACTTATTCATACCACTTGTATTTCACTATCTCTTCGCCGAACTAGTGCACCTATTAGGTGTGTTGGGGACACAAGAGACTTCTTGCTTTGTGGTTGCAGGTTGCTTGAGAGGGATATCTTTGACCTCTTCCTCCCTGAGATCGATAAACCTTGGGTGATCCACTTAAGGGAAACTTGTTGCTGTTCTACAAACCTCTGCTCTTGGAGGCCCAACACTGTCTACAAGAATAGAAGCACCCGTAGACATCAGGAGTGTCTTTATGTTTTTGTTTTTGTTTGAATAAAATTGGATCCTAGCATTCTTTGTGTGGGAGAGAGACACGCTCCGCTATTGCATATGAACACATATGTTCTTAGCTTTATTCTTAATGTTCATGGCGAAGGTTGAAACTACTTCGTTAATTGTTACATGGTTGGAAATAGAAAATGTTGCATGTGGTAGTGGTATAATGAAATACTTGTAGATCATTGAGCTTTGATAACTTGATTCTTTGCAAACGTTTTGAGGTATTTAGATGGTAAGGCTTGTTGTTTAAATAAGTTAAAATCAGTAGTGGATTGTTGTCTTTAAGCTTGTGCTGTACTACAAACTCTACTTAAATAGTTGAAGGTGTAGTTGGACTTGATAGCTTTCCATGTCTAAGAGTTCATCGTAATAACTAAGTTGTGCTGAAGGTCGAGGGAGCTAGCGGGGTACTTGTGCCACCGTGAACGGCCCTCCTTGGAGTAAATTTTAATCATGCTCTTAATGTTGAACCTGCTAGATGTTTGCAATAAGCTTGTGAGTTCTTTTTGACTAATGTTAAGCTACGGTTTTTGGCACTTCCACCATCCAAATTTGCTAGCCTCTTCGGTACTGTGCATTGCCTTTTGCTCACATTGAGAATTGTGCATACTTCGCCGGTACATCCAAACCCGTGGGAGGACTTTCTCTTGTTCTCCTACACATAAGCCATACATCTTCCTCAAAACATCCACTATACCTACCTACCACAGCATTTCCATAGCTGTTCCGAGATATATTGCCATGCAACTTCCATTTTACATTACATGACTTGTTATCATTTATTATTTATATATTGCTTTGCATGATTCTATACAGCTGATGTGAGGTTTACCCATGTTACGCTAGATCATTGCACATCCTGCTACACTGGCAGAGGCATACAGTTTTATACATCATGTTTTATTCATTATGAGTTATTTGTACCAAAAAGTGTGTTGTCATATTAGGATGTTGCCCCTAAAAGTGAAAAGAGCCATGGAGGCCATCAAAAAGAGAAAAAGAAAGAAAAAAAATAGAAAAGAAAAATAAAAAGAAAAAAAAAGTGAAAAAAAAGAAAAAAAGAGGGCAACATTACTATCTTTTATCCACACTTGTGCTCATGTTTTAGCACCTGCAGTATTCATAGTCATCATTTGTGCTCATGTTTAGCACCTATACTCCATATGAGAGAGTTTTCATGTTTTACTAGTATAACTATGTGGGGAATTTACACTATAGAACTTGGGTTGTATATTCCAATGATGAGCTTCCTCAAAAGTGCTCTAGGTCTTCGTGAGCAACCAAGTTGGATGCACCCCCACTAGTTCCATTGGAGAGCTTTCATACACATATAGCTCTATGTGCATCCGTTGCATGGCAATCACTACTCCTCGCATAGCTTCGATTATAAGACTTCCTCTTGTCTAATAATCACTTATAGCTTTGTGAGACTTTCTTTCATTGGCCTTCCAAACCCCCATTAACGTTCTTTATGCCATAACATCCTGGTGCCAATACCAAATGCTTGCGCTCACCGGTTGAGTAGACTTCGAAACAGTTGATTCATGACGTTCATGTTTAATTTTACTTGACTGAATCCTTCTTTGTTGTGAAAATTTACTTGATGCTTGGAATGAAGGATAGAACTTCTACGCTGGATACTTAAAACATCTTTAATGAACTTTGTACGGTTTCATGTCTTTAAAGCAATAGTTCATGAAAACTTTTAGCTTGTTTAACTCTTGCATTATCATCTCTTATATCAATTATAGATATTTGCTTTGAATAATTTGATCTCAGCTCATATGCTTTACAAAAGTATTGATCAATATTATGATAGCATGTCACTTCAGAAATTATCTTTGTTATCGTTTACCTACTCGAGGGCGAGAACTAAGCTTGGGGATGCTTGATACGTCTCAAACGTATCTATAATTTCTTATGTTTCATGCTACTTTTATGATGATACTCACATGTTTTATACACACTTTATGTCATATTTATGCATTTTCCGGCACTAACCTATTGACAAGATGTCGAAGAGCCAGTTCTTGTTTTCTTGCTTTTGGTTTCAGAAATCCTACAAAGGAAATATTCTAGAATCGGACGAAATCAACGCCCAGGTCTTATTTTTCCACGAAGCTTCCAGAAGACCGAAAGGATTACAAAGTGGGGCGAAGAGGCGCCGCCACACTAGGGCCGCGCGGCCAGGGCTGGGCCCGCGTCGCCCTAGCGTGTGGGGCCCACGTTAGCCCTTCGACTCTGCCCTTCCGCCTACTTAAAGCCTTCGTCGCGAATACACCAGTACCGAGAGCCACGATACGGAAAACCTTCCAGACGCCGCCGCCGCCAATCCCATCTCTGGGATTCAGAGATCGCCTCCGGCACCCGCCGGAGAGGGGAATCATCTCCCGGAGGACTCTTCATCACCATGATCGCCTCCGGATTGATGTGTGAGTAGTTCCTCATTGGACTATGGGTCCATAGCAGTAGCTAGATGGTTGTCTTCTCCTCATTGTGCTATCATGTTAGATCTTGTGAGCTGCCTATCATGATCAAGATCATCTATTTGTAATGCTACATGTTGTATTTGTTGGGATCCGATGAATATGGAATACTATGTCAAGTTGATTATCAATCTATCATATATGTGTTGTTTATGTTCTTGCATGCTCTCCGTTGCTAGTAGAGTCTCTGGCCAAGTTGATACTTGTGACTCCAAGAGGGAGTATTTATGCTCGATAGTGGGTTCATGCCTCTGTCGTTGCCTAATCGACGGTACCTCGGAGGAGGGATCCTCACGAGGGGGAGAAGAAGTAGGGGCCATAGGGCGGAGTGCACACGGGACGGTGGTACGCGATTTACCCAGCTTCGGAACACCTGCACGATGGCAGGGCCTACTGCTGCTTGTCTGGAATTATCTGGGCGCTTTCGCGATGTTACAATGAGTTGTGGTTGTGCCTCTAGGGCTCCCGGGATCCGGCTTATAAAGGCGCACGGATCTAGGGTTTACAAGGAGAGTCCTAGCCGGATACAGGTTGCCTAACTACGGTACAATATCTTGCCGTGCACGTCAAGGATCCGCCTTCCTCTGTACGTCGTACCGGATCCGGGTTCCTACTGGGCCTTCATGGATCCGGGTTCCTCCTGAGGTCGGTTGGATCCGGCTCCCCTGTCCTGGGCTGGACTTCATCCTTCAGGATCAACAGCAACTGGGCCGCCCGATGGGCCACATGCCTCATCACCATCTGTGGGCCACTCGGGCTTGCCGGATCTAGGCACTGTCGATGGTACACTGATGTCTACGGTGCTTCAAGTGGACAGTGTTGGGCCTCCAAGAGCAGGTTTGTAGAACAAAGCAAGTTTCCCTTAAGTGGATCACCCAAGGTTTATCGAACTCAGGAGGAAGAGGTCAAAGATATCCCTCTCATGCAACCCTACAACCACAAAGCAAGAAGTCTCTTGTGTCCCCAACACACCTAATAGGTGCACTAGTTCGGCGAAGAGATAGTGAAATACAGTGGTATGAATAAGTATGAGCAAGAGTAACGCGCTTGAAAAGTGCTAGCGCGTGTGGTTGATGATGCTAATATTACGGGCAAGAGATGCGGAAACAAGAAACAAGCAACGATAGCGATTTAGGAACAAGGCCTAGGGATCATACTTTCACTAGTGGACACTCTCAACATTGATCACATAATGTAATAAATAAATAGATGCTAGACTCTACACCCTCTTGTTGGATGATGAACACCACTAACTGTGTAGGATTACACGAACCCTCAATGCTGGAGTTAACAAGCTCCACAATATTCGATGTTCATGTTTAAATAACCTTAGAGTGCATGACAGATCAACATAACCAAACTAAGTACTAACATAGCATGCACACTGTCACCTTCACGCTACGAAAGAAGGCATAGATCACATCAATACCATCACAGCAATAGTTAACTTCATAATCTACAAGAGATCACAATCGTAGCCTACGCCAAGTACTACACGATGCACACACTGTCACCATTACACCGTGCAGGAGGAATAAACTACTTTAATAACGTCACTAGAGTAGTGATACGTCTCCGACGTATCAATAATTTCTTATGTTCCATGCCACATTATTGATGTTATCTACATGTTTTATGCACACTTTATGTCATATTCGTGCATTTTCTGGAACTAACCTATTAACAAGATGCCGAAGTGCCGGTTGTTTTCCGCTGTTTTTGGTTTCAGAAAATCCTAGTAACGAAATATTCTCGAATCGACGAAATCAACGCCAAGTTCCTATTTTCACCGGAAGCATCCGAACACCCGGAAGGACCAGAGGGGGCACCGGGCCCCTGCACCATAGGCCGCGCGCCCAGGCCCGCGCCGCCCTATGGTGTCGTCGCCCTTCGACCCTCCCGCGCCGCCTCTTCGCCTATATAAAGCCCCTGGATCGAAAACCCGATACCGCTTGACGAAACTCCAGAAAGACTCAGGGGCGCCGCCGCCATCGCGAAACTCCAATTCGGGGGACAGAATCTCTGACCCTGCCGGGACGGGGAATTGCCCCCGGAGCCATCTCCACCGCCGTCTTCACCGCCATCTTCACCGCCATCGCTGTCTCCATGATGAGGAGGGAGTAATCCACCCCCGAGGCTGAGGGCTCCGCTGTAGCTATGTGGTTCATCTCTCTCCCATGTACCTCAATACAATAATCTCATGAGCTGCTTTACATGATTGAGATTCATATGAGTTTGTATCACAATTTATCTATGTGCTACTCTAGCAAAGTTATTAAAGTAGTTCTATTCCTCCTGCACGTGTGTAAAGGTGACAGTGTGTGCACCGTGTTAGTACTTGGTTTATGCTATGATCATGATCTCCTGTAGATTATGAAGTTAACTATTGCTATGATAATATTGATGTGATCTATTCCTCCTACATATGCATGAAGGTGACAGTGTGCATGCTATGTTAGTACTTGGTTTAGTTGTATTGATCTATCTTACACTATAAGGTTACTTAAATATGAACATCGCATTGTGGAGCTTGTTAACTCCGGCATTGAGGTTCGTGTAATCCTACGCAATGTGTTCATCATCCAACAAAAGTGTAGAGTATGCACTTATCTATTCTGTTATGTGATCAATGTTGAGAGTGTCCACTAGTGAAAGTGTAATCCCTAGGCCTTGTTCCTAAATACTGCTATCGCTGCTTGTTTACTGTTTTACTGTGTTACTACTGCTGCAATACTACCACCATCAACTACACGCCAGCAAGCTATTTTCTGGCACCGTTGCTACTGCTCATATATATTCATACCACATGTATTTCACTATCTCTTCGCCGAACTAGTGCACCTATTAGGTGTGTTGGGGACACAAGAGACTTCTTGCTTTGTGGTTGCGGGGTTGCATGAGAGGAATATCTTTGACCTCTTCCTCCCGAGTTTGATAAACCTTGGGTGATCCACTTAAGGGAAAACTTGCTGTTGTTCTACAAACCTCTGCTCTTGGAGGCCCAACACTGTCTACAGGAAAAGGAGGGGGAAGTAGACATCAAGCTATTTTCGGCGCCGTTGTCGGGGAGGAAAGGTAAAAGGTACTCACACTCCGGACTCGGCTACTAAGCTATTTCCGGCGCCGTAAGTACTCAAAGCTATTTCCTTTAGATCCTGCAATTGCATCTTTTTGTTTCTTGTTTACACTAGTTTGGCATAATGGACAAGAATGAGCTTCTTATGCTATTTCCTGATTTAAAACATGGATTGTTTGATGCGAAAATTAAAAAACCTATGGAATCTTATTTGCATGCTGGTAGTAATATTAGTATGAACGCTTTGAACACCATTGTTGCTAATGATATAGAAAGTTCTAAGCTTGGGGAAGCTGGTTTTCATGATCTTTTTAGTCCCCCAAGCATTGAGGAGAAAATTTTCTTTGATGATACTTTGCCTCCTATTTATGATGATTATAATGATAGTGGTCTTTTGTTCCACCTACTATGGAGAGTGAATTTGATTATGAATACAATATGCCTCCTATATTTGATGATGAGAATAATAATGATAGCTACTTTGTTGAATTTGCTCCCACTACAACTAATAAAATTGATTATGCTTATGTTGGGAGTAGTAATAATTTTATGCATGAGACTCATGATAAGAATGCTTTATGATAGTTATATTGTTGAGTTTGCTCATGTTGCTACTGAAAGTTATTATGAGAGAGGAAAATATGGTTGTAGAAATTTTCATGTTACTAAAATGCCTCTCTATGTGCTGAAATTTTTCAAGCTATACTTGTTTTATCTTCCTATGCTTGTTACTTTGCTCTTCATGAACTTGTTTATGTACAAGATTCCTCTGCATAGGAAGCATGTTAGGCTTAAATGTGTTTTGTATTTGCCTCTTGATGCTCTCTTTTCTTCAAACACTATTTCTTGCGAGTGCATCATTAAAACTGCTGAGCCCATCTTAATGGCTATAAAGAAAGAACTTCTTGGGAGATAACCCATGTGTTATTTTGCTACAGTATTTTGTTTTATATTTGTGTCTTGGAAGTTGTTTACTACTGTAGCAACCTCTCCTTATCTTAGTTTTGTGTTTTGTTGTGCCAAGTAAAGTCTTTGATAGAAAAGTAAGTACTAGATTTGGATTACTGCGCAGTTCCAGATTTCTTTGCTGTCACGAATCTGGGTCTACCTCCCTGTAGGTAGCTCAGAAAATTAAGCCAATTTACGTGCATGATCCTCAGATATGTACGCAACTTTCATTCAATTTGAGAATTTTCATTTGAGCAAGTCTGGTGCCATTTTAAAATTCGTCAATACGAACTGTCTGTTTTGACAGATTCTGCCTTTTATTTCGCATTGCCTCTTTTGCTATGTTGGATGAATTTCTTTGATCCATTAATATCCAGTAGCTTTATGCAATGTCCAGAAGTGTTAAGAATGATTGTGTCACCTCTGAACATGTGAGTTTTTGATTATGCACTAACCCTCTAATGAGTTTGTTTCGAGTTTGGTGGAGGAAGTTTTCAAGGGTCAAGAGAGGAGGATGATATACTATGATCAAGGAGAGTGAAAGCTCTAAGCTTGGGGATGCCCGGTGGTTCATCCCTGCATATTTCAAGAAGACTCAAGCATCTAAGCTTGGGGATGCCCAAGGCATCCCCTTCTTCATCGACTTATCACTTCTCTTGAAACTATATTTTTATTCGGTCACATCTTATGTGCTTTACTTGGAGCGTCTGTGTGCTTTTGTTTTTGTTTTTGTTTGAATAAATGCTTGTGTGGGAGAGGGACATGCTCCGCTGGTTCGTATGAACACATGTGTTCTTAGCTTTTAATTTCATGGCGAAGTTTCTTCTTCGTTAAATTGTTATATGGTTGGAATTGGAAAATGATACATGTAGTAAATTGCTATAATGTCTTGGGTAATGTGATACTTGGCAATTGTTGTGCTCATTTCATCATATACTTTGCACCCATTAATGAAGAAATACATAGAGCATGCTAAAATTTGGTTTGCATATTTGGTTTCTCTAAGGTCTAGATAATTTCTAGTATTGAGTTTGAACAACAAGGAAGACGGTGTAGAGTCTTATAATGTTTTCAATATGTCTTTTATGTGAGTTTTGCTGCACCGGTTCATCCTTGTGTTTGTTTCAAATAAGCCTTGCTAGCCTAAACCTTGTATCGAGAGGGAATACTTCTCATGCATCCAAATACTTGAGCCAACCACTATGCCATTTGTGTCCACCATACCTACCTACTACATGGTATTTTCCGCCATTCCAAAGTAAATTGCTTGAGTGCTACCTTTAAAATTCCATCATTCACCTTTGCAATATATAGCTCATGGGACAAATAGCTTAAAACTATTGTGGTATTGAATATGTAATTATGCACTTTATCTCTTATTAAGTTGCTTGTTGTGCGATAACCATGTTCACTGGGGACGCCATCAACTATTCATTGTTGAATATCATGTGAGTTGCTATGCATGTTCGTCTTGTCTGAAGTAAGAGAGATCTACCACCTTATGGTTAAGCATGCATATTGTTAGAGAAGAACATTGGGCCGCTAACTAAAGCCATGATCCATGGTGGAAGTTTCAGTTTTGGACATACATCCTCAATCTCAAATGAGAAAATTATTAATTGTTGTTACATGCTTATGCATAAAAGAGGAGTCCATTATCTGTTGTCTATGTTGTCCGGTATGGATGTCTAAGTTGAAGAATAATCAATAGCGAGAAATCCAATGCGAGCTTTCTCCTTAGACCTTTGTACAAAGGCACTGACTTTTTGGACTTGGTTATGCATTGTGATGATCCAGTAGTCCAAGCTAATTAGGACAAGGTGCGGGCACTATTAGTACACTATGCATGAGGCTTGCAACTTGTAAGATATAATTTACATGATACATATGCTTTATTACTACCGTTGACAAAATTGTTTCATGTTTTCAAAATCAAAGCTCTAGCACAAATATAGCAATCGATGCTTTTCCTCTATGGAGGACCATTCTTTTACTTTCATTGTTGAGTCAGTTCACCTATTTCTCTCCACCTCAAGAAGCAAACACTTGTGTGAAGTGCATTGATTCCTACATACTTGCTTATTGCACTTATTATATTACTCTATGTTGACAATATCCATGAGATATACATGTTATGAGTTGAAAGCAACCGCTGAAACTTAATCTTTCTTTGTGTTGCTTCAATACCTTTACTTTGAATTATTGCTTTATGAGTTAACTCTTATGCAAGACTTATTGATGCTTGTCTTGAAGTGTTATTCATGAAAAGTCTTTGCTTTATGATTCAGTTGTTTACTCATGTCATTACCATTGTTTTGATCGCTGCATTCACTACATATGCTTTACAAATAGTATGATCAAGGTTATGATGGCATGTCACTCCAGAAATTATCTTTGTTATCGTTTTACCTGCTCGGGACGAGCAGAACTAAGCTTGGGGATGCTGATACGTCTCCGACGTATCGATAATTTCTTATGTTCCATGCCACATTATTGATGTTATCTACATGTTTTATGCACACTTTATGTCATATTCGTGCATTTTCTGGAACTAACCTATTAACAAGATGCCGGAGTGCCAGTTCCTTTTTGGTTTCAGAAATCCTAGTAACGAAATATTCTCGGAATCGGACGAAATCAACGCCCAAGTTCCAATTTTCACCGGAAGCATCCGAACACCGGGAAGGACCGAGGGGGCATGGGCCCCCGACCATAGGCCGGCGCGGGCCCTGGCCGCGCCGCCCTGGTGTCGTCGCCCCTTCGACCCTCTGCGCCGCCTCGCCTATATAGAGCCCTGGGATCGAAAACCACGATACCGCTTGACGAAACTCGAGAAAGACTCCGGGCGCCGCCGCCATCGCGAAACTCAATTCGGGGACGAACTGTTTCTGCCCGGGATGGGGAATTGCCGGAGCCATCTCCACCGCCGTCTTCACCGCCATCTTCACCGCCATCGCGCCTCCATGATGAGGAGGGAGTAATCCAGGCGAGGGCTCCGCCGTAGCTATGTGGTTCATCTCTCTCCATGTACCTCAATACAATAATCTCATGAGCTGCTTTACATGATTGAGATTCATATGAGTTGTATCACAATTTATCTATGTGCTACTCTAGCAAAGTTATTAAAGTAGTTCTATTCCTCCTGCACGTGTGTAAAGGTGACAGTGTGTGCACCGTGTTAGTACTTGGTTTATGCTATGATCATGATCTCCTGTAGATTATGAAGTTAACTATTGCTATGATAATATTGATGTGATCTATTCCTCCTACATATGCATGAAGGTGACAGTGTGCATGCTATGTTAGTACTTGGTTTAGTTGTATTGATCTATCTTACACTATAAGGTTACTTAAATATGAACAAATTGTGGAGCTTGTTAACTCCGGCATTGAGGGTTCGTGTAATCCTACGCAATGTGTTCATCATCCAACAAAAGTGTAGAGTATGCACTTATCTATTCTGTTATGTGATCAATGTTGAGAGTGTCCACTAGTGAAAGTGTAATCCCTAGGCCTTGTTCCTAAATACGCTATCATGTTTATGTTTTACTGTGTTACTACTGCTGCAATACTACCACCATCAACTACACGCCAGCAAGCTATTTTCTGGCACCGTTGCTACTGCTCATATATATTCATACCACATGTATTTCACTATCTCTTCGCCGAACTAGTGCACCTATTAGGTGTGTTGGGGACACAAGAGACTTCTTGCTTTGTGGTTGCAGGGTTGCATGAGAGGAATATCTTTGACCTCTTCCTCCCCGAGTTCGATAAACCTTGGGTGATCCACTTAAGGGAAAACTTGCTGCTGTTCTACAAACCTCTGCTCTTGGAGGCCCAACACTGTCTACAGGAAAAGGAGGGAAGTAGACATCAAGCTATTTTCTGCGCCGTTGCCGGGGAGGAAAGGTAAAAGGTACTCACACTCCGGACCTCGGCTACTAAGCTATTTCCGGCGCCGTAAGTACTCAAAGCTATTTCCTTTAGATCCTGCAATTGCATCTTTTTGTTTCTTGTTTACACTAGTTTGGCATAATGGACAAGAATGAGCTTCTTATGCTATTTCCTGATTTAAAACATGGATTGTTTGATGCGAAAATTAAAAAACCTATGGAATCTTATTTGCATGCTGGTAGTAATATTAGTATGAACGCTTTGAACACCATTGTTGCTAATGATATAGAAAGTTCTAAGCTTGGGGAAGCTGGTTTTCATGATCTTTTTAGTCCCCCAAGCATTGAGGAGAAACATAGCAAAAGAGGCAATGCGAAATAAAAGGCAGAATCTGTCAAAACAGAACAATCCGTAAAGACGAATTTCTAAGAGGCACCAGACTTGCTCAAATGAAAATGCTCAAATTGAATAAAAGTTGCGTACATATCTGAGGATCACTCACGTAAATTGGCATAATTTTCTGAGTTACCTACAGAGAATTAGGCCCAGATTCGTGACAGCAAGAAATCTGTTTCTACGCAGTAATCCAAATCTAGTATGAACCTTACTATCAAAGACTTTACTTGGCACAATAATGCAATAAAATAAGATAAGGAGAGGTTGCTACAGTAGTAACAACTTACAAGACACAAATGTAAAACAAAATTACTGTAGTAAAATAAACACATGGGTTATCTCCCAAGAAGTTCTTTCTTTATAGCCATTAAGATGGGCTCAGCAGTTTTAATGATGCACTCGCAAGAAATAGTATTTGAAGCAAAAGAGAGCATCAAGAGGCAAATTCAAAACACATTTAAGTCTAACATGCTTCCTATGAAAAGGAATCTTGTAAGTAAACAAGTTCATGAAGCATAATGCAACAAACATATAAAGGCAACACAAGTGCAACTTCAAGATTTTAAGCATATAGAGAGGTGTTTTAGTAACATGAAAATTTCTACAACCATATTTTCCTCTCTCATAATAACTTTCAGCATCATGAGCAAACTCAACAATATAACTATCACATAAAGCATTCTTATCATGAGTCTCATGCATAAAATTATTACTCTCCACATAAGCATAATCAATTTTATTAGTTGTAGTGGGAGCAAATTCAACAAAGTAGCTATCATTATTATTCTCATCATAAAATATAGGAGGCATGTTGTAATCATAATCAAATTTATCCTCCATAACAGGTGGCACCAACAGACTATTATCATTATAATCATCATAAATAGGAGGCAAAGTATCATCAAAGTAAATTTTCTCCTCAATGCTTGGGGGACTAAAAAGATCATGCTCATCAAAACCAGCTTCCCCAAGCTTAGAATTTTCCATAGCATTAGCAACAATAGTGTTCAAAGCATTCATATTAATAACATTCCCATTAGCATGCATATAAAGTTCCATGGGTTTTTTAATTCTCTCTTCAAACACATCATGTCCTAATTCAAGATAAAGTTCATAAAGATCTCTCATATTTTTGTTGTTTTCCATTATGCCTAACTAGTGTAAACAAGAAACAAAAAGATGCAATTGCAGGATCTAAAGGAAATAGCTTCGAGCACACACACAATGGCGCCAGAAAAGTACTCGACTGGAACCAGTATGAGTGCCTTTTACCTTCTCCCCAACAACGACAGAAAAGTGCTTGATGTCTACGGGTGCTTCTATTCTTGTAGACAGTGTTGGGCCTCCAAGAGCAGAGGTTTGTAGAACTAACAAGTTTCCCTTAAGTGGATCACCCAAGGTTTATCGAACTCAGGGAGGAAGAGGTCAAAGATATCCCTCTCATGCAACCCTGCAACCACAAAGCAAGAAGTCTCTTGTGTCCCCAACACACCTAATAGGTGCACTAGTTCGGCGAAGATAGTGAAATACAAGTGGTATGAATAAGTATGAGCAAGTAGTAACGGCGCCAGAAAAGTGCTTGCTGGCGTGTGGTTGATGATGGTAATATTGCGGACAATAGAGATGTAGTAAAATAGTAAACAAGCAGCGATAGCAGTATTTAGGAACAAGGCCTAGGGATCATACTTTCACTAGTGGACACTTCAACGCCCCCTCCTTTTCTTGTAGACAGTGTTGGGCCTCAAGAGCAGAGGTTTGTAGAACAGCGGCAAGTTTTCCCTTAAGTGGATCACCCAAGGTTTATCGAACTCGGGGAGGAAGAGGTCAAAGATATCCCTCTCATGCAACCCTGCAACCACAAAGCAAGAAGTCTCTTGTGTCCCCAACACACCAAATAGGTGCACTAGTTCGGCGAAGAGATAGTGAAATACAGGTGGTATGAATAAGTAGCAACGACACCAGAAAAGTGCTTTGCCCAGGACAGTAAACAAGCAGTAGTAACGCAGCAGTAGTAACGCAGATAGTAACGCTTGAGTAACGCAAAGAAACAAAGAAACAAGCGATAAGCGTATTTAGGAACAAGGCCTAGGGATTAGACTTTCACTAGTGGACACTCTCAACTTTGATCACATAACATAATAGATAAATGCATACTCTACACTCTTGTTGGATGATGAACACATTGCGTAGGATTACACGAACCCTCAATGCCGGAGTTAACAAGCTCCACAATTCAATGTTCATATTTAAATAACCTTAGAGTGCATGAAAGATCAATATGACTAAACCAAGTACTAACATAGCATGCACACTGTCACCTTCATGCTAAGAAAGGAGGCATAGATCACATCAATACCATCATAGCAATAGTTAACTTCATAATCTACAAGAGATCATAATCATAGCCTACGCCAAGTACTAACACGGATGCACACACTGTCACCATTACACCGCAGGAGGAATAAAACTACTTTAATAGCATTGCTAGAGTAGCACATAGATAAATTGTGATACAAAATACATTGCAATCATAAAGAGATATGAATAAGCACTTCACTATGCCATTCATAACAGTGAATAAGTATTCTGTGAAATATAGCCTAAGAGACCCACACGGTGCACACACTGTCACCTTTACACACGTGGGACAAGGAGTCTCCGGAGATCACATAAGTAAAATTCACTTGACTAGCATAACGACATCTAGATTACAAGCATCATCATATGAATCTCAATCATGTAAAGCAGCTCATGAGATTATTGTATTGAAGTACATAGGAGAGAGATGAACCACATAGCTACCGGTACAGCCCCGAGCCTCGATGGAGAACTACTCCCTCCTCATGGGAGACAGCAGCGTTGATGAAGATGGCGGTGGTGTCGATGGAGGAGCCTTCGGGGGCACTTCCCCGCTCCGGCAGCGTGCTCGGAACAGAGATCCGTCCCCCAGATCTTGGCTTCGCAATGGCGGCGGCTCGGAAGGTTTTCTCTGGTTTTGTCGAACGTATCGGGGTTTCGCGACGGAGGCTTTAAAGGGAGGAAGGGCAAGGTCAGGACTGGGGGCCCACACATAGGCGGCGCGGGCCCCCTGGCCGCGCCGGCCTAGGGTTTGGTGGCCCTGTGCCCCCTCTCTGGCGGTTCTCGTGTGTTCTGATGCTTCCGGGCAAAATAGGAACCTGGGCGTTGATTTCGTCCATTCGAGAATATTTCGTTACTAGGATTTCTGAAACCAAAAACAGCAGAAACAGAACGGCACTTCGGCATCTTGTTAATAGGTTAGTTCCAGAAAATGCACGAATATGACATAAAGTGTGCATAAAACATGTAGATATCATCAATAATGTGGCATGGAACATAAGAAATTATATACGTCGGAGACGTATCAGCATCCCCAAGCTTAGTTTCTGCTCGTCCCGAGCAGGTAAACGATAACAAAGATAATTTCGGAGTGACATGCCATCATAAACTTGATCATAATATTGTAAACACATGTAATGAATGCAGCGATCAAAACAATGGTAATGACATGAGTAAACAAGTGAATCATAAAGCAAAGACTTTTCATGAATAGTACTTCAAGACAAGCATCAATAAGTCTTGCATAAGAGTTAACTCATAAAGCAATAATTCATAGTAGAGGCATTGAAGCAACACAAAGGAAGATTAAGTTTCAGCGGTTGCTTTCAACTTATAACATGTATATCTCATGGATAGTTGTCAACATAGAGTAATATAACAAGTGCAATATGCAAGTATGTAGGAATCAATGCACAGTTCACACAAGTGTTTGCTTCTTGAGGTGGAGAGAAAGAGGTAAACTGACTCAACAATGAAAGTAAAAGAATGGTCCTCCATAGAGGAAAAGCATCGATTTATTTGTGCTAGAGCTTTGATTTTGAAAATAAGAAACAATTTTGTCAACGTAGTAATAAAGCATATGTATCATGTAAATTATATCTTACAAGTTGCAAGCCTCATGCATAGTATACTAATAGTGCCCGCACCTTGTCCTAATTAGCTTGGACTACCGGATCATCGCAATACACATGTTTTAACCAAGTGTCACAAAGGGGTACCTCTATGCCGCCTGTACAAAGGTCTAAGGAGAAAGCTCGCATCGGATTTCTCGCTATTGATTATTCTCAACTTAGACATCCATACCGGGACAACATAGACAATAGATAATGGACTCCTCTTTTATGCATAAGCATGTAGCAACAATTATTTTTCTCATATGAGATTGAGGATATTGTCCAAAACTGAAACTTCCACCATGAATCATGGCTTTAGTTAGCGGCCCAATGTTCTTCTCTAACAATATGCATGCTTAACCATAAGGTGGTAGATCTCTCTTACTTCAGACAAGACGGACATGCATAGCAACTCACATGATATTCAACAAAGAATAGTTGATGGCGTCCCCAGAAATATGGTTATCGCACAACAAACAACTTAATAAGAGATAAAGTGCATAAGTACATATTCAATACCACAATAGTTTTTAAGCTATTTGTCCCATGAGCTATATATTGTAAAGGTGAAGAATGGAAATTTAAAGGTAGCACTCAAGCAATTTACTTTGGAATGGCGGAGAAATACCATGTAGTAGGTAGGTATGGTGGACACAAATGGCATAGTGGTTGGCTCAAGTATTTTGGATGCATGAGAGGTATTCCCTCTTGATACAAGGTTTAGGCTAGCAAGGTTATTTGAAACAAACACAAGGATGAACGGTGCAGCAAAACTCACATAAAAGACATATTGTAAACATTATAAGACTCTACACCGTCTTCCTTGTTGTTCAAAACTCAATACTAGATATTATCTAGACTTTAGAGAGACCAAATATGCAAACCAAATTTTAGCATGCTTTATGTATTTCTTCATTAATGGGTGCAAAGTATATGATGCAAGAGCTTAAACATGAGCACAACAATTGCCAAGTATAACATTATCCAAGACATTTTAGCAATTACTACATGTAGCATTTTCTGTTTCCAACCATATAACAATTTAACGAAGCAGTTTCAACCTTCGCCATGAAAATTAAAAGCTAAGAACACATGTGTTCATATGCAACAGCGGAGCGTGTCTCTCTCCCACACAAGCATGATGTAATCCAATTTATTCAAACACAAACAAAAATAAAAGCATACAGACGCTCCAAGTAAAGCACATAAGATGTGACCGAATAAAAATATAGTTTCAAGAGAAGGAACCTGATAATTTGTCGATGAAGAAGGGGATGCCTTGGGCATCCCCAAGCTTAGACGCTTGAGTCTCTTGATATATGCAGGGGTGAACCACGGGGGCATCCCCAAGCTTAGAAACTTTCACTCTTCTTGATCATAGTATATCATCCTCCTCTCTTGACCCTTGAAAACTTCCTTCACACCAAACTTCTCATAAACTTCATTAGAGGGGTTAGTACATAATCAAAAACTCACATGTTCAGAGGTGACACAATAATTCTTAACACTTCTGGACATTGCTCAAAGCTACTGGAAGGTAATGGAACAAAGAAATCCACCCAACACAGCGAAAGAAGCAATGCGAAATAAAAGGCAGAATCTGTCAAAACAGAACAGTCCGTAAACACGAATTTTTAATAAATACTTCCGTTGCTCAGATCAGAAAACTCAAAACTAATGAAAGTTGCGCACATATCTGAGGAACACGCACGTAAATTGGCATATTTTTCTGTGTTACCTACAGAGAAAACAGCCCAGATTCGTGACAGATAGAAATCTGTTTCTGCGCAGAAATCCAAATCTAGTATCAACCTTCGATTAGAGGCTTCACTTGGCACAACAAAACACAAAACTAAGATAAGGAGAGGTTGCTACAGTAGTAAACAACTTCCAAGACACAAAATAAAACAAAGTACTGTAGCAAAATAACACATGGGTTATCTCCCAAGAAGTTCTTTCTTTATAGCCATTAAGATGGGCTCAGCAGTTTTAATGATGCACTCGCAAGAAATAGTATTTGAAGCAAAGAGAGCATCAAGAGGCAAATTCAAAACACATTTAAGCCTAACATGCTTCCTATGAAAAGGAATCTTGTAAATAAACAAGTTCATGAAGCATAATGCAACAAGCATAGTAAAACTAGACAAGCAAAACTTCAAGATTTTTAGCATATAGAGAGGTGTTTTAGTAACATGAAAATTTCTACAACCATATTTTCCTCTCTCATAATAACTTTCAGTAGCATCATGAGCAAACTCAACAATATAACTATCACATAAAGCATTCTTATCATGAGTCTCATGCATAAAATTATTACTCTCCACATAAGCATAATCAATTTTATTAGTAATAGTGGGAGCAAATTCAACAAAGTAGCTATCATTATTATTCTCATCATCAAATATAGGAGGTATAGTATCATCAAAGAAAATTTTCTCCTCAATGCTTGGGGGACTAAAAATATCATGCTCATCAAAGCCAGCTTCCCCAAGCTTAGAATTTTCCATATCATTAGCAACAATGGTGTTCAAAGCGTTCATACTAATATCATTGCTACTAGCATGCAAATAAGATTCCATAGGTTTTTTAATTTTCGCATCAAACAATCCATGTTTTAAATCAGGAAATAGCATAAGAAGCTCATTCTTGTCCATTATGCCAAACTAGTGTAAACAAGAAACAAAAAGATGCAATTGCAGGATCTAAAGGAAATAGCTTTGAGTACTTACGGCGCGGAAAATAGCTTAGTAGCCGAGATCCGGAGTGTGAGTACCTTTTACCTTTCCTCCCCGGCAACGGCGCCAAAATAGCTTGATGTCTACGCCCCCTCCTTTTCCTGTAGACAGTGTTGGGCCTCCAAGAGCAGAGGTTTGTAGAACAGCAGCAAGTTTTCCCTTAAGTGGATCACCCAAGGTTTATCGAACTCGGGGAGGAAGAGGTCAAAGATATCCCTCTCATGCAACCCTGCAACCACAAAGCAAGAAGTCTCTTGTGTCCCCAACACACCAAATAGGTGCACTAGTTCGGCGAAGAGATAGTGAAATACAGGTGGTATGAATAAGTAGCAACGGCACCAGAAAAGTGCTTTGCCCAGGACAGTAAACAAGCAGTAGTAACGCAGCAGTAGTAACGCAGAGAGTAACGCAACAAAACAAGAAACAAGCGACGATAGCAATATTTAGGAACAAGGCCTAGGGATTAGACTTTCACTAGTGGACACTCTCAACTTTGATCACATAACAGAATAGATAAATGCATACTCTACACTCTTGTTGGATGATGAACACATTGCGTAGGATTACACGAACCTCAATGCCGGAGTTAACAAGCTCCACAATTCAATGTTCATATTTAAATAACCTTAGAGTGCATGAAAGATCAATATGACTAAACCAAGTACTAACATAGCATGCACACTATCACCTTCATGCTAAGAAATGAGGAATAGATCACATCAATACCATCATAGCAATAGTTAACTTCATAATCTACAAGAGATCATAATCATAGCCTACGCCAAGTACTAACACGGATGCACACACTGTCACCATTACACCGTGCAGGAGGAATAAAACTACTTTAATAACATTGCTAGAGTAGCACATAGATAAATTGTGATACAAAATACATTGCAATCATAAAGAGATATAAATAAGCACTTCACTATGCCATTCATAACGGTGAATAAGTATTCTGTGAAATATAGCCTAAGAGACCCACACGGTGCACACACGTCACCTTTACACACGTGGGACAAGGAGTCTCCGGAGATCACATAAGTAAAATTCACTTGACTAGCATAACGACATCTAGATTACAAGCATCATCATATGAATCTCAATCATGTAAAGCAGCTCATGAGATTATTGTATTGAAGTACATAGAGAGAGATGAACCACATAGCTACCGGTACAGCCCCGAGCCTCGATGGAGAACTACTCCTCCTCATGGGAGACAGCGGCGTTGATGAAGATGGCGGTGGTGTCGATGGAGGAGCCTTCCGGGGCACTTCCCCGTCCCGGCGGCGTGCCGGAACAGAGACTCCCCCGCATCTTGGCTTCGCGATGGCGGCGGCGGAAGGTTTTCTCTGGTTTTGTCGAACGTATCGGGTTTTCACGACGAGGCTTTAAATAGGCGAAGGCAAGGTCGGTGGACTTCTGGGGCCCACACTATAGGGAGGTGTGGGCCCCCTTGGCCGCGCCGCCCTAGGGTTTGGTGGCCCCCTCTCCGGCGCTCCTCGTGTGTTCGGATGCTTCCGGGCAAAATAGGAACCTGGGCGTTGATTTCGTCCGATTCGATAATATTTGTTACTAGGATTTCGAAACCAAAAACAGCAGAAAACGAACTGCACTTCGCATCTTGTTAATAGGTTAGTTCCAGAAAATGCACGAATATGACATAAAGTGTGCATAAAACATGTAGATATCATCAATAATGTGGCATGGAACATAAGAAATTATCGATACGTCGGAGATGTATCTACACTCTCAACATTGATCACATAACAGAATAAATAAATAGATGCTAGACTCTACACCCTCTTGTTTGATGATGAACACCACTAACTGTGTAGGATTACACGAACCCTCAATGCCGGAGTTAACAAGCTCCACAATATTCGATGTTCATGTTTAAATAACCTTAGAGTGCATGACAGATCAACATAACCAAACCAAGTACTAACATAGCATGCACTTGTCACCTTCACGCTACGAAAGGAGGCATAGATCACATCAATACCATCATAGCAATAGTTAACTTCATAATCTACGAGAGATCACAATCATAGCCTACGCCAAGTACTACACGATGCACACACTGTCACCATTACACCGTGCAGGAGGAATAAACTACTTTAATAACATCACTAGAGTAGCACATAGATAAATTGTGATACAAAACACATTGCAATCATAAAGAGATATAAATAAGTACTTCACTATGCTCTTCATAATAGTGAATAAGTATTCTGTGAAATATAGCCTAAGAGACCCACACGGTGCACACACTAGTCACCTTTACACACGTGGGACAAGGAGTCTCCGGAGATCACATAAGTAAAATCCACTTGACTAGCATAATGACATCTAGATTACAAGCATCATCATATGAATCTCAATCATGTAAGGCAGCTCATGAGATTATTGTATTGAAGTACATAGGGAGAGAGATTAACCACATAGCTACCGGTACAGCCCGAGCCTCGATGGAGAACTACTCCCTCCTCATGGGAGGCAGTGATGAAGATGGCGGTGGAGATGGCAGCGGTGTCGATGGAGAAGCCTTCGGGGGCACTTCCCGTCCCGCGTGCGGGGGAGAGACTGTCCCAGATCTTGGCTTCGCGATGGCGGCGGCTCTAGAAGGTTTCTCGTACCGTGGCTTTTTTTCTCGAATTTAGGTCGAGGAGGCTTAAATAGGCGAAGAGGCGGCGTCGGAGGTACGGGCCGCCACTGTGGCGGGCTGGCCGCCGCGCTAGCCCCATGTGTGGGCCCGTGGCCTCTCTGGCGGCTCTAGGGTGTTCTGGAAGCTCGGGGATTCTAAGACTTTGGGCGTTGATTGCGTCCAATTCCGAGAATATTTCCTTACTAGGATTTCTGAAACCAAAAACAGCTGAAAACAGGAACTGGCACTACGGCATCTCGTCAATAGGTTAGTTCCGGAAAACGCATAAATATGACATAAAGTATGCATAAAACATGTAGATATCATCAATAATGTGGCATGGAACATAAGAAATTATCGATACGTCGGAGACGTATCATACACCCATGAAGTATACCCACAACACCTCCATTAAATCTGGGACAGTGACGGAAAGTTCTAAGGTTGTGGATGTACTGTTGCCACTAGGGATAAAACATCAATGCTTTGTCTAAGGATATTTGTGTTGATTACATTACGCACCATACTTAATGCAATTGTCTGTTGTTTGCAACTTGGGAAGGGGTGCGGATGCTAACCTGAAGGTGGACTTTTTAGGCATAGATGCATGTTTGGATAGCGGTCTATGTACTTTGTCGTAATGCCCAATTGAATTTCACACTACTCATCATGATATGTATGTGCATTGTTATGCCCTCTTTATTTGTCAATTGCCCAACTGTAATTTGTTCACCAACATGCTATTTCTTATTGGAGAGACACCACTAGTGAACTGTGGACCCCGGTCCATTCTTTTACATCGAATACAATCTACTGCAATACTTGTTCTTATCTTCGCAAACATCATCTTCCACACTATACATTTAATCCTTTGTTATATGCGGTGAGATTGACAACCTCAGCATTAAGTTGGGGCAAAGTATTTGGATTTGTTGTGCATTCCACGTTGGTGGAATCCCGGTGTTGCGCCGCACTACCTCGCCACCATCAACCTTCACGTGCTTCTTGACTCCTCTACTGTTCGATAACCTTGGTTTCTTACTGAGGGAAAACTTGCCGCTGCACGCATCACACCTTCCTCTTCGGGTTCCCAACGGGCGTGTGCTTTACGCGTCATCAGGCGGCAGCGAAGACCCCGTCCAAGACCACCTTCCATGTGGTCCTATTCTTTCCAGGTCTAGAACTATGACCTCAACATCCTCGCCTAGCCTCCCCCAACCACGTCCAAGAATCCAGCCAAGGCCCAGGTCACTGTACTCTGCTAGGAAGAAGCGATGCACGCCCGTCGCCACTCCCGCAATGGTGGTTCCTTGTGGCGTAGAACAGTGCGCATTGGCATAGGCACATCAGCGACGCGAGCAGAGGAAGTGATTTCAACTTCGACATGTGCCAGGTTGCGATGCGCTTGTCGTAGGAGGAGTTCTTTCACAAGGAGCGCGAGGCTTTTGCCGCCGCCGCCGATGAGCATTCAAAAACAAGGGCCAGAAGGTGGCCCAAGAGGAAGCAAACTACGGCTCAACAGCAACATCTATGGGTTAGTTTTTACTGACAAACAATGTGGGTGTTGTTGTTGATGTAATGTATTTATCAAATTTCATTCCTCTTTTTAGACCGAGCTTGTACATCCATACATCAACCACATGACGGAGGCCGATGTAAGGTAAAGATATTTTAGTTGTTTTTCTACTCTAGAGTTGATTATGTTTTATCTATATCAATAAATTCATTCCTCTATGATTTGACAGTCCTCTGAATCATTAAAGTAGCATCTGGAAAATCTGAAGGTCACCGGCCATCATCCTTTGAAGCTGATAAAAGAGTTGAATGAAAAAATCGTTGCTTCTGGTTATGTTTGTTAGTGGGCAAGTTGTTACTTGAGAATATATTTGAAGATTTTTTGTTAGTTGATTTTCTTTAGCATATACCTAAATCACTATAATGGTTGATTGGTTTTCGGTTAACAATTGATATTGTTTTAACATTGTATTATATTTTACCTAGCTGACGGAAGACTGCTTCGACGATGATGGCACCGTGAGACAGCAGCTCCACACCTCAGCGTCGCCGGGGCAGAAGGCAATAGCTCGACGTTATAGAACTTCCTTGGTCGCCGCTAAAGGACCAATTCTGGAGGAATCACGTGAAGAACGCCGCTGCTTCAAGCTATTTTTAGGACTGAATGTGAAGCAATGCAGACCTGTACGTAAGGGAAGCGAGGCCGACATGCACGCCGGGAAGCGAGGCCAGATAGAGATGTGGCGAAAGGAATGGGTCGGCTTCCCGACGACGAAGTAGGGTTACCTCTCCGATGTGTCGACGCGTGGTTGGGTGCGTGCTGACGACTCCGACCAAGCCCGCGCTATCAGCCATGGCGGCAGCGAAGACCCCGTCCAAGCCCACCTTCCATGTGGTCCTCTTCCTTCCAGGTCTAGAACTATGACCTCAACATCCTCGCCTCGCCTCCCCCAACCACGTCCAAGAATCCAGCCAAGGCCCAGGTCACTGTACTCTGCCAGGAAGAAGCGATTCACGCCCGTCGCCACTCCCGCAATGGTGGTTCCTTGTGGCACAGAACAGTGCGCATTGACAGAGGCACATCAGCGCCGCGAGCAGAGGAAGTGAGTTCAACTTCGACAGGTGCCAGGAGGCGATGTGCTTGTCGTAGGAGGAGTTCTTTCATAGGAGCGCGAGGCTTTTGCCGCCGCCGCCGATGAGCATTCAAAAACAAGGGCCAGGAGGTGGCCCAAGAGGAAGCAAACTACGGCTCAACAGCAACATCTATGGGTTAGTTTTTCATGACAAACAATGTGGGTGTTGATGTTGATGTAATGTATTTATCAAATTTCATTCCTCTTTTTAGACCGAGCTTGTACATCCATACATCAACCACATGACGGAGGCCGATGGAAGGTAAAGATATTTTAGTTGTTTTTCTACTCTAGAGTTTATTATGTTTTATCTATATCAATAAATTCATTCCTCTATGATTTGACAGTCCTCTGAATCATTAAAGTAGCATCTGGAAAATCTGAAGGTCACCGGCCATCATCCTTTGAAGCTGATAAAAGAGTTGAATGAAAAAATCGTTGCTTCTGGCTATGTTTGTTAGTGGGCAAGTTGTTACTTGAGAATATATTTGAAGATTTTTTGTTAGTTGATTTTCTTTAGCATATACCTAAATCACTATAATGGTTGATTGGTTTTCAGTTAACAATTGATATTGTTTTAACATTGTATTATATTTTACCTAGCTGACTGAAGACTGCTTCGACGATGCTGGCACCGGCAAGGGTGGTGCCAATAACAGTTCTGGCACTGGGCGGCATGGCACCGAAGGCATCCATAGAGCGGGCGAGCACTATGGCAAGTGCATGTACAAGATGATGCCAATGGACTGCATCATGCATAGGGTGATTATTCTTCTTGAGTATGTTGTTCTTCGTCTAATTCAAATGATGTCAAGAATATGTGCCTTCATGACTAACCTGCCTGATTGTTGTCTTCTATCGTTGTTTCAAGGGGATAGCTGAAACTTGCAGGTCTCTCGTGATTCCCTACTTCATGCTATGCCGGTCATGCCCTTCCGACCCCTATGTCTAGCTACAAATGTTAGTAGTCGCCGCTCGCCGACTGTGACATGCCTCATTAACGTGTGAAAAAGGTTATGTCTTACATATCTTTTAAATCTATAGGATGTTTACCATTCAATGGTTGTTCGTGTTCTGGAAACATACCGGTTTTGCAATTCCAAGAAAAAAATTGGTACATTAACGCATATGGTCATTTAGCTATAATGGTGAGGGTTTGATGTGCACTTGGCCTTTGGTTGCAGAGACACTAGATTGATCAACCGTTGATATGTTAAAACTAGCATAGAGACTGACTTTTTTTTCTTTTAATGTACTGCTTTATTTTATTACTGCAGTTCCCTTTAGTCCTCCTTATAAAATTTATGGATCGGCTATACTTCTGTTTAGTACATGGATCATTTGCTTGCATATACCTCATCTCATTTAGAAACCATTGTGTATTGCTCTAAGGAGACAAAACCAACAGTGTTGTACATATGTAAAAGTTTCTTTAGATCTTTTTATGTGTATCTTAAGTTTTATTTTATTTTTGAAGTATATTAAGGTTCCTCAGTTACCACTATTTGCCATTGTTCGTGGTTTACCGCTCCAAATCGTGATTTAACTATACACTCCAAATCAGCTTTTTATAAAAGGCGTTTGTGAATAACCTTTATGCCACTGTCCGCTATCTTAAATTGTCTGAAACACAAGCTCTAGGCATGCAGGATATCTTCCTCCCCTTCCGTTGTAGAAGCCTTAGTCTGCTCCACATTTTTGAAGGTATGCTTTTATCTGCCCTGAGTTCTCCTGTGTGTGTAGTACTCTTCAACAATAGGTTACATGTAGTTGGAGAACATAATCTATGGCTCCATCGAATTTTATTTGTTCAGGACCATGAAGCATCACATGATGTAATTAAGCAAAAGAATGGCATATGGCAATTGCCTGCGCTAGCAACTACCATATGTTCTCATTAATGTGTTTCTAGCTCATGTCTCATTTTTTCTTGATTTTGTTACATCTGATTTCAGCTAATTTGTATAATCGACACAGCCAGGTATTGTCTTTGATTCACAAGACCCCAAAACGCTAGCAGGTGTTCTACCACAAGCAGTTGCCATGAATAAAGTGACATCACAGTCAACGGTGTTTTCTTATTGTTGTGCTCTGCTGCTAATTAGTTTTTGTGCGGGGATAAGATATATTCTTTTAATACTCACATGGCTAATCTTCTCCACTTCATATGTGTTGATCCTTGTTTTTTTATTTCCGTAAGAACCATCAGAAAAGTATTAACATGATAATCTGGTTGGTTAGGTTCATGGGTGTGTCACCTCAAGATTTAGAAATGTCTCTTGGTTTGTTGCATCCCTATCACCTTGTTGCTCATACACAATTTGTTTTCTCTTCCGCCATATATGTTTTTCTTAATGTTCCAATCGCTACATCCATTGTTCATATGTGTGCTAGGTTTGCAATTGGAGAAACAAATGTGTTAACACCCTTGGAGGATTGGGAGAAATCTCTTTGGCAGAAGAAGCTGTTGAAATAAGGTGTGGAGCACTTGCTTTTATTGTGTCACTTGCTTTGATATGTGTCTAAATACAAGTAGCATTTTGACATGATGATGGATATTGACGATCCTTCACTGTGAAATATAGGTTGGAGTTGTTCTTTTGTGAAGACCTCAACTCATCGGGATGTTATTCTGGATATTTGTTAAGGAACGAAATTGTGCTTACATGATATGGCATCATACTCAGTGTGCGTTGCTCTCTGATCCTATTCGTTTTCATGCATAGTTGTATATGACTCTTTCCCAAGATATATCAAGAAATATTCTGAAGTACTTGACACTGCCAATGGATGATATTTATATTTGTGATGAACAAGGATCAGTAAAATCAATTGATTTAATTTTGTAACAAATAATATGTATGCACCAAGTATCTATATTTGCTCTCTCATTTCGTTCTTCATATTTCAATATGTAGTTATTCTCGATTTGAAAAAAGGAATGTTTCATGTGAGAAGTCATGTGGATTTTCTTTAAGGTCTATGACGAAGCGGTTCCTCGGCAATGCCCACCATGAGAGGCTTGGGTTTTAGAGAAAGGCGACGACGGAAGTTCCGGGAGCGAGGCGGTACACGACGTACCCAGGTTCACGTCCCGCGGTGGAGGATCGCTACGTCCTGCTAGCAATCCAGTATATGAATATGAGTATAGGGGGCCGCCATAGGCGGAGTAGTTGTATCTAGTCTAGTTCTAGTTCGCGGGTTGAGATGTCTAGGCGTGTCGCCTCTATGATCTATGTTTCTGATTATGCGTCCCTAAGGGGTGCCTGCTCTTTATATATCAGCCAAGCTAGGGTTTACAAGAGTCCTAGTAGGATTCGTGTTGGACTCTTCTTTCCTTGTAGTCCAAGTTGAGGCGCGTGCATGTCTAGCTCGTCGAGTCCTTGTGCTGGTCCAGCTTCATAGTTTGCACCGGGTATGGCAATGTCGAGTACCCGAAGGGTTATGCCCATGTTAGTAGCCCCGAGTGTCTGGCCGAAGTGAAGCTTCGGGCAGGGACTAAAGTTGTCTTCACCGAATGTCTTGATCATCTGTTGAATCTTGTGCTTGATGTAGATTCGAAGTTGCTTTTTGTCGGGTGCGTGAAGCGCTCCCGATGGGAGTAGCCCGAGTTTATGGGCGGGGCTTGCAGATGCATAGACTCAAGTTGTACTACTCGAAGATCTTGATTGTTGATGCCAACGTCTTCAAGTTTATTCTTCTTTGTTGGCGAGGTTGCCATCTTTTTCTCGGGTGCGCGACCAGCGCTCCCGATGGGAGTAGCCCCCGAGCCTGTAAATGAATAAGAAATAGTTATGTACAGGGTGTAAAAAATGCTGAGTCGAATACCGTACAAGTCTTTGAGTTCCGAGAACATGATGCCGATGACTCTGATGATATCATAGATAGAGGATTTTGACGATTTGGATGATGTCATAGAGGAGCCGATGATTTGGATCTTGTCCCAGAGGACCCGATGATTAGATGATGGCCCAGAGGAGCCGATGATGGCGAGAAGGGGTGATGATTTGAATGATGGCCTAGAGAGCCGATGATTTGGATGATGGCCGGAAGGAGCGATGATTGGGGTAATATCCCGGGAGGAGCCGATAATTTTATCGGGTGCGCGTCAGCTCCCGATGGAAGTAGCCGAGTTTGGGCAGATGCTTGTGTGAGTAGACTCAAGTCGAGCAACTTGATGTTTATAGTTTTCTTCAGGTGCCGTTGACACATTGTTGTTTATTTCAAGGGCAATTCTTAATGCACCTTGAGCATCGTTGATGCCATTGTTTGTAAGTTTATCGGCAGCAAATCATTTGAGTGATCAGCTCGTGTTGCGGGTCTTGCTAAACCCGTTGTATGTGCAACTTTGCTTTCAACCGATGCATGTCTTGGCAGCAGCTCCCGAATAGATCGGTGGCACTAGATCTGTCGATGACTCCGTCACTCTTTGATACTTCTGCAGTTTTAAAGTATCGAGCGTGAGTCATTTTCGTACGTGTTTCATGATCCTTGCTATCTGCGGCACTTTTTGAGGCATCTATAGCAAAGGAAAAGAGCAAGATCCCCGTTGTTTCATGATCCTTGCTATCTGCGGCACTCTTTGAGGCATCTATAGCAAAGGAAAAGAGCAAAGTCCCTGTTGTAATCTTCAGGGGACCGTGAGCACAGTCAAATCTTCAAGGGACTGTGAGCACAGTCAAATCTTCAAGGGACGTGACACGATCGAATCTTCAAAGGCTGTGAGCGGTCGAATCTTCAAGGGACCGTGAGTCAGTCAAATCTTCAAGGACGTGAGCACGATCGAATCTTCAAGGGATTGTGAGCACGAGTCAAATCTTCAAGGGACGTGAGTCGATCGAATCTTCAAGGGACCGTGAGCATCGAATCTTCAAGGGACCGTGAGTCAGTCAAATCTTCAAGGGACTATGAGCACAGTCAAATCTTCAAGGGACCGTGAGCACGTCGAATCTTCAAGGGACCGTGAGCACGATCGAATCTTCAAGGGAGTGTGAGCCGCAGTCAAATCTTCAAGGGACCGTGAGTCTAGTCGAATCTTCAAGGGACCGTGAGTCGATCGAATCTTCAAGGAATGTGAGCACGATCGAATCTTCAAGGGACCGTGAGCACAGTCGTATCTTCAAGGGGCCGTGAGTCCAGTCGAATCTTCAAGGCACTTGTATTTTCAAAGGCTTTTTTAGAGTGCAATCTCTGAGCGTATTTTCCATCGAACCGATGTTCGTTGTAATATACGAATAAAGTTCCTGACGATGTAGTTCGGGTGTCCCGATTACTGCAATTCTTCAAAGAAACAAAACTTGAGTCTTCATATCTTCTGGAATTCCAGTGAACCGGCGCTCCCGTTGGCAGTAAGGAGTCTTCATATCTTGCTTGAATTCCAGCAAACCAGCGTTTCCAACCAGCGATCTTCAAAGAGTCTCCAAGTAATTCCAGCACACCGGCGCTCCCGATGGGAGTAATAGTGTAAGGAGTCTTCATATTTCTTTGAATTCAGCGCTCGATAGTTCGAAGATGTCCCGAGCCCCGAGTAATTCCAGCACACCGGCGCTCCTGATAATCCACGCGGCTGGCGCAGTAGAAATAATTGCGCCATCCGAGGTAATCTACGCGGCGGGCGCGGTTGAAATAATTGCGCCATCCGAGGTAATCCACGCGGCGCCTAGCTGACGTGGCTGATACGTCTCCGACGTATCGATAATTTCTTATGTTCCATGCCACATTATTGATGTTATCTACATGTTTTATGCACACTTTATGTCATATTCGTGCATTTGGAACTAACCTATTAACAAGATGCCGAAGTGCCGTTCCTTTTCTGCTGTTTTTGGTTTCAGAAATCCTAATAAAATATTCTCGGAATTAGACGAAATCAACGCCCGGGGTCCTATTTTGCCACAAAGCTTCCGGAAGATCAGAAGAGGAAGGAAGTGGGGCCACGAGGTGCCCAAACCATGGGGCGGCGCGGCCCCCCTTGGCGCGCGGCCCTGGTGTGGGACCCTCGTGCGCCTCTGACCTGCCCTTCCGCCTACTTAAAGCCTCGTTGTGAAACCCCCGTCCGAGAGCCACGATACGGAAAACCTTCCCGAGACGCCGCCGCCGATCCCATCTCGGGGGATCCAGGAGATCGCCTCCGGCACCTGCCGGAGAGGGGAATCATCTCCCGGAGGACTCTACGCCGCCATGGTCGCCTCCGGAGTGATGTGTGAGTAGTCTACCCCTGGACTATGGGTCCATAGCAGTAGCTAGATGGTTGTCTTCTCCCCATTGTGCTTCATTGTCGGATCTTGTGAGCTGCCTAACATGATCAAGATCATCTATCTGTAATTCTATATGTTGCGTTTGTTGGGATCCGATGAATAGAGAATACTTGTTATGTTGATTATCAAAGTTATGTCTATGTGTTGTTTATGATCTTGCATGCTCTCCGTTACTAGTAGATGCTCTGGCCAAGTAGATGCTTGTAACTCCAAGAGGGAGTATTTATGCTCGATAGTGGGTTCATGCCTCCATTGATATCTGGGACAGTGACAGAAAGTTCTAAGGTTGTGGATGTCTTGTTGCCACTAGGGATAAAACATTAGTGCTATGTTCAAGGATGTAGTTACTAGTTACATTACGCGCAATACTTAATGCAATTGTCATTTTAGCAACTTAATACTGGAGGGGGTTCGGATGATAACTGAAGGTGGACTTTTTAGGCATAGATGCATCTTGGATGGCGGTCTATGTACTTTGTCGTAATGCCCAATTAAATCTCACTATACTCATCATAATATGTATGTGCATGGTCATGCCCTCTTTATTTGTCAATTGCCCAACTGTAATTTGTTCACCCAACATGCTATTTATCTTATGGGAGAGACACCTCTAGTGAACTGTGGACCCGGTCCAATTCTCTATACTGAAATACAATCTCTTGCAATACTTGTTCTCTGTTTTTCTGCAAACAATCATCTTCCACACAATACGGTTAATCCTTTGTTACAGCAAGCCGGTGAGATTGACAACCTCACTGTTTCGTTGGGGCAAAGTACTTTGGTTGTGTTGTGCAGTTCCACGTTGGCGCGGAATCTGGTGTTGCGCCGCACTACATCCCGCCGCCATCAACCTTCAACGTGCTTCTTGACTCCTCTGGTTCGATTAAACCTTGGTTTCTTACTGAGCTTGCCGCTGTGCGCATCACCTTCCTCTTGGGGTTCCCAACGGACGTGTCAACCACACGCATCAAGCAAATTTCTGGCGCCGTTGCTTGGAGAAAAAAGTTGCACCACAGAGATCTCTAACTCCCACGTCAACTTTGCAACAAATTCTGGCGCCGTTGCGGGATCAAGACACGCTGCAGGGAGTCTCACTTCTCAATCTCTTTACTTTGTTTTTGTCTTGCTTAGTTTTATTTACTACTTTGTTTGCTGCACTAAATCAAAATACAAAAAAATTAGTTGCTAGTTTTACTTTATTTGCTATCTTGTTTGCTATATCAAAAACACAAAAAAATTAGTTACTTGCATTTACTTTATCTAGTTTGCTTTATTTACTGTTGCTAAAATGGCCAACCTAAAATACTAAGTTGTGTGACTTCACAACCACAAATAATAATGATTTCTTATGCACACCTATTGCTCCACCTGCTACTACAGGAGAATTCTTTGAAATTAAACCCTTTACTTGAATCTTGTTATGCGAGAGCAATTTTCAGTATTAGTTGATGATGCTGCTGCCCATCTTAATAATTTTGTTGAACTATGTGAAATGCAAAAATATAAAGATGTAGATGGTGACATTATAAAACTAAAATTGTTCCCTTTCTCATTAAGAGGAAGAGCTAAAGATTGGTTGCTATCTCTGCCTAAGAATAGTATTGATTCATGGACTAAATGCAAGGATGCTTTTATTGGTAGATATTATCCCCCTGCTAAAATTATATCTTTGAGGAGTAGTATAATGAATTTTAAACAATTAGATACTGAACATGTTGCTCAAGCTTGGGAAAGAATGAAATCTCTGGTTAAAAATTGCCCAACCCATGGACTGACTACTTGGATGATCATCCAAACCTTCTATGCAGGACTAAATTTTTCTTCGCGGAATTTATTGGATTCAGCTGCTGGAGGTACCTTTATATCCATTACTCTTGGTGAAGCAACAAAGCTTCTTGATAATATGATGATCAACTACTCTGAATGGCACACGGAAAGAGCTCCACAAGGTAAGAAGGTAAATTACGTTGAAGAAACCTCTTCCTTGAGTGATAAGATTGATGCTATTATGTCTATGCTTGTGAATGGTAGGCCTAATGTTAATCCTAATAATGTTCCGTTAGCGTCATTGGTAGCTCAAAAAGAATATGTTGATGTGAATTTCATTAAAAATAACAATCACAATGATTCTAGGCCATACCCTGCTAATGGTAACTCTTATGGTAGATATGTTTCACCTAATGAAGAAAAGATGCTAGAAATTGAAAGATCCACCAAGAGCTTTATGCAATCACAATATGAGCAAAATAAATTGTTTACTAAAACCATGAATGAGCAATCTACCTTGTTGAAGAATATAGGGAATCAACTTGAAAATCTGAATAGGGAGATCTCGGGGTTGCAAACTAAACTTGCTAATGCTGAAAACCGAATCTCATACATGTCTGCATCACAATCTTATTTAATTAATAAAATAGCTGCTAAACCTGAGAATTTAGATGACAAAATTACAACTACAGCAAATGCCATTCAAGTTAGAATTAATGAGAATATAAGATTAATGGCTGAATTGCGTGCTAGGTGGGATAGAGAAGAAAATGAAAAACTAGCTAAAGAGAAGAATGTAGCTAAAGTTTGGACTATTACCACCACTAGTAATGCTAATGCTACACATGTTGCTGCACCTCCTACTATTAATAATAAAAGAATTGGTGTTAGCAATGTTTCCACTCCTAATGTAAAGCGCGAAACTGCCTTTGCTAAAACTGCTGAAACTGCCTGTGATAAAGCTGCTGAAATTTTTTCCAACATTGGGGATGATGATCCCATTGCTTTAGATTATAATGGTTTGAATTTTGATGATTGCCACATCTCTGAAGTTATAAAGTTTTTGCAAAAACTTGCTAAAAGTCCTAATGCTAGTGCTATAAATTTGGCTTTCACGCAACATATTACAAATGCTCTCATAAAAGCTAGAGAAGAGAAACTAGAGCGCGAAGCCTCTATTCCTAGAAAGCTAGAGGATGGTTGGGAGCCCATCATTAAGATGAAGGTTAAAGATTTTGATTGTAATGCCTTATGTGATCTTGGTGCAAGTATTTCTGTTATGCCTAAAAAAATTATAATATGCTTGACTTGCCACGTTGAAAAATTGTTATTTGGATGTTAATCTTGCTGATCATTCTACAAAGAAACCTTTGGGGAAAGTTGATAATGTTAGCATTACCGTTAACAATAACCTTGTCCCCGTTGATTTTGTTGTCTTGGATATTGAATGCAATGCATCTTGTCCCATTATATTGGGAAGACCTTTTCTTCGAACTGTTGGTGCTATCATTGATATGAAGGAAGGTAATATAAAATATCAATTTCCTCTCAAGAAAGGTATGGAACACTTCCCTAGAAAGAGAATGAAGTTACCTTTTGATTCTATTATGAGAACAAATTATGATGTTGACACTTCGTCTCTTGATAATACTTGATACACACTTTCTGCGCCTAGCTGAAAGGCGTTAAAGAAAAGCGCTTATGGGAGACAACCCATGTTTTACCTACAGTACCTTGTTTTTATTTTGTGTCTTGGAAGTTGTTTACTACTGTAGCAACCTCTCCTTATCTTAGTTTAGTGTTTTGTTGTACCAAGTAAAGTCGTTGATAGAAAAGTTCATACTAGATTTGGATTACTGCGCAGAAACAGATTTCTTTGCTGTCACGAATCTGGGCTGTTTTCCTGTAGGTAACTCAGAAAATTATGCCAATTTACGTGAGTAATCCTCAGATATGTACGCAACTTTCATTCAATTTGAGCATTTTCATTTGAGCAAGTCTGGTGCCTCAATAAAATTCGTCAATACGAACTGTTCTGTTTTGACAGATTCTGCCTTTTATTTCGCATTGCCTCTTTTGCTATGTTGGATGAATTTCTTTGATCCATTAATGTCCAGTAGCTTTATGCAATGTCCAGAAGTGTTAAGAATGATTATGTCACCTCTGAACATGTTAATTTTTATTGTCGCTAACCCTCTAATGAGTTGTTCTAAGTTTGGTGTGGAGGAAGTTTTCAAGGATCAAGAGAGAGGTATGATGCAACATGATCAAGGAGAGTGAAAGCTCTAAGCTTGGGGATGCCCGGTGGTTCACCCCTGCATATATCAAGAAGACTCAAGCGTCTAAGCTTGGGGATGCCCAAGGCATCCCCTTCTTCATCGACAACATTATCAGGTTCCTCCCCTGAAACTATATTTTTATTCCATCACATCTTATATGCTTTTCTTGGAGCGTCGGTTTGTTTTTGTCTTTTGTTTTGTTTGAATAAAATGGATCCTAGCATTCACTTTATGGGAGAGAGACACGCTCCGCTGTAGCATATGGACAAGTATGTCCTTAGTTTCTACTCATAGTATTCATGGCGAAGTTTCTTCTTCGTTAAATTGTTATATGGTTGGAATTGGAAAATGATACATGTAGTAATTGCTATTAATGTCTTGGGTAATGTGATACTTGGCAATTGTTGTGCTCATATTTAAACTCTTGCATCATATGCTTTGCACCCATTAATGAAGAAATACATAGAGCATGCTAAAATTTGGTTTGCATATTTGGTTTCTCTAAGGTCTAGATAATTTCTAGTATTGAGTTTGAACAACAAGGAAGACGGTGTAGAGTCTTATAATGTTTTCAATATGTCTTTTATGTGAGTTTTGCTGCACCGGTTCATCCTTGTGTTTGTTTCAAATAAGCCTTGCTAGCCTAAACCTTGTATCGAGAGGGAATACTTCTCATGCATCCAAAATACTTGAGCCAACCACTATGCCATTTGTGTCCACCATACCTACCTACTACATGGTATTTTCCGCCATTCCAAAGTAAATTGCTTGAGTGCTACCTTTAAAATTCCATCATTCACCTTTGCAATATATAGCTCATGGGACAAATAGCTTAAAAACTATTGTGGTATTGAATATGTAATTATGCACTTTATCTCTTATTAAGTTGCTTGTTGTGCGATAACCATGTTCAGGGGACGCCATCAACTACTCTTTGTTGAATTTCATGTGAGTTGCTATGCATGTTCGTCTTGTCTGAAGTAAGAGAGATCTAACACCTTATGGTTAAGCATGCATATTGTTAGAGAAGAACATTGGGCCGCTAACTAAAGCCATGATCCATGGTGGAAGTTTCAGTTTTGGACATATATCCTCAATCTCATATGAGAAAATTATTAATTGTTGTTACATGCTTATGCATAAAAGAGTCCATTATCTGTTGTCTATGTTGTCCCGGTATGGATATCTAAGTTGAGAATAATCAATAGCGAGAAATCCAATGCGAGCTTTCTCCTTAGACCTTTGTACGGGCGGCATAGAGGTACCCTTTGTGACACTTGGTTAAAACATGTGCATTGTGATGATCCGGTAGTCCAAGCTAATTAGGACAAGGTGCGGGCACTATTAGTATACTATGCATGAGGCTTGCAACTTGTAAGATATAATTTACATGATACATATGCTTTATTACTACCGTTGACAAAATTATTTCATGTTTTCAAAATCAAAGCTCTAGCACAAATATAGCAATCGATGCTTTTCCTCTATGGAGGACCATTCTTTTACTTTCATTGTTGAGTCAGTTCACCTATTTCTCTCCACCTCAAGAAGCAAACACTTGTGTGAACTGTGCATTGATTCCTACATATTTGCTTATTGCACTTATTATATTACTCTATGTTGACAATATCCATGAGATATATATGTTACAAGTTGAAAGCAACCGCTGAAACTTAATCTTCCTTTGTGTTGCTTCAATGCCTTTACTTTGAATTATTGCTTTATGAGTTAACTCTTATGCGAGACTTATTGATGCTTGTCTTGAAGTGCTATTCATGAAAAGTCTTTGCTATATGATTCACTTGTTTACTCATGTCATATACATTGTTTTGATCGCTGCATTCACTACATATGCTTTACAAATAGTATGATCAAGGTTATGATGGCATGTCACTCAGAAATTATCTGTGTTATCGTTTTTACCTGCTCGGGACGAGCAGAACTAAGCTTGGGGATGCTGATACGTTCCGACGTATCGATAATTTCTTATGTTCGATGCCACATTATTGATGTTATCTACATGTTTTATGCACACTTTATGTCATATTCGTGCATTTTCGGAACTAACCTATTAACAAGATGCAAGTGCCATTCTTGTTTCTGCTGTTTTTGGTTTCAAAATCCTAGTAACGAAATATTCTCGGAATTGGACGAAATCAACGCCCGGGTCCTATTTTGCCACGAAGTCCGAAGAGGAGGCGAAGTGGGGCCACGAGGTGCCCAAACCATAGGATGGCGCGCCCCCCCCTTGGCCGCGCGGCCTGTGGTGTGGGGCCCTCGTGCCGCCTCGACCTGCCTTTCCGCCTACTTAAAGCCTCCGTTGCGAAACCCCGGTACCGAGAGCCACGATACGGAAAACCTTCCGAGACGCCGCCGCCGCCGATCCCATCTCGGGGGATCCGGAGATCGCCTCCGGCACCTGCCGGGAGGGGAATCATCTCGGAGGACTCTACGCCGCCATGGTCGCCTCCGGAGTGATGTGTGAGTAGTCTACCTGGACTATGGGTCCATAGAAGTAGCTAGATGGTTGTCTTCTCCCCATTGTGCTTCATTGTCGGATCTTGTGAGCTGCCTAACATGATCAAGATCATCTATACGTAATTCTATATGTTGCGTTTGTTGGGATCCGATGAATAGAGAATACTTGTTATGTTGATTATCAAAGTTATGTCTATGTGTTGTTTATGATCTTGCATGCTCTCCGTTACTAGTAGATGCTCTGGCCAAGTAGATGCTTGTAACTCCAAGAGGGAGTATTTATGCTCGATAGTGGGTTCATGCCTCCATTGATATCTGGGACAGTGACAGAAAGTTCTAAGGTTGTGGATGTGCTGTTGCCACTAGGGATAAAACATTAGTGCTATGTTCAAGGATGTAGTTACTAGTTACCTTACGCGCAATACTTAATGCAATTGTCTGTTGTTAGCAACTTAATGGGAGGGGGTTCGGATGATAACTGAAGGTGGACTTTTTAGCATAGATGCATCTTTGGATGGCGGTCTATGTACTTTGTCGTAATGCCCAATTAAATCTCACTATACTCATCATAATATGTATGTGCATGGTCATGCCCTCTTTATTTGTCAATTGCCCAACTGTAATTTGTTCACCCAACATCTTTTTTATCTTATGGGAGAGACACCTCTAGTGACTGTGGACCCCGGTCCAATTCTCTATACTGAAATACAATCTCTGCAATACTTGTTCTCTGTTTCTGCAAACAATCATCTTCCACACAATACGGTTAATCCTTTGTTACAGCAAGTGGTGAGATTGACAACCTCAGTTTCGTTGGGGCAAAGTACTTTGGTGTGTTGTGCGGGTTCCACGTTGGCGCGGGTCTGGTGTTGCGCCGCACTACATCCCGCCATCAACCTTCAACGTGCTTCTTGACTCCTCTGGTTCGATTAAACCTTGGTTTCTTCTGAGGGAAACTTGCCGCTGTGCGCATCACACCTTCCTCTTGGGGTTCCCAACGGACGTGTCAACCACACGCATCAGTGGCCGATGAAGAGGACGCGGTTGACATAGCCGATCCGCTGCGGGTGAGCATCCGAATATATCGGATCCGTAATGTTGGGTCCGCGGCAGGCGAGCCCCCAAGTAAGAAGAGTGCACGATGACGGGCGCGGTCGTCCGAGCAGAGTAGTCGAAGCTTTTCCATCTGATAATCTTTGCGTCGGATAATGAGCGGCGCCTGGCCGGCGATCGGGTCGGATTTTATTCAGCTGCATTGCGGTCGCCAAGTTGCTATCGAGTATTCCATTGTGTCGCTGCGCTGCCAAGGTTCGCGAACCGTCGCGTGTCTGATGATCGTGGAGGCCAACGAAGATACACCGACCAAGCAGCCGAAAGATTTGGTTGACCGTGAGACTATGCTGTATATGCAGGATCGATGCATCCTTATCAACCTGCTGTCTCCATCATGAAGAAATAGTGAAGCTGTACTTGAGCGATTCGTATTGGGGTCTCGCCGGCGCGTATTGCGGATGCATGCGCGTAGCCTCCAGCCGGACTTCTTTTTCCTTTAGCTTGCCGGCAGTCTTGATATCCCGTTTTTTGCTGATTTCTTTCCAAAGTGTGCTCTAGCTTGATTAATCTGCAGCCGACCAGCACGTCGGGTTTCCATTCAGGCAACGCCTCTCGTGAATATCAGCTTCTTTGTTTCCTTGAAATCCAGTCTACATGCAGGGAGATTGCCTCTTTTTTTCTTCACGTGATTCCGTTACTACCCAATTTGGATGAGCTTCGTAGACGGAAAATCCATGCATGATCCTTGTCCTGATCAAGGTGCCGATTAACATGTTTGGCCGGCAATCCGTGGCATGCCATCAATCAATCTATTGAGGAGTAGTGGAGCGATTTGTATTGCGCCTTCATCATGCGCGTCAACGTCAAGAACCACACTCAAGGCCGAGGTCACGGAGCCATGGAAGAGAAGAAGGAAGAAGAGCGTCGGAGGTCACCTAGGAGAGAAGACGCCTGCCACAATTCAATTCGGGCCAAGGCCTACCCCTTTGTTTCCCTAAACTACCCCTCCTTAGTGGCTCCCTATATATAGGCTCCCACCTCCCCCTTCATTAGGTGAGAGTAGATGAACTAGAACTAGGCTCATGCCTCCACCATCCCTTTGGGATTAGGGAAACCCCCTCCTTAGATTGCCATAATCTATTGTACAAGGCACTCCTTATATGATTAGTCTCTCACACTTGTGATTCTACCACCGGTCTCTCACTCGTGTGATTCCACCGATCGTATACCGATCTTCCTCTCGGGGATTCTACCGCGTGTCTCTCCCTTGAGAGATTCTATCGGGATAGTGGTTCGGTCTATCGGGAGTAAACCAGAATTGTATTGGGTTGGTGTGTGTTTGCGTGTGTTCATCGTGTTCATCGCCGTGTTTTTCCTCTCCCCCGCCTTTCCCTCGGTCAATTCGTGAGATCGGGCAACCCACGCCAGCGTCTACGTACGCCTTGCGAATCCCCAGACTCGATCTGTTCGGTCGAAGGCGATGAAGCCTCCGCACTGACTCGCACGGCCCCACGAAGAGGTTGAAGACGCTGGCGTATACAAATCGGCTGATGACGAACTTGATGGATCCCGCCCAGATGACAAAATCCAGTCGTCGCGCTTCCCACAGACGGCGCCAATTGACGAGGCGGTTCCTCGGCAATATCCACCATGACGGATTTGGGTTTTAAAGAAAGGCGATGACGAAAGTTCCGGGAGCGAGGTGGTACACGACGTACCCAGGTTCACATCCCCGCGGTGGAGGATCGCTACGTCCTGCTAGCAATCCAGTATATGAATATATGAGTACAGGGGGCCGTCATAGGCGGAGTAGTTGTATCTAGTCTAGTTCTAGTTCGCGGGTTGAGATGTCTAGGCGTGTCGCCTCTATGATCTATGTTTCTGATTATGCGTCCCTAAGGGGTGCCCCTGCCTGGCTTTATATATCAGCCAAGCTAGGGTTTACAAGAGTCCTAGTAGGATTCGTGTTGGAGTCTTCTTTCCTTGTAGTCCAAGTTGAGGCGCGTGCATGTCCACCTCGTCGAGTCCTTGTGCTGGTCCAGCTTCATAGTTTGCACCGGGTATGGCAATGTCGAGTACCCGAAGGGTTATGCCCACGTCAGTCTACGATTGAAATACACAAAAATTTACACATCAGTTTTCATCTAACATACGTCTTGATATGGAAAAAAAAGGAGTGTTTCATGGTAGGAGCCATGTGAATTTTCTTTAAAGTTTCGACTGAAATACACGTAAATTTACACATCCGTTTTCATCTAACATAGGTCAAATGTAAATATACTATGCACAAGTTAAACACTACAAATCAAAATAGTTAGATCAGCATGACCAACATCACTACAAGGTATACACGGAACATGGAATTTTCACATACAAAAAGGATGACGAGAGGAAAGAAACTTGAAAACTATCACGTGATAGTCATTATAAGATAGTAAATGTGAGGTGAAATTTATTGAAATACAGTCATAAGCTATATGTCTTGCATATATAGTAACTTATAGTATTTAATGGATGTCTATGTATAATTTTGTTAAGCCGTGGCAACGCACGGGCATTCAACTAGTAATGGTAATATTTGTCTTTGAGAAACTACCGATAACGTATTGATGAGCTTTTTGACGGTATATCACTTAGGGTCTATCCAATATCATTTTCCACTAACAATGCTATTCAAGTATGATCCCACAACAACCTTGTGACAACTCTTTACTCATTTCTCTAGAGTCGAGCAAATAAGACTACTATTATCATAGGTACTAGTTATAGAGGCAAGATTAGGGATAACTAATTTGGTTTTTATAATTCCACACATGTAATTAGGTTTTCCTTCAATATCACAATATTTGGAGCTAATATAATTACGCGTAGAATATACAATTAATTATAAAATGGAAATATAGAATACTATAAATTTATTATTGCCTCTACCGCTATTCCCTTCACTGGATATCTTCTCTCAGTACGCCCCTGGTATTTTATCCGCCGTTAGTGATAGGTCACCGTCGTGAGTCTTCCTAAATAGCATCTGAGATAGGAAGTTTGTCTAAGCTGATGAAGGGTTCTCTTAGTGCGTGTGCCCACCCTTGGCACCACCACCAATCTAGGGCTTGGCTGTTGTTCGAATTGGATGATGAATCAAGTCAGGAGTTCATCCAATTGATCCAAAGATAGACGCAATGCATCAAATTTTGAAGAAACTATTGTTAAGTATGATGAACGTGTTGGTGTTTTGCGTCGGCGAGGAATAATTGCTAGAGATGAACAAAGGGCAAAGTGGATGGCACTTGCAAAGGTAGTCGCCATAAAATAAGGATTTAACTCAACAGGGCTTTATTGTTACTATGACTTCTGCGTGGAATCATGCCCGTGAAACTATGATCCACATGGTAATCAAAAAAACATTTAATCTTCCAAACCATTGCCTTGTGAGAAGGTCATGCACCAAGTGGAGGGGCCGTCCATTGCTATCACCGGCCACAGAATCTCCACGGTCCACGGATTAAGCTAGCGTTTGATACATTGTAAACTTGTCTACTCCACTTGCATGCCACTGCCTTCATTTTAGATAAAACCTTTGGGCCGTCTATTTCGTGACGCTCGAAACCTTAGAGACGAAACACACACAAAAAAGCTACATAACCAGGTGCCGCTGATAGAGGAGAGTTAAAGGGAACCGCTGCCAGAATTACCTTTAATGGCTTCTCCTCCTCCACCATCGTCTTTTGGTCGCTCTCCACCATGAAGAGAGTATCATCTTTTGGTTGCTATCCACCATCCACCATGAAGAGAGTAGTCCACTCAGTTAACTTTTTTTTACACATCCACTCCACTCACTTAACTAAGAGTTTTTCTTGTTGAGATAACACTTAACTAAGAGTTTATGGCAATAGCTTCTCTTCTTTATTGACGAAGCCCAATACTCCTTGAGAACCATCTTGACCCGAATAGGCCCATATGCTGGGCTACCCCTCAACTATAGCCCTCAACTGGGCTCATTCATTTGTTGCTGCTGTTTTGAACGGAGGCTTTTTCCACATATGCCAACGAGAATTGAACTATGTCATGTCGATTTGTTGATTTTCGCATCCTTAACAGAGGACAAAAAAGAGGGGGATGATGTACACTGACCTGGTCGGCGTGTACGGGGCACCGCACACCCCACCAACCAGGTCGGTTGGTTGGGCCGCGGCCCATTAAGAGTAGGTAAGTTTTTTTCTTTTTCTTTTTTTGCTATTTCGTTTCTGTTAATATTTTTCTTTTACAATATCTAACTTCAAAAAAAAATTCGGAGAACAAAATTTCAAAATCTGTTCAGATTCAAAATTTTCAGAATTATAAAAATATTCAGATTTTGATTTAATTTTTTTTGAAATTCGAACATTTTTTAAAAAAATTAAAATTTATTTTTTCCAAAAATTAACATTCTTAGTTATGAACATTTTTTTTAAATTTGAACACTTTATATATTTGAACGGATTTCTAATTTGAACGTTTTTATAATTTGATTTTTTTTGTATTTGAATATTTTACAAATTTGAACGGATTTCAAATTTGAACGCTTTTATAACTTGAACTTTTTTTGTATTTGAATGGTTTTCAAATTTGAATGTTTTTAAAATTGAAATATTTTTAAAGTTTTGAACTATTTTAAAATTTGAAAATTTTCTGAATTTAAACTATTTTTAAATTTGAACAAAAATAAAAATAAATAGAAAAGAAACAAAACAAAACAATAAAAGAAAAAAACAGAAAATAAAAAAGGAAAAGGAAAAAAATAAAATAAAAAAAATATAAAAAAAAACAGAAAAAGAGGCGCCGACCAGGCCGGTCCATACCGCGCGCGGGAGGTGTGCGGCGCGCGATAGCGGCCTGATCGGTGTATAGGATTTGCCCAAAAAAGATACCCTATCTTTCCAATTCTTCTTGCCATAGATCTCGATAGGATTTAAGCCTGTAGTTTTCACAAGATACGTACGCGCCTAAACTACGGCCTCGTGGAGACCATATCTCTACAGCGCTGCACCAATAACAGAAGCGACGACTCCGATGAGCGCACTTGTGAGCAAAATAAAAAAGAAAACACGCCGGCACCCGGCAGCCAGGAAATCGTTGTCAATGATGCAAAACCAGCGCCCGTCGCCGTAAGCATCAAGCCATCGGTTAGCAGTACTCACGTCTCCAACACATCCCCGCACCCCTCCCTCCCGCACCCCTCCCAACCCTAAACGCACCCCGCCGCCGCCACCACCGCCGGTAGCGCCACCGGGCAAAGGCCGCGGGGCGTGGCGGCGGCGGCGGCCTCTCCTTGTTGCCGCGCTGGGACGGCGACCGGGATCCCTCGACGCTCGCTGCGGCCGGACGGATTTGGTGATGGGCGGCGGCGGCAGATCTGCGCGACGGCCAGGCGGCAGCCCCCTTGCCTTCCGCCGGACTTCACCGCAGCACGCCGGAGGGGCTGGTGGCGGGCAGCGGCCAGGCCTTGTTCTGCGCCACTTTCCCCCCGCCTCTCGGCCGTGTGTGGAGGAGATCTCGGGTTTCTCTCGCGTCACGAGGTCGCCCGGGGCAGCAGCCTTGGGTACGACGGTGGAGGTGGCCATCTTCTTCGTCGGAGAGGGTCGGCCTGCGGTTGGTGGTGGTGGATCTATCGATCTATCACCGCATTCCGATGGCATGATGGAGGAGCTTGGAAGCCGGCGTCGGTGTCGCCGGTGGTGGGTTGGAGTGGCCAGCCCGGGATGGTCGCCGACGTGGGGGTCCGACCTGAATAAAGGCGGCGGTCCTAGGGCCTCTCTTGCGTGAAGAGGAGAACCTACCGGAGGCCTGGACTCGTGATCTGGCCGGGTGTTGAGTTCGGAAGGCTCAGATGAATGTATGCTTTTGCCTGGAGTTTGTTGGATCGGAGATATTCGGTCGTGCGCACCCATGTTTTTATTCCGACCGATTGGTTTTGGAGGGAGCGGCGCGAAGCTCTTTTTCTTTGATTGACATCAAGTGACTATGGATCCATGATGAAAGTCGGAAGAAGAGAATTTCATGAAGGTCAGAGGGGAGGACTAGCTAAGGGAGGTTCAAGTCTTTGCGTTGTTGAGGGACTTGCTTGGTGTTTCGGGCTTCACAGCAGCGGTATGAAAGTGGGGGCGACAACACAGGTGAAGTGCAGAGTCCTACCTTTCAGGGTGAAAAGGGCCTTAATTGTGGTAATGTCCTTGGTGGAGGTATTTTTTTTGAGAGCGGGGACTAGTCTGTAATTCAGGTGTTGTCTTGGCGGTGGATGTATTGCTGTTGTTAGGCCCGAGATACTGTAGCGGGACTTTTATTTCTTAGTTTTCTTTTCTTGTTTTTGGCTGTGTGCATCCGTAGTGCTATTAGGGTGGTGCGTTGTTACAGAGGCTGGGTGTAATTGGTATCTTCTTGATATTAATATATTCCCTTTATTGAAAAAAGCATCAAGCCATCAAGCATGCAGATGCAGCGATAGCTTTGTCGCTGCTCTCCCGGAGGAAGAGTTTTTATAGCATATAAAACCACCATTTTGTAGCCATTTTTTTATTTATTTTGGCACCAGTTTTTCTGAAATTGTCGCAAAAACACTAAAACGAACTAAACACAAATGAACCCTAAAACTGATGGATGGGGCCCACTTGTTAGAAGCAATTTAGTAGCACATGTGGGTTGTTTTTTTCTCGACAAACAAAATATATTAATATCACGAAGATACTAATTACACATAGGCTCTAACAACGCAGTGCCCTAATGGCAATATAGATGCACACAACAAAAAGGAAAAATTACATACAAGAAAAATCCTGCTACAATGATGTGTTCCTTGTAACAAAACACCACCAATATAACACCAGAAATACATATTCTTCAAAAGCAACGGCCCTAAGAAGAGAGCAGTGCACAAGCATCGTTATCGTCCTGATCATAGATCATAGATCATAGGTTCACCCAGGAGAAAATTCGCGCTCACAAAACAATACCTTCAAAGCGACTATTGCGACACAAACAATTAAGACCATACCTTGGGTTTTCACCTTGAGAGTTTCGACTCTGAATTTCTCCTGTGATGTCACCCCCACTTGCTGTTGTCGCTGCTCCAAGTCATGGATCATCAATCCAAAATCCCATCGCCACTAGGACTTGAACCACTAGTACCGGTCCGTAGATCTCGGCTTTCATGCAATTTTTCATGACTGACTTCACCATGGAACTAAAGACATGTTCCACGATGGAAACCGAGTACAATTCTTTGCATCGCTCCTTCTGAAACCAAACGGTCAGAAAAATCATGGTTGCATGCGGTTGAATATCATCCGATTCGGCACTCTTTGGCATGTCGTCCATTGGTGTTCACCAGAGGAGCCTTCCGAAACTCGACACTCCGGCTAGATCAATGAAGATATGCATCAAGCAGATCTTCGTCATGGTGTGAGAGGGATCCTAGGACCACCTCATTTATTCAAGTTGAGCCAACAGTCCCCACGCCACCACCCAGCTCCCAACGGGGCAAGTCGATGCACCGGACATGGCCAGTGCCACATCCATGTCAACGACTGAAGCCTGACAATGCCACGAGGCTAGGATACTGGGCCACCACCACCAAGGCCAATGGTGGCAACATCACCACCACGGTGCTAGTCCATCGTCGCAGCCGGTGACCATAACCGCGGTATCAGACCCGTAGCCCCGCCGAGGCCCGAACCCCGGGCGGATCTGGATCCAGACGTCGCAACCATGTGTGCACCACCACCAAGTGAAGGATCTCCTCCTCCATCGCCGATGTGTCGGAATCATCGCTGGAAGGCCGCATCACAGCGCCGCCGCCGCAAGGAGAGGGAGGTCACTACCCACGGGAAAAAATCCCTGCCATCGCCGGTACCTCGCGGGCTTCGCCCGATGGCGATGATAGGACGAGGAAGAGAGATGAGGAGGACTGCAATAGCTAGCGGCTATGGTTAGCACATGTGGTTTGTTTTGTGAGGTGGAGGTGGGTTCCACCTCATTCTCCCATATTTTCTCACTTCTTCTTCTGCTCCTCCTCATCCTCCTCCTCTCGTTGGTCCTCCCTAAATGGAAACCTATGCAAACTGAGCTTGGCCCTAGTAGCTAGGTTTCTTGTGGTGGAACCAGCCCACCTAGGTTCAGTTATCTTCTTCTTCCTCCTCGTCCTCCTCATCATCATCATTAGCCTCCTCCTCCTCCTCTCGTTGGTCCTCCCTGAATGGAAACCTATGAGCTTGTCCCTAGTAGTTAGGTTTCTTGTGGTGGAGCCAGCCCACCTAGGTTCAAGTTATAGATTTCGCGCGGTATTTGCAGTTACCTGAAATTATTCTAGTAATTAACAGGTATTTTTCTTTCAGTGGTAGGTGGTGTGCCCTGCCAACAATGAGATGTGTGTCGTGACTTCATCGGCCTCAAGACTACCGGCTCATTCACTCAGAGATACACATAGGGATATGGTATACGTGTGTGAGTTCATATGGGTGAGATTATGTGCGTGTTTGTGAGCTTCACATTTGTAATGTGTTCAAAAAAATATTTTAAAACCTATGTGAGACTTGGGTAATAATCCGGGGGCCTATATAATTCATTGTATTGTTAGCACATTCATAATTCATTGTATTGTTAGCACATTCATTTTATAAGTAAAACAAAAACCTCGTAATATTTGGATAGAATACCATATCTCACTTACAAAATCCAAAGAGGGCCATCTCGTACTTGTAGAACAGAATACATCACTACATATGAAAGCACGCGTACAATTTTGACATCATCATGAACGGGATATATTACTCTCCCTGTCCAGATCGTTTCTTGCCACGGTAAACCTCTGCATCTGCAACCAACGGCGCCACTCGATCAATCGAGAGAACCGCGCCATGAGCCGCCCGCACGCCGTGCTCATCCCGTACCCGGCGCAGGGCCACGTCACACCCCTGCTGCACCTCGCCAAGGTGCTGCACGCCAGGGGCTTCTTCGTCACCTTCGTCAACTCCGAGTACAACCACCGCCGCCTGCTCCGATCCCGCGGCGCCGACTCGCTCGCCGGCCTCGACGACTTCCGGTTCGAGACGATCCCGGACGGCCTGCCGCCGTGCGAGAACGATGATGTCACGCAGGATATCCCCTCGTTATGCACGTCCTTCGCCACGCACGGCGCCGCGCTCCTCAGGGACCTCCTGGCGAGGCTCGACGACGCCGGGAGGCCGCCGGTGAGCTGCCTTATACCTGACGGCGTGATGAGCTTCGCCCTGGAGGTGGCCGAGGAGATGGGCATCCCGGCCCTGGTGTTCTGGACCACCAGCGCGTGCGGCTTCATGGGGTACCTCCACTTCGCCGAGCTCATCGACAGAGGCTACGTGCCACTCAAAGGTACGACCCATCGAGCTTGGAGTACCAAGTGGTCGCTGGATCAGTCTGAAAATTATCTGAATTCTGTGAGTGTGTGATTCACTGAAAATAGTCTGAACATGTCGTAGACGAGAGCTACCTGACCAACGGCTACCTGGACACGGTGCTGGACAGGGTGCCCGGGATGCCGGGGATACGGCTGCGGGACATGCCCAGCTTTGTCCGCACCACCGACCGGGACGACGTGATGCTCAACTTCGACAGCGGCGAGGCGCAGAACGCGCACCGCGCCCAGGGCGTCATCCTCAACACGTTCGACGCCGTCGAGCAGGACGTAGTAGACGCGCTCCGCCTCATCTTCCCGCGCGTGTACACCGTCGGCCCGCTCCCGGCGCTCGCGGTCGCCGCGGCGCGTGCGCGATCGGAGCTTGAAGCGATCGGCGGGAACCTCTGGAAGGAGGACGCGAGCTGCGTCGCGTGGCTCGACGGCCAGCAGCAGCCCGGCTCCGTCGTGTACGTCAACTTCGGCAGCATCACGGTCATGTCGCACGCCCACCTGATCGAGTTCGCGTGGGGCCTGGCGCGCTGCGGCCGCCCGTTCATGTGGGTCATCAGGCCCGACCTCGTCGCCGGCGAGACGGCCGTGCTGCCGGAGGAGTTCGTCGATGAGACCAAAGACAGAGGGATCTTCCTGAGCTGGTGCCCGCAGGAGCAAGTCCTGGGTCATCCGGCGATCGGGCTGTTCCTGACGCACTCCGGGTGGAACTCGACGCAGGAGAGCATCTGCGCCGGCGTGCCGATGATCTGCTGGCCCTTCTTCGCCGAGCAGATAACCAACTGCCGTTACGTTTGCGCCGAGTGGGGCATCGGGCTCGAGATCGACAGCAACGTGAGGAGGGAGGACGTGGCAAGGCTCGTGCTCGAGGCCATGGACGGCGACAAAGGCAAGGACATGAGAGCCAAGGCTGCGATGTGGAAGGAGAAGGCCGTAGCGGCGACAGCGGAAGGCGGCACATCGAGCATAGGCATTGGCCGTCTGGTCGAATTCTTGCTTGGAAGGAGCGATCCTGAAAGCTCAAATCTCTTGTGTTGCTGAATCAGTCCTAAACTCCCGATCGCTGCTATGGGTATAGAAAAACTACAGTATGATGTAAAGCATTTTCCACTGTTTAGATCTTTTTGTCTATGGAAACTACAGGGACTGATCCCGAGTCCTGAATTTTTGTTGTGTTGCTGGATCAGTCCTATTTTTTCCAACTGGGTTAGCACCCTACTATTACTTGCATAACGGAAATAATAAGTTTTTTTACAAGCAAGAGAAAGAAAGAAAGAAAGAAAGAAAGAAAGAAAGAAAGAGATTTTTTCGATATGGAGAAAGAAAGAGATAGGAAATAGAAGTTAGAAAAACGAGGTATCATCAGGAAATCCGCTGCGAGTGCTCGCCCTCGAGCATCACTACGGGGCAAAAACAAGATAATATTTGTTTCCCCTAAACAAAACAAAGTTCAGCTAACACGACAAACTACAAGTTCATACAACCAACAACAGCAAGAAACAAAAGTAGGTTCTTCATCCTGCAGTGAGCCTCAGGTACTTGGACCTTCCGATTCCAGATGCATCAAGAATTTTTGTTGTGTTGCTGGATCAGTCCTGATTACTGTGATGGGTATATGAAAAGTAAAGTACTATGTAATACTTCTGGGGTTCATGTTAATTTCTGGGCTGAAGCAAACAGGGACATAGATGCTTCTATACAATGTTGTTTTTTGTCCGAAGTTTCACCTGTCTTACTACAGATCATACACGCATTATTCTCTGTTATCAAAAGATGATAATAGGAGTTGCAAGACAGAGAAGGCAGCAGCATGTGCGCCCCTCCGAAACTTATTCTGGTAAATTCCATTTCCTGACGTGAAATTCAGTTTCGCCGTACAATGGTTTCACCAAATAAATGCATTACAGAAATTGGAAAAGAATCAGAATTAATGAAAGAACAAATATTTGGATGCTATTTTTTCAGTCAAGTGAGTATTTTGGAGCTCCTTTACGGACCACCAACAGTCCTCTCTAGATCGACATCAGAACACTTTGGCACAGGTTTCACTTCGGCAGGTCAATTTGATGTGTTTTGGTCTGAATTTGATCTTTCAACAGCCGTTGACACTTCATGGTTATCTTCGCTTGTAGCCTCGGTTGCAGAGATAGTCTGTGTAGGTTGAGAATCTGAAACGTATGTCAGCAGTAAGGCATATGAGTTTACTGCAAAATTCGAAACAGAATTTGATAAACAAAGCTGGGAACAAGGTCCCTGATTCCGGAATGTCAGTATATGTAGTAAACCAGTATAAATTGTTTGGTTGTCTCAAAGATAAATAACAAAGCCAACTGAGAGTGACATACCGGATACATCATCAGACTGACTTGAGATTGCACGAGCAGGCAGCTGGAGTCTGAAATTAGGAGGGAGCGAAGGCGCAGACTGGAAAGAACCCTCGCTCTGCTGCGCCATCGGCTGCTGAAAGAACGGTGGCCGCCCAGCCTGCTGCATCGGCGAAAAGCCACTGGCCCTTGGATTCTGGCCACTAGGCATGTACCCTAGGTACGGGTAGGGTGTTGATGAAGGAGAGGTTTGACCATATAACTGCGAGAAGTACTGTTGCACTTGAGGATTGTAGTAGGCCTGCTCATAAGTTTTCAGTTTCAGACAGTTCATTAGATAGAAAATAAGTGGGTTAGTACTGTGCTAGTGGGACATTCGTGTAACTTGCAGTTTTCTAATTCCAAGTAAACACTGTACAGCTATCCAAGATTCATTCCTGAAGATTGCCAGTATTCAAAGTTCTATAGTTTAAGAGGTGAACCACGAGTATGTGTATCCTGATCTCAGACCATGAACATTGAACACTAAACAAGTGCAACTTATCGGAAAATCACTAGTAGCTCCCAACCTCCGGTATATTAAAAAAAAGAGCAAAAGGTTTATTTTTCGGTCTCCGAAAATTCTGAAAAAAAACATACAAGTACATATACATGTCTAGTATTTACAAGCAAATTTGCATCAAATATCATTTCATATGCAACCTGCACAAAAATGACAAATCTTGGAAGTAAAAAATGAGTTATTTTCTTGCCTCTTCAGAGCTACGATTTGGTGATTTTTGTGTATCCTGCAATACTACATATTATCTAGCAAAGATCTCTATATATGTAGATAACATGTGCATGTATCCACATAATTATTTTTGGATTTTATAAAACTTCAAAATACAGTGTTCGAATTTTTAAATACCAAGACATGGGATCTCCGGAGCCAAAACAACTTTTATGTTGGGAGTATTGTTTGCCATTTATTATAGCTGGGTAGCTGCATGTGATCGAATTAGAACAACAGAAATAACAGTGACGGAGATGAATGGAATGCTTGCCTGGTTGTATGGATAATCAGGTGGGTACCAATACCTGCAAAAGTTTACATAACTTCATCAGTGCCTTATTGAAGATCTATCGGGATCAAGCTGGGGAGGACCCACCATTTCCTCTCGGAGACACATGTACGAACAATCATGGCTGTAAAGCTCAAATTTATCCCAGACACTAAGTTACTTTCTAGATGGGGCCATATCAAACAAGCACTGCATCTTCCTCTGCCTCCATTCCAGTAGTACTGGTATTAGTGCTTCCTTGCAAGAATCCACAGAAACTTGGCTGGCTAACCACAACTCCTAACAAGAAAATTACTCCTACTTTGCCATAAAAATTAACTAAAGAAAAAGAAAATGTCTATCAATTGTGTATTACAAAGAATTCATTTAAACTCAAAGTTAAACTTGTAAACTCTAGTTGCAACATGCATGTGAGTAAGAAACTAAGAATGCATGGCTAGTCACTTTCCCCTAACACAGAAATAGATTTGGCAAAAAACATGTACAAAATTCTAATACCATATCAAACAAACAGTCCTTCCTTTACTTCCATTTCAGCAGTAGTTTTTTTTTTTTTTTTTGAAAAGAGGGCAAAAGCCTTGCCCAATTCCATTAATTAAGGGAGAGTTTACAAAGAGAACAACCCCAAAAGGAAAAACAAGCGACTACTCTCGCGGCATCAACGAGTTCACATGTTTAGCTCCCGCGAGAGCCCACAATTTAGCCTCATTTCAGCAGTAGTTGACTACTGGTATTATTCATACAAGAAAGTGTTTGCTTGCAAGAATCTGAACACACCTGGTTGGCTAATCACAACTCCTAACAAAGCATTGACTTCGGCAAAAAAATAAACACAACTAACCCACCTGAAAACTTAAACTTGTAAACCACCAAATCGAAAATAAGTAAAAAATGCAGAACCGCTTGCAATTTGTACCTTTCTTTTGCATAAACAATTAGACTACTTTTAATGGGCAGACTGGGTCATGTTATAAAGAAGTTAATTAAACTCAAAATTACTAAAGAGAAAGAAAATGTCTACATCGTATATTATAAAGAAGTTAGTTAAACTCAAAATTAAACTTTCAAACTCCACTTGCCACTTTCATGAGTAAGAATGCAGAAACCTTGTTCAATTTTTACTCCTTTTTTGTTTGTTTGCAGAAGCACCTCAACGACTTGTCGCTTACCGGACCAGGTCATGGATTCATGTGCCAACGATATGTACACGCATATACAATAAATTCATATGCAGGGCACGTCAACCGTAACCCAACAGCACTGCTCCAACGAGATAGCCAAGTGGCGCAAAGATCTGGACGCAGCCATTAAACTCTCCAAGCAATGCCAACGAAGCGCAGAGACTGTCTGCAGGCAAGGCAAGGAGGGATAAGAGAGGCTTGAATGCCCATCTCCGAGCTGCAAAGGCCTAGGGCCTCCTCGGAGGGCCCAAGACGTGGTGGAAACGGGGACCTGTTGCTCCTTGGTAGTACCAGTACTATCTGAAGCAAGGAAGCGGAAACCGAAAGCGCTGCTGCGCGAAAGCAACCCGACCCTGACCTGACCTCGCTCTCGCTCCGAGCAGTGTGTAGTCCATTCGGTAACCCAAACCATCAGCTGCAATAAAGAGCACCACAACCAACAACGTCTATGTTCTGTTCTCCGCTTCAGCCAAGGGATCGGTGTATGAGTCGTTATCAGCTAAGAAATGTCAAACTACAGCGGTTACATCAGGATCAGCAATGCTCTGAACCACACACAAAGTGTAGCAACAGCGACATGTGTTCGATCGTCGCTGTACGAAAACAACGCTTTGTATCTATCACTCTCTGAATTTTTCAGCAATTAGCACCTAATTTCTACCTTACCACGAAACTGGTTAATCAACATTTAACAACACTAGTGACTAGTCCCTAGCCAAGTGAGAGTTCAGAATTTTCACTGTGCAAGGATATGATGCAGCAGGCCATCAACCATGGTTATGACTGCATTGTGATTTATTTAAGGTGGAACTGACATGATCCATGGTGCATATGGCGTGAAGTGACACTCACCCGTACTGCGAAGGGTGGTAGAACATGGCCTGGGGCTGGGTGGGCATCTGCTGGTGGCCGTGCTGCGACTGCATCCTGCCGCCGCCCACGTACGCCGGCGGGCCCGGGGGCTGCTGATCCGGCAAGTGGGGCCCACGCTGGGTCCTCCCTGCAGACATAAAAAAACCATGAAGAAATAAATTCAGACATGTTATATGCTGCAGAGGAAGCAACTCACAACAAACAAGCAAAATAAATGTGCCGCGCAGAGGTCGTAGCAGATCACGTAGTCATGTGTTTCGCAGACAGGACATGAGTGCAGGGGGGCCAAGCCAGGTGTTGCAAAACAGTCGTATGGCCTATGTATGCAGGGGGAGGGAGAAATACCATGTGCCCTACGTTGGTCTGGGTTTGACCACATATGCATGGGTATTTTTCCTATGGTCTTGTTATTCTCACAAGTTAAGTGCATGCCAAAACTAATTACTTTACCTTTTTCGTGAAAATTTTGAAACGATGGGATTTTCCTGGTCTCTGCATTTGGCCAATTCTTAGAACAATGAATATTTTCTTAGGAGAGGAACAAATGGAAGAATTGCGGAGGTTTCTTTACATGAAAGATTGCTTAAGCTAGATCGTTGCCAAATAATGCGAGGCTTTTTCGTGAAAAAATCGAAACTATAGGATTAATTATTCTGGTGTCTGCATTTGGCCAATTCTTAAAAAACAAAGTAAAGGAATCTTTCACAGAAGAAGAACAAATGGAAGAACTGTGGAGGTTTTCTTTATATGAGCATTGCGTAGGCTAGATCATTGCCAAATAATTCAAGGCTTATTTTTAGCTAGCTGGCTAAGCTAGCTTGCACTACAACCTACTCCAGTCTGGACGTCCGGTACTCATGTGCTGTAGTGCACTAGGCCTATACCGCTTGCAAGATACAAAAACAGCGTGCAAACAACCCAACCGTTTTATAAAAGAAAGGTTTAATACACTCATCTGAAAAAGCACCACACAAAGCCCTAATTAATAAACACCGGGACGATACAGCAGTTGCAAATGGCATGATATCGTGAGGTCAAAAATCACGCGCAATCGCATACATATAGAATGAGCACAAACGAACTGGGCGATCCGAGCAGCTAGCATGCATCATGCAGTATCTATTCCCCACAAACTCGTTGTCAACCACCAAAACCCTGTGAAAGAGAGATAGAGATAGAGTAGTATATGCGTGGGAACGCTTTCGTGATGCCGTGCACTCATCTTGACCAGAAAGGCAAAGCTAACGGCCAGGGTTCCCGATTCTCCAGCGATAACATGCCGCTTTCTCGCTGGAGCGATCGATGGTGTCGCTGCTTAGAATCGAAGCAACTCCTTTCCCTAACGAGTAAGCAGCGGCAGCCAGAAATATGTAGCCTAGAACCGTCGATCAACAAATCGAATAAACCCCATTGGTAATGCTATTTACTACTCACCCAATCAGCAGGAAAAAAAAAGAATGCTTAGAGATCATCCTAGGTCAATGTTTCCAAACTTCAACCAGTTTTGTATTATGTATGCATGAATATATATATATATATGATCGATAGTAGAAAACTAAGGCCAAGATAAAATGTAATGGCATATTGACTGAAAACAGAGAAGTAATGGTCAAAATGTTGAACCGAAGAAAGAAGTATATTTGTGGAGGCCGGAGTGAGCAGTACTCGTCCAACCGATTAAGGTGAGTAATCAGTACAGGAGCAGTAAGTGAACGCATGCAGAGGCCAGGCTGGCGAAAGCACAGCCCCAGCGCAGCCATGAGTGTTGTCAGGAAGCATGCCCCCCCTCCCAATGCAAATGCAGACCAGGTACCCCCGAGTCGAGTCGTCGTCCTGCTGGCGCCCGGGCCTTTCAAGGCTGGAGCCCGGGCCCACCACCCATATGCCCGCCGGCTAACGATTCCGCCGCACGCCAACGAGGTAGGAGAAGGAGAGACGCGAGAAGAAAAAAAAGGCGGCGCGCGTGCGTGCCCTAATCAAGCTTATCCTCCCGTTGCTAATCGCGTGCTTGCGCCGCTAATCATGTCCCGATTATTGCTCCTGCCATGCACATGCGCGCCCTGTGCTTGCAAGGAACGGAACGGAACGGGAGGGAGGAAGGAAATAAAGATGAATAATCGTGGGTGCTCACCTCCTCGCTGCGGCGACGGCGACGGGCGCGGCGGGCCCATGGACGCAATGTTGCAGTTGGCGCGGCGGCCGGCGATCATCGGGTTCGGGTCCTGCACCGCCTGCCGCGCCGACTCCGGGTCCCGGAACGTCACCTGCAGACAGTACCAAAATAAGCACGATACCAAGGGCGGCTGATCGCCGGCCGGAGGGGAGAAGGGGAAGAGAGGTGTACGCACGAATCCGTATCCCTTGGATCTTCCGGTGTCGCGATCGGTGATGACGACGGCCTCGAGGATCTCGCCGTAGTCCCGGAAGTGGTCGTGCAGGCCCGCGGAGGCCGTCTCCCACGCCAGCCCGCCCACGAACACCTTGGTCAGCGTCGTGTCGCCGAACCGCGACCGGTGGTACGGCACCCCGCCGCCACCTCCTCCTCCTGTCCCCGGCGCCTGGGCCGGCGACGACGACGACCCGCCGGCGGCGGGCGAGGAGGAAGACGACGACGGAGCCGGCGCCGACGCCATGGCTTCTAGCAGCAAGGTAGGACGCAACCGCACGACGCCGCGCGCAGAGAAGACTCGCTCCTTCCTATTTGGTCTTGGGGGCTCTCCAAGTCTTGCCGGGATGGAACAAGCTATCAGCCTGGACTCTCTGTGTACACCCTTATTACCCGATCGATCGGCGCGTGGGCGTGGGCAGTTAGTGTTCCTTGTGGCCGGGCCGGTTCGGTCCGATCCGGCGCGGTAACTGCTCCTGCTCTCTCCTCCTCTCGATCGGTTTCCAAGTGTTGGAGAGATGTCCTTCCATAACCCGCCCCGCTCTACCTCGGAAGAGATATGATGGACTCTACACGCCAGGAAGAAGAGAAGAGGGGAAGGAAGAAGGAAAAGAAGGGGGCGGGCGGCTGTGCGTCTGCGCTGGAAGGGGGATGACAGCTGCGTGGCCCTTTCTGCTTCTACTCTACTTCCCAATGGGCCGCCCGGCTATAATAAGCTCGATGCCTCCTTGCTGTACTCGAGAGGTGCTCCCTCGCAACGCAGGCGTACGTACATGCACATAGAGCTGCCTGCCTGCCACCTTCCCCCACTTGTGCGATGCCGATGCATTGCCCCGTCGCTCTCCATCGAGCGCAACGAACTCATTAGCCAAACGGCGGCATATCTATCTGTCTGTCTAACTATGATCTACTCTGGCGAGATCGGGTTGGTGGTGGAGGAGCTGCCCGCATACGGTTGCGGTTGCTTGCGGGCTTGCTGCTGCTAGCTTCCTCCTGCTTGCACGCATCGGGCATCGCCCGCATACTCGACCAATTCCGCCTCGTGCGCAAACCTCCACACGCTAGCTAGCTACCCAGCGAACACTGTAGTAGAGAATTTATCCGAGGAACAATCCAAATCCATTAACTTGCTAGCAAATGCGGCCTAATTAAACACTGTACTAATATTCAGCGGAAGATGCACGCACGCGCTGTGTTACGTACGCGTATACGTACGTGTCCCGTCATCTACGGATGTCGTATAACCCAACTGAGGGGGAATTCCTGTCCTACGAACAATTTTTATGTTCTTGGTGGAATGTCCAAGGAACAATGAAGAGCTGTCGTGGATATCACTAGGGAGGGACGTCGATCGTTGCCGACTTCGTGTCTAGCGTCTAGCGTTGACCCTGGAGAAGGTCCTTCAGTTCATACACGTACTGTCCAGGAAACTGCGTCCTCGTTAGTTATCCACATGTCATCGCCGCGACGTCAGCGGCGCCCCCTCCCCTTGCGATGTTCGCAGCGTTGCTGACGAGGCATGGTTGGTGCTTAGCTGGACGCCATTACTACCGGATTAATAAGCCATCTTCGCCTTGACCTCTCGGCGTAAACCAGCCTTGATGCGCCGTGTGCCAATTGCGCATGATGATCTTGAAGCAGATGATGATCAACTAGCGTTTTGAGGGAATAACTTTTGCACTGCCAGATACCCTTTGACCAGCATGCCGCTCCCAATGTTCAACTCTGGAATCCCTTGACCCTTGAGGCTAGAACATGTTCTTCTTATTATTATTTAGATTTTTTTACTGACTTCTTTTCAGTTACCTCTCTTTCAGAAGATGGGATTTTATCACAAGCGAATAAGCTAAGGGTTTCTATTAAGAATTTAAAAGATGTTGAGAAAGGAAGGGATCTTACAATTTTACAGCGCAATAAAAAAAGGAGTGTCTAATTAATCATCATCTAGCTGAAAACGGAATTGAGCTCAAGTCAGATTCCCCCAAACCAAATTCAGTCCCACGTTCACTCATTTGCCCCCGTCAGTCTGGTCAGCCACGTTAGTCCCGAAAAAAAAACCAACTAAAAACCATCTCAGTCTGGTTCAGCTGAGCTCCTGTCAGCTCATATAATACTTTTCTTGGACCTTACAAATAAAACAAAAAAGAAAGTAAGCCTTCTAGGCCTTGTCTAACAACTCCCTCCACGTCACCATCCCTCTCTTCTTCCTCCTCACGCAAATCACGCTGGACTAGTGATGGAAACGCAGGGGAGAAGAGACCACATATCAGGAAAAAGGAAGAGAAAATAGATCTCGAAAAGATAGAGGTTACGATCAGAAAAATCCACAAAAAACGATGGAGGGTAATGAGGAACCCTACCTCAAAATGAAAGTGAAAGATCGAGATGTCGCCTAGAGGGGGGGTGAATAGGCAATTAAAAACTCTTACGGATTTGTCTTGTAATAATGCGGAATTAAACTATCGTTTATTTTACAAGCATAAACCCTAAATATACTAAGCTCAACTAAGTGTAACAATAGCAACTAGAGCTAAGCAAGATAGGCACAAGATATATGTAGCACAAGTGATAGCAAGATATATGTACTTCAAGCACGATGGCTATCACAAGGAAAGAGAGCTCGGGTATAGAAATAACCGAGGCACGCGGAGACGAGGATGTATTCCGTGTTCCCTTCCTTTGCAAGAAGGTACGTCACGTTTGGAGGAGTGGAGGTCCCACGAAGGATTCCCCGCGCCACGAAGGCTCACCCTATTCTCCGAACCACACCCACGAAGGATAATGGCCCTTTCCTTATGGTTAGCTTTTCTCCGCTCCGGAGATGGCAAGCTCCACAACCACTTCACAAGCTCCACGAAGGAGAAGCCCGGGCCTCTTCACAATCTTCTTGAAGAGATCACCGGAGCACCAATCACCAAGCCAACTAGGAGGTCTCCCTCCAAGAGTAACAAGCTCACGGTCTCTCACTCGAACTAATCGTGGTAGAGAGCTCAACACTATGCAATGATGCAAAGCAAGAACACTAGAGGTGTTCAAGTCCTTCACACTCAAATCCCACCAAAGCAACGAATGCTAGGATGAGATTGGAGAGGAAGAACAAAGGGAAAGTCAACCAAAGACTCCAAGATCTAGATCCCAAGAGATTCCCTCACTTAGAGAAGAAATGGTTTGGTGGAAGTGTAGATCTAGATCTTCTCTCTCAAATCCTCAAGAATGAGCAAGAATGGTTGGAGGAATCAAAGGGAAGAGCAAGTTCTTCAAAATAGAACAATGGAGGAGAGAGAACGGGAAGAACTGCTTGTCTCAAGGTGGGAGAAAGGTATTTATAGCAAGGGAGGAAGAAATAACCGTTGGGGAGAAAACTGTGTGAAAATCGCATTAAAAACGGCCCAAAAAAGTGCCCAGCCGGCTGCCAGGCCGGCGACCCAGCCGTGGGCTCCGGTCGGGCCGGCCAGCGGGCGGCGGCGGCAGGCCAGGCGGCAAAAGCCGGAAGCGCGGGCGCGTGGGCGCGCGAAGCCGCATGGGCGCGGGGCGAGCGGCGAGGCGCCCGTCGGGCGGGGGAGGACGCGGCTCGGCGGTTGTGGACCGGGGCCGAGGCCGGTTGGCCGGGTGGGCGGCGAGCCAGTCCGGTTGGCGCCCGTCTGGCCGGTGGGCCGCGCACCTGGCAGGCCGGGTGGCCGACCGGCTGCCCCCTCCTTTTTTCTTTTTCCTTTTTATTCTTTTTCTTTTTCCTTTTTCTTTAATAACTAATGCTCCCGAACTCCGATTAGAATGAAACTAATTTTGTTTGTAAGATAACAACAAATGCTATCCTATAGAAAGTGCAAACTCAAGAATCTGTAGAAGGGAATTTTATCATGAATATAAAAGGTAGAACCTTATATCATGAATAACCGGTAAAATCACCTCGAAAACGCAATAGAAGATGCATGCGAACTCCGTTTCGATGAACTTGGGCTTGTTGTAAAGCTAGCAACAATCTCAAGAACCTCACACAGAGAAACACCAAGAAGCAATAAGGATATGCAAAGTATGCAAAGGATTGAGCTCCCTAAGACGATGTGATCAAGTTACTCAACCGAAAGCCCCTCTTAATAGTGTGGCTATCTATCCTATAATCCGGTCTCCCAACATCCACCTTGAGATGGTAAAAGGAAAACCTAGCAAGGCCATACCTTTGCCTTGCGCATCCCGCTTGATCTTGATGATAACTCTTCAAGCTTCACTCAAGCCGGAATGCCTCACTTGACCAATGTTGCTTCGTGAAGACTCACAAATGCTCCCCCATACACTATGATGGGAAAGCTCCATTGATGCACATCTTCACTAGTCCATTATCACCAAATGGACGGCAAGCTTCAAGCATGTGATTCACTTGAGATGCTCATCTTGAACTTGCCCAACTCAACCTTGTATCTTCACATACTCACTTAAGATAGAGCATGGCTAATATTGAGTTCCACATAAGAACTCCATTTTCATTTCTTCTTCTTGATCATATCACATATATATATATATATATATCTTCATACCGATGATCTTGATGCCAATACACAAGGTATACCTTTATCTTTATGGCATCCATACTTGAATCCAACACATGGAGTACAAGTAGTACCTATGGAATATTCCTTCGTATAAACTCAATGAAAACATTAGTCCATAGGGGTTGTCATTAATTACCAAAACCACACATAGGGGCAATATACCCTTACAATCTCCCCCATTTTGGTAATTGATGACAAACACAATAAGAGGGTTTATATAATGAATATTAGAAACAAGTACGCAACTTATCCGAGAATAAGTTGTATACAAGAGGTTGTATTTGATATGGTCAAGTAACACAAAGCTACTAGGCCATATCAAAACCGGCTCTACTCACACAACTACAACAAATGCAAGGGATGTGAGTAGAACCAATATATATAGAGAAAACTCCCCCACAATGTATGCACGTGTGATGAACATGAATTCATTGCATACATTGTCAAGATTAACCTTTGGGATAGTTTCCACTATATATATACAACCATGCAAGACATATAAATATGGAATGCATGAGAGGCAAAACACTTAAGCACAAACCAAACTTAAGTATAAAACCATTCCCTTAAACCCTCTAAACTTCTCCCCCATTGGCATCGATTGTCAAAATGGGTGAAAAATTTAGAAGGCCAATATAATGTGAGTTCCTCCCCAAAGTGTGCACTTCTCATAATTTGAGTGGAATCAAGTGCACATATCCAATGATGAATACTTGAAGGAAGTCAAACTATATTGAGGATCAAAGATTGCATAAAGATAACATGGTGAAGTGAGCTTCAACAAATAAAGCAAGCAATCAAAGATCCAATTGGACAACCAAAGATATCATGATAAAAGAGATATAGTGCTCTAAAAATAAGAAAGCTCCCCAAGGTTCGTGCACAATTTATAGTGTTTGCATTTGAATAAAATATGCACTAACATGGAATCCTCACTCCCTATATATCATTTAGAACACAACTAAGGTAAAGAGAATATGCTTATCAAAAACAACTTTAGTCCAACAATTACGAGATATGAGTGCATGAAGAAAATAAATAAAACAAGCACTCATAAATCTTCTTTACCAACCCACTAAAAACAAAGGGGTAAAAGATGGTCGGCAAAGAACAAGGATATCAAGGTGATGGATTAACGCTCTTATGTATATGAGTTTCTAAAGTGGACAAAGTGATCCATAAAGAAACATGCACACACAAGAGGTTAATAAAATAGATAAGACAAGATATCCAAGATGAAGTAATAACATATACCAAAGGATGTTTGCTTAAGAAGCATATATAGCCTATGGCTCCAATTTTCACTTATGGTATATGAATGAACTTCAACCAAGTTAAATCTCAAAAACATCACAACTAACAATAAGGGAAGTAAAGCTAGTTGGAGTGTTTTGAGAAAGGCAACAAGTATCACAAATACGGATTTATTTCACAAATTCATCAATATTGCACACAAGAGATCTTTGAGGAATTGATATGCAATAAATTGCTAGAGGGCATATTTGTGATAGGTGAATCATAAAATATGATATATATAACCTATCATATGCATCTTCTCAAATTACTCAAATGTTCAATAAGAAGTTTTACTTTAAAAGGGTTTTTCAAGAACCGCAATATTTTCGAAATAAATAATTTCATGCCAAGATACAACCTACAAGAGGTTGGATGCTATATGAGAGTGCATGAATAAGATACTTGTTACCGAGATAGCAATGGCATGATGTAGTAGGTAAGATTTCATCGATCATTCTAGCTTGACTCCAATTATCATATGGTGACAACACCTTCCTTATAGATGAGACAAGCCTCCATTGCATCTCCAATGTACCTAAAACATCATTCAAGTACATCTTGGTCCCCAAACTCATTGGGTCCAATATGGTTAGACTAACCACAATATATAGGACACACTCCATATAAACATGTGCATATTTAGATGAAATTTGAATTTCATGCACATCTTAGCCATTTAGGATTTGATGGATTATATCCTACATAATGGATCAAAAGAAAGCAAGCATGCTACAAGTATAAACAAATTACATATAAGCATGCACCAAAACTTTTAAAGATCCAAGAAAGATATACTTTGGACAAAACACCAAAAGAATTAAATAAGGCATAGAGGTGTCACAACACAAATTTGTTGTCCAAATTATATCTAAGAAGCGAATCACAAAAGATTTGTTCAACAAAGTTCAATAAATGGACTAAGAAGAAACCATTGAGCATAGAGGATGAAATAAAGCAAACATGCTCAAAGATTTATCTCATTCACCAAATAACGCATAGAAGAAGGAATGAGATAGCAAAACTCCCAAAGGAGCAAGGTTCGAACAAATAAACCAAACCCACTACACTTTTCACAATGGCACAATGTACCGTAAGGAAAAGGTATGTATTCCAAAACAAACACTTGATATGAATCAAGGGGATTTATCAAAAGATTTTTCAAAGGGACAAGGAAGACATATGGGAGCTACAAAGATTTCTTGGAAATAAAATAAGGAAGTAAGAAACAATCCAAGGTGAAAATGATCCAAAAATTCAACCACATACAAGGTTATCAATTGTCAAAGACAATGAGTATATTGGAAATAATTTCCGGTGGAGTATTGACAATGATAGTAGGGATCAACTTCACAATAAAAGGCATAGGATAAGTATATAGAATTAAGCATTATGCACGGATGAAGATTCTTGATAACTTCAACTAGTCAAACAATCACGCACGGCAATGATTAGAATAACTTGAAGCAAACGGTGTCCCAAATAAGATATAGAGATATGTATTTGAGGAAAAACCGCACAAAGAATTTCTTATTCAAACAAGAACCCACAAGATGAGTAATAAAGGATTTTTATTAGGAATGGAGCTTGTTTGAGCAAACATGCCACCTAGGAACAAGATAATTAAGAGCATCAACTCTAAGTGGCATAACCTCATATGTTCACATTTTCTAGGCTTGTGATATGTACAAAACATATTACTCCCCCATAATGTGATAAAACATTTCTTCTAAACAAGAGGCAACTAAAATTCGACTAGAGATGATTAATGGATATTTAGAATTTGAATTTCTCATGAGTATGACACACCACATAGTGACTAGATAATCTTGCAATATCAATACTAAGTGGTGGTACCCATGTACACACATTTTAAAGAAAGAGAGATGCACAAAGCATATCACTCCCCCAAAATGGGATGTTCCATTAATCACTTCAAAGAGAGCCAAATAAGATATCATCAAGATGCATTAGGCTCAAAACAATACACAAGTATATGATGAGTCAAACAAACATACTTGAATACACAAGATAGGCAAGTAAGACACAACACATACATACACATATTTGGTACAAAACCAAACATGCAAAGGGGCAAGTAACTTACAATAAACATGAAGAGTTGAAGTATAAGTTACCGCAAAGAGGAACATTGGATATAAGATATAGATGATAATCCATACGACTTGGCTTGGTAAAAATATAATATATGAAGATCCCTTAATTCTTCATGAAGTAGCCAAGTTTCCAATGCCCTCCACTTGTACCTATTGATCAAGTTTGAGATTGTTGGTCCCCAACCAAGTTGGGTCCTAAGAGGTTAGTCACAATAGGCTTGACAACCCAAATGGTTCTTTTCTTGAAACCACTTTGAGTTCCAACAAACTTGGCAAACACATTGCCATCCTTATCCTTCCCTAGAGAATAATCATTATCAACAATTATAGGGTTAGATAAGGTACCACCTAAGCAAGAAGAAGCAAAGTGCCCCTTCTCACGACATAAGTAGAAAGTGTTCCCCTTTCTCTTCTTTATTGGTTTCTTCTCTTGGGGAACAATATCTTGATTCTTCTTGGGAAGTGGCCTATCTTCAACTTGAGGTCGAGCATGAGCTTGACCTTGACCTTGTGGCCGTTTCCCTTGTTGTTTCTCACTCAAGTGCTTCTTCTTCTTCAATGGGCATGATCTAACATGATGCCCTTCAACCTTGCACTTGAAGCAAACCAACTTGGCCGGATCATCGACTTTATCTTGGCCCTTCTTCTTGTTGCTCTTGCTCTTGGACTTGTTCTTGGTATTGGAGTTGAATCCAAGTCCACTCTTGTCATTGGGGGATTGTTGCACACTTAGCATCTTGTCAAGTGCGGATTTCCCTTCATGACGCTTTTCTAAGTCTTTCTTCAAAGAAAGGACTTGGGCCTCGAGCTCTTTTATGTCCTCTACATGGTTAGTAGAAATACAAGTACTAGAGGAAGTAGAAGCTTCATTGTTAGAGCAACAAGGCAAAGTGAGTAATCCAACACAAGGTGTATCACTAGTTTGACTAGATGGATTACAAGGACTAGCACATGGCAATATAGCATTTGTAGTAGAGATTGTGCTAACATCCATATGAGGCTCACAAGATGTTACCTTAGTGATACTTGCCTCATGAGCTAATTTTAGCCCATCATAGGAAATTAGAAGATCATCATGAGAGCTTGAGAGCTTCTTATGACTTTCTTCCAATTCTCTATAATTGCTAGTTAGCAACTCAAGTTGAGCCCTTAGCTCAACATTCTCCTCTAAGGTAGATGCTTCACAAGAATTAGAGTTAGTAGCACAAGCATCAACAATAGTTTTCTCATTTTCATGCATATAGGATTCAATTTTTTGTGTAAGCATAAAATTAGTATGCTTCTCATCTTTTAGCTCATGCTTGAGGAGAGTGAATCTCATTTCCTCATTTTCAACATGGGACTCCAACTCCACTATGGTTTCCCTATATTTATTCAAGGTGTAACACCCCAACTTTTTGCAAGCTTGTTTAATTATCCAAAGTGCAAAAATTAGGGGGAACAAAAACTTTTTCTATAGACTAATTAAGATGAATTGCCTTGATCTTTTTGTTATGATAAATTGCCTTGATCTGTTGGTAGATGAATTGTCTTGATTTGCTTGTTGAGTTTTGTTTTGAGCTACCCTTAAGAACAACACCTCTAGTGGTTAAACAAGCAACTCACTAAATAAAACACATGTGTGGCTTAGGAAGAATATTTTTTTACTACATCAAACCCTTCTCCTGATGGCAATTTGAGTGTACCATCTTGATATTCTTCTTTGTGATAATCTAGCTCAAATCTTCCTTTAATTCAAGACTTGGGATACTCTACCCCTAGCTTCATCCTTCTCTTATACTCACTCATCCTGGTTGATTCAGAAGCCAAGTCAATAATCTGGTTTGGCAGGCTTATAAGATTCCAACTTTGGCAGTTGATCTCTTAGCACCCACAACTGTTTTGCTGACCTCAATGCATGGATCTCATCTATACAACACCCTCTACCACTTCCACGTCTTGCATGTCTCATTCTACCATTGCAACTCTTATATTCCCCTGATCTTATACCCCATCTAGTGTTGCACTACTAGATCCCATTTCCAACTTTTATACCTTGTTTTCTTTGATTGATGTTCTAATCTTCAAACATCTTGGTGTAGAAATGATACCTACACTAGTAAGTCATCTTCCACACTTGAGAACACTTTTTGTTTCTCCTTTCTTTTGGAAGGATTCTCAAAACCCTATACCCCTCTTTTTGACTAACAAAATAATTCTAGTTACAAAAAAAAGGGCCATTTTTGTTTTCACCAAAATGCATGTTATTGGTGCACATGCCTACTTGGAACTTTTTGCCATCAAATATATCTCAAGAAAATCTACCATGCTTAGTTGTACATGTGCCTTTACTTTTTTCCTTTGAATTCAAAGTTTTCCTTGCTACTCTCTAAATCTTCAAAATATATTAAAATGTTTTTCATTCAAAATTTTCCATAGACGTGTGAAGTGATTCAAACAATTTTCTTTTGACCTACACCTACATCTCCCCTTATCTCATCTCCACCTTTGTTCTCCTTCATCATATAGTGGCACTATCACCACCACCCCATCTATTTTCCCTCATCCCCTTTATTTTTATTTTTCTTTCTTTGACCTTTGGCATGAACACATCCTTGCCTATGCATGGCACCCTCCCACTCCACTCATCCTACACCCCCTCTTTTCCTCCCTTCTCTTGTGAAACCCTAGAGGGCACCACACCCTCTCCTTTTTCTTCCTTCTCCATGGCCGGGTCTTGTGCCTTGCACCACCCCAACCCCCTGCACCCTCTTGGCCCGATTCCAATCCATCAAAAACCTACCCTGGACCCCCCCTCTCCCTCCAACTGAGCCCAAAACGAGCAGCCCCACGGCCCACTCCACCTCAAACCCTGAAACAGGAACGTACGCACCCAGGGAGCCTCTCCCGCTCGACCCCGTCTATTCCCACGCCTCTGCTGACGTTTGCCCTCCGACGTCACCACCCAGCACCGCCCCGACGTCATCCCTCGCCCCTCCATTGGCTACTGCCACCGCGAGCTCGCCCTCCGGTTGGCCAAAGCCGCCACCCATGCTCCCAGCTCGGCTATAAAAAGGCCCCCACCCCTGCCCTCTCCTCTCCACTCCAGACCACTTCTCTCCCTCCCAGGACCCCTCTAGACACGCTGGAGCTTCTCCCTGCTGCTGCTCGCCGACAGGCGCACCACGGCCATGGTTACCGCGTGGTTGGCGAGCCAAGCCGAGCTCGCCCCCGATGCCCTTCTCCCTCCCTCTCTTCCCTATCCTGCTCACCATCCCCTGCCCGTCCTAACGCATGTTTCCTCGCCGCCCAGGTCCGTCCGAGTGCGCCGCCATCATCACTTGGCCGGGAACGCCGACGACGGAGAGGGAGCTGACGGGAGTTGCGTCTCTGAGGCAGCGGGCACGCCCTGGACGCGCGCCCTGGACGCCTCAACGCGCCGCCACCCGCTGGAGCCCCGCCGTCGACCGTCTCCGCCCCAGGTGAGCTCCGGCCGCCCCCGCCGTTTTCTTCTGGCCACCCGCTCGCGTACAGGTCGGGAGGAGGACGAGGATCCTCCCGATCCGATCGTGGCTGCGTGGCCTGCATGGCCACGTCGGCCATGCAAAGGCTTGGCCCGCTTGGGCCCCTCCCCTTCTTTTTATTTTTATTTGTTTTTCTCCCACCCCTCCACCTGGACACCCACCTGGGCCGGCCCAACGCTGCACCCCTGCACGGCCCAGATCTCTTCCCGCCCATGTTTTTTGTTTAAATTTTGGAATTGGCTGATAAAATGGGTGAAAAACCAGTAACACTCATTTGTTAATAACTCGTGATCCACTAGCCCAAATCTAATGAAACCAATTGCATTAGTTCACAAATTCAAATATCTTTCCAATGCCACTGGTCCCATATTTTTATGATTTATGTACGAATTTTGGTGAATTAAACTTGTTCTGTGTGTTCTGCAGACATGGCTGTTAGTTTTTAAATCACCAAAAATCCACCGTTGAACCTAATCGAGTGATTCCAACTTTGTTGGACTGCTGTATGTTTTCTTAATCATCTCCAACAAGTTTCAAACATTTATCTGTTATGAAAATCCAGTTGTAAAGGAAATGGTAAAGATATGCAGTAACCTTGTTAATCGATTTGTGAGAGTTTCAGAAACATTTGAACCCAAATCCAATTGTGTATGCATCTCTATTTTAAATATCTTTCAAATGCCAGTGATCTCATATTTTTAGGATTTTTCTACGATTTATGGCTTACAGATCTTTTTTCTGTACAGTCAGATTCAAACAAATTCCTAAATTTGTAGGTTTAATATTTTTGGGTGAATCCAATTGGGTTAGTCTTGTATTAGTACTGGCCATCTAAAAAAAATAGTGTTAGTCTCTGTTCATGCATATTTTTTACTGTTAGTAATGTGTATGTATGACATAGGTTGTTGAAGCAAAACTTTTTGATTTATTTGAAAACTCTAACCACCTCTTTGTATTAAAATTGGTCAACCAATGTTTTATTCTTGCAAAACAAAACCTCTGCAACTTAACCTTAGTACTATTGTTTGGCTTCAGTCTTCAAATGGTGTGGCATATCATTTACTTCCTATTCTTAGTAGTGTTTTGTAAACAAAATAAAATAGGGAGAATGATTTCCCGCTTTTCCAAAAATGTTTCAAAATATAATATGAATGTTTGTAATGCCAAACTAATGCACTTGCCCCCTTTATGATGTTATCTACCAGGGGATACTTAGTTGTGCCATGGTGATACCGAGAGAGGAAATTGCTAAGTGTGATACTCTCATACCTTTACTAGGTAGATAAAATGGGTTCTCTTTTAGTTGCTTTGTAGTATCTATAAGTCTTTAATATGTTAGCCATATAAGAGTGGTTAGTTTTTGATTGATGCTTGTTGCTTGTTGTTTTGTTGGTGCAATGTGTTTGATTGTGTTCCTTTTATATTATCCGACGATAGATGCGAACAATTCCGGAGAAGAAGAAGAAGTGGTTCGGACAAGGATTTTATTTATATTGACGGGATTCTTATATTGATGAAGTTGAAGGAGTCCAGGGACAAATAAGCCAAGGCAAGCCACCTTTTGATCTCTGATATGATGTCTCTTTGGATGTCATCTTGTGCTATCAATAGCATATTGGTTCTATGTGTGATGATCTCCATATTGTTGTCATCTATGCTTGGATGCAAGCATGGTACCTCTAGTAGTTTTATCTTGTCAAGGTCTTGGTAATTGGTTGGGTGTATGGTATCATGGCCATTGCTATCCAACTTGTTTTCTATATTTAGCTTGAATATGTTATACTACATCCTTTCTAGTGTAGATGTATCAATACCATGTTTTTGGTGTATTCTCAAATTGTGATGAGTATGCCTGGTTCCCTTAATGGTGTTGGTGTTGGTCAATTCTCATCCCTATCTATTGATTGGGTTAGATAGCACCACAAATCTGAAAGTATATTTTCCTCTTGTGTTGTCATAATACATGCTTAGCTCAAGCAAGTATGATCCACTCCAATACCTCTTTTTCATACCCTCAATGGCGTGATGACCCTCATCTCGGCCATAGTGTTGTATTAGTTCAACTCATGAAACTTTAGGTTGGGAACCCCTCAAGGTTTACCTTGTTGTAAATGTTTATGAAAACCTTGGGTGAGGCAATCTTACCCAAGCGTATGGTTTATGAAAGGAAAGGATCTTGACAAAGATGGTTGGAAAGAGGAAAGTGTGTGTGACTTGGGTTTTTGATAAAAAAACATGGTTCTTTGTATTCGCCCGGAACAACTAAACAGCGCAACCATAGCTACTCCAACGTGGGCACGGGGCTTAACTTGACGTTTGTTCTTCTTAGCATGAGGCACCACACAACTATACAAGGGTACGGTTACCCCCGAGTCCGGGTTGTCATGGTTGGGACAATAGTATAACGGGAGGCCTTCGGGGCTGACCCGTCCGGAAGACACTATGGGTCTCCTGGCTTGGCGGTGGAGCCACGCTCAAGAGGAGGTGAGCTGCCACGGTGCCGGGGAGGTACATACTCCATAGGGTAGGACCTCGTGTTAAGTCGAATGGGCGAAAGGTTATGTCCGGGTATCCGTCGTGGCATATGTCGTTATGCGGGGATGATGCCCACACGATAGGTATCCGGATAGTTGTGGTGAAAGTGTGCACACTCTGCAGAGTTAAAACTATTCGAATAGCCGCGTCCGCGGTCATGGACGGTTGGGATGGCCGTTACCGAGCTGTGTCGAGTTTTGGTTTTGAAAATGATTTCCAAAGGAAATGTGTGTTGGAAGTACCGGAAGGGTACGGGAAAGATGGTGTGCCGACCATGTGGAGATGGTCGAGGAAAATGAAACAAAAGAGGGTGACCCATCCTAGTGTTTCATGTAGAGGAACTCTGCTTTAACAAAGATATAGAGATGTCATAGGACTTTCTTAGTGTCCCCTTCAACTGTGATGTGGGATGCTATATCCACAAGAGAAACTGATTCTCTTTCACATGCTATATCCACAAGAGAAACTGATTCTCTTTCACATGCTATATCCACAAGAGAAACCGATTCTCTTTCACATGCTATATCCACAAGAGAAACTGATTCTCTTTCACATGTCCACAAGAGAAACTGATTCTCTTTCACATGCTATATCCACCAGAAACTATTCTTCCTCTCTTGTCTTCTTTAGTTAGAATTGTTATCACCTTCTTGATGGTTTGCGAGTACAATTCAAATGTACTCGGCTTTGTCCCTGGCTATTTACTTGGCCAGACCTGGAGGACTTGACAGATGAAGAAGGAGTTGACGATGTCTATGTGAGCTAGGAACGTCTTCCCGGTCAGTTGCTGTAGGGTTAAGGGATGACTTGGGCTCTCTACTTGAAGTGATTCGCTACTCGATGATTAGATTAGGCCCTTCGAGGCTATCTTGTAAAGATGGGTCATGTGACTTTATTGTAATTTTCTTATTCCGTTTTGTAAAGGATGATGTAATTTGATATCAGTTCGGTTATGTGTTCACGACACACTGATCATGGGAACGTGAACTATACAAGGGTATTTCGGACAGCTAGTCCGGGGTCCCCACAGAGCTGTATCGAGCTATCCTGACTGTAGGAGACTTTAGTTAGCATGGACGTTAGTTAGGAAACAATTATTTGGACAAAACTATTTACAAAACAAATTCTTTCTTTAGTCGGAAGCATAGCTTCTACTCCTCTTATTTCTTCAAAAAAAATTCTAAATTCTTATCTCTCCGCTTGATAAAGATGTTTGAAAAAAATTCTTACTCTATTGTCTCATCCACTTCAAACCTTGCATATTGGACGATGTCCCCAACTCAGACCGGAGACTCGAAGTCGAAGATGGATCAACCTATTTGGAAGTCTCATTTATCTCCAACGACAGTTATTGAAGATTGATGTCGACTTAGCCGGACAGGGAGATCATGTCTTTGGTTGTCGCCAAAGTTTGTCGATGATCTGACCTTGTTCCTCCGTGGACTTGCACCTTTTTGCAGTCGTCAAGGATCAATCCCTCGGTTCTTGACTAGTAATTTTTAGGCCAGCCACCAGAAGTTGCCGACTTTGGGAGTGCCTCAACAACTACCCCTCTGAAGACCTCACGTCCTCGGGATGATGAGACCATAAGATCTACGCAGTTTTCGCCTTCGCTTCAACATCGATGACTCAATACCAGGCCTGCTTCGCCACCAACTGCTACCAGGATCCAAGTTGAAGCCAATGTCAGCCAGATGAAGACATTAGCATATGTGACAAGCCCCCAAACCTATAGGATGGATAGGACAAACTCGATCGCTTTGATTGAGCTACCCCCACGTATTAGGCATCCCTAGATGCTTAGAATGCCTTGTTTGGTGTGATGATTGCTTGTAGTTCCCTCGTGTGCTGCCTTGAGTGTTTTTATCTGTTTGTTGTGTGTATGATTATCTTGGTCTTTAGGTCTGAAAAACACTCTTAGTGTGACAACCCAGCATAGGAAGCCTCCCAAAGATGTTTTCACCCCACCTACCTCACCGATAAAATGCTAATTTCTAGTTAATTGAATAAGTTAACGAATGGCTCTAACTTCAACCTCGTTAGCAGTTGATTTTTTTCAACCATGAGGAAAACTAACTCAAAGCCCTATCTGCGCTGACTACCTTCAAGATCAGCTGAAGCATCTCTACTACGCCAAGGAAGCAGAAGCCAGTACCTTCAAGATTGACTGCATCTCTGCGAGAAGCCATACTAACTTGGTCTAACCTTGGAGTATAATCGCGCTAACCTCAAGGATAACTTTTTGAAACCACCCTCTAACACACCATCTAACAAGCTGAGTGCACAATAGCGTCAAAGCCAAGCTACATCACATGGTTCAACTGGTCCTCATCAAGTGAATCTCCTGAAGATACCTCAAGACTCAAGATTAGGTGTAGTTTACCTGCTCACTTCTTAACTGGTATAAGTCAGCACCAACCCTCATGCTGAAGTCTTGCCTTCGACGACCTTTGTTACTGCTTCATATGGACAACAACCAGGCGCTTCATCGACTTACTAACTTACTGCACGTTATATGGTCTAGTAAACACCGTGAGTGCCTCTTGAAGTCGTGGACTACACATCGCCTCCTGAAGATTCTTCAACTGAATACGGAAGATCGACGACTTCTTCAGAAGCCCCAGACAGAGCCAAAAAGCTCTGAGTTTTTCCAAAAAGCCGATGAAAAATCTTGTCTTCCACTAAAAATTGGAGCTGACCCTAAAATTTTAAACCTTTCTAAAACACCGTTGGGAACTTGGATGCACTAACCCCCCCCCCTTGAAGCTATGGACTGCACATCGCTCCTGAAGATGGTTCAACTCAAGACGAAAGATCAAAGGTTTCTTCAAAAAGCGCCCGACAAGACCCGTGGCCGAAGCTTGGAGTTTTCAAAACCCCCGGTGAACAATTTTAAGGGTGAAAGACTTCGTCTTCCACTAAAATTTAAAGTTAACTCCAAAAAGTTTTCAACCCTGCTAAATCACCGATGGAGTGCACTAACTCTCCTAGAATAATGAACCCCGCTAGGATTATTAAGAAGCTACAGATCTAACCCCTACATAGAGTAATCAACCTCTTCATGAAGCTCGCCATCGACAGGAATCCATCATGTCTACCAGAAGATGAAGCAACAACCTTCTCAACAATGGCACATCTACTTAAAAATGGAGTCTAACTTTAGTTGAACTTTACAACCCCTCTAGTCCTACGCTTAGTAATCTCGGGACGAGATTATTTTAAGGGTGGAAGATCTGTAACACCCCAACATTTTGCAAGCTTGTTTAATTATCCAAAGTGCAAAAATTAGGGGGAACAAAAACTTTTTCTATAGACTAATTAAGATGAATTGCCTTGATCTTTTTGTTATGATAAATTGCCTTGATCTGTTGGTAGATGAATTGTCTTGATTTGCTTGTTGAGTTTTGTTTTGAGCTACCCTTAAGAACAACACCTCTAGTGGTTAAACAAGCAACTCACTAAATAAAACACATGTGTGGCTTAGGAAGAATTTTTTTTTACTACATCAAACCCTTCTCCTGATGGCAATTTGAGTGTACCATCTTGATATTCTTCTTTGTGATAATCTAGCTCAAATCGTCCTTTAATTCAAGACTTGGGATAATCTACCCCTGGCTTCATCCTTCTCTTATACTCACTCATCCTGGTTGATTCAGAAGCCAAGTCAATAATCTGGTTTGGCAGGCTTATAAGATTCCAACTTTGGCAGTTGATCTCTTAGCACCCACAACTGTTTTGCTGACCTCAATGCATGGATCTCATCTATACAACACCCTCTACCACTTCCACGTCTTGCATGTCTCATTCTACCATTGCAACTCTTATATTCCCCTGATCTTATACCCCATCTAGTGTTGCACTACTAGATCCCATTTCCAACTTTTATACCTTGTTTTCTTTGATTGATGTTCTAATCTTCAAACATCTTGGTGTAGAAATGATACCTACACTAGTAAGTCATCTTCCACACTTGAGAACACTTTTTGTTTCTCCTTTATTTTGGAAGGATTCTCAAAACCCTATACCCCTCTTTTTGACTAACAAAATAATTCTAGTTACAAAAAAAAGGGCCATTTTTGTTTTCACCAAAATGCATGTTATTGGTGCACATGCCTACTTGGAACTTTTTGCCATCAAATATATCTCAAGAAAATCTACCATGCTTAGTTGTACATGTGCCTTTACTTTTTTCCTTTGAATTCAAAGTTTTCCTTGCTACTCTCTAAATCTTCAAAATATATTAAAATGTTTTTCATTCAAAATTTTCCATAGACGTGTGAAGTGATTCAAACAATTCTCTTTTGACCTACACCTACATCTCCCCTTATCTCATCTCCACCTTTGTTCTCCTTCATCATATAGTGGCACTATCACCACCACCCCATCTATTTTCCCTCATCCCCTTTATTTTTATTTTTCTTTCTTTGACCTTTGGCATGAACACATCCTTGCCTATGCATGGCACCCTCCCACTCCACTCATCCTACACCCCCTCTTTTCCTCCCTTCTCTTGTGAAACCCTAGAGGGCACCACACCCTCTCCTTTTTCTTCCTTCTCCATGGCCGGGTCTTGTGCCTTGCACCACCCCAACCCCCTGCACCCTCTTGGCCCGATTCCAATCCATCAAAAACCTACCCTGGACCCCCCCTCTCCCTCCAACTGAGCCCAAAACGAGCAGCCCCACGGCCCACTCCACCTCAAACCCTGAAACAGGAACGTACGCACCCAGGGAGCCTCTCCCGCTCGACCCCGTCTATTCCCACGCCTCTGCTGACGTTTGCCCTCCGACGTCACCACCCAGCACCGCCCCGACGTCATCCCTCGCCCCTCCATTGGCTACTGCCACCGCGAGCTCGCCCTCCGGTTGGCCAAAGCCGCCACCCACGCTCCCAGCTCGGCTATAAAAAGGCCCCCACCCCTGCCCTCTCCTCTCCACTCCAGACCACTTCTCTCCCTCCCAGGACCCCTCTAGACACGCTGGAGCTTCTCCCTGCTGCTGCTCGCCGACAGGCGCACCACGGCCATGGTTACCGCGTGGTTGGCGAGCCAAGCCGAGCTCGCCCCCGACGCCCTTCTCCCTCCCTCTCTTCCCTATCCTGCTCACCATCCCCTGCCCGTCCTAACGCACGTTTCCTCGCCGCCCAGGTCCGTCCGAGTGCGCCGCCATCATCACTTGGCCGGGAACGCCGACGACGGAGAGGGAGCTGACGGGAGTTGCGTCTCTGAGGCAGCGGGCACGCCCTGGACGCGCGCCCTGGACGCCTCAACGCGCCGCCACCCGCTGGAGCCCCGCCGTCGACCGTCTCCGCCCCAGGTGAGCTCCGGCCGCCCCCGCCGTTTTCTTCTGGCCGCCCGCTCGCGTACAGGTCGGGAGGAGGACGAGGATCCTCCCGATCCGATCGTGGCTGCGTGGCCTGCATGGCCACGTCGGCCATGCAAAGGCTTGGCCCGCTTGGGCCCCTCCCCTTCTTTTTATTTTTATTTGTTTTTCTCCCACCCCTCCACCTGGACACCCACCTGGGCCGGCCCAACGCTGCACCCCTGCACGGCCCAGATCTCTTCCCGCCCATGTTTTTTGTTTAAATTTTGGAATTGGCTGATAAAATGGGTGAAAAACCAGTAACACTCATTTGTTAATAACTCGTGATCCACTAGCCCAAATCTAATGAAACCAATTGCATTAGTTCAAAAATTCAAATATCTTTCCAATGCCACTGGTCCCATATTTTTATGATTTATGTACGAATTTTGGTGAATTAAACTTGTTCTGTGTGTTCTGCAGACATGGCTGTTAGTTTTTAAATCACCAAAAATCCACCGTTGAACCTAATCGAGTGATTCCAACTTTGTTGGACTGCTGTATGTTTTCTTAATCATCTCCAACAAGTTTCAAACATTTATCTGTTATGAAAATCCAGTTGTAAAGGAAATGGTAAAGACATGAGTAACCTTGTTAATCGATTTGTGAGAGTTTCAGAAACATTTTGAACCCAAATCCAATTGTGTATGCATCTCTATTTTAAATATCTTTCAAATGCCAGTGATCTCATATTTTTAGGATTTTTCTACGATTTATGGCTTACAGATCTTTTTTCTGTACAGTCAGATTCAAACAAATTCCTAAATTTTTAGGTTTAATATTTTTGGGTGAATCCAATTGGGTTAGTCTTGTATTAGTACTGGCCATCTAAAAAAAATAGTGTTAGTCTCTGTTCATGCATATTTTTTACTGTTAGTAATGTGTATGTATGACATAGGTTGTTGAAGCAAAACTTTTTGATTTATTTGAAAACTCTAACCACCTCTTTGTATTAAAATTGGTCAACCAATGTTTTATTCTTGCAAAACAAAACCTCTGCAACTTAACCTTAGTACTATTGTTTGGCTTAAGTCTTCAAATGGTGTGGCATATCATTTACTTCCTATTCTTAGTAGTGTTTTGTAAACAAAATAAAATAGGGAGAATGATTTCCCGCTTTTCCAAAAATGTTTCAAAATATAATATGAATGTTTGTAATGCCAAACTAATGCACTTGCCCCCTTTATGATGTTATCTACCAGGGGATACTTAGTTGTGCCATGGTGATACCGAGAGAGGAAATTGCTAAGTGTGATACTCTCATACCTTTACTAGGTAGATAAAATGGGTTCTCTTTTAGTTGCTTTGTAGTATCTATAAGTCTTTAATATGTTAGCCATATAAGAGTGGTTAGTTTTTGATTGATGCTTGTTGCTTGTTGTTTTGTTGGTGCAATGTGTTTGATTGTGTTCCTTTTATATTATCCGACGATAGATGCGAACAATTCCGGAGAAGAAGAAGAAGTGGTTCGGACAAGGATTTTATTTATATTGACGGGATTCTTATATTGATGAAGTTGAAGAAGTCCAGGGACAAATAAGCCAAGGCAAGCCATCTTTTGATCTCTGATATGATGTCTCTTTGGATGTCATCTTGTGCTATCAATAGCATATTGGTTCTATGTGTGATGATCTCCATATTGTTGTCATCTATGCTTGGATGCAAGCATGGTACCTCTAGTAGTTTTATCTTGTCAAGGTCTTGGTAATTGGTTGGGTGTATGGTATCATGGCCATTGCTATCCAACTTGTTTTCTATATTTAGCTTGAATATGTTATACTACATCCTTTCTAGTGTAGATGTATCAATACCATGTTTTTGGTGTATTCTCAAATTGTGATGAGTATGCCTGTTCCCTTAATGGTGTTGGTGTTGGTCAATTCTCATCCCTATCTATTGATTGGGTTAGATAGCACCACAAATCTGAAAGTATATTTTCCTCTTGTGTTGTCATAATACATGCTTAGCTCAAGCAAGTATGATCCACTCCAATACCTCTTTTTCATACCCTCAATGGCGTGATGACCCTCATCTCGGCCATAGTGTTGTATTAGTTCAACTCATGAAACTTTAGGTTGGGAACCCCTCAAGGTTTACCTTGTTGTAAATGTTTATGAAAACCTTGGGTGAGGCAATCTTACCCAAGCGTATGGTTTATGAAAGGAAAGGATCTTGACAAAGATGGTTGGAAAGAGGAAAGTGTGTGTGACTTGGGTTTTTGAGAAAAATGACACATGGTTCTTTGTATTCGCCCGGAACAACTAAACAGCGCAACCATAGCTACTCCAACGTGGGCACGGGGCTTAACTTGACGTTTGTTCTTCTTAGCATGAGGCACCGCACAACTATACAAGGGTACGGTTACCCCCGAGTCCGGGTTGTCATGGTTGGGACAATAGTATAACGGGAGGCCTTCGGGGCTGACCCGTCCGGAAGACACTATGGGTCTCCTGGCTTGGCGGTGGAGCCACGCTCAAGAGGAGGTGAGCTGCCACGGTGCCGGGGAGGTACATACTCCATAGGGTAGGACCTCGTGTTAAGTCGAATGGGCGAAAGGTTATGTCCGGGTATCCGTCGTGGCATATGTCGTTATGCGGGGATGATGCCCACACGATAGGTATCCGGATAGTTGTGGTGAAAGTGTGCACACTCTGCAGAGTTAAAACTATTCGAATAGCCGCGTCCGCGGTCATGGACGGTTGGGATGGCCGTTACAGAGCTGTGTCGAGTTTTGGTTTTGAAAATGATTTCCAAAGGAAATGTGTGTTGGAAGTACCGGAAGGGTACGGGAAAGATGGTGTGCCGACCATGTGGAGATGGTCGAGGAAAATGAAACAAAAGAGGGTGACCCATCCTAGTGTTTCATGTAGAGGAACTCTGCTTTAACAAAGATATAGAGATGTCATAGGACTTTCTTAGTGTCCCCTTCAACTGTGATGTGGGATGCTATATCCACAAGAGAAACGATTCTCTTTCACATGCTATATCCACAAGAGAAACTGATTCTCTTTCACATGCTATATCCACAAGAGAAACGATTCTCTTTCACATGCTATATCCACAAGAGAACTGATTCTCTTTCACATGCTATGTCCACAAGAGAAACTGATTCTCTTTCACATGCTATATCCACCAGAGAAACTATTCTTCCTCTCTTGTCTTCTTTAGTTAGAATTGTTATCACCTTCTTGATGGTTTGCACAATTCAAATGTACTCACGGCTTTGTCCCTGGCTATTTACTTGGCCAGACCAGGACTTCGACGAGATGAAGAAGGAGTTGACGACGTCTATGCGAGCTAGGAACGTCTTCCCAGTCAGTTGCATGTAGGGTTAAGGCAGATGACTTGGGCTCTATGCTGAAGTGATTCTGCTACTCTGATGATTAGATTAGGCCCTTCGAGGCTATCTTGTAAAGATGGGTCATGTGACTTTATTGTAATTTTCTTATTCCGTTTTGTAAAGGATGATGTAATTTGATATCAGTTCGGTTATGTGTTCACGACACACTGATCATGGACCATAAGGGTATTTCGGACAGCTAGTCCGGGGTCCCCACACAAGGTATCCATAGAGTGTTCGAGATTAGCACGAGCTTCATTATTACCATGAAGAGAAGCATATACCATTGCCATATTATGCACCAAGGTATTATATTCTTCATCATTATCATCATCATCATTCTCATCATTAGAGGATGTGTTAGGAGTCAAAGTAGGAGATACCTTTGATCCTTTTGCCATAAGGCACATGTGCAAACCGGAGAATGAAGATGAAGATATTCTTGAATCCTCATTTGAAATCGTGTCTTGATCCATAGAGTGTTCGGTTTCCTCTACATTGTTAGTCAACAACCAACTAGAGGAAATAGAAGCATTTTGATTATGGGAGCAAGACAAGGTAAGCATATCATCATGAGATCTATGTAAGCAATTTACACATGATATGCAAGGACTATCAACACAAGCATGTAGATTATTTTCAATGCTAGATGTGTTTAAGTCCAAAGAGGAAGCATTGCAATGGGATAGAGATGAAGAATCATCACTATTGAGCACAATATCAATATTGCAATTTTCCTCACCACTCACCATATCATTACCTCGTGTCTTGCTACACGTTGGTGAAGTGGAAGAAGATGATAACTCATCACGACCGGAGGTGGAAGCAACTTGGAGCTCTTCATGATGTGAAGGAGAAGAGAGCTCCTCGGAGTCACCACCGACCAATTTAGAAGTGGATCCACCAAACATTTCCTTAAGCTTGATCCACATCTCATGAGACGATTTTCACTTTATATATATCAAGAACCTACGAAAAACGGGTCTCAAGGAAAATAAAAGCTCATTAGATACTTGAGCTTCAAGATGTAAGTTTTTCTCATCCTCTAAAGATAGATTTTGAGAATCCATCGGAGGAGAAAAACCGACATCTAGAAATTGCTCTATATGTGGACACAAGGTCCGAAGATGACAAAGCAAGCAATTTCTCCACAAAAGATAATTTGTGCCATTAAAGACAATTGTGTCATTGTGCACTATACTAGCCGACATCTTTACTCTCAAGGCGGTGAAGCCTTAAACAAGGAGAGACCTTGCTCTGATACCAATTGAAAGATCGAGATGTCGCCTAGAGGGGGGGTGAATAGGCAATTAAAAACTCTTACGGATTTGTCTTGTAATAATGCGGAATTAAACTATCGTTTAGTTTACAAGCACAAACCCTAAATATGCTAAGCTCAACTAAGTGTAACAATAGCAACTAGAGCTAAGCAAGATAGGCACAAGATATATGTAGCACAAGTGATAGCAAGATATATGTACTTCAAGCACGATGGCTATCACAAGGAAAGAGAGCTCGGGTATAGAAATAACCGAGGCACGCGGAGACGAGGATGTATTCCCGTGTTCCCTTCCTTTGCAAGAAGGTACGTCACGTTTGGAGGAGTGGAGGTCCCACGAAGGATTCCCCGCGCCACGAAGGCTCACCCTATTCTCCGAACCACACCCACGAAGGATAATGGCCCTTTCCTTATGGTTAGCTTTTTCTCCGCTCCGGAGATGGCAAGCTCCACAACCACTTCACAAGCTCCACGAAGGAGAAGCCCGGGCCTCTTCACAATCTTCTTGAAGAGATCACCGGAGCACCAATCACCAAGCCAACTAGGAGGTCTCCCTCCAAGAGTAACAAGCTCACGGTCTCTCACTCGAACTAATCGTGGTAGAGAGCTCAACACTATGCAATGATGCAAAGCAAGAACACTAGAGGTGTTCAAGTCCTTCACACTCAAATCCCACCAAAGCAACGAATGCTAGGATGAGATTGGAGAGGAAGAACAAGGGGAAAGTCAACCAAAGACTCCAAGATCTAGATCCCAAGAGATTCCCTCACTTAGAGAAGAAATGGTTTGGTGGAAGTGTAGATCTAGATCTCCTCTCTCAAATCCTCAAGAATGAGCAAGAATGGTTGGAGGAATCAAAGGGGAGAGCAAGTTCTTCAAAATGGAACAATGGAGGAGAGAGAATGGGAAGAACTGCTTGTCTCAAGGTGGGAGAAAGGTATTTATAGCAAGGGAGGAAGAAATAACCGTTGGGGAGAAAACGTGTGAAAATCGCATTAAAAACGGCCCAAAAAAGTGCCCAGCCGGTGCCAGGCCGGCCGACCGGATGGCGGCTGACCAGCCAGGGGCGCCCGGTCGGGCCGGCCGGCGGCGGGGCGGCGCGGCAGCAGGGCGGCAAAGGCGGAAGCGCGCGGGCGCGTGGGCGCGCGAGCCGCATGGGCGCGGGGCGAAGGCGGCCCGAGGAGGCGCCCGTCGGGCGAGAAGAACGGGGCTGGGCGGTTGCGGACCGGGCGAGCGGTTGGCTGCCGGTGGGCGGCGCCGAGCCGGTCCGGTTGGCGCCCGGTCCTGGCCGGGTGGGCCGGTGGCAGCCGGGTGGCCGGCAAGGCTGCCCCTCCTCCTTTTCTTTCCTTTTTATTCTTTTCCCTTTTTCCTTTTTCTTTAATAACTAATGCTCCCGAACTCCGATTCGAATGAAACTAATTTTGTTTGGAAGATAACAACAAATGCTATCCTATAGAAAGTGCAAACTCAAGAATCTGTAGAAGGGAATTTTATCATGAATATAAAAGTTAGAACCTTATATCATGAATAACCGGTAAAAACACCCAACCTCGAAAATGCAATAGAAGATGCATGTGAACTCCGTTTTCGATGAACTTGGGCTTGTTGTAAAGCTAGCAACAATCTCAAGAACCTCACATAGAGAAACACCAAGAAGCAATAAGGATATGCAAAGTATGCAAAGGATTGAGCTCCCTAAGATGATGTGATCAAGTTACTCAACCGAAAGCCCCTCTTAATAGTGCGGCTATCTATCCTATAATCCGGTCTCCCAACATCCACCTTGAGACCATTCCTTGCGCATCCCGGATGATAACTCTTCATTGCCTCATTGATGACACAAGCATACACTATGATGGGAAAGCTCCATTGATGCACAACTAGTCCATTATCACCAAATGGAGGCAAGCTTCAATCATGTGATTCAATGATCTTGAACTTGTCAACCTTGTATCTTCACATACTCACTTAAGACATGGCTAATATTGAGTTCACATAGAGTTCTTCATCTTCTTCTTGATCATATCACATATATATATATATGATGCTTGATGCCAATACACAAGGTATGGCAAACTTGAATCGGAGTACTTATGAGTATAGCAGCTAGTTAAAATTTATTGATAGGCACTAAAATAACAGGGTTATGGATGATAGTGAAAATCATACATGGGGCATTTGTTGCATGGATGAGATCATGTAACAATCATAGCAGGGCATTTGCGGATAAGCGGTGTCCAAGTACAAAGCAATCAATAGGCATGTGTTCCAATTATAGTCGTACGTGCTCGCAATGAGAACTTGCACAACATCTTTTGTCCTACCAGCCGGTGGCAGGGGCCTCAAGGGAATCTATTGGATATTAAGGTACTCCTTTTAATAGAGTACCGAGCAAAGCATTAACACTCCGTGAACACATGTGATCCTCACATCACTACCATCCCCTCCGGTTGTCCCGATTCTTGTCACTTCGGGGCCATTGGTTGACAGCGACATGTGTATACAACTTGCAGGTAAGACCATAAACAATGAATATCATGATGAAATAATAACATGTTCAGATCTGAGATCATGGCACTCGGGCCCTAGTGACAAGCATTAAGCATAACAAGTTGCAACAATATCATCAAAGTACCAATTACGGACACTAGGCACTATGCCCTAACAATCTTATGCTATTACATGACCAATCTCATCCAATCCCTACCATCCCCTTCGGCCTACAGCGGGGGAATTACTCACACATGGATGGGGGAAGCATGGCTGGTTGATGGAGAGGCGTCGGTGATGATGATGGCGATGATCTCCTCCAATTCCCCGTCCGGCGGAGTGCCGAACGGAGACTCTCCGAGACGGAGTTTCGCAATGTGGCGGCGTTCTGGAGGCTTTACGCGACTTCGACTTCTCCCCGTGCGTTTTTAGGTCGAAGGCGATATAGTCCGAAGGAGGGCGTCGGAGGCCGGCCGAGGGGCCACACCACGGGCCGCGCGGGCCCCCGGGCCGCGCCGCCTTATGGTGTGGGGCCCTCGGGCCTCCACCTGACTTGTCCTTCGGCTCCGTCGGTATTCTGGGAAAATAGGGCCTTTTGCATAAATTCCGAGGATTTTCTGAAAGTTGGATTTCTGCACAAAACGAGACACAGACGATTCTGAAAACAGCGTTAGTCCGTGTTAGTTGCATCCAAAATACACAAATTAGAGGCAAAACAATAGCAAAAGTGTTCGGGAAAGTAGATACGTTTTGGACGTATCAACTCCCCCCAAGCTTAGCTTATTGCTTGTCCTCAAGCAATTCAGTTAACAACTGAGCGATAAAAGAACTTTCACGAACACATTTGCTCATATGATGTATATATTCTCATGCTATGGCTAATACTTAAGCAGTTCATAATGAGATACATGCAAATAAGATCATCTAACAGCTATGTCAATCATGGAGAGGTACCAACAATTAATAATAAGCATCATGAATCATGTATATAAGCAGGATTGCAATGTTCATAAGAGAGTATGATAAAGTGGTATCTCGCTTGCCCGTATTTGATCGGCAAAACATAAATGCCCAGGCACCTCTGGAGTTCATTGAAAGACTAGAAGTAGTGATTGTCAAAGATAAAAGCATCAAAGTTATACCACAATCAATCATATTTTGAGACAAGCATATTATACTAAGAATGACAGTTGTGCTCTCAAGATAGTGCTCAAAGAAAGAATGGAGACACAACACAAAAGTAAAAGATTGACCCTTCACGGAGAGCGGGGATTAACATGCGCTAGAGCTTTTCATTTCTAAAACAGGAGTAAAATTATTTTGAGAGGTGTTTGTTGTTGTCAACGAATGGTAATGGGTACACCAACTACCTTGCCAACCGGACTCCCAAGAGCGGCTCCCATGAATTATTTTTATGTTTATGCGGCACTCCTTCCAACCTTTCTTTCACAAACCATGGCTAACCGAATCCTCGGGTGCCTGCCAACAATCACATACCATGAAGGAGTGCCTTTTTATTTTAGTTTTATTATGATGACACTCCCCCAACCTTTGCTTACACAAGCCATGGCTAACCGAATCCTCGGGTGCCGTCCAACGATCACATACCATGGAGGAGTGTCTATTTAAGTTAATTAATTTGGGACTGGGAATCCCATTGCCATCTCTTTTTGCAAAATTATTGGATAAGCGGATGTGCCACTAGTCCATAATGAAAGTCCGTCAAAAGTGAATGACAAGGTTGAAAGTTAAACACCACATACTTCCTCATGAGCTATGAAACATAAACACAAATTGAGAAATATTTTGAAGGTTTTAAATGTAGCGCATGAGAATTTACTTGGAATGGATTGAAATGCCATGCATAGGTATTTATGGTGGACACTTTGGAACAACTTGGTTTTCAGGTGTTTGGAAGCACGAGCAGCGTTCCCGCTCAGTACAAGTGAAGGCTAGCAAAAGACTAGGGAGCGACAAATCAAGAGAGCAATAATTGTCATAATCATGCTTGCGGCAAAATAAATTAACGGAGGCATAAAAGTGATACAAGAACTCTGAAGCAATATAAATCATCGAGGCTTAATTGACTTTTGTTCAATCATATGCATGCGTGAGCATGTGCCAAGTCGATATAAATGAATTATTCAGAGGAGGATACCACAATGCCATACCTACTTATGAATAAAACAATGCAAGCAAACATCCATGACATGCTACTCATATTAATAAATTGGAGCTAAACATGAGAGATCATAAACTACTAGACTTTCTCAAATGACATATACCTCACATGAACCAACTAAGCATGCTCACATGGATGAGTATATGTACAAAAATGAAAACAAATAGAGTTCATACCAGCCTCTCACCACAATCCAATTGTCGTAGATCGTCATTATTGCCTTTCACTTGTGTAGCTTGGATAATATGAAATGAAAACCACGCTCCAGCCACCGAAGACCATTGAACTCATGATGAACTTTACAAACCAAAGAAGAACAGCAAATATTTTTGGTGTTTTCGAATTGGAAACAAGAACAAAAGGAAATAAGCAAACAAAGCAAAATCTTTTTGGGTTTTCTTATAGCAAACTAGCAATAGCAAGTAAAGCGAAATAAATGCAAGAAACCAAAGCAAACAAATTATGAAGAGAAACAACAGAAATATTTTTGGTCTTTTTGTGTTTTGGAAAGAAACAAAGCGAAAACAAGAAATAGCAAACTAGAAGACTCACATAAACACGAAGCAGCAGAAATTCGTCGAACTTGATAGCAGTACAGTACTCTATTTTTAATAAATTCTTCCACTGCCCAAATCGAAAAGTGTTCAACTAATGAAAGTTAGATAACAACCTGGGGAACATCCACAAAAATTGGCTTCGCAAAATACTGTCCTGGCTATTTTTGGCAATTTTTTCGGTAACAGTCCAGAATCTGTTTTCAGGCAGCACTTCCCCAAATATCATCTCCCTCTCATTAGAAAACCACTCAAACCAACAAAACATGTATATACAAGTATATAGCAATCATAATATGCAAAGAATGAGTGATGCCGGTATACCTCCCCCCAAGCTTAGGCTTTTGGCCTAAGTGGAGTTCAATCCCATCGAGGCCATGAGGTAGTATCTCCGTAGTACGACGAAGATGGATCATATTCCGGGTATGTGCTAGAAGAAGCACCCGGATACGTGACGGTGTAGTCGTAGGAGGGCTCGGCGTCCTCGGAGTCATGTTGCTGGTGGAAGTCTTGTATCTTCATATGTTCCTCCACCTCCTCCTTAGTGCGCGACCATGGTTGCCTGTCAATACCGAACAAACCTGGCTGGGGAAGAGGGATTTCCTTCTCATCCCCATCAGCAAACAACATTCTATAAACCATATTATCTAAAGTGGAATCAGTGGTAACAAAATGATGGCTTTTCATAGCAGCAATATCTAGTCTCCTAGGGGTTAATGGCACATCATTAGGATCAAGAGGAAGTCTTAGATGTGTTAAAACGCGCAATGCAATAGTTCCTCCAAAAATAGGCCCCCTGTTAGACAGGCGGCGAGCAATAAGAGAACCAAGATGATATGATGTCCGTCCAGTAAGTGCAGCATTCAAGAAAGCAAGATGATAGCTATAAATATTGCTAGTGTTCTCCCTACCAAGAATGCTAGTAGCAATGTAATAGGCAAAATACTTAATGGCGGGGAGTTGAATGTTCCTTATCTTGCCACGCTGAATGGTGCGACAATCATCATCGGTGATCCCTCGATAGAGCTCCAACAGTCCCGGGGGTTGTCATCAATCCTCCTTGCTGTACCTACAGGGGCAATATCCAATGCACGACAAAATTCTTCCAATTCCATAGTAACAGGATTACCATAGATCTTGAATGCAACTATCGGCTCATATTGCTTGTTGTGGAACTTGAAGCTCTCGACGAAGATTTTGGTGAGCATGTAGTATTTCTCCCTTTCATCTCCCACATAGGCGGCTAAGCCCGCCCTGTTGACAAGGGTGAAGAAATCATCCAATATCCCTGCATTTCTCAGAAAATCATAGCATGGAAAAGACGAAGCATTAGGAGCCCCATTGTCCTCTTCGGGCGCGAAGCTAGGCGCGATGATATCCTCATTGTACGATCGCCTAAGTCGGGTGGTGGTCCTAGAAGGCCTCCCGGTGCTGGTTGTTCCTCTCTTGAACAATTCTCCAAAGTTAAACTTCTTCATCTTCCTTTTCTGAAATTTTTCAACAAACACTATAAAACTTGATTTGGTGACATATAATCAAGGGGAACTACTATAGGAACTTGCTAGAGTACTAATCATGCATCAAAACTAGTTTATACAACTTAGAACAAGCATGCAAGCTCACTAAACATGTTACCTACAGCAGCAAAATATTCAAGATATACTCAACCAAACAAAATTCTACTTGGATAGGCGGAGGAGTCACATACCGAGAGCAAATGTGCCAAATTTCAGACAGAAATCTGGGCTGAGCAAAGAGATCGAAAAATCCTAAGCTCTTGAGCAAAAACGCGAGTGAGAGAAAGCTGGTGCGAGTTTTTCGGGAGAGAGAAGAGTGGGAGAAAGAGATGAAGTAGTGGGGCAAGGAGGGGCCCACACCAGGGGTGGCGCGCCCCCTCCTTGGCCGCGCTGGTGGTGTGGCACCCTGGGGTGCCCCATAGGTCATCCTCTGGTGCTCCCAGGTGCCTCTTCGAAAAATAGGACCAACGGTATAATTTTTGTGAATTTTTGAAAACTTTGAAAAATGCACATTTCTGGGTATTAAGTTTATTATTACTGGCCAGGAAATTTTTTTAAATCTCTAATTAACTAAGGAACTTTGCAAATCAAAAGTGCTACAGCAAATAAGACAAGTGGAGGAAGAAAGAAATGTTGTTTACCTCCTCTATGCATATAAAAAGTATTCGTTAACAAGGTTGATCAAGTCTTGCCACCAAATAAATTTTACATAGCATATGAAGAAATAAACCTCAAATCAATCATGTTACCTTGAATTGTATCGATATGGATCCAATCATAAGATTTTGATAACCTTCTTTAGGCTCATATATAGGACAATCGATAGTTCCAATTTTGATAGTTCTCACATTAGAAATAGTATTGACTCCACATACTTTATCAATCCTCTTAGGGAAATAGACGGTGTGCTCCTTATCATCAACATTGAAAGTAACCTTTCCTTTATTGCAATCAATAACAGCCCTGCGGTGTTAAGAAAAGGTCTCCCAAGAATAATAGACATATTATCATCTTCAGGCATTTCCAACACAACAAAATCAGTTAATATCAAGCAGTTATTCAACAAAATCAGTTAATATCAAGCAGTTATTAGTAACTTGAACAGGAACGTCCTCACATATACCAACAGGAATAACAGTAGATTTATCAGCCATTTGCAAAGATATATCAGTAGGTATCAACTTATCTAAATAAAGTCTCTTATAAAGAGAAAAAGGCATAACACTAACACCGGCTCCCAAATCACATAGAGCAGTTTTAACATAATTATTCTTAATAGAACAAGGAATAGTAGGTATACCTGGGTCGCCCAATTTCTTTGGAACCTTGCCATTGAAAGAGTAATTAGCAAGCATAGTGGAAATTTCCTCATTGGGGATTTTCCTTTTGTTAGTAACAATATCTTTCATATACTTTGAATAAGGAGGCAATTTAATAGCATCAGTCAAAGGGATTTGCAAGAATAAAGGTTTCATCCAATCACAAAATTTATTATAGTGTTCTTCTTCCTTTGATTTTAAATTCTTAGCAGGAAAAGGCATTTGCTTTTGCACCCAAGGTTCTCTTTCATTACCATGTTTCTTAGCAATAAAATCTTCTTTAGTATACTTTTATTTTTAGCATGCTTTTCAGGTTCATCTTCAACTTCTTCTTTATCAGAAGCGTCATTCTTATCATTATCATTACCATTATCATGTTCATTACCACTTTCAGTTTCAGCATCGGAAATAGAAATACTATTAGGATCATTAACAGGTTCAGAGGATTCTACAACCTTTTTATGTTTCTTCTTCTTTTCTTAGAAGGAGCACTAGGTTCAATTCGTTGAGAATCTTGTTCAATTCTTTTGGGATGCCCTTCAGGATATAGAGGATCCTGGGTAGAGACACCGCCTCTAGTTGTTACTTCATAAGCATGTTTTTCTTTAGAATTATTTTTTAGCAAGTCATTTTGCACTTTAGTGAGTTGATCAATTTGAGTTTGAATCATATGAAAATGTTTAACAATCATCTTAACATCATTGGAGGTTCTCTCCACAATATCATGCAATTCACTAATAGCTTGAGAATTTTCCATTAGATAATTCTCTACTCTCATATTAAAATTTTCTTGCTTAACAATATAATTATAATACTCATCTAAGCATTGAGGAGGAGGTTTTGAATACGGAATATCTTCCCTAGTAAAGCGTTGAAGGGAGTTTACCTCGATCATGGATGAAGGGGGAATTATCTCACATATATCTTCTATGGAAGGTAGATTCTTCACATCTTCGGATTTAATACCTTTTTCCTTGAGAGACTTCTTAGCTTCCCTCATATCTTCATCATTCAATTCAATTAAACCCCTCTTCTTCAATATTGGCGTTGGAGTTGGTTCAGGTATATTCCAATCATCATGATTCCGGCTTATTCTAGCCAATAATTTTTCAGCTTCGTCTGGAGTTCTTTTCCTGAAAACACAACCAGCACAACTATCCAAATATGCTCTAGACTCAATGGTTAGTCCACTATAAAATATATCAAGTAGATAATTCTTTTCTAAATCATGTCCAGGTCGAGCTCTGATAAGAGAACAAAATCTTGCCCATGCCGCAGGCAATTTCTCTTCATCTCCCTGGTCAAACCTATAAATTCTCTGTAAAGCAGCATGTTGAGCACTAGCAGGAAAGTATTTCGAAAGAAAACATCACGCAAATCAGCTGGACTTTTAATAGAACCAGAGGCAAATTATTATACCAAGTTTTAGCATCATCCTTTAATGAGAAAGGAAATTTTTTAATGACAAAGTAAGTACGCATCTTGTCATCATCAGAAAACAAGCTACTCATAGAAGAAAGTTCGTTCATGTGTTCTACAACACTTTCTTTTTCAGTACCACAAAAGGGTGCTTTCTCTACAATAGCTATATGAGATAGATCAAGAGAAAAATCATAATCTTTATCCTTAATGCATATAGGAGATGTGGCAAATTCAGGATCAGGAGATAGCTTATGTCTAACAGTATATTGTGTAAGAAACTTTTTAATGTTTCTTGCATCAGCAGTAGCATTGCATCTATTAATTAAATCATCATTAAGCTCCACATAATCTTCATCAGGATCATCACTAGAATAATCAAGTTCAGGTGAACTAACAGGTGTAGTGGCATTTTCATTAGGAGTTTCAGCATTTTTAATTTGTCTAGACCTAGCAATTGTAGCATCTAGAAAGGATCCCAACGAACCACTATCATCAAGCACAGCAGAAACATTATCAATATTATGAGAGTTTTTAGATTCAGCAGACGTACCAGCTTGTGGCGGTGAAACAAGTTGACTTATCACAGATGGTGAATCAAGAGTAGCAGAGAGTTGTACCTTTTCTTGTAGTGGATGGTAATATGGCGACTTTAGAATCGCGAGCTTTACCCATGATGGAGAATTTGCAGCGAACAATATCAATCCAAGTGAACTTCCAAATAAAGCTATGCTCCCCGGCAACGGCGCCAGAAAACAGTCTTGATGACCCACAAGTATAGGGGATCGCAACAGTCTTCGCGGGTAGTATAACCCAATTTATTGATTCGACACAAGGGGAGACAAAGAATACTTGGAGGCCTTAACAGCGGAGTTGTCAATTCATTGCACCTGGAAACAGACTTGCTCGCAAGAGTTTATCGATAATGCTTTTATAACGGTACGATAGTGAAATAACAACGATAGAGACAACAGTAGTGATTATAGTAAACAGCAGGATTAAAATACTGTAGGCACGGGGACGGATGACGGGCGTTGCATGGATGAGAGAAACTCATGTAACAATCATAGCAGGGCATTTGCGGATAATAATAAAACGGTGTCCAAGTACAAAGCAATCAATAGGCATGTGTTCCAATTATAGTCGTACGTGCTCGCAATGAGAAACTTGCATAACATCTTTTGTCCTACCAGCCGGTGGCCGGGCCTCAAGGGAATCTACTGGATATTAAGGTACTCCTTTTAATAGAGTACCGGAGCAAAGCATTAACACTCCGTGAACACATGTGATCCTCACATCACTACCATCCCCTCCGGTTCTCCCGATTCTTGTCACTTCGGGGCTATTGGTTCCGGACAGCGACATGTGTATACAACTTGCAGGTAAGACCATAAACAATGAATATCATGATGAAATAATAACATGTTCAGATCTGAGATCATGGCACTCGGGCCCTAGTGACAAGCATTAAGCATAACAAGTTGCAACAATATCATCAAAGTACCAATTACGGACACTAGGCACTATGCCCTAACAATCTTATGCTATTACATGACCAATCTCATCCAATCCCTACCATCCCCTTCGGCCTACAGCGGGGGAATTACTCACACATGGATGGGGGAAGCATGGCTGTTGATGGAGAGGCGTCGGTGATGATGATGGTGATGATCTCCTCCAATTCCCGTCCCGGCGGAGTGCCGGAACGAGACTTCGGCTCCCGAGACGGAGTTTTGCGATGTGGTGGCGTTGGAGGCTTTACGCGACTTCGACTTCTCCGTGCGTTTTTAGGTCGAAGGCAATATATAGTCCGAAGGAGGGCGTCGGAGGCCCGGCGAGGGCCACACCACAGCGGGCCCCCAGGCCGCGCCGCCTTATGGTGTGGGGCCCTCCACCGACTTGTCCTTCGGCTCCGTCGGTATTCTGGAAAATAGGGCCTTTTGCATAAATTCCGAGGATTTTCCTGAAAGTTGGATTTCTGCACAAAAACGAGACACAGAGCAGTTCTGCTGAAAACAGCGTTAGTCCGTGTTAGTTGCATCCAAAATACACAAATTAGAGGCAAAACAATAGCAAAAGTGTTCGTGAAAGTAGATACGTTTTGGACGTATCAGTACCTATGGAATATTCCTTCATATAAACTCAATGAAAACATTAGTCCATAGGGGTTGTCATTAATTACCAAAACCACACATAGGGGCAATATACCCTTACAGAAAGCCGGTGCAGCTGGGCAAGATTTCTCACCTCCATCTATCTCACCACAGGTATGTGACCACTCCTCATCCATACTTCGTCTCCCTGTCTATTTCTTCCTTGATGGGATAGTACCTCTCCAATAACAATGTCTTGATGTGCAAGATACTGTAGATGGTCTTAGAGCATGTCTAACAGGCCCCGTATAACCCGCCCACCCTTAAAATTTCGGCGGGATACGGGGCAGGCGCGATTTGGGGCGTCTAGCAGGCCCCGTATTCGGGCCGGCCCATTTCGGCGGAATACGGGGCCCAGGAAATCGGCCCCGTCGCCCCGTACTTATACTGGGTGCAGGTGCGAGTGAGGGGTTAACCCCTCACTCGCAACCCTAGCTCCGCCGTGCGCCGCCGCCTCCGTACTTAGCTCCGGCGAGCAATTCCTCACTCCCCCGCGCCGCATTCCACCCCAGATCCGGCATGGACGCCCGCCGCCGCAGTACCGCCTCGCCGGCGAGCGGATCGAAGCGATCCCGCTCGCCGGACAACGTGGAGGATGCGTGGCGGCGCCAATGCAAGAGATCCGCCGCCGGGAGCCGGCGTGCGGCCTGCAGGTACGCCGGCGCCGCGTACGTCCCGCCGAAGCTCGTTGACTTCGCGGCGGGCGGGCGCTGGTACAACCAGGATCCTCCGATGAAGCCGATGAGCGGGCCCAAGTTCGACGAGTGGCGCGCCGACTGGGAGTGCCGCCGCTGGGCGAAGGAGGCTTGGAGCAGCGGGAGCACCAGCGCTGGAGGAGCTACGCTCGCCGGCGAGGAGGAGGAGGCCCCTGACTTGTTGAAGGAGCTACGACAGTTCCTCAAGGAGGACGCCAAGAGGAAGAGGGCGGAGGAGGAAGAGGTGGCGGCGGCCATCGCCGCCGCGAAGGAGGCTGAGTTGCAGGAGGCGGAGGCGGACTCGTACCTAGTCGACCTCCCTGAGTAGGATCGCGCATTTTGGATGTAGAATCGTTGATCCGTATGTATGATCCGTAGTATGATCAATGAAGATTAACTTCCCGGGGTTTTTATTTTTGAAAATACGGGGCGAAAGACGGGGTCTGCTAGACGGAATGGCTCTTCCGTTAGCAATTTTTCGATACGGGGCGAAATGCAGCGTTATACGGGGCAGCGAAATACGGGACATGTTAGACATGCTCTTAGCTTATTACGTTTCTAGAAGCATGTTTCAGAGAAATCCAGATCATATAGTCTAATTCATCAATTCCACCATTCCTTCTAAGTTAAAAAAAACTAGCTATAGATGGGATGCTATTCTGTGGCGCAACGGTTTTGCATGCGCTACAGAAAATATTTCTGTGGCGCACTAGACACGGTGCGCCATAGAAGTAGCTTATTTTTGTGGCGCACCAAACAAGCATGCGCCACGGAAATAAGGTGCGCCCCACAACCGGTCAGCCCCAATCATCGATTTCACTATTTTTCTGGCGCACAGGACCATCTGCGCCACAGAAATAAGACATTTTGTGGCGCACAGTATCATGTGCGCCATAGAAATATGATATTCTGTGGCGCACCAAGGTGGATGCGCCACAAAAATAAAGCATTCGGTGGCGCACCAAGGTAGGTGCGCCACAAAAATAAGGTGCTCATAGTCCTTATATCTGCCCGTACGCAAATCCCCCACCCTAGTGGCAATGGTGACATGGAGGCGGCGGGAGCGGGAAGGAGGAGGAGGGCGTGGGGGCGACCAACGCCGGGCTCCGACCAGCAAACACTCTCCCTATCTCTATCCTCACCTCTTCGCACGCACGCGACCAACACGCCCTTAGGATGCTGCCGCAGCCACCTGCCCTTCTGGCCGCCGCCGTCCAAGTCCGCAACCGTCGCACACCGGCAGCTCCACCTCGATCCCCTCCATCGAATTCCCCATGGCGCCTCCTTTCTACGCCCTCACCTACCTGCCCGCGGTAAACCCTAACCCTGCCTTGGGCTCTCCGATGTGGCCACGGTGGTCGCCGGTCCCGGCTCCCGCACCTCCTTTTACTCCACCACGACGCGGCCTGGGTGTGGCCCGCACCTAAGGGTGGTGTGGGCCCCCCAGGCGGCCACCGACCTCGCCCTTCCGCCTATTTATTCACGATCTCGGGAAAACCCTGAATACCCGAGCCTCCATCCACGAAAAGTTCCGTCGCGGTCGCCATCGCAGAACCCATCTCGGGGGGTTCGGAAGCTCTTCCCGGCTGATGTGGGCATTACCCTTCGGAAAACTAATATTGCACTACCTCTTACGGCCCAACCAGGGGCCCATGAGGGCACTCGATGGCAAGGTGGACCACTACGTCGGTGCCAAGGAGACGAAGAATACAAGGAAGGTTTAGAACTAGGACCCTTTGTAACCTAGTCGTACCCGGACAGATCTCTCGAGACCTGGCTCCCAATATAAGGGCCAGGAAAGAGGCTGCCGAGGACACACGCAATCTTAGTAATCTTAGCCACCGCAAGTTTAGAGCTAGGTCCCTGCGGAACTTAGTCTCTCGACGAGATCATAGCCGAAACCTTCGGCACCCCTTTGTAACCCGATATTTTCATAATCAAGATCAGACAGGCATGACGTAAGGGTTTTACCTCATCAAGGGCCCCGAACCTGGGTAAATCGCTCTCCCCGCTTGTTTGATAACCGATGTCTCGTGTCAGCCTACATGATTCCATCTACCCTAAGCCCTTTACGGAGGGTATTGCCGAGGAGTACCCTCGACAATTGGCGCCATCTGTGGGAAACCTGTTGGCACCAGATCCGTCATCGAGAGGGGTGACATACCGCCTCCCAAGATCAAGCTGCCAAAGAACAAGGGTCGGGGCTGCAAGAAGGAGAGGAAGCGGCATCGGCATCGCCTATAGGAAATGATGATTGGTTCAAGAATGGCTGCATGTTGAACTGTATTTGGCTGTGTTGCTGCTTCATAAGCAGCTTATTTTGTTGACGCTAAGTATCACTTGAATCTATATGTTTGGCTGCTGTTAGTAGCCTATGCTATGAACCTTTATGTTGTTGATGTATGTATTTATGCTAGGTTATCTTATATTTGCATTTGTTTTCTAGATGTTTGCTACTAAATTGGGCAAAGTTGAAATAGGTGAGCAAAAGAGAAAGATAAGTTGCAAAAAAGAATGAATTATGGAGAGAGAGAAAGTGTTTTGATTTGTTTCCTAAAAGAGAGAGATACGAGGTTAGTGAGATATATATAAAAAGAAAAGGTGTTCTGTTTTTGTTTCCCGAATTGTCTAGGGCGGGAGGTGAGCGACAGACCGACACGCCACGACCCCTACGCAGACCCGCACGCCGCGGCCCCTACGAAGACCCACGTGCCGCAACCCCTAAGCGCACCCACGCGTCAGCATAATGGTCAATGCCATTGACCCGACAACAATGTCCGTTTGACCTTCTTGTGCGAGTTTGAAATAAGAGCATGGACAAAAGTGGGGAAAATTGACTAAAGAAAAAATGAGTACAACTAACGAAGGAGGGATACAAAACTAGATATTCCTGAAATAATATCATTGAATCCCTTAGTTTATTGGTATACAATTTTTACGTACAGAAAACTAGTATGCCCACAAAAATAGCATAAAGTATATAGACTCAAACATAAAAATACGCTCAACCATATTCAAATCCACAACTTCAAATGGCACAATTCAAAATCGAATTCGAAACCAAACAAGGTTCATCCAACGTGTGTCAAGCATGGTTCACCAACCACAAAGATCATATACTCTACCACCCCCAAGGTCAAGAACAAAGCAAGACCATAGTCCAGATGGATAGGGCAGCAAACATGGACTCTCATACTGTTTGCCGATTCAGCCGCAGGGCCTACCCTCAAAAGGCAGTGCGTTTCCCTCGATCTCATTCATTAACAATGGAGCCGAATCGGCCGTCTCCATCAAATCATGGGTACAAGTAAACCTCCTTTCATTGTATGCAGTACTAACCTCGTTTTTCTTTCTTTAACAACAAGCAACGGAGAGACGACGTGGTAGCTCCAAACTCCTAAGTGACAAAAATCCAACGCACATCCATCTCAGGTTTCGTTGTTGGACTGCACGATCGCCCCTCATACTCCTCCCTCCCGTTTGTCCCCGTCGTCCCCGTACGTCACCACTCACCAGCGAGTGAAACCTAGCTGGCCATCTCGTGCTGGCTTTGCTCGCTAGCTAGCATACCTATTTGGCTATTTGGCCTCTTCCCCGATTCCGTTTTCCCAATTCGCAGCCTGGCGTCCCTTTCGACCAGCCCAGGGAAGTTCGTTGCGGTACGCTAGTACAAGCTTTGCAGCTAGCTAGCTAGCTCCCCGTCGGTCCGGCAGTTTGGTTTCTCTGATTATCTCCATTGTTAATAGCTGGTGAATCCCCGGAGCTGGCATGCACCTCACCACCGGCCGGAATCGAAGCCGCGAGGCCGTGATCTGGCGGGCGGACACGGCCGATGCAGCATCGCAAGCTTGTCTGGCTTCGTGTCGTCTCTCCACAAGTTCAATTTGTTGCGGGGGTGCCGGGGTGGCCAGCAATCTGGCTGTGCACTTGGCCACGTACGATCGATGCTGCTAGGTTTATTCAGCACTACGTGCTGCGTGCTAGGCTGGACGGCTGGAAATTAGTTACGAGTGTTTTTTTTTTTTTTTTGAGGGATAGTTTAGTCTTGTGCACTTGTGCGTGCGAGAGAACGATTGTGGGTGTGCCGGTGTGGCAGCGCATCGTCTATGGCTGTGGGATCTGAATGTTATCACCTATCCAAATCCTATGCTGTGGACCTGAGGTGTGGCTTGGTGGCATTTTGCCTTCTGATGATTCCCTCCATTTTTTTTTCGCTCCGTCCTCAATGCAGTTTTTTCAGGGGACGAAGAAAACAAAGGGAATGAAATAGGCCATATGGAAAGGCTGTACTGAACTAGTAGGACGGTCCAGTTGCCAAGGCCTATGGGCTTAAGGTTTATGGTTCTAGACTCGTGGGCTCACTCGGACTAACCTATCGATTACAGAGTGGCGGCCTTGTTAGCTAGCAGTTTTGGGGCTTTTAGAGCATCTCGTAGCGTCTCCAGCGTCACGAGGATTTGGGACGCGGATAAAATGCGTTTGCCGTGTCCCCAAAGCCCATTTTTGTCCGACGCGCCCCCATTCGGTGTCCGGCGCCCGAGCCCGTCCCCGTCCCACGGGAGACGCACGGGGACGCCGGACACAATGAGGCGAGGGGGTGACGGGGCCGACTCGTCGGCGGCACAATAAATTTTTAACCTAACCGTCGCCTACCTCGCGACGAAAGTTATTGGCGGCGGTGCAATTCCCGCGACGACGCGGCGCCGGTGCGGTTCCCGCGACGACGCATCCGTCGCGCCTGGCTCTATGCCGGCGTTAATGCGCGCCACCGCTCCTCCGCCTCCCTCCGGCCTATAAAAGGCCGCCTCTCATCGTCCCTCTCACACACAAACCCTAGCGCCTCTCTCCCAAACCCTAGCCGCCACCATCTCAACAAGACTCGACGCTATGTCTGGTAGAGGCGGAGGCCGACCTCGCGGCCGTGGTCGTGGTCGTGGCCGCGGCAGTGAACGCTCGCCGTCGCCTTCCACGCCGCCGGCTTCATCATCGTCGGAGATGGACGTGGAGCCGGACGTGCGGTTCGAGTTCGTCCTCGTCCTCAAGGGCGACCCGCGCGGCATCCGGAGGCTGTCGGACTCCTTCGCCGACTACGTCGCCGGCGACGATCGCCGCGCACGATGCATCTGCGGGAGGCTGCGTGCGGCTACTACCGGTGGATCGTCGACGTGATCTACGACGCGCGGCAAGATGTACCTCAACATCGGCTGGGAGAAGTTCGCGCGGCACCACCTCCAAGCCGGCTTCATCCTCTGTTCTCCTACTTCGGCGCAGGGACATGAGCGTCAAGGTCTTCGACGAGACGCGGTGCCGCCGGGACTACCACGGCGACAACACCGACGAGAGGACGACTAGTGTTGTTTCTTCGCAGCGAATACGTGCACGGAGGTCTCTGTCTGTTCTTCCTCGGTAGAACCAACAAGGGCACCGTCACCAGCTGGATTTTCCAGTTTAGGTGACTGGGTGTGCCTCGAGTGTTCTTTCTTAGCAGCGAACACAGGAAACCTTCGATGCACGGCCTAGTTAGGTTTAGTTTCTTTGCAAAATTTTATATTTGTGTCAACGACGGTTCAAACTATGTTTGTGGAAAACCACGTTCCCAATTATGTTTTCGTGTAAACCACGTTCCAAATTATGTATTAGTTTGTGAAAATTGAAATAAAAAAGCCAAAAAAAGTATTTTAAATGTTTGGGGGAGGCGTTTGGGGGACGCGGCTGGGGAGCGACATCCCCCAAAGGCGGCACGAACAAAACACGTCCCCCAAACGCTCAATCCGGCGCGGTTTGGGGGACGCTTTGGGGGACGCGGCTGGAGATGCTCTTAGCTACCTCGTGCAAGGAGCAAGGTCTCTTGTTCTTGAACTTCTTCATTTGAAGAAAATACAATATGGAAACAAAAGTTAAAATTAAAATTCAGTAGAAGTACTAACGTTTCAGAAACTCTAAGATAAGAGCATTTTCAGAGGTCGCTCCAGGGCGGTCTCTTTCTTCTTCCCCCTTCTAGTTCTCTCCACCTCTTTCTCCCTCAGATCTGGGCCGCTTGGCCCCTCCCCTCTCTCCTCCGGCGACTGCCGGCGTTGAGATTGGGTGAGGGACCCTTCCCGTGTACAGCAGTAGTTTAGGATTTGTTAGTTTGTGTCTCTATGGCGTTGGCTTGTTGCCTGGTTTGCTGCGTCGTACTCGTGCTTGCGAGCAGCACGGGAGGACCTTCGGCTCCCTTCTCTGGAGTTCTTCCGCGGTGGAAGGCGGATGGAGGTGGTGGATCTGATGTATGCGGCCTAAATAAGCTCGTTCTCGGTTCGCTCGTCTCAGGCGGCCATGGTGGTCGGAGAAGGCGAGTGGAGGATGCAAGATTCGACCCTGCCTGGTCTTGGCTTGGCCTTTCTCCTTGCTGCTTTCGTGGTGATGGCACAGGAAGAGAGGAGCGGCCAAGGTATTCATCTTCTCGTTGGGTCAGGAGCTACACCACGGCGGCGATCTGCGAGAGTTCCGGCGCGGGCTGCTGCCTCAGTCGTCGACGGGGCGACAGTGGTCGCTTGCCGGTCTTCGCGCTGCCGTATCTTCTGGTCGAAAGGCGACCATCTATTGATTTCCTCCCAGGCCGTTGTTGCCAAGATGGGAGGCTGGCCAGCTGCTGTACAAAGTCTGCGTCTCCCTCGTCCGCGTGGTGCTGGAGGAGAAGGCGCGGCGGTGCCATCGTCCCAAGTGGTAGCGTCCCCGGCGGTGGCGGCACCGGATTTGTGCATCGGTTGAAGAAAGGACTTGATCGCGTTTTACATTTTGTTGCTAGGGTCCTCTCTGCAAAATCCATGGACTGGACTGTAATCTTCGTTTCTTTGAGTCCTGAGCTGTACTTTACTCTTTGATCTAATGCAGCTCTATATGTTCAAAAAAAAAAAAAAAAACTCTAAGATATATCTGATATGTTAGAGCGGGGAAGTTGTACGGACATGTTAAATTTAAAGGAATCGCTAATAATTCTCAGTAGATTCCTGCAACGCATAACTTATACTGTTATTCATGCGCTTAAGTTGTATATGTTAAACCCTGAATTCATATAGGTTGGGTGAAATAACCTCGAACTCTAAATCTATGTCATTTGTACCCTGAACTAATCATGGTCTGAATCGAACCCTGAAACAGTTTGGCGCACGGCGAATAATAGTCTGAACTAGGATTCCAGGTTACTCTCAATAACACGTGGACCTAATTGTTAGAACCTTATTCCCAAATATATTTCCTCGCTTCCCTCTCGTTTCCACCTCACAACCATGGCGAGCTGAGGGCATCTTCACCGGGGCGACGCATTTTTGGTTTTCTGCCTTTTTGTGTCCGTTTGCGTCTGGATCCTCCTCCAACGGGGAGACGCATCCCGGTTTATTTTGTCCGTTGCGTCCGCAGAGACGCATTTGCTGCCCAAATATGCGCTAGCTTTGCGTCGGGGCGGACTGTCCGCGTGACCGCTTCTTGTCCGGATGTGTCCGGCTCTGTGCCAAAATGGTCCACACGCCAGTCACACTTTTCCCCCACCTACCTCGCTTTCCCTCTCTCTCCCGTTTCTCTCTTCTTCTCCTCTCTCCCCAAATCCTCCGATGAGATTCATCACAGATGAACCATGCTCGCAGCATCCAGCCGATGAGGCGACACATCCCAGCAGCCCACCAACGGCTCCTCCTCCTGGGGCGGCGCCGGTGGGAAGCGAGCTCCCTAGTCACTTGCTTCATCCATCGACAGGCATCAGAGTAAGTACTAGTCAGCAAGAACAGCAAACCAAGAACACAAGAACAGGAAGAACAGCTTCACTGTTCAACTTGCTCAATAACACCACAGAATCAAATCAAGCATCACAAGCCAGCAGGAGGAGCAGGGCAAGCTTCACACATCATCCAGAAGCAAACCCTCTACACCAACCACAAATCTTGGAGCTGGAGTGAGGTATACCAGAAAAGCATGAGCGAACCATGGTTTTGCTCATAATTAAGCATACTCATGCATCACAGAAGCAAAAGAGGGTAGAAACCCTATTGTATCATCATCTGGCTACTAAGCCTTTTGGTGCAAGCAAGTCAAAGAACAGCAAGAGGGAAATTACCCAAGGGAACATTGGCATGTCAACCAGATGACATACCAGAGAAATCCAACCTGGATTAATCTCTAACTAGCCACTCCAGATCATCTAGCCCCTAAAGCCTAGCAAGCCATCAGAATATAGACATTTATATGTCTATTTTCATTTCAACATCAATTATACTGGAAGCCCATGAATGACTACCAGTAATATTGCACAGTAGCATACAGAAGAGGTAGGAGCAACCTTTACTAGCATACCAAGCATTGCTAGGGTCACAACAACTACCTAGCCACACAGAAAAGCCAAAAGAGAAGCATATCATCACTCCAAGGAGTTCATGCATCACAGGAGGTGCCAACACATGTTGGTTTCCATCCAGATAGGGCATAGGATGCACCAGATCACTACTGCATCAGGTAGATCATGTCTGTTGTCAGAAATGGGAAGCCAAGCTTCACTGACAAGCATAGATAAATAAAAACCACACACCAGGCCACTGCATCATTACCCAGATGGGTTCAGAGTGAGCTAGGGTACCCAACAATTATTGGCATCCCTCTAGCTTCACTTAATCCATCTATATGATCATTACTGCTCAGCAGTTCACATCAATTATCCACTCAATCAACAAAGGCAACACAGATAATTGATATCAGTAAGTAAATCATGAAACAGACACTTGCAAATGATCCAGTGGATCACTGCAAGCAACAGCAAACACTTGATCAGGCAAAGCCTACACCAGCACAGATATGTATGTCACACAGACCCCAGAGGGAGCAGCAGATAAACACAGGCAGCTAGCAAGCACACAATCAACAAGCTAGTGGTGATCAATAGATCACCAGAGCCTGTTAGAGCATGCCAGGGCATGCTAGAATTAATCACTGGCATCACACAGGAAGCTATATGAATTAAACAGCCACAGATAATTAACAAATACTTTACAGATAACCAAATGGATGATTTATAATTGTATCCAGAAGCACATCAAATACATGATGTACCACTGGATCAAGCTAGACATGGATGGCACACACATATAATTAAGCCATAACAACAACCAGAGCCAGTAAGCAAGCAATTGATGTAATTGTAGCATGACCAGTAACAATTTAGCAAACCAGGAGCATTACAAGATGCTCATGAGCAAGCACATATGAACACACTTGAGCATCTGGCGAGCTTAGTAACAAGAACAGAGCCACAGAGAGGGAATTAAGCAAGAAAGGAAAGCATAGCAACCAATTAGATCAGGAATTCTTGCACAGAGACATGGCAGAGCATCACACAGCAGTAGCACACGCCTAGCGCAGCAGCACAGCAGAGCAGCAGCATACGCGCATACACAACGAGCTAGGCACAGTAGCAGAGCAAATGCACGGCAGGCATCTCCACGAAGAGGAGCAGCCACTACTAGAGCTAGAGGTTGAAGAAGAAGAGCAGACAAGAGAGAGAGGGAAAGGATGGAGCACTTACCGACGAAGCAAAGGAGAGCAGCCATGGCGGCACGGCGGCGCACGCCGGGCGAACGGCGGCACCAGGCCAAGCCAAGCCCAGCCGTCATCCCGCCGCAACGCCAGCGTCACCACGGCGGCGCCACGGCACCTGGAGCGTCGACGGCGACGAGATCGCCACGGCACTCCACGCCAGGAGACCAGAGGCGAAGGGGGCGAGTCGAGGAAGCAGCGAGCGTCAGATCGACGCGGACCATCAGGTCCGCCGTCGAGAGGCGGACCAGATCCGCAGCATCTCGCCGGCGGCGACGGCCGGAGATGGCCGGAACAATCCCGAGAAGACGGCGGCGACGCGAATCGCCAGAGAGGGTTAGGGTTAGGGTTCGGACACGCGCGAGAGAGAGAGGGAGAGAGTGAGGGGGTTGGGCCGGACCAGGTGGGTCGGCCAACCTAACCCGTTGGGCCACCTGACAGGTGGGCCCAAGGGGCAAAACTGTCTTTTCATAATTTCATTAAAAACCAGAAACTTTGAAATTAAAAAGAAAATTGATAAGAGCCCTAAAAAAATAATTAAAAAGATGAAAAATAATCAGCATAAAATTCTCTATTCAAATAAAATATCAAAGAGAATTTTTAAAGACAATTAGGAATAAGTCTTAATTTGAGGATTTAAATAACAATTAAATCACAAATATTATTTTCAATAATGAAAATAAGTCCATTAAATGCAATTGGACTTTAAAAACATCTTGACAATATTTCAAGATTGTATTTTACCCTAAATTAAGTATCTCCAAATTGTTCTTAGTATTAACCCTCACATGAAATAATAACGACATCGGAAGGGGGGAACAAACCCTAAAACTGGAATCATGCATAATTGCTTCTTTAACCATTGCCCTTATCGGACAATGATGCCATTTTTCAGAGACAGAGGACAAGGGTCAGTCCACACCATCCAACTGCAAAACTTTGCAGTGTTCAGGCAAGTTCATCACTTGCTCATGTCATTTGAGTATTTCTATCAAATTACTTGCAAAGTACTATGGTTATCACTATTGCATAAAAACCAAAACCACTATTTTCATAACTATGAATATGACTATGTGGTTGGCAATGGAACCATGGATTGTGTTGATATGGTGGAGGTTCCATTGCAAGGGTTTATATCCATCTAGGATTAAACAACAAATGTCGCCCAGTGATTCTTGTGCCGTAATAACCGTGTTAACCATAAGATCTGAAATGGGACGGACTAGTCAATCGTATTTCCACCTCTTGTACATCAACGGATGCGCTTACCGTAGCAGTTGTATCTTGCGGAGCAACTTGTGGGTGGGGATCCCACTCTAAGTCCCCACGGTTATGCTATGCATACCGTAGCGGTTGCGGCTTGCGGAACAACTTGAGGGTGGGGATCCCACTCTAATTCCCCACGGTAATGTGGTCTATGATGGGTTGCAGCTACCGGCGAAGGAGTTTGGTTCGATCCCAGACTGTTGTCGTGGTCGGGGTCCGTCCTTAAGTGGTGTAAGTGGACCGACGAGGACCCAGGGTCGGGGTTTGCAACAAAGGGTGGGTGTGCGAGGTAGCGGAGGATTGGCTATGACCTTATACGGGCCTCACACCGAAGGAAGTGTGGACGGGAAAGCTGCCCGGTTGGCACCAAGGTTAAGATCTCTTATGGGTAAAGCAACACACCTCTGCAGAGTGTAAAGAAGCGTGACTGTCACTCGTTCCGGGATATGGAACTGCGAACGCGCCGGAAAGGAGCTCCATGAAGTTCTAGTAAACCGGTGAAGGCTGACGGACATAGCTCTTTGAAATAAAAGCAATCTCTTGAAGAAATGTTTATCAAAACCTGCATTGGTATTAGACTTTCTGGTCTAATATCGTAGCTAGTGCATTAAACACCTCTTATCTATAATGAACTTGTTGAGTACGCTCGTACTCATCCCAATCTTAAATCCCTTGCTTAGATTGTCTGAATCGCCTGGAGGAGGACCACGACAACCCTGAAGGAGCCGAGATCATCGGCTATGAAGAACCAGACCTCTCTGGAGGTATTGAAGGCGTAGACTCGATAGTCTACAACCGGGGAGGCTTCCGGAGGAGATCAAGCCTAGAAGCATCAAGTAGTAGTAGTAGCCGAGCAGCCCGAACTCTTAATACTTAGCTGCTCGAGAGAATAAATGTACAACTTAATGAGACATCTATATTGTAAGCTAAGTTGGGTTCGCCTCGAACCCAGGAGTATTCCTCTTAGGACCCAAGAGGAGCTCCAAGACGATATGTGTATGATATTTGTAATATTAAATGAATGAGTTATGGACCTGCTATGTTCTGTTGTACTACTCTGAGGGATGTAATATTTGCGGAATGGTACTTCGTGAATGTTATATCAACGACTGGCATACTACAACATGCAGTGGTATGCAGGGTCACCACAGTTGGTATCAGAGCAAAAGCTTTGACCTTAGGTTGGAACCTAGTAAATGGGACTAAACGTTAGGAGTCAAATAGGACTAGTAAAGAATTCTCTAAAAATATGGTGTATATTCAATTGAAAATACAACAATCATATCTTTTAGTGTGATAATTCTTTATTATCTCTATTATGATGCATTATTACTAATCTTATAATCTTTCTATTTCTACAGCCAACATGGCAAGTTCACGTTCCGGACGAAACGTGAAAGTGATGGATTCCACACTGAGTGAATATGAAGGAGGACTTGCAGATATTCTACGCGCGATGTTACTTGAGTTTGGGTGTGATCCCCAGATTCAAGTAAAGAAATACATGTACTACGATGGTACTGTATTGGCCAAGTGTAGGGTAGGACTGCGACTTCCCGAATCTTTGGGAATGAGCGTAGTAATGCCAGCAGGTGAAGCCAGAACTATCAACACAGCCTACCATATAGCCGTTATGAGAGCCATAACCGATATTCGGGAGCATAAGACGAAAGAGCTTATGGGTTCCGAATTCACCCACATTCCTCATATGCAGGAGGAAGAGGATCCTATGCTCAACCACTACAAATATGCCAAACGCAAACCAATAGCAGCTGCAAAATACATGGATAATAGCCGCAACTTACTATCATTGCTCTTTCAATTGAATCATCATTTGACGGGAGCAATTGATACAATGCTAGAGGAGTTTATTGAACCCAAGGAGGAGACTAGGGGGAAAGAACCTATGGAGAATGTGGTGCACACACCAGTTTACTCAGCTGGTGACTACATTAGTATTGATCCTCTTGAAAGAGAAACTACACCCGTTACACCTGGGAACTATCTTGGTAGTTCCTATGGGGGATATGAGGGTGGAGAGGAATCCGGAAACAATCAGCGTTCCGAGACTCCTATAGAAAACTCCACGGGTTGGCGTTGGGGATCTGATACTGGAACTCATAGTACTTCAGTGTATTATGACGGAGAGATGAATGAGGACGCCACAACCCAGAACCAGAGTTATACTAGTAATGGAGGAGTTGATGGAGGGTATCCGACACAGGTTGAGTCGGATACAAATGTTGGAAATACCTATGGTGGAGCTACAGGGGAGTACACCCGATGGGTGGACTATGATGCACTTAACGATCAGTTTGTGAACACTGATTTCTCCCTAGGATCATCATCTGATTCGGACTACCAGCCGACGGGGAGACCTTATGTTCCAGGGTCTATCAGGAGGACGACACGTTCGACCGGATGGAAGCCTGGGATGTACCGGGAGTGAAGATCGACTAGAGTCCACCAAGGAAGGCGGGACTACAATGCACAAGTACCACGTGTATTGTAGTGTGTAATATTTGTAGAAATTTGTACATATACTTTAATAAGTGAGTTTGCATACTCACATCGACTTGAGTATTGTAATAAGACCACTTAAGTATGTATATACATGGTATATGTTTTGTATGATTTGGATTTGCTTCTTGATTTCCATTGCGTGACTAGTTTTGTGCACAAAGTTGAGCTCAGAAAACTTGCGCATGGAGTAATTATGAGTATCATCTTGTGTTGCAGAACTAGGGGGTTATGTCGGGAGCGATAGGAGAGGAGACCGAAGCGCAGCGCATGGAGCGCGAAGTGAAGCAAAAGGAAGAGGCTGATGAAGCAGCCAGGAATCAGTTTCCACCACCACCACCACCCATGACGCAGCAAAATTTCATTCAGTACATGCAGATGGTGGAGGAGAGACAACGTATAACGTTGGAGCAGCAGAATAAATTCTTCCAGGAGTTGCTGCGCGAACGGGTGGAGAGACCCGAGAATCGGGAGTCACCTTAGCAGACTTCCAGACACCAAGCCTATATCTTTCGCATACGCGCCCGAACCAATGGACGCGGAAGACGGCTTATGGACACCGAGCGAAAGCTCAACACTGTTGGTTGCAACGACCAGGAGAAGGTCCGATATGCTACACACTTGTTGTGTGGACCTGCCGCATCATGGTGGGACAACATCGTAGCCGTTTATCCGGCTGGGAAAGTATTCACCTGGGAGGAGTTCGCGAGGAAGTTCAGGGAATCCAATGTCCCTGAAAGTATTGTGGAACTGAAGCGTCGAGAATTTGAAAGTCTCGAGCAGAAGGACAAGGCCATCCTGACTTATGTCAGGGAATTCTCAAAGTTGTCCCGGTATGCTGTTGAAGAAGTCAACACCGAGGACAAGAAAAAGAAGAGGTTTTTGAGGGGGTTAAGTCCCCAGTTCAAGGTACAGCTCCGGATGATGAGAGCGACGGAGTTCCAAGAGTTGGTGGATGCAGCCATCACTCTTGAAGATGACTTTAAACAGCTGCAGGAGGAAAAGAGGAAAAAGGCCAAGTTTGAGCCTAAGAGGTTTTCCAGTAACAAGCCCAACACCAGCTTGAATTTCAAGCCAAGGTACAACAACAACAACAACAACAACAACAGCAACTACTACAGTAGCAGGAGGAACCAAGCGTTTCAAACTGCAAATCAAATAGTTTGTCGCATCTGCGGGTTTAAAGGACATACCTCAAAGGATTGTCGTAAACCCAGAATCATTTGCTTCGGGTGTCGTCAGGAGGGGCACATGATGAAGGATTGCCCCAATAAGAAGAATGGAGGAGGTCAGTCAGGAGGAGGAGCCGAGGAGGAAATAACGGAGGGAATTGGAAGAACAAGAAACCCTTCGGCAAGCTGAACTGCACTAGCCTGGAGGAGGTGGTCAACTCCGATCAGGCAGTGATAGGTACGCTCCAGATACTCACTCATCCTGGCAAAGTACTTTTTGATACTGGTGCAACTACATCATTCATTTCTCAGCAATTCATCATCAAACATGGGATTAGTTGCACTAAGTTAGATACACCCATAACCATACTTTCTGCGGGGGGAACCATAGTAGTAACCCATACCAAACAAAAACAAGTCATCATGATCAATAAGTGCGCGTTTGACGCAGACCTGTTCATTTTACCGATGAAGGACATTGATGTCATTCTTGGTATGAACTGGTTAGAAGCTAATGGAGCATTGATCGACTGTGTGAACAAGACGGTGTCTCTGAAAAGCCCCGATGGAAGTAGAATGATCTACCAAGGAGACAAGCATACACAGATCGAAGTTGAGCTACAGCTGAACAGTATGAAGGAGGTGAAGTTGGAAGATATACCTGTAGTAAATGAATTCCAGGATGTATTTCCTAAGGAATTACCTGGAATGCCACCAGATAGGGAGATAGAATTCACTATCGACCTAATTCCAGGAACAGCTCCGATTGCTAAAGCACCATATAAGATGGGGCCTAAGGAGTTGAAAGAACTTAAGGAGCAATTGGATGACTTGGAACAAAAAGGATTCATACAAGAGAGTGTTTCACCATGGGGATCACCTATGATCTTCGTAGATAAAAGAGATGGAGGAAGAAGGATGTGCGGAGACTACAGGAATTTGAACAATGTCACAATCAAGAACAAGTACCCACTTCCAAGAATACAAGATCTATTCGATCAAGTTAGAGGTGCGGGAGTCTTTTCCAAAATTGATCTAAGATCCGGTTATCACCAGATAAAGATCAAGAAGGAAGACGTTCCGAAAACCGCCTTTGTTTCAAGGTATGGACATCATGAATACCTTGTAGTGCCTTTTGGATTAACCAATGCCCCAGCAATTTTCATGAATCTCATGAATAAGATTTTCATGCCATATCTAGACAAGTTTGTCATCGTATTCATTGATGATATCTTGATCTATTCCAAAGACAAGGCCGAACATGCTGAACATCTGAGGTTAGTGTTGCAAACACTAAGAGAACATCAACTCTATGCCAAATTCAGCAAGTGTGAATTTTGGCTAGATCAAGTGGAATTTCTTGGTCATGTCATTAGCAAAGATGGAATCGCTGTTAACCCGAGCAAGGTAGCAGCAGTTCTAGAATGGGAAGCACCCAAGACTGTCAAGGAAATCCGAGGATTCCTAGGAATGGCAGGCTACTATCGGAGATTCATTGAAGGATTCTCCAAGATAGCAGGACCAATGACGAAGCTGTTAAGAAAGAACACACCATTCGTGTGGTCAGAGGAGTGTGAGAAAAGTTTTCAAACTCTGAAAGAGAAACTCACCACAGCACCGGTGTTAGCAGTTCCTGAAGTTGGCTAGGATTACACCGTGTACTGTGACGCATCCAAGCATGGATTAGGTTGCGTACTCATGCAAGATCGGAAGGTAATATCCTATGGATCGAGGCAACTCAGACCTCATGAAGTGAATTATCCAACACATGACTTGGAATTAGCAGCAGTTGTATTTGCACTCAAAACTTGGAGACATTTTCTCTATGGAGCCAAGTGTGAGCTCTATACAGATCATAAGAGTCTCAAATACTTCTTCACTCAGAAGGAACTCAATATGAGGCAGAAAAGATGGCTTGAACTAATCAAGAATTATGATTTGACCATCAATTACACTCCAGGAAAGGCCAATGTTGTAGCAGATGCCTTGAGTAGGAAGAGCACCGGAGGAGTGGAACAAGAGATATCACCAGAGTTGAGGAAGGAAATAAGTCAAGCCCAGATACAACTTTGGGAGAAAGAAGCTCATGAAGGACTATCGGCTTTACAAGTGGCCGATGAACTAAATGTCAACCTGAAGAATGAGATAATGATGGGTCAGCTGGACGATCCATTCATTGTGTAGGAGATGAGAAGAATAGATGAGGGAAGACCATCAGAATCTCACCGCGGAGAATCGGGATCATTATGGTTTCAAAAGAGAATTTGTGTTCCGGATATTGCTGAAATTAAGGAAGTAATACTCTGGAAAGCCCATCAAACACCATATTCCATTCACCCGGGTAGTACAAAGATGTATATGGATCTAAAGGAGTTATTCTGGTGGAACAATATGAAGCGAGAAATAGCACAATACGTGGTGGAATGCCATACCTGCCAAAGAGTGAAGGCTGAACACCAGAGTCCGGCAGGGAAGTTACAACCTTTACCCATTCCAGAATGGAAATGGGAGGAGATAGGAATGGATTTCATCACCGGACTACCCATGACCAATAAAAAGAAGGACATGATATGGGTAATCGTGGACCGGTTGACGAAAAGTGCACACTTCTTAGCGGTAAATCAGCAAGATAAAGGAGAGAAACTCATCGATCTTTACATCAAAGAGATCGTGAGTAAACATGGAGTGCCCAAGAAGATCGTGTCGGATCGAGGATCCGTATTCACATCAGCATTTTGGAAGCAACTACACGAAGCTTTAGGATCCAAGTTGGACTATAGTACGCCTATCATCCTCAGACAGGTGGACAAACCGAGAGAACTAACCAGATCTTAGAGGATATGCTTAGGGCTTGTGCCCTAGACTTCGGAGGATCATGGGAGGAGCACTTACCACTAGCAGAGTTTTCATACAATAACAGCTATCAAAGCAGCATCAAGATGGCACCGTTTGAAGCTCTGTATGGAAGAAAGTGTAGATCACCGATATGTTGGTATGAAGCCGGAGCAAGCAAAGAGTTCAATCCTGATTATGTCAAGGAAAAGCAACAAATAATTGACATTATCAGAGATAGGTTGAAGATAGCCCAAAGTCGGCAAAAGAGTTACGCCGATCAGAAGCGAAGAACATGGGAACCACAAGTTGGAGACATGGTATATCTCAAGGTGAGCCCGATGAAAGGACTTCAGAGATTTGGAGTGAAGGGAAAGTTAAGTCCTAGATACATCGGACCTTTCAAGATTCTGAGTCAAAACCGAGGGTTAGCCTTCGAATTGGAACTACCGGGAAGGTTATCTCAGGTTCACAACGTATTCCATGTGTCGCAACTCAGAAAGTGTTTAAAGACCCCAGATGAACCAGTATCACATGAAGAGCTCGAGTTGCAACCAGATTTGACTTACATCGAGAAGCCAGTGAAGATTCTCGAAGAGAACTGGAAACAACTCAGGAATAGAGCTATAAAGTACTGCAAGATACAATGGAAGCATCATCCCGAGAGGGAAGCCACCTGGGAAAAAGAAGAAGACCTGAGGAAAACATACCCCGAACTCTTCAGGTATTACCACCACAACTTCGGGACGAAGTTTTCTTTAAGGGGGAAAGGCTGTAATGTCCCACGTTTAGAGGCGATCGAGGGGTAGATTTTAGAATGGGATGTGCATTGCATTGTAATTTACGGGGAAATTTCGCGCTTTTAAAACAAAACTGCATCGAAGGGGGACAGGTTTCTCTCTCGACACCTTACAGGGTTAGGGTTTCGAGAGTGCGATGAACTTGTTACTACTTATCTAAATTAGGGTTTTGAGAAGAGAGAAGTGATATTGCATTGAAATCTTAAGTTGCATGCTTGAATTCTAAATTAAGTTGTATGATTGAATTCAAACCAAATTTGAATTTGAATTTCAAATTCAAACATCAAAGGGTTATCACATAATTCAAACTTGAGATAATTTAATAAACAATTATCATTAATCAAGATTATAAGTAATACAACAATTACATAAAGCTCATTAAGGAAAAACTTGGGCTTTATTGATAATCACACACATAATACAATGTCATTACAATATCCAGAATAGATAAATGAATTTACAACACATTACATGAAATGAATAAATGAGATAAGAAAAAGGAAAATTACAAGGAATTCAAATGACCTAAACTACATTGTTGATCTTCATGAATTCTTTGATCAAGATGATCTTGAGTTTCATCTTGATCATCTCCAAGTTCCCTGCACACACACACAAACACAACAAACAGAGCATTATGCCAAGTGGCATTGCCACTTGGCAGGTTAGCAAATAAAATGAGATGGAATGGATATGAACAAGGTTCAGCCGAGCTGATCCTCTCACCAGCTCAAGTCCCAAGCTTGTACACTCACACACACAGGCTGCACACACAGCATGTGTGCATGCAGCACACACACACAGTGAGTCACCAGGGTGAGAGGGGGTGCTGTCGACCAGAGAAGCAATGGCTGGCCATATATAAACTTTTCACAGCCAAAACCCTAGTCACTTGCTTCATCCATCGACAGGCATCAGAGTAAGTACTAGTCAGCAAGAACAACAAACCAAGAACACAAGAACAGGAAGAACAGCTTCACTGTTCAACTTGCTCAATAACACCACAGAATCAAATCAAGCATCACAAGCCAGCAGGAGGAGCAGGGCAAGCTTCACACATCATCCAGAAGCAAACCCTCTACACCAACCACAAATCTTGGAGCTGGAGTGAGGTATACCAGAAAAGCATGAGCAATCCATGGTTTTGCTCATAATTAAGCATACTCATGCATCACAGAAGCAAAAGAGGGTAGAAACCCTATTGTATCATCATCTGGCTACTAAGCCTTTTGGTGCAAGCAAGTCAAAGAACAGCAAGAGGGAAATTACCCAAGGGAACATTGGCATGTCAACCAGATGACATACCAGAGAAATCCAACCTGGATTAATCTCTAACTAGCCACTCCAGATCATCTAGCCCCTAAAGCCTAGCAAGCCATCAGAATATAGACATTTATATGTCTATTTTCATTTCAACATCAATTATACTGGAAGCCCATGAATGACTACCAGTAATATTGCACAGTAGCATACAGAAGAGGTAGGAGCAACCTTTACTAGCATACCAAGCATTGCTAGGGTCACAACAACTACCTAGCCACACAGAAAAGCCAAAAGAGAAGCATATCATCACTCCAAGGAGTTCATGCATCACAGGAGGTGCCAACACATGTTGGTTTCCATCCAGATAGGGCATAGGATGCACCAGATCACTACTGCATCAGGTAGATCATGTCTGTTGTCAGAAATGGGAAGCCAAGCTTCACTGACAAGCATAGATAAATAAAAACCACACACCAGGCCACTGCATCATTACCCAGATGGGTTCAGAGTGAGCTAGGGTACCCAACAATTATTGGCATCCCTCTAGCTTCACTTAATCCATCTATATGATCATTACTGCTCAGCAGTTCACATCAATTATCCACTCAATCAACAAAGGCAACACAGATAATTGATATCAGTAAGTAAATCATGAAACAGACACTTGCAAATGATCCAGTGGATCACTGCAAGCAACAGCAAACACTTGATCACGCAAAGCCTACACCAGCACAGATATGTATGTCACACAGACCCCAGAGGGAGCAGCAGATAAACACAGGCAGCTAGCAAGCACACAATCAACAAGCTAGTGGTGATCAATAGATCACCAGAGCCTGTTAGAGCATGCCAGGGCATGCTAGAATTAATCACTGGCATCACACAAGAAGCTATATGAATTAAACAACCATAGATAATTAACAAATACTTTACAGATAACCAAATGGACGATTTATAATTGTATCCAGAAGCACATCAAATACATGATGTACCACTGGATCAAGCTAGACATGGATGGCACACACATATAATTAAGCCATAACAACAACCAGAGCCAGTAAGCAAGCAATTGATGTAATTGTAGCATGACCAGTAACAATTTAGCAAACCAGGAGCATTACAAGATGCTCATGAGCAAGCACATATGAACACACTTGAGCATCTGGCGAGCTTAGTAACAAGAACAGAGCCACAGAGAGGGAATTAAGCAAGAAAGGAAAGCATAGCAACCAATTAGATCAGGAATTCTTGCACAGAGACATGGCAGAGCATCACACAGCAGTAGCACATGCCTAGCGCAGCAGCACAACAGAGCAGCAGCATACGCGCATACACAACGAGCTAGGCACAGTAGCAGAGCAAATGCACGGCAGGAATCTCCACGAAGAGGAGCAGCCATGACTAGAGCTAGAGGTTGAAGAAGAAGAGCAGACAAGAGAGAGAGGGAAAGGATGGAGCACTTACCGGCGAAGCAAAGGAGAGCAGCCATGGCGGCACGGCGGCGCACGCCGGCGAACGGTGGCACCAGGCCAAGCCAAGCCTAGCCGTCATCCCGCCGCAACGCCGCATCACCACGGCGGCCACGGCACTGCAGCGTCGACGGCGACGAGATCGCCACGGCACTCCACGCCAGGAGACCAGAGGCGAAGGGGGCGAGTCAAGGAAGTAGCGAGCGTCAGATCGACGCGAACCATCAGGTCCGCCGTCGAGAGGCGGACCAGATCCGCAGCATCTCGCCGGCGGCGACGGCCGAAGATGGCCGGAACAATCCCGAGAAGACGGCGGCGACGCGAATCGCCAGAGAGGGTTAGGGTTAGGGTTCGGACACGCGCGAGAGAGAGAGGGAGAGAGTGAGGGGGTTGGGCCGGACCAGGTGGGTCGGCCAACCTAACCCGTTGGGCCACCTGACAGGTGGGCCCAAGGGGCAAAACTGTCTTTTCATAATTTCATTAAAAACCAGAAACTTTGAAATTAAAAAGAAAATTGATAAGAGCTCTAAAAAAATAATTAAAAAGATGAAAAATAATCAGCATAAAATTCTCTATTCAAATAAAATATCAAAGAGAATTTTTAAAGACAATTAGGAATAAGTCTTAATTTGAGGATTTAAATAACAGTTAAATCACAAATATTATTTTCAATAATGAAAATAAGTCCATTAAATGCAATTGGACTTTAAAAACATCTTGACAATATTTCAAGATTGTATTTTACCCTAAATTAAGTATCTCCAAATTGTTCTTAGTATTAACCCTCACATGAAATAATAACGACATCGGAAGGGGGGAACAAACCCTAAAACTGGAATCATGCATAATTGCTTCTTTAACCATTGCCCTTATCGGACAATGATGCCATTTTTCAGAGACAGAGGACAAGGGTCAGTCCACACCATCCAACTGCAAAACTTTGCAGTGTTCGGCAAGTTCATCACTTGCTCATGTCATTTGAGTATTTCTATCAAATTACTTGCAAAGTACTATGGTTATCACTATTGCATAAAAACCAAAACCACTATTTTCATAACTATGAATATGACTATGTGGTTGGCAATGGAACCATGGATTGTGTTGATATGGTGGAGGTTCCATTGCAAGGGTTTATATCCAGCTAGGATTAAACAACGAATGTCGCCAGATTCTTGTGCCGTAATAACCGTGTTAACCATAAGATCTGAAATGGGACGGACTAGTCAATCGTATTTCCACCTCTTGTACATCAACGGATGCGCTTACCGTAGCAGTTGTATCTTGCGGAGCAACTTGTGGGTGGGGATCCCACTCTAAGTCCCCACGGTTATGCTATGCATACCGTAGCGGTTGCGGCTTGCGGAACAACTTGAGGGTGGGGATCCCACTCTAATTCCCCACGGTAATGTGGTCTATGATGGGTTGCAGCTACCGGCGAAGGAGTTTGGTTCGATCCCAGACTGTTGTCGTGGTCGGGGTCCGTCCTTAAGTGGTGTAAGTGGACCGACGAGGACCCAGGGTCGGGGTTTGCAACAAAGGGTGGGTGCGAGGTAGCGGAGGAATATGATTGGCTATGACCTTATACCGGGCCTCACACCAAAGGAAGTGTGGACGGGCTGCCCGGTTGGCACCAAGGTTAAGATCTCTTATGGGTAAAGCAACACACCTCTGCAGAGTGTAAGAACTGTGACTGTCACTCCCTGTTCCGGGATATGGAACTGCGAACGCGGCCGGAAAGGAGCTCCATGAAGTTCTAGTAAACCGGTGAAGGCTGACGGACATAGCTCTTTGAAATAAAAGCAATCTCTTGAAGAAATGTTTATCAAAACCTGCATTGGTATTAGACTTTCTGGTCTAATATCGTAGCTAGTGCATTAAACACCTCTTATCTATAATGAACTTGTTGAGTACGCTCGTACTCATCCCAATCTTAAATCCCTTGCTTAGATTGTCTGAATCGCCTGGAGGAGGACCACGACAACCCTGAAGGAGCCGAGATCATCGGCTATGAAGAACCAGACCTCTCTGGAGGTATTGAAGGCGTAGACTACCTGATAGTCTACGGAACCGGGGAGGCTTCCGGAGGAGATCAAGCCTAGAAGCATCAAGTAGTAGTAGTAGCCGAGCAGCCCGAACTCTTAATACTTAGCTGCTCGAGAGAATAAATGTACAACTTAATGAGACATCTATATTGTAAGCTAAGTTGGGTTCGCCTCGAACCCAGGAGTATTCCTCTTAGGACCCAAGAGGAGCTCCAAGACGATATGTGTATGATATTTGTAATATTAAATGAATGAGTTATGGACCTGCTATGTTCTGTTGTACTACTCTGAGGGATGTAATATTTGCGGAATGGTACTTCGTGAATGTTATATCAACGTGACATACTACAACATGCGTGGTATGCAGGGTCACCACAGTTGGTATCAGAGCAAAAGCTTTGACCTTAGGTTGGAACCTAGTAAATGGGACTAAACGTTAGGAGTCAAATAGGACTAGTAAAGAATTCTCTAAAAATATGGTGTATATTCAATTGAAAATACAACAATCATATCTTTTAGTGTGATAATTCTTTATTATCTCTATTATGATGCATTATTACTAATCTTATAATCTTTCTATTTCTACAGCCAACATGGCAAGTTCACGTTCCGGACGAAACGTGAAAGTGATGGATTCCACACTGAGTGAATATGAAGGAGGACTTGCAGATATTCTACGCGCGATGTTACTTGAGTTTGGGTGTGATCCCCAGATTCAAGTAAAGAAATACATGTACTACGATGGTACTGTATTGGCCAAGTGTAGGGTAGGACTGCGACTTCCCGAATCTTTGGGAATGAGCGTAGTAATGCCAGCAGGTGAAGCCAGAACTATCAACACAGCCTACCATATAGCCGTTATGAGAGCCATAACCGATATTCGGGAGCATAAGACGAAAGAGCTTATGGGTTCCGAATTCACCCACATTCCTCATATGCAGGAGGAAGAGGATCCTATGCTCAACCACTACAAATATGCCAAACGCAAACCAATAGCAGCTGCAAAATACATGGATAATAGCCGCAACTTACTATCATTGCTCTTTCAATTGAATCATCATTTGACGGGAGCAATTGATACAATGCTAGAGGAGTTTATTGAACCCAAGGAGGAGACTAGGGGGAAAGAACCTATGGAGAATGTGGTGCACACACCAGTTTACTCAGCTGGTGACTACATTAGTATTGATCCTCTTGAAAGAGAAACTACACCCGTTACACCTGGGAACTATCTTGGTAGTTCCTATGGGGGATATGAGGGTGGAGAGGAATCCGGAAACAATCAGCGTTCCGAGACTCCTATAGAAAACTCCACGGGTTGGCGTTGGGGATCTGATACTGGAACTCATAGTACTTCAGTGTATTATGACGGAGAGATGAATGAGGACGCCACAACCCAGAACCAGAGTTATCCTAGTAATGGAGGAGTTGATGGAGGGTATCCGACACAGGTTGAGTCGGATACAAATGTTGGAAATACCTATGGTGGAGCTACAGGGGAGTACACCCGATGGGTGGACTATGATGCACTTAACGATCAGTTTGTGAACACTGATTTCTCCCTAGGATCATCATCTGATTCTGACTACCAGCCAACGGGGAGACCTTATGTTCCAGGGTCTATCAGGAGGACGACACGTTCGACCGGATGGAAGCCTGGGATGTACCGGGAGTGAAGATCGACTAGAGTCCACCAAGGAAGGCGGGACTACAATACACAAGTACCACGTGTATTGTAGTGTGTAATATTTGTAGAAATTTGTACATATACTTTAATAAGTGAGTTTGCATACTCACATCGACTTGAGTATTGTAATAAGACCACTTAAGTATGTATATACATGGTATATGTTTTGTATGATTTGGATTTGCTTCTTGATTTCCATTGCGTGACTAGTTTTGTGCACAAAGTTGAGCTCAGAAAACTTGCGCATGGAGTAATTATGAGTATCATCTTGTGTTGCAGAACTAGGGGGTTATGTCGGGAGCGATAGGAGAGGAGACCGAAGCGCAGCGCATGGAGCGCGAAGTGAAGCAAAAGGAAGAGGCTGATGAAGCAGCCAGGAATCAGTTTCCACCACCACCACCACCACCCATGACGCAGCAAAATTTCATTCAGTACATGCAGATGGTGGAGGAGAGACAACGTATAACGTTGGAGCAGCAGAATAAATTCTTCCAGGAGTTGCTGCAGCAGAACAGGGTGGAGAGACCCGAGAATCAGGGAGTCACCTTAGCAGACTTCCAGAACACCAAGCCTATATCTTTCGCATACGCGCCCGAACCAATGGACGCGGAAGACTGGCTTATGGACACCGAGCGAAAGCTCAACACTGTTGGTTGCAACGACCAGGAGAAGGTCCGATATGCTACACACTTGTTGTGTGGACCTGCCGCATCATGGTGGGACAACATCGTAGCCGTTTATCCGGCTGGAAAGTATTCACTGGGAGGAGTTCGCGAGGAAGTTCAGGGAATCAATGTCCCTGAAAGTATTGTGGAGCGAAGCGTCGAGAATTTGAAAGTCTCGAGCGGAAGGACAAGGCCATCGACTTATGTCGGGAATTCTCAAGTTGTCCCGGTATGCTGTTGAAGAAGTCAACACCGAGGACAAGAAAAAGAAGAGGTTTTTGAGGGGGTTAAGTCCCCAGTTCAAGGTCTGACTCAGGATGATGAGAGCGACGGAGTTCCAAGAGTTGGTGGATGCAGCCATCACTCTTGAAGATGACTTTAAACAACTGCAGGAGGAAAAGAGGAAAAAGGCCAAGTTTGAGCCTAAGAGGTTTTCCAGTAACAAGCCCAACACCAGCTTGAATTTCAAGCCAAGGTACAACAACAACAACAACAACAACAACAGCAACTACTACAGTAGCAGGAGGAACCAAGCGTTTCAAACTGCAAATCAAATAGTTTGTCGCATCTGCGGGTTTAAAGGACATACCTCAAAGGATTGTCGTAAACCCAGAATCATTTGCTTCGGGTGTCGTCAGGAGGGGCACATGATGAAGGATTGCCCCAATAAGAAGAATGGAGGAGGTCAGTCTGGAGGAGGAGGAAGCCGAGGAGGAAATAACGGAGGGAATTGGAAGAACAAGAAACCCTTCGGCAAGCTGAACTGCACTAGCCTGGAGGAGGTGGTCAACTCCGATCAGGCAGTGATAGGTACGCTCCAGATACTCACTCATCCTGGCAAAGTACTTTTTGATACGGTGCAACTACATCATTCATTTCTCAGCAATTCATCATCAAACATGGGATTAGTTGCACTAAGTTAGATACACCCATAACCATACTTTCTGCGGGGGGAACGATAGTAGTAACCCATACCAAACAAAAACAAGTCATCATGATCAATAAGTGCGCGTTTGACGCAGACCTGTTCATTTTACCGATGAAGGACATTGATGTCATTCTTGGTATGAACTGGTTAGAAGCTAATGGAGCATTGATCGACTGTGTGAACAAGACGGTGTCTCTGAAAAGCCCCGATGGAAGTAGAATGATCTACCAAGGAGACAAGCATACACAGATCGAAGTTGAGCTACAGCTGAACAGTATGAAGGAGGTGAAGTTGGAAGATATACCTGTAGTAAATGAATTCCAGGATGTATTTCCTAAGGAATTACCTGGAATGCCACCAGATAGGGAGATAGAATTCACTATCGACCTAATTCCAGGAACAGCTCCGATTGCTAAAGCACCATATAAGATGGGGCCTAAGGAGTTGAAAGAACTTAAGGAGCAATTGGATGACTTGGAACAAAAAGGATTCATACAAGAGAGTGTTTCACCATGGGGATCACCTATGATCTTCGTAGATAAAAGAGATGGAGGAAGAAGGATGTGCGGAGACTACAGGAATTTGAACAATGTCACAATCAAGAACAAGTACCCACTTCCAAGAATACAAGATCTATTCGATCAAGTTAGAGGTGCGGGAGTCTTTTCCAAAATTGATCTAAGATCCGGTTATCACCAGATAAAGATCAAGAAGGAAGACGTTCCGAAAACCGCCTTTGTTTCAAGGTATGGACATCATGAATACCTTGTAGTGCCTTTTGGATTAACCAATGCCCCAGCAATTTTCATGAATCTCATGAATAAGATTTTCATGCCATATCTAGACAAGTTTGTCATCGTATTCATTGATGATATCTTGATCTATTCCAAAGACAAGGCCGAACATGCTGAACATCTGAGGTTAGTGTTGCAAACACTAAGAGAACATCAACTCTATGCCAAATTCAGCAAGTGTGAATTTTGGCTAGATCAAGTGGAATTTCTTGGTCATGTCATTAGCAAAGATGGAATCGCTGTTAACCCGAGCAAGGTAGCAGCAGTTCTAGAATGGGAAGCACCCAAGACTGTCAAGGAAATCCGAGGATTCCTAGGAATGGCAGGATACTATCGGAGATTCATTGAAGGATTCTCCAAGATAGCAGGACCAATGACGAAGCTGTTAAGAAAGAACACACCATTCGTGTGGTCAGAGGAGTGTGAGAAAAGTTTTCAAACTCTGAAAGAGAAACTCACCACACACCGGTGTTAGCAGTTGAAGTTGGCTAGGATTACACCGTGTACTGTGACGCATCCAAGCATGGATTAGGTTGCGTACTCATGCAAGATCGGAAGGTAATATCCTATGGATCGAGGCAACTCAGACCTCATGAAGTGAATTATCCAACACATGACTTGGAATTAGCAGCAGTTGTATTTGCACTCAAAACTTGGAGACATTTTCTCTATGGAGCCAAGTGTGAGCTCTATACAGATCATAAGAGTCTCAAATACTTCTTCACTCAGAAGGAACTCAATATGAGGCAGAAAAGATGGCTTGAACTAATCAAGGATTATGATTTGACCATCAATTACACTCCAGGAAAGGCCAATGTTGTAGCAGATGCCTTGAGTAGGAAGAGCACCGGAGGAGTGGAACAAGAGATATCACCAGAGTTGAGGAAGGAAATAAGTCAAGCCCAGATACAACTTTGGGAGAAAGAAGCTCATGAAGGACTATCGGCTTTACAAGTGGCCGATGAACTAAATGTCAACCTGAAGAATGAGATAATGATGGGTCAGCTGGACGATCCATTCATTGTGAGGAGATGAGAAGAATAGATGAGGGAAGACCATCAGAATTTCACCGCGGAGAATCAGGATCATTATGGTTTCAAAAGAGAATTTGTGTTCCGGATATTGCTGAAATTAAGGAAGTAATACTCTGGAAAGCCCACCAAACACCATATTCCATTCACCCGGGTAGTACAAAGATGTATATGGATCTAAAGGAGTTATTCTGGTGGAACAATATGAAGCGAGAAATAGCACAATACGTGGTGGAATGCCATACCTGCCAAAGAGTGAAGGCTGAACACCAGAGTCCGGCAGGAAAGTTACAACCTTTACCCATTCCAGAATGGAAATGGGAGGAGATAGGAATGGATTTCATCACCGGACTACCCATGACCAATAAAAAGAAGGACATGATATGGGTAATCGTGGACCGGTTGACGAAAAGTGCACACTTCTTAGCGGTAAATCAGCAAGATAAAGGAGAGAAACTCATCGATCTTTACATCAAAGAGATCGTGAGTAAACATGGAGTGCCCAAGAAGATCGTGTCGGATCGAGGATCCGTATTCACATCAGCATTTTGGAAGCAACTACACGAAGCTTTAGGATCCAAGTTGGACTATAGTACTGCCTATCATCCTCAGACAGGTGGACAAACCGAGAGAACTAACCAGATCTTAGAGGATATGCTTAGGGCTTGTGCCCTAGACTTCGGAGGATCATGGGAGGAGCACTTACCACTAGCAGAGTTTTCATACAATAACAGCTATCAAAGCAGCATCAAGATGGCACCGTTTGAAGCTCTGTATGGAAGAAAGTGTAGATCACCGATATGTTGGTATGAAGCCGGAGCAAGCAAAGAGTTCAATCCTGATTATGTCAAGGAAAAGCAACAAATAATTGACATTATCAGAGATAGGTTGAAGATAGCCCAAAGTCGGCAAAAGAGTTACGCCGATCAGAAGAAAGAACATGGGAACCACAAGTTGGAGACATGGTATATCTCAAGGTGAGCCCGATGAAAGGACTTCAGAGATTTGGAGTGAAGGGAAAGTTAAGTCCTAGATACATCGGACCTTTCAAGATTCTGAGTCAAAACCGAGGGTTAGCCTTCGAATTGGAACTACCGGGAAGGTTATCTCAGGTTCACAACGTATTCCATGTGTCGCAACTCAGAAAGTGTTTAAAGACCCCAGATGAACCAGTATCACATGAAGAGCTCGAGTTGCAACCAGATTTGACTTACATCGAGAAGCCAGCGAAGATTCTCGAGGAGAACTGGAAACAACTCAGGAATAGAGCTATAAAGTACTGCAAGATACAATGGAAGCATCATCCCGAGAGGGAAGCCACCTGGGAAAAAGAAGAAGACTGAGGAAAACATACGAACTCTTCAGGTATTACCACCACAACTTCGGGACGAAGTTTTCTTTAAGGGGGAAAGGCTGTAATGTCCCACGTTTAGAGGCGATCGAGGGGTAGATTTTAGAATGGGATGTGCATTGCATTGTAATTTACGGGGAAATTTCGCGCTTTTAAAACAAAACTGCATCGAAGGGGGACAGGTTTCTCTCTCGACACCTTACAGGGTTAGGGTTTCGAGAGTGCGATGAACTTGTTCCTACTTATCTAAATTAGGGTTTTGAGAAGAGAGAAGTGATATTGCATTGAAATCTTAAGTTGCATGCTTGAATTCTAAATTAAGTTGTATGATTGAATTCAAACCAAATTTGAATTTGAATTTCAAATTCAAACATCAAATGTTATCACATAATTCAAACTTGAGATAATTTAATAAACAATTATCATTAATCAAGATTATAAGTAATACAACAATTACATAAAGCTCATTAAGGAAAAACTTGGGCTTTATTGATAATCACACACATAATACAATGTCATTACAATATCCAGAATAGATAAATGAATTTACAACACATTACATGAAATGAATAAATGAGATAAGAAAAAGGAAAATTACAAGGAATTTAAATGACCTAAACTACATTGTTGATCTTCATGAATTCTTTGATCAAGATGATCTTGAGTTTCATCTTGATCATCTCCAAGTTCCCTGCACACACACAAAACACAACAAACAGAGCATTATGCCAAGTGGCATTGCCACTTGGCAGGTTAGCAAATAAAATGAGATGGAATGGATATGAACAAGGTTCAGCCGAGCTGATCCTCTCACCAGCTCAAGTCCCAAGCTTGTACACTCACACACACAGGCTGCACACACAGCATGTGTGCATGCAGCACACACACACAGTGAGTCACCAGGGTGAGAGGGGGTGCTGTCGACCAGAGAAGCAATGGCTGGCCATATATAAACTTTTCACAGCCAAAACCCTAGTCACTTGCTTCATCCATCGACAGGCATCAGAGTAAGTACTAGTCAGCAAGAACAACAAACCAAGAACACAAGAACAGGAAGAACAGCTTCACTGTTCAACTTGCTCAATAACACCACAGAATCAAATCAAGCATCACAAGCCAGCAGGAGGAGCAGGGCAAGCTTCACACATCATCCAGAAGCAAACCCTCTACACCAACCACAAATCTTGGAGCTGGAGTGAGGTATACCAGAAAAGCATGAGCAAACCATGGTTTTGCTCATAATTAAGCATACTCATGCATCACAGAAGCAAAAGAGGGTAGAAACCCTATTGTATCATCATCTGGCTACTAAGCCTTTTGGTGCAAGCAAGTCAAAGAACAGCAAGAGGGAAATTACCCAAGGGAACATTGGCATGTCAACCAGATGACATACCAGAGAAATCCAACCTGGATTAATCCCTAACTAGCCACTCCAAATCATCTAGCCCCTAAAGCCTAGCAAGCCATCAGAATATAGACATTTATATGTCTATTTTCATTTCAACATCAATTATACTGGAAGCCCATGAATGACTACCAGTAATATTGCACAGTAGCATACAGAAGAGGTAGGAGCAACCTTTACTAGCATACCAAGCATTGCTAGGGTCACAACAACTACCTAGCCACACAGAAAAGCCAAAAGAGAAGCATATCATCACTCCAAGGAGTTCATGCATCACAGGAGGTGCCAACACATGTTGGTTTCCATCCAGATAGGGCATAGGATGCACCAGATCACTACTGCATCAGGTAGATCATGTCTGTTGTCAGAAATAGGAAGCCAAGCTTCACTGACAAGCATAGATAAATAAAAACCACACACCAGGCCACTGCATCATTACCCAGATGGGTTCAGAGTGAGCTAGGGTACCCAACAATTATTGGCATCCCTCTAGCTTCACTTAATCCATCTATATGATCATTACTGCTCAGCAGTTCACATCAATTATCCACTCAATCAACAAAGGCAACACAGATAATTGATATCAGTAAGTAAATCATGAAACAGACACTTGCAAATGATCCAGTGGATCACTGCAAGCAACAGCAAACACTTGATCACGCAAAGCCTACACCAGCACAGATATGTATGTCACACAGACCCCAGAGGGAGCAGCAGATAAACACAGGCAGCTAGCAAGCACACAATCAACAAGCTAGTGGTGATCAATAGATCACCAGAGCCTGTTAGAGCATGCCAGGGCATGCTAGAATTAATCACTGGCATCACACAAGAAGCTATATGAATTAAACAACCATAGATAATTAACAAATACTTTACAGATAACCAAATGGACGATTTATAATTGTATCCAGAAGCACATCAAATACATGATGTACCACTGGATCAAGCTAGACATGGATGGCACACACATATAATTAAGCCATAACAACAACCAGAGCCAGTAAGCAAGCAATTGATGTAATTGTAGCATGACCAGTAACAATTTAGCAAACCAGGAGCATTACAAGATGCTCATGAGCAAGCACATATGAACACACTTGAGCATCTGGCGAGCTTAGTAACAAGAACAGAGCCACAGAGAGGGAATTAAGCAAGAAAGGAAAGCATAGCAACCAATTAGATCAGGAATTCTTGCACAGAGACATGGCAGAGCATCACACAGCAGTAGCACATGCCTAGCGCAGCAGCACAACAGAGCAGCAGCATACGCGCATACACAACGAGCTAGGCACAGTAGCAGAGCAAATGCACGGCAGGAATCTCCACGAAGAGGAGCAGCCATGACTAGAGCTAGAGGTTGAAGAAGAAGAGCAGACAAGAGAGAGAGGGAAAGGATGGAGCACTTACCGGCGAAGCAAAGGAGAGCAGCCATGGCGGCACGGCGGCACGCCGGCGAACGGTGGCACCAGGCCAAGCCAAGCCTAGCCGTCATCCCGCCGCAACGCCAGCATCACCACGGCGGCGCCACGGCACCTGCAGCGTCGACGGCGACGAGATCGCCACGGCACTCCACGCCAGGAGACCAGAGGCGAAGGGGGCGAGTCAAGGAAGTAGCGAGCGTCAGATCGACGCGAACCATCAGGTCCGCCGTCGAGAGGCGGACCAGATCCGCAGCATCTCGCCGGCGGCGACGGCCGAAGATGGCCGGAACAATCCCGAGAAGACGGCGGCGACGCGAATCGCCAGAGAGGGTTAGGGTTAGGGTTCGGACACGCGCGAGAGAGAGAGGGAGAGAGTGAGGGGGTTGGGCCGGACCAGGTGGGTCGGCCAACCTAACCCGTTGGGCCACCTGACAGGTGGGCCCAAGGGGCAAAACTGTCTTTTCATAATTTCATTAAAAACCAGAAACTTTGAAATTAAAAAGAAAATTGATAAGAGCTCTAAAAAAATAATTAAAAAGATGAAAAATAATCAGCATAAAATTCTCTATTCAAATAAAATATCAAAGAGAATTTTTAAAGACAATTAGGAATAAGTCTTAATTTGAGGATTTAAATAACAGTTAAATCACAAATATTATTTTCAATAATGAAAATAAGTCCATTAAATGCAATTGGACTTTAAAAACATCTTGACAATATTTCAAGATTGTATTTTACCCTAAATTAAGTATCTCCAAATTGTTCTTAGTATTAACCCTCACATGAAATAATAACGACATCGGAAGGGGGAACAAACCCTAAAACTGGAATCATGCATAATTGCTTCTTTAACCATTGCCCTTATCGGACAATGATGCCATTTTTCAGAGACAGAGGACAAGGGTCAGTCCACACCATCCAACTGCAAAACTTTGCAGTGTTCAGGCAAGTTCATCACTTGCTCATGTCATTTGAGTATTTCTATCAAATTACTTGCAAAGTACTATGGTTATCACTATTGCATAAAAACCAAAACCACTATTTTCATAACTATGAATATGACTATGTGGTTGGCAATGGAACCATGGATTGTGTTGATATGGTGGAGGTTCCATTGCAAGGGTTTATATCCAGCTAGGATTAAACAACGAATGTCGCCAGTGATTCTTGTGCCGTAATAACCGTGTTAACCATAAGATCTGAAATGGGACGGACTAGTCAATCGTATTTCCACCTCTTGTACATCAACGGATGCGCTTACCGTAGCAGTTGTATCTTGCGGAGCAACTTGTGGGTGGGGATCCCACTCTAAGTCCCCACGGTTATGCTATGCATACCGTAGCGGTTGCGGCTTGCGGAACAACTTGAGGGTGGGGATCCCACTCTAATTCCCCACGGTAATGTGGTCTATGATGGGTTGCAGCTACCGGCGAAGGAGTTTGGTTCGATCCCAGACTGTTGTCGTGGTCGGGGTCCGTCCTTAAGTGGTGTAAGTGGACCGACGAGGACCCAGGGTCGGGGTTTGCAACAAAGGGTGGGTGTGCGAGGTAGCGGAGGAATATGATTGGCTATGACCTTATACCGGGCCTCACACCGAAGGAAGTGTGGACGAGAAAGCTGCCCGGTTGGCACCAAGGTTAAGATCTCTTATGGGTAAAGCAACACACCTCTGAGTGTAAAGAACTGTGACTGTCACTCCCTGTTCCGGGATATGGAACTGCGAACGCGGCCGGAAAGGAGCTCCATGAAGTTCTAGTAAACCGGTGAAGGCGACGGACATAGCTCTTTGAAATAAAAGCAATCTCTTGAAGAAATGTTTATCAAAACCTGCATTGGTATTAGACTTTCTGGTCTAATATCGTAGCTAGTGCATTAAACACCTCTTATCTATAATGAACTTGTTGAGTACGCTCGTACTCATCCCAATCTTAAATCCCTTGCTTAGATTGTCTGAATCATCTGGAGGAGGACCACGACAACCCTGAAGGAGCCGAGATCATCGGCTATGAAGAACCAGACCTCTCTGGAGGTATTGAAGGCGTAGACTACCTGATAGTCTACGGAACCGGGGAGGCTTCCGGAGGAGATCAAGCCTAGAAGCATCAAGTAGTAGTAGTAGCCGAGCAGCCCGAACTCTTAATACTTAGCTGCTCGAGAGAATAAATGTACAACTTAATGAGACATCTATATTGTAAGCTAAGTTGGGTTCGCCTCGAACCCAGGAGTATTCCTCTTAGGACCCAAGAGGAGCTCCAAGACGATATGTGTATGATATTTGTAATATTAAATGAATGAGTTATGGACCTGCTATGTTCTGTTGTACTACTTGATACGTCTCCGACGTATCGATAATTTCTTATGTTCCATGCCACATTATTGATGATATCTACATGTTTTATGCACACTTTATGTCATATTCGTGCATTTTCGGAACTAACCTATTGACGAGATGCCGAAGGCCAGTTCGTTTTCTGCTGTTTTTGGTTTCAGAAATCCTAGTAAAGAAATATTCTGAATCGGACGAAATCAACGCCGTGTTCCTATTTTGCCCAAGCATCCAACACACGAGAACCGCGAGAGGGGGCACAGCCCACCAAACCCTAGGCCGGCGCGGCCAAGGGGGCCCGCGCCTATGTGTTCGCCCCTTCGACCCTCTGACGCCGCCTCTTCGCCTATATAAAACCCCTGGACCTAAAACTTCGAGACGGAAAAGCCACGGTACGAGAAACCATCCAGAGCCGCCGCCATCGCGAAGCCAAGATCTGGAGGACAGGAGTCTCTGTTCCGGCACGCCGCCGGACGGGGAAGTGCCCCCGGAAGGCTCCTCCATCGACACCACCGCCATCTTCATCAACGCTGCTGTCTCCCATGAGGAGGGAGTAGTTCTCCATCGAGGCTCGGGGCTGTACCGGTAGCTATGTGGTTCATCTCTCTCCTATGTACTTCAATACAATAATCTCATGAGCTGCCTTACATGATTGAGATTCATATGATGATGCTTGTAATCTAGATGTCGTTATGCTAGTCAAGTGAATTTTACTTATGTGATCTCCGGAGACTCCTTGTCCCACGTGTGTAAAGGTGACAGTGTGTGCACCGTGTGGGTCTCTTAGGCAATATTTCATAGAATACTTATTCACTGTTATGGATGGCATAGTGAAGTGCTTATTTATATCTCTTTATGATTGAATGTGTTTTGTATCACAATTTATCTATGTGCTACTCTAGTGATGTTATTAAAGTAGTTTATTCCTCCTACATAGTGTGAAGGTGACAGTGTGCATGCTGTGTTAGTACTTGGTTTAGTCGTGTTGATCTTTCATGCACTCTAAGGTTATTTAAATATGAACATTGAATTGTGGAGCTTGTTAACTCCGGCATTGAGGGTTCGTGTAATCCTACGCAATGGTGTTCATCATTCAACAAGAGTGTAGAGTATGCATTTATCTATTCTGTTATGTGATCAACGTTGAGAGTGTCCACTAGTGAAAGTATGATCCCTAGGCCTTGTTCCTAAATACGCTATCGCTGCTTGTTTACGTTTTCGCGTTACTACTGCTGCGTTACTGCTTGTTTACTGTCCCGGGCAAAGCACTTTTCGTGCCGTTGCTACTACTTATTTATACCACCGTATTTCACTATCTCTTCGCCGAACTAGTGCACCTATTAGGTGTGTTGGGGACACAAGAGACTTCTTGCTTTGTGGCAGGTTGCATGAGAGGGATATCTTTGACCTCTTCCTCCGAGTTCGATAAACCTTGGGTGATCCACTTAAGGGAAACTTGCTGCTGTTCTACAAACCTCGCTCTTTGAGGCCCAACACTGTCTACAGGAAAGGAGGGGCGTAGACATCAAGCTATTTTCTCGCGCGTTGCCGGGGAGGAAAGGTAAAAGGCACTCATACTTCGGTTCTAGGTAACAGTACTTTTCTGGCGCCGTTGTGTTTGTGCTCGAAACTATTTCCTTTAGATCCTGCAATTGCATCTTTTTGTTTCTTGTTTTACACTAGTAAGGCATAATGGAAAACAACAAAAATATGAGAGATCTTTATGAACTTTATCTTGAATTAGGACATGATGTGTTTGAAGAGAGAATTAAAAAACCCATGGAACTTTATATGCATGCTAATGGGAATGTTATTAATATGAATGCTTTGAACACTATTGTTGCTAATGCTATGGAAAATTCTAAGCTTGGGGAAGCTGGTTTTGATGAGCATGATCTTTTTAGTCCCCCAAGCATTGAGGAGAAAATTTACTTTGATGATACTTTGCCTCCTATTTATGATGATTATAATGATAGTAGTCTTTTGTTGCCACCTGTTATGGAGGATAAATTTGATTATGATTACAATATGCCTCCTATATTTGATGATGAGAATAATAATGATAGCTACTTTGTTGAATTTGCTCCCACTATTACTAATAAAATTGATTATGCTTATGTGGAGAGTAATGATAATTTTATGCATGAGACTCATGATAAGAATGCTTTATGTGATAGTTATATTGTTGAGTTTGCTCATGATGCTACTGAAAGTTATTATGAGAGAGGAAAATATGGTTGTAGAAATTTTCATGTTATTAAAATGCCTCTCTATGTGCTGAAATTTTTGAAGCTATACTTGTTTTATCTTCCTGATCTTGTCACTTTGCTCTTCATGAATTTATTTGTGTACAAGATTCCTATGCATAGGAAGCATGTTAGACTTAAATGTGTTTTGAATTTGCCTCTTGATGCTCTCTTTTGCCTCAAATACTATTTCTTGCGAGTGCATCATTAAAACTGCTGAGCCCATCTTAATGGCTATAAAGAAAGAACTTCTTGGGAGATAACCCATGTGTTATTTTGCTACAGTACTTTGTTTTATATTTGTGTGTTGGAAGTTGTTTACTACTGTAGCAACCTCTCCTTATCTTAGTTTTGTGTTTTGTTGTGCCAAGTAAAGTCGTTGATAGTAAGGTTCATACTAGATTTGGATTACTGCGCAGAAACAGATTTCTTTGCTGTCACGAATCTGGGCAAAATTCTCTGTAGGTAACTCAGAAAATTATGCCAATTTACGTGAGTAATCCTCAGATATGTACGCAACTTTCAATCAATTTGAGCATTTTCATTTGAGCAAGTCTGGTGCCTCGATAAAATTCATCAATACGAACTGTTCTGTTTTGACAGATTCTGCCTTTTATTTCGCATTGCCAGTTTTGTTATGTTCAATGGATATTTCGATTCTATTGACTTTCAGTAGCTTTGGGCAATGTCCAGAAGTGTTAAGAATGATTGTGTCACCTCTGAACATGTGAGTTTTTGATTATGCACTAACCCTCTAATGAGTTTGTTTCGAGTTTGGTGTGAAGGAAGTTTTCAAGGGTCAAGAGAGGAGGATGATATACTACGATCAAGAAGAGTGAAAAGTCTAAGCTTGGGGATGCCCCGGTGCTTCATCCCTGCATATTTCAAGAAGACTCAAGCATCTAAGCCTGGGGATGCCCAAGGCATCCCCTTCTTCATCAACAAATTATCAGGTCCTCCCCTGAAACTATATTTTTATTCGGTCACATCTTATGTACTTTACTTGGAGCGTCTGTGTGCTTTTGTTTTTGTTTTTGTTTGAATAAATGCTTGTGTGGGAGAGAGACATGCTCCGCTGGTTCGTATGAACACATGTGTTCTTAGCTTTTAATGTTCATGGCGAAGGGTGAAACTGCTTCGTTAATTGTTATATGGTTGGAATTGGAAAATGCTACATGTAGTAGTTGCTAAAATGTCTTGGATAATGTGATACTTGGCAATTGTTGTGCTCATGTTTAAGCTCTTGCATCATATACTTTGCACCCATTAATGAAGAAATACATAGAGCATGCTAAAATTTGGTTTGCATAATTGGTCTCTCTAAGGTCTAGATAATTTCTAGTATTGAGTTTGAACAACAAGGAAGACGGTGTAGAGTCTTATAATGTTTACAATATGTCTTTTATGTAAGTTTTGCTGCACCGCTTCATCCTTGTGTTTGTTTCAAATAGCCTTGCTAGCCTAAACCTTGTATCGAGAGGGAATACTTCTCATGCATCCAAAATACTTGAGCCAACCACTATGCCATTTGTGTCCACCATACCTACCTACTACATGGTATTTCTCCGCCATTCCAAAGTAAATTGCTTGAGTGCTACCTTTAAATTTCCATTCTCCACCTTTACAATATATAGCTCATGGGACAAATAGCCTAAAAACTATTGTGGTATTGAATATGTACTTATGCACTTTATCTCTTATTAAGTTGCTTGTTGTGCGATAACCATGTTCCTGGGGACGCCATCAACTACTCTTTGTTGAATATCATGTGAGTTGCTATGCATGTTCGTCTTGTCTGAAGTAAGGGAGATCTACCACCTTATGGTTAGAGCGTGCATATTGTTAGAGAAGAACATTGGGCCGCTAACTAAAGCCATGATCCATGGTGGAAGTTTCAGTTTTGGACAATATCCTCAATCTCATATGAGAAAATTAATTGTTGCTACATGCTTATGCATAAAAGAGGAGTCCATTATCTGTTGTCTATGTTGTCCCGTATGGATGTCTAAGTTGAGAATAATCAATAGCGAGAAATCCGATGCGCTTTCTCCTTAGACCTTTGTACAGGCGGCATAGAGGTACCCCTTTGTGACACTTGGTTAAAACATGTGCATTGCGATGATCCCGGTAGTACAAGCTAATTAGGACAAGGTGCGGGCACTATTAGTATACTATGCATGAGGCTTGCAACTTGTAAGCTATAATTTACATGATACATATTCTTTATTACTACCGTTGACAAAATTGTTTCTTGTTTTCAAAATCAAAGCTCTAGCACAAATATAGCAATCGATGCTTTCCTCTTTGAAAGACCATTCTTTTACTTTTATGTTGAGTCAGTTCACCTATTTCTCTCCACCTCAAGAAGCAAACACTTGTGTGAACTGTGCATTGATTCCTACATACTTGCTTATTGCACTTATTATATTACTCTATGTTGACAATTATCCATGAGATATACATGTTATAAGTTGAAAGCAACCGCTGAAACTTCATCTTCCTTTGTGTTGCTTCAATACCTTTACTTTGAATTATTGCTTTATGAGTTAACTCTTATGCAAGACTTATTGATGCTTGTCTTGAAAGTACTATTCATGAAAAGTCTTTGCTATATGATTCATTTGTTTACTCATGTCATTTACATTGTTTTGATCGCTGCATTCATTACATATGCTTACAATAGTATGATCAAGTTTATGATGGCATGTCACTCCAGGAATTATCTTTGTTATCGTTTACCTGCTCGGGACGAGCAGAACTAAGTTTGGGGATGCTGATACGTCTCCGACGTATCGATAATTTCTTATGTTCCATGCCACATTATTGATGATATCTACATGTTTTATGCACACTTTATGTCATATTCGTGCATTTTCTGGAACTAACCTATTGACGAGATGCCGAAGGGCAGTTCCTGTTTTCTTTTGGTTTCGAAATCCTAGTAAAGAAATATTCTCGGAATCGGACGAAATCAACGCCCAGGTTCCTATTTTGCCCGAAAGCATCCAGAACACGAACCGCCAGAGAGGGGGCACAGGCCCACCAAACCCTAGGCCGCGCGGCCAAGGGGGGCCCACGCCCCATAGTGTCGGCGCCCTTCGACCCTCCGACGCCGCCTCTTCGCCTATATAAAGCCCTGGACCTAAAACTTCGAGACGGAAAAGCCACGGTACGAGAAACCATCCGAGCCGCCGCCATCGCGAAGCCAAGATCCGGGGGACAGGAGTCTCTGTTCCGCACGCCGCCGGACGGGAAGTGCCCCGAAGGCTCCTCCATCGACACCACCGCCATCTTCATCAACGCTGCTGTCTCCCATGAGGAGGAGTAGTTCTCCATCGAGGCTCGGGGCTGTACCGGTAGCTATGTGGTTCATCTCTCTCCTATGTACTTCAATACAATAATCTCATGAGCTGCCTTACATGATTGAGATTCATATGATGATGCTTGTAATCTAGATGTCGTTATGCTAGTCAAGTGAATTTTACTTATGTGATCTCCGGAGACTCCTTGTCCCACGTGTGTAAAGGTGACAGTGTGTGCACCGTGTGGGTCTCTTAGGCAATATTTCACAGAATACTTATTCACTGTTATGGATGGCATAGTGAAGTGCTTATTTATATCTCTTTATGATTGAATGTGTTTTGTATCACAATTTATCTATGTGCTACTCTAGTGATGTTATTAAAGTAGTTTATTCCTCCTACATAGTGTGAAGGTGACAGTGTGCATGCTGTGTTAGTACTTGGTTTAGTCGTGTTGATCTTTCATGCACTCTAAGGTTATTTAAATATGAACATTGAATTGTGGAGCTTGTTAACTCCGGCATTGAGGGTTCGTGTAATCCTACGCAATGGTGTTCATCATTCAACAAGAGTGTAGAGTATGCATTTATCTATTCTGTTATGTGATCAACGTTGAGAGTGTCCACTAGTGAAAGTATGATCCTAGGCCTTGTTCCTAAATATCGCTATCGCTTGCTTACTCGTTTTTCTTACTACGCTGCGTTACTACGCTTGCTCGTCCTGGCAAAGCACTTTCTGGTGCCGTTGCTACTACTTATTTATACCACCTGTATTTCACTATCTCTTCGCGAACTAGTGCACCTATTAGGTGTGTTGGGGACACAAGAGACTTCTTGCTTTGTGGCTGCAGGTTGAATGAGAGGGATATCTTTGACCTCTTCCTCCCTGAGTTCGATAAACCTTGGGTGATCCACTTAAGGGAAACTTGCTGCTGTTCTACAAACCTCTGCTCTTGGAGGCCCAACACTGTTGACGTCCGAAACCCACCGGCGGGCAGCGACGGGCAACACCGTAGAGCCGGGAACAACCTAGGGCTGCGGCTGGCCGAGGTCCCTCCGAGCGACGGCCCGCAAAGCCTTCGGTCACACGTCCGATGCTGCAGGGCGTGCCACCTGACCTATACCTGGTCAGGAAGGTGATGGAGATGCCTCGCTAGTTTCTGCATGGCATACACGTAAACATTAAATACGAGCCTCGATCGGCTCTCAGGTTATCTGTGAATCGGCTCGGGAGCCGATCCACCCATGATTCGTACGAGGTGCACGAATATATGGTGGTCCTGCTTGATCAAGATAAAGCTAATTAGATCTACGATTTAGGGTTTTCACCGCATAATCGGATCATCCTACTCACGATTGGGCCTCGCGGCCACGCACGGTGATCGTAAGCCGATCCTAGATAGGGCCTAAAAACCAACACGAGGTTGATCTCCGGAACATCCTGTCTAGGACTAGCAAACGACACCCTACGGCCGCTGGATCCTCCAACCCTTTGTAAGGCCTAACTATTGCAGATATTAAACTAATCCTTGATGAACAAGGAGCAACCGTAACGGATCAGATCTACTAAATAATGATCAAGCGGGGTGCCGCCCCCACACCTAAGATAGGTGTGAGGGCGGCTAGACATGCAAGGGTTGCACTACGATAGCATGTTACGCGAAGGACTATGCTAACCTAACACATCTATGATAACTACGTTGCTCGCCATAAAAAAGGCTTCAGACGAGCAACGCATGAACAACGTGGAGCAGGCCTAGATCGCAAGATGCGATCTAGGCAGCATGTTGCTTACCGGTAGAAACCCTCGAGACGAAGGAGTTGGCGATGCGCCGAGATTGATTTGTTGGTTGAACATTGGTTGTTGTTTATTCCATAAACCCTAGATACATATTTATAGTCCAGGGACTTTCTAACGTGGGAATAATCCCCACCGTGCACGATACGACTCTAACTTTTAATCTAAGATACAATCTACCATAATTAAAGATACACGGGCAATCTAGCCCAAACTCTTCGTGCAAGGCCGCTTCAGAGATCTTCCACGTGTGATCTTCCAAGCCCATCTCTCTTACGGCCCACTCCCTGATTTGGCCAAAATCTGGTGATAACACATGCCCCCCCTGGTTTTGGCAATGATAATTTCAAAACCACTCTGTTTTTCCTTCGAAGGGTCATGTCGTGGCAGAGCAGAACTGTCGCAGATTCTTCATCATGATGCCCTGTCTTTTCAGCTTCTCTGCAAAATTCGATAGCTTTGGCATCACCTCCTCGAAAACTGCAATGGCATTAATTTCCACCAGGCTTCTCATTATTTAACCGTGCCGATTGATTAGCCCTCTTCATCCCCTTCCTCTGTTCTAGCCATCGGCACCAAAAAACCCTCTTCCTCTGTAGCGATGCCCTCCTCTTCCTCTGTCTCCTCCGGCCTCTCCCTCCAGTCCTTCTCTTCGAGCGAGCCGGAGTGGAACTCCGACCACGCGCCAGTGGGCGACCTGCCTCTGACCGATGGGGAAGAGGACCTCAAGTTCCTCATCGATGGGGAGCTGATAAGCGAAAGTGAAGACGACCTCCATCCTTGGGCGAAACCCACCTCCCCCGACGGGAAGGGGGAAGAAGTAGAGGAAGAGGAAGGAAAAGAGGAGGGCGGCCCCCCTTCCCCCGCTAAGCTTCTGCCGGCCAAGCGATTCCGCGCTTGGGCGGACAGTGAGGACGATGATGATGACGAGGAGGAAGAGGAGGAGGATGAATCCTCCTCCTCCATCGGGTATCCGCCGACCAAGCGCTTCCGCTCCCGGGCGGACAGCGAGGATGATGATGATGACGAGGAAGACGAAGCTCCGGCCAAAGGCTGGGGTAGCAGCGACGAGGAGCTTCCTGGGAGCAGCGCCGACGACATCGACGACGGCGACGATGAGGACAGCGACGACTAGTAGAGTAGGACTAGTAGTAGCAGTGCACTAGGCACTTGATCCTTCTTTTGAGAGCCATCGGCTCTTTCTTGTAAAGCCGCTCCTTTGAATTAATGAAAATTGTTCTTTCAATTAATCCAATTTCATTCCTTCCGCCTGTCATGCCAAGACCGATAGCAACGTATCGGATTCCTTTTCTTTTGGACGCCCGTGAAGCCGGACTCACATGTCGATTAGCCCGTCAGTCTAGCACTCCTCAAATTCAGGCTGCGATTTGATATCTGACCATAATTTTCGCAATCCCTTAGCCGATGACTATTCATTGGCTATTTTGAGAATCCAGTCCCTTTCCTTTTCTTGCAGCGACAGGGCGGTCCAAAACCTGTAAAACCGGCGGCCTCCTTTTCCGGTTCCTCTCCGTAGCTTTAGCAGTTTTCTTTTGCAACACCTGAACTGCTTTCAGAGAAGATCACGATGCAGGGTCAGTCGATGCGACTCCAATCGGCTCCCAAAACAGAACATCTACCAAGTTAGCTGCCCCCCGAGCCTTAATCAAGGCGAGAATACCGGCGAGGATGCACAGATTGTTGATCAGCTTTCTTCCACTGAACGTCGATGTTGATGTGAACTTTGAGCACATAGCCAGTAGGTCTTGGTCTTGTGTAACCGTACTAGAGTCGATGGCTGCGCATCGGCTTCGTTTCTCAGTTCTAAAGTCGATGCCCTCGCATCGGCTGTAAATTTACTGGCCGATTTTTCCTAATCGGCTCCCAATGTTTCACTGCACACATGTTTACACATGTTTATCTGCACATGTTCATCTGACTATATGCCCCCCGAGCCGAATCTGCCAGGTGACTGCAGATATCGGCTTTGTGGTTAGCCAAGGCACTGTACTTGCACGTCGGCTCCGCGAGGATTCGTGCGACTTTCATCCGCCGACGTGGCCGCTGCCCAGTAGATCGATGTCGAGCACAAGCAGAACATGTGGTGAAGATAATTTTGGCCGATTGCTGGAATCGGCCTCCATATCGATTGAAGCGCTGACTGAAGGTTCTGTAATGTCCCTTCATAATTTTGGGGCCGATCACAAGGATCAGCCTTGCCCCGTTTGCTCATCGGTTTGTTCTTGCTACTCGGTCAGGCTGGATAAAACCAACCCAACCTCTGACTTCATCATGTTAATGCGCTTGCTGCCGTCCACCTTGAGTGCATCGCATAATCGTGGAGCACTAAGCTCCGTCGGAAGGACGAGCACCATGTTTGTACCAGCCGATGTTTCATCATCGGCTTTCCTTTGCTTGGGACGCCACTCCATTTTCCGTGGACGACCCTCTTCGTCCAGGGTTCGCTGAACTTTCGCAGCCAGATCAGGTCGTGCCTTCCTTAGCGTATGTAAGTATAACCTTTCGGCTTCCTCCGCGCAATCGCTGAACCCTGCGCTTTTGTGAACGGCTGAGTCCATCGGGCACCACCTTGGTACCGTCTCTTCTTGTTGTCCCTCGTCTTCGAATCCTCGAGATCTGCCCACCGAGGGGACGCGTTTGCTTTGTGGCGGGAGAGGCCCTAAGCGCGAACACGGACACGTTGGCTGCCTCCTTCTTCTTCTGGTTGCATTGGCAATTGCCGATTGTGGGCAATCGGCTCATTCCCGAATCCCGGCAAGTGTCCGAAGAAGGGGCAGTCCCTGCCTGTCGTTGTCGTCTTGCTCCCTTGATTTTTCTTTGGCACGGCGCTCGTGCTCCTCCTCATCGCGATCATGCCGACGATATCTTCTGGCTTCTCTAGCCGACGATCTCTTTCATCATCATCGCTGGATCGTCGGCGTTGGTCATACTGACTCACATATTTGTTGAGGAGGTGATCAGAGAGGGTCGCTGATATCTCATGTTCTTTACTTCTCCGTGACGTAGCGCTTGCCATCATGACGGAGCCGATCGCGTGGAGCGGCCTCCTCGTGTCCTTGCTACGAGAGCAGCCGCCTCGTCTCCATCTTTGCCGAGTGGTGCCCAGGTCCTACCATGTTGATGCTGAATGAGGATCCTGGCTGGCAACCTTCAGGGTAAGTGCATTCCACCATGTTAACGGCGGGGAAGGGTTGGGTGTCGACCTTCATGGCGTACTGGTTGAAAATCGACGCCCTTTTTCTATCGCCGCTTGGATGTGCTGACGCCATACCCTGCAGTCGTTGGTGGCATGGGAGAGCGAGTTATGCCATTTGCGTATGGCTTTCCGTTCAGCTCTTGCACCGTGGGGAATTTGAGACCTTCGGGAATCGTCAACTGCTTCTCCTTGAGCAGGAGGTCGAAGATTTGCTCAGTTTTGGTCACGTCAAAATCAAACCCCCGGGGCGGGCCTGGTGGCTTTACCCATTTGCAGGACACGGGGTTCCTCCCGAGTCCATTCAGCCACCGCTACCTCTTGATCTCCCGCAAACTTCGTCTTCCTCTGCATCGACCAGGACTACTGCACGCTTGAATTTGTCCTGCACAGGTCCGGGTGGCGCTGTTCATATGCCGACTTCGAACCATGTGCGTGAGGGATAGTCTGTTTGGGAGGCCATGTCCTTGAGCGGTGTTGCGAGGCCCGCTACTGCCAACTCGACTGCTTCCTTTTCAGTTATACGAACCGAATAACATCGGTTCCTAAGATTCCCGAAGCGCTGGATGTATTCCGCCACGCTTCTCCACGCTTCGACGTAATTGTGCTAGATCGCAATGCCGACTCCTCGAATGGTACGCATATGGAACTGTTCTTCCAACTTCTCAAGTCCGGATGGAGTCCGGTGGCAACGAGGTGTACCACCCGAAAGCCGATCCCGTGAGGGACTGTGAGAAGAGCCTCACGCGTAGCTGATCCGACACTGAGGCCGGTCCTAGTTGCGCCAAATATCGGCCTACGTGCTCGATGGAGCTGGAACCATCTGATCCACTGAATTTGGAGAAATCGGGGAGCCGATATTTAGGTGGTAGCGGGATCATCTCGTAGTCGTCGGGCGGCTTGGAATAGCCGATTGCCCTCCTTTCGGCACCATGCCGAACCGATCTCTCGCATGGTACGATCGATCCGTCGTGGCCGGCTGCAGAGTTGAACTCGAAGATTCGCCGGGTGGCGTACTTAGCGCCATGTTTGCTTTTCCAGCTCGAGCCAACCGCAGGAGCTGAGCTCGGAGGTTCGTCGGGGTGGCGACTTAGTTAGCCACGTCCGCTTCAAGATCTGTCGACGTCCCTCCCGTTTTCCCGAAGTCCCCGATGTTGTGGCCTGGTTTGTGAGCGCCCGCTACCGCAATCTGGCACATACGTGCACGTGTACCCGTGAGGGATCTCCTTAGGCGCCTCGGCAAGAACTGGTAGTCACTAGGGTCACCACCGATCTTGTAGACGACGAATGCCGGAAGCCTTCGGTGCCGCCAACGCAAATGGCAGCGGTGGACGGGACTGGAGTGGCAACTCTCCTTGGTGCGTCCCGAGAGCTGGTCCCGACGGCGAGTACGGTGCCTCATGATCTCCTGGATCACGCGAAGAGCGACACGCTCCAACGTGTTGACCAGGTTCTCAGTGGCGGTGCGAGTGAGCCACCGGTAGTTGATCTCCGCCGCAGGGACTGGTGCGTTCTTCCGACGGGGCAGAGAGGTCTATCCCATCTAGTGCACCATTAGGCGAGAACCCCTTCCACGATGCCATGTGAACGGGTTGTGGAAAGAGCCGATGAGGTCGGCCTCGAGGATGACTTTGATCTCGTCATACTTCTTCTTGAGCTCATCGGTCGATCCTCGTACGTGATCGGAGTGCCGTCCGCCATCTCGATGTAGATGGCGAGGTGGTTGATGTCGAAGCTTGTCCCACCGGCGTGCGAATGTGTTGACGTCCGAAACCCACCGGCGGGCAGCGACGGGCAACACCGTAGAGCCGGGAACAACCTAGGGCTGCGGCTGGCCGAGGTCCCTCCGAGCGACGGCCCGCAAAGCCTTCTGGTCACACGTCCGATGCTGATGCAAGGGCGTGCCACCTGACCTATACCTGGTCAGGAAGGTGATGGAGATGCCTCGCTTAGTTTCCTGCATACACGTAAACATTAAATACGAGCCTCGATCGGCTCTCAGGTTATCCTGTGAATCGGCTCAGGGAGCCGATCCACCCATGATTCGTACGAGGTGCACGAATATATGGTGGTCCTGCTTGATCAAGATAAAGCTAATTAGATCTACGACGATTTAGGGTTTTCACCGCATAATCGGATCATCCTACTCACGATTGGGCCTCGCGGCCACGCACGGTGATCGTAAGCCGATCCTAGATAGGGCCTAAAAACCAACACGAGGTTGATCTCCGGAACATCCTGTCTAGGACTAGCAAACGACACCCTACGTGCCGATCCTCCAACCCTTTGTAAGGCCTAACTATTGCAGATATTAAACTAATCCTTGATGAACAAGGAGCAACCGTAACGGATCAGATCTACTAAATAATGATCAAGCGGGGTGCCGCCCCCACACCTAAGATAGGTGTGAGGACGGCTAGACATGCAAGGGTTGCACTACGATAGCATGTTACACGAAGGACTATGCTAACCCTAACACATCTATGATAACTACGTTGCTCGCCATCAAAAGGCTTCAGTACGAGCAACGCATGAACAACGTGGAGCTTGTGCTGCCTAGATCGCAAGATGCGATCTAGGCAGCATGTTGCTTACCGGTAGAAACCCTCGAGACGAAGGAGTTGGCAATGCGCCGAGATTGATTTGTTGGTTGAACGTTGGTTGTTGTGTATTCCATAAACCCTAGATACATATTTATAGTCCAGGGACTTTCTAACGTGGGAATAATCCCCACCGTGCACGATACAGACTCTAACTTTTAATCTAAGATACAATCTACCATAATTAAAGATACACGGGCAATCTAGCCCAAACTCTTCATGCAAGGCCGCTTCAGAGATCTTCCACGTGTGATCTTCCAAGCCCATCTCTCTTACGGCCCACTCCCTGATTTGGCCAAAATCTGGTGATAACAAACACTGTCTACAGGAAAAGGAGGGGGCGTAGACATCACTACTCTGAGGGATGTAATATTTGCGGAATGGTACTTCGTGAATGTTATATCAACGACTGGCATACTACAACATGCAGTGGTATGCAGGGTCACCACAGATCTCCCCGCCGGAGCTCGCTGCGGTATCTCACGCCATCACGCCGCCGCTGAGCGAGTCCGCGGGAGACCGGGAGGTGGGCGCGGTGATGGAGGAGTTGGACGCGGATCGCGATGACATCGCGTGGACCTGGGCGAGTTCGTGGCCTTCCACGGCTGCGGTCGAAGGGAGCGTGACTTGGACGTGGAGCTGCGCGCCGCCTTCGATGTCTACGACATCAACGGCGACAGACGCATCTCGGTGCTGGGTCATGGTCGACGAGTTCCAGTCGCCAGCGTCCGTGCCAGAGATATTTCCAGACGCAAAAGAACATACCGTTGGAGGCACTCTGACGCAAACGGACGGTTTAATTTTTGGTGTGGTCGGACGCGACGCAAACGGTCAAAATACGGACGTTTTTTGTGTCCGTTTGCGTCGCCCCGGTGGAGCTGCCCTGACGCCGCAACCCCCAAAGAAAGCAGCAGTCGAACCTCGAGAAATAGTGCACCCCGGTGGACACGAGCATGCGGGCAATCCAAGAACATGTCGAGTTGTTCCACAGAGACGGGTCGCACCCTTCGCTCATGGGTCTCGCCAACCCAGGCTTAGTGTCGAGTCCATGCCCTGGCACATCGTTGATTCAACTATGAGCACGCGACTGTCGTGCTAGTCAGCTATTGTGCTAATCGGTGGATAAAAAATCAAAGGAGAGTAAGCTTAGGGTAGAAGACATATATGACATTTGGGTCATTGCAGTCAGTCAGAGTAGCGATTTCTTTTTTTACATACTCCCTCCGGTTCATATTAATTGACTCTAATATGGATGTATCTAGACACATTTTAGTTCTAGATACATCCATATTAAGGTCAATTAATATGAATCGGAGGGAGTAGTTCAATTTAGAGAGGGACTAGTTAGTTTAGGATTCATTTCATCCAACCTCTAGGAGTTCATGTTTTAAGAGCAATAACAGGGCACCAAAAAGAGGTGATGTAAAAATTAGACATCACCAAAGAGTGGGTTTTACATCACATGGGCATTTAAAAAAAAAATTCTAGACGATGTACAATATGGCACCAAAACTGGAATATATATTTGAAGTTGGCGTAACACTAGCATTGTGTTGCTATCGATAAAAGAGAGCGAGCATGGACACACGATGGTCCGTGTTCGACGTGAAGCTTTGCGACGAACCAAATAGTGGCAACATTGCGATCTGTTTGTCATCCGAAGGGCTCCGACGATGAGCTTCTGCCACAACGCATGACAACTCTCATCGGGACAGCGGCTCAGAGCAAGAGGGAGGGGAAAATAGGTCGACAAGGTGGAGGTCCTCAATCGACCATTGCTCTGCGCCACAAATTCTAATCGCCAACGAGACAGACTTGGCCATCGGGAGAAGTGGAGAAGTGTTGGGAGGGATGACGTAACTAGGTGACGTCGATCTGGTTGCATACGGCTCGAATTGTTGGTCGATGCCGGCCGGGGGTAGGTGACTGTCGAGCGGCAGAAAAGAAAATGGAGCTTCTGCTTAGCAGCTTATCTAGGCGTGACCTAACTTTATTTTACATTACCTCTCAAAATATAGCATCAACTTTTCAAAATATGCAACACCCGATAGGTTAACAACCTGTTGAAGACATGTTTTTTTTGCCAAGCTTGCCCAACGTGACATCACATGTATTCTTTTTCAGTTTTGCTACAACTGAGATGAGATTTTTTTTAAGTCTAGGTCACTTAAAAAATGATTTGTGTTGCACTTTTCTGTTAAAAAATGTAATTGTATTTTTTACCAAAAACATGCAACTAACCGAGTTGCATTTTTGTTGCATTTTTCTTTTGCACTTAGAGCAATTTCAATAGTATAGCCGGTTGTTGGCTATAAGCAAGATGCTATGTCATCTATGGTCAACATGTAGCCAACAAGTACAATAGTTGGCTATAAGAATGTACTACTTTTTCAATGGATGGCCCACCTTTCATTGACACACCTTGCCTAGGAGCACGTGCAAGAGCTAGCTCTTGCATAAGAGCAATTCCAATAGTATAGCCAGCTGCTGGATATAAGCCAAGTGCTATGTCATTTATAGCCAACTTAGAGCCAACATATACAATAGCGAGCTATAAAAATGTAGTACTTAATCAATGTGTGGCCCACTTTTCACTCTCACAAAGTGCCTAGGAGCACGTGCTAAGCTGACTCTTGCATAAGAGCCCACTCTCCTTCTCTCTCCTCCAACTAAGCGATAATATATTATTTTAATCCTTATAGCCAGCTGACTATAACTTATTGTACTTGCTCTAAGAGCCCACTTACATTCTCTCTCCTCTTCTCTCTCCTCCAACTAGACACAAATATATTATTTTAATCTTTGTACCCAGCTGACTAGACCTTATTACACTTGCCCTAAACCAACCCCTGAACCCTCCGAATTTCCCAACTCCTCTTCCGCTCCCACCCGCCGGCCTCGCCGCATCTCCGCCCCGAAACCCGGCAACCTATGCCACAGCCCGACGCTCCCGAAGGCGCAGATCCGCCGCCCCCCACCCCAATGGACCAGGACGGGGACCAAGCGGCGGCGGCGGCCGCCGCCGCGGAGCCCATGGAGGACGAAGCAGCAGGGGGGGACCCCGAGGCCGCCGCGGAGGACGAAGCGGCGGGAGGAGACGCCGCGGAACCCATGGAGGACGACGCGCCAACGTCCTCCCCGACCCCGTCGGCCCCCTCCGCCACCTTGGCCGTCGACGACTCCACCGTCGCGCGGAAGCGCCGCCGCCGCAAGAAGCAGTTCCTCGACATGGTCCCCACGGAGGGCGTCCGCGTCCTCCGCGCGTCCTCCTCGTCCGCCGCGGCCGCGGCGCATCTCACCGGCATCCCGCGCCGCCGTGGGCGCCCGCCAACCAACTCCTCCCTCCGCCTGGCGCGGGAGCTCGACTCCGAGGCCCACATCGCCATCGCGGCGGGGTTCCCCGCGGACACCCTCTCCGAGGACGAGGTCGCCGCCGCCGTCCTCCCGCGCATAGGCGGCGCCGAGCAGGCCAACTACCTCGTCGTGCGCAACCACATCCTCGCGCTCTGGCGCTCTAATCCCCTCGCCCACGTCGCATCCGGCGCCGCGCTCGCATCTATCCGTGCCGAGCATGCGCCCCTCGTCGCCGCTGCACACTCCTTCCTGTCTGACCACGCCTACATCAATTTCGGCCTCGCCCCCTCCGTAGTCTCCCTCCCCCCACGCCCACCTCCCTCCCTCCCCGCCCCTTCCGTCCTCATAGTCGGTGCTGGCTTTGCTGGCCTAGCTGCTGCACGCCACCTTATGTCCCTTGGCTTCAAGGTCGCCATTGTCGAAGGTCGACTCCGACCAGGCGGCCGCGTGTTCACCAAGACGATGAGCTCCTCTGCTGCAGCCCACCCTGACGTGGTTGCTGCTGCTGATCTTGGAGGCAGTGTGCTCACAGGTATCAACGGGAACCCCCTCGGTGTCATAGCACGGCAGCTAGGGTTCCCGCTTCACAAGGTGCGGGACAAGTGCCCGCTGTATCTTCCCGATGGCCGCCCTGCCGATTCTGACATGGATGCTCGTGTTGAAGCTACATTCAACCAGCTTCTGGACAAGGTGTGCCAGCTGCGGCAGGTTGTCGCAGATAGTGTTCCACACGGTGTGGATATGTCACTTGGCATGGCACTTGAGGCATTCCGGGCGGCGCACGGTGTCGCCGCCGAGCCACAGGAACGGATGCTTCTTGATTGGCATCTGGCGAACCTGGAGTATGCCAATGCTGCTCCTCTTGCTGATCTCTCCATGGCCTTCTGGGACCAAGATGATCCATACGAAATGGGTGGTGACCACTGCTTTATTCCTGGTGGGAATTCCCAGTTTATCCGAGCGCTTGCTGATGGCGTCCCGATATTCTATGGACAGAATGTGCGAAGGATACAGTATGGGTGTGATGGTGTGATGGTCTACACTGATAAGCAGACATTCCGTGGTGATATGGCGCTCTGCACTGTTTCGCTTGGCGTACTTAAGAAGGGGGACATTGATTTTGTGCCTGAGCTGCCTACTCAGAAGCGCGAGGCCATTCAGAGATTGGGCTTTGGGCTTCTTAATAAGGTTGTGATGTTATTCCCTTATGACTTCTGGGATGGCAGGGTTGATACATTTGGGCATTTGACGGAGGACTCTGGTCAGCGTGGTGAATTCTTCCTGTTCTATAGCTATTCTTCAGTCTCAGGAGGGCCACTGCTGGTTGCACTTGTTGCTGGGGAATCTGCTATCAATTTTGAGAAGAAGTCGCCAATGGAAAATGTTGAGAAGGTTTTGGACACACTTAGAAAAATCTTTTCACCCAAGGGGATCGAGGTGCCAAACCCACTGCAGGCAATATGCACTCGATGGGGCACTGACAGGTTTACATATGGATCATATTCCTATGTGGCTATTGGGTCTTCTGGTGATGATTATGATATATTGGCTGAGAACGTTGGTGATAGAATCTTCTTCGCTGGGGAGGCAACAAATAGGCGATACCCTGCGACCATGCATGGAGCTCTGCTTAGTGGGTACAGAGAGGCTGCCAATATTGTAAGAGCTGCTAGGAAGAGAGCAAAAAGGGTTCACTCATCTGAGGACATACATGTTAATAATGAAGTCAAAGTTAATGAAGTCAATGTTATAGTTAAAGATGACAACATTGATCTGGATGATCTCTTCCATATCCCTGATGTTGCTTTCGGTGGCTTCTCAGTTCTCCATGACCCATCTACATCTGAGCCTGATTCAACTTCATTACTTCGTGTTGGAATTGGTGCCAGAAAGTTGGGCTCTGGCTCACTTTTCCTCTACGGCTTAATAATGCGAAAGAATGTAGCTGAACTAGCTGCAATGGAAGATGATGAGCAGCGATTGAGTACACTGTACCGAGATTTTGGGACAAAACTCGTGGGATTGGACGGCTTGGGTGATGCTGGGGAAAGCCTTATATCGCGGATAAAAGCTGCTTCTAGGAAGTAGCACCCGGTCAAGTTGTTGGAAGGTTGATTCATCTGCAATAGTTTAGCTCTTAGCATTGAGTTTTCAGGCCTGGCATAGCCTACTGACCTTTCAAGTAATTCGTTCATTTAATTGATTGCTATATATCTCTCAATTCACATCAAAGTGTAAGCTGTGCCATGTAGTACTGGTTAAATCATGGATTGTTATTGGAGATCATATCACCATGGGAACTAATGGAAGATTCTTACTGGTGTACTTTCCATTCAGACATGATACACCTCGCTGACACTTCTGTGATGACACTGTTATTTTTCCACATAGTAGTTTTTGTTGTGATCTAGTACTGGTTAGCATGTGATTTAAATTCGAGCCTTAAGATTTCTCTACATGAGTTATTCTACATATAATAACTAGGATGTTTGAACAAAAAAGGATGGGATGTTTTCCTAATGACATTTTACCACTATTTGCATGATACATAGTTATGATTCTCGCTAGTAATGTTTCTCCAAGTTATCATTTGCTTTCACTTTCCTTTTCATTCATGTTTCAGTCCTAGTGATTACATGTACGTTGTTATTTATTTTGGAAGATGGTTTTATATGAACTGCAGAGCATATTTTTCGAGGAATGGAAAATGGCCCAGATTTTTAGACTCCCTCTGTTCCGAATTTCTCGTCACAGATTTAGATACACATGTATCTAGACGCATTTTATTGTATAGATACATGCAAATCTAGACAAATCTGTGACATCTAATTTGGGGCGGAGGGAGTAGTAAACATAAAAGCATGCTCATGTTGATCATTCCTTTCGTTCACCAAGCTGCAGGTAAAGGCTCTTCTAAGTGACAGCTCAAGAATTGTTTGATCAAATTATCAGTGTGGTATCTGTTCTTTCACTTAAGGACGTATCACTTTGACAATTTTTGCAGTAAATGATTTATGATGGAAATGCTACAACTTATCCAAGAAGCAGGTAACAAATATATAACCTTTTGAAGCATGATTTTAGTGGAATGCAGTAACCGTGCTGACTTGTTTAAATAACATCCTGATTTGAAGGATTGTCACTTTGTCAGCATAGACAGCGTTTGGAACACACATTTTCTAGTTTTTCTTTTATTTCATAATCAGTCTCAGTCATTACATGTGCGCTGTTGCTTATTATCGAAGGATTTATATAATCTGCAAAGCATGTCAGTGTTGAACTTTTGATTATTCCTTTTCTTCAGCAAGCTGTAGATAACATCTCTTCTAATTGACAGCTGAAGAAACGTTTGATAAAAAAAATAGTGTGATGTTCATTACTTCACCTAAGGACCTATTGATTTGACAATTTCTACAGTAAAACAATATGACAGAAATGCTATAACTTCTCCAAGAAGCAGGTAACAAATATTTCACCTTTTGAAACGTGATTATACTAAAACGTAGTAACCCTGTCGTGTTGGGTATCCAACTGATAACTATTTTATGTTCTTTTTGTCAAATAAATATTACATAACTTAAGTATGCTTAATTCTTTAAAACAAAGCTTTCTGATTGTCTTACTATGATTTTCTTATCATATTTTACCTAGTCAGATCCGAGACACAGGATCTGTATCTTGTGTACTACAAGAGATGGCTCTGTTTTTACTTTGAGGTCTGCGCACAGCGTTTTGTTATGATAAAATTACGCCAGTTCAGGGCCTTTGCAATGGTACTTTAGACTTCATTTTCTTGACTGTAGTTCTGACTCCCAAGGTTTTGACTTGTTTGAATAAATTCCTGATTTGAAGGGTAATAAACACCACATTATCCAGTTGTCTTTGTTGGAGTCTTACAAGCTCACAGTATCACGATTAAATTTGCAGCAAACTTAAAATAGAAAGTCAAATTTACACCTGGTTGTTTATTTTGTAGCTGGCCATTTAAAGCATATGCGCATTCTTGTGCTAGGATGTCCGAAACTCAGCAACATTCTTTTCTGCACAGTGCATGTTTCTGCTTGATTCATAAATATGCTGCATTGGTTGGTGCTGTGAAAAGTACATGCCCCTGTTAGGATGTCTGATACTCGAAGAGTCTTGTCATGTGATCATCTGTTTCTTACAGCATGGCCAGGTAATCGTATAGTATGTTTTTTGTTGTTAAAAAATGGTACTCCCTTGATTCATATTATTTGTCGCTAATATGGATGCATCTAGAACTAAAATTTGTCCAGATACATCCATATTACCGACAATTAATATGGATCAGAGGGAGTATGATTTTAGAGTGGACGCTTGAGCCAAAAATATAATCTGGGTTTGGATTTTGTTGTTGAAAACTTCCCGTTATCGTTCCTAGTATGTCTTCGAAAAGAGTGGCTGTAGCATTTGTAAGGAGATAATGCACTCGTGGTAGCACCTGACAAATTTGAGGTTAGTTGGAAATGTGGGATAAACATATGCTTTGGGTCGACTATAGCTGCTTTAATTATTCACCACTTTCTGGCAATGAACCTAGGCTTATGTGAGTAAAAAGGTGGCATTGGGGTCTTTTCTTTCGACCAGCCGCTCGATTTGATGCTTCTGTCTAGGGGTACATATTTGTCAGCAAACACGGTCGCTTTTCTGTTCTCTATTTGCTTTGTTGCCGCGTCGTGTTCTCCCACGTACTCATCTTCTACACTTCTTTTCCATTAAGAGTTGTGTTTCTTTTTGGAGGTACATTAAGAGTTAAGTTGGGGGCGCAAGACCATCAGATCATAGGTCATGGCTCCCCTAATGTTCTGCCGATTTTACGGCAGAATTTTTTAACTTGTTTAGGTTCCAGACCTGCATTGAAATCGGGTATTGAGCAGAAATTTAGCGACTCGTTTGACCGCCCATACTTAATGGTTGATGCCTTGAAGACAGCACTGAGCCAATTTTCCTTGCTGACCTGACCTGTATATCATAAGAGCATCTCCAACAGACGCTGCAAAAGGCGCGCGGCAAAAAAAAACGCCTGTTTGGCGCGCGCGGGCGCCCACGCGAAGCTCCAGCAGACGCGGGAAAAGGGCGCGCGCGGTAAAAAATTTGCCGCGCCCGTGCATTTGCGCCATCCCACGCGGGAAAGTTGCCGCGTGCGCTATAAATGCGACACGCGTGAACGCGCCAACTGCCTGAAACTTCCGCGTGTCGCTCCGCCTCGCTCTCTCTCCCCTAGCGCTCTGCGTCCGCTGACGGCCGCTCTTCGGCGCGTTTATCTCCGACTCCGATCGCAGGTTCGCGCGCCGAGCGGCCGCTTCGACGCGAAGATCCGCTCCGGCGAGGAGCGGATCCGAATCGGAACCTTCGACATCGCGCATGAGGCGGCGCGAGCCTACGACGCCGTCGCGTGGCGCCTCGGCCGTTCCCGCCAGCACATGAACTTCGACGACGTTTGGACGCGCGAGCAGGCGGAGATGCTCGCGCCGCCGTCGCCGATCGTCACGACCGAGCAGCGGCGCCGCGCCCACGAGCTCGAGCAACGTCTGCGCGTGGCGGAGCAGGACGAGCGCGTGCGCCTCGAGTGGGCGCGCGCGTTCCCGGAGGACGTCGCTGCCATAGAGGCATTTTACGCGCAGAAGAAGGAGGCCAAGGCGAAGGCGGCCGCGAAGAAGAAGGCCGACCGCGACAGGCGCCGTGCTGAGTCGGCGGCGAGGAAGGCGGAGAGGGCGGAGAAGGCGGCGCGGAGGGCGAAGAGGGCGGAGGAGAAGAGAGGCGTCGGACCGTCGACGAACATGCCGACCTCCTCCTCCGCCGGTGTCCGACACGACTCCGACTAGCGGATCGTCGGACTTTGATTGGGAGGACTCCGAGTAGTTTAGTTTAGTTTAGTTTAAATAAAATGTCGGTATTTGTCGAACTTTTAATATATTTCGTAATTTCAGTTAAATTTTCGTAATTTTATTTGATTTGTTTGATCCGTTTCAAACGATATCGTTGGCGTGGCGGCGCGCGCTGTATTTTAGAGCGTCTGAAGGAGGCCCGATTTTACCGCCTGCGCAGGCATTTTGGCGCGTCCGCAAAGCGCGCGGCAAACGTTTACAGCGCGTCGGAAGGGAGGTATAGCGCGCCGAAATTTACAGCGTCTGTTGGAGATGCTCTAAGCTCATCAGGGTCTCTCTTTGATTCATATGATAGAAAAAATGTATGACTGCAGTGTCATGCACTCTCTAACTCTACAGCTTGTTTGGTTCAAAGGAAAGCGAGAAATAAGATAGGAATACCAGCAGGAGAAATAAAATCCTTTGCAAATAATTCCTTAGAAATAAATACATGATATTTTATCCCACCACTCAAACAACTACCATAGTGGCATAGTTCGTAAGGATTTGAATCATTCAAGATTCCTATGCAGATCCTTCGAACCAAAGAGGCCCTTGGCATTTTTTTGATTGAGCTGATGTTGAAATTGAACTGCCTCACTGTCTCCTCAGCTTGTCCATAACACATAGTAAGACTACTGCTCGGTAAATCAGAAAATAAAGATGACTGTTCGTCGTTGCTAATAATTCTGATCGTTGCTCACTTGCTTTACTCTGATTTCATCAACTACTACCTTATTACCCACAAGCGACCAAATTAACCAAAGGTGTTCAGTTTTTAGCGATCTGCAAGTGGAGAAAACCTCCCGTGCATAGATGTCAGTAGCGCTAGATTTCATCTCGGCAGCTGCCCAGTCTAATCATGTACTGTATCAAAAGCGTTGGTGCGACAGTGACGCCCGTGTCGCTATTCTTTTCCGGCCATGCGTCAATATGGCTCCCCGGCTCACTGGAGGCCTTTGTATTTTTGAAGTTTGAAAAAATTGTAAAAAAATGTGTATATATGGGCAATGAGGTATACTTCAAGTGTGCAAATTCTCAATCCGAGATACGCTGTATTGTACTCTACATAAAAAAGAGAAAATTGTAGATCTAGATGTGTGAACAGTTCACCTTCAAACCTTGTCAGATGTTGTCTTTTTTTGTGTAGCCCATACATAATACATCGTTTTTCAGATTGAGATATTGCATGCTTGAGATATACATGATTACCTATACATACATTTTTTTCAGATTTTTTAAAAACTTCAAAATGTTATTTTCAAAATTTTGAAATAAAGGGCTCTAGTGAACTCGTGCCCCAAATGCATATTTGGTCGATCCTCCCCCTGCTCTTCAGACCGCTTGCTCCTGCACCCCCTGCCTGCCGCTCTCTAGTCGCGTCTGCTACAGTTATACTGCGTCAGTAGGCCCTGGCTGTAGGAGCAGTGCTACTGGCTGTAGGAGCAGTGCTACAGTGCTGCTGCTTTCCTCCTTTAAAGCCAGGAGCGTGTAGGAGCAGCCTCAGCTCATTTTTTCTCTCACGCTGGCTGCTCTCTCTCTCTCTCTCTCTGCCAGGAAGAACAAAGCAACAACTAGTTATTTGGAGCCCTGTTTTGATCCTTTAGGAGTTCGATTCAGGACACGAAGCAGTAGAAGAAATTGTAGATCAAGGTGAGATCTTTCAGATGATTGTTTTTTTTTCTTATTACGGGCATGTTGTATTCGTTTGTTTCATTAAGTCTTAAGTATGTGTACTGCGCTGATTTAAGGAAAAGAATATCGTCTTGGAGTGGCATTTTGGAGCAGTTGGAGCCGGTATTCTCAGGAGAAGTAACTGAAAAAGTTGTAGATCAAGGTAAAACCTACGAGATGCACAGATTTGTTTTGCCTTTTTATGGTGCAGTGTAGATGTATCTTTAACTCGTAATTAGGCATGTAATGTCGCATGAGCTTTTAAGTACTCTCCCCGGAGAGGCTTTGTAGGACTTCGATAGATCCATAGTTATAGGCACTGCTATGTTATGTGCCCAAATGGAGTAGCATTCATGTTCTTTACTAATTACATTAATCACAGTGGACAGTAAGCCTATTCGGGGAGCTTTGTACGGAAGAACAAAATGATGTAAAATATTAACTGGAGATAATTATTCTATTACTTCTTCTGTGAGTACTTTTTATTCATTTAAAATCTTGAAAAAATCTCGTTCTTACTCCACCGGTCCACCCACATGTGAGCTTCTTTTGTGGGAGAAGAGCACTCCCTTATAAATTCTACAACGACCAAACTACTTGTATTCTTGGATCCATGGTTTTTGAGTCACTGAATAGTCGTTGTATAGTCGCCAAATCATTTTCCCAAAATAACGGTGACTTGCGACTATACAGCGACTTTGGTCGACTATACACTGAGTCGCAGCCTCGGCGACTCACTTTTGAGTCGCGACTCAAAAACCATGTGGATCAGAACTGTGATTCGAAATAAGTAAAGAGCGATGAGAGAGAACGGTCTTTGTGGTCTAGTGCATTTACTGTCCATTTAGAATGTAAACTGTCCTTATTTCTTGCCTTGTGAATACACATGGAAAATCTGTCTTCAAAAGTTTTGGTGTATATTTAAGTTGGCCATGATAGCACCATGCACTACCTTGAGCTCTACTAATTGTGTATTAAGTATATATTTGTTCTTTGCCAACACTTGTGCAACATCATAGTGGAAGAAGTTCTTACATAAATCTGTTGTACAAAAGAATATAAACATGAACCAGTACGGAAGCTTTAGAACACTAAGAAGTCCCCATGTTGCTTCTGCATGAGCAGGACCACAATTCAGTAGGAGCTCGCCTTTGCATTTCCAAGGACCAAAGCAGCTCCCAAGAGGCCAAGATGAAGAGGAAAAAACCTCCCGATAGAAAGCCATGTAAGTTGTTAGACCTTTGTGGGAAAATTTATACATCTAAGGATGAGACAATAGCATAATTACAATTCCTTTCTTATACCTTCAATATTTGCATAATTACAGGGTTGACCTTATTTGGAATGAATGACATAGGAAAGATGGTAAGAAACTACTTCTCTGGTCTTTTTATAGATTAAGTTTGTGATGTTTAACTGTATTCATTCATATCATTAGAGCCAACTAGGAAAGTCAGCATCAGCGCCCGTGGTGCTCATCTTCTAGAATGCATAGTTAGTACTTAGGGCATGTACAGTAGTCCACCGTCAGCTGTCTGTAAGAGGTGCCATGTCAGATGTTTTATGATGTGGAGGCGTGAGAGCGAGGAAAGAGATGGAGCCTGTCTGCAATTCGGCAGACGGTCGAGAGCTGAAATAATCGGTAGCTAGATAGCTTTCCGGTATGTGACTCCTCCGATTATCCAAGTAGAATTTTATTTGGTTGAGTATATCTTGAATATTTTGCTGCTGTAGGTAACATGTTTAGTGAGCTTGCATGCTTGTTCTAAGTTGTAGAAACTAGTTTTGATGCATGATTAGTACTCTAGCAAGTTCCTATAGTAGTTCCCCTTGATTATATGTCACCAAATCAAATTTTATATCACTTGTTGAAAAATTTCAGAAAAGAAAGATGAAGAAGTTCAACTTTGGAGAATTGTTCAAGAGAGGAACAACCAGCACCGGGAGGCCTTCTAGGACCTCCACCCGATTTAGGCGATCGTACAATGAGGATATCATCGCGCCTAGCTTCGCGCTCGAGGAGGACAATGGGGCTCCTAATGCTTCATCCTTCCCATGTTATGATTTTCTGACAAATGCAGGGATATTGGATGATTTCTTCACCCTTGTCAATAGGGCGGGCTTAGCCACCTACGTGGGAGATGAAAGGGAGCAATACTACATGCTCACCAAAATCTTCGTCGAGAGCTTCAAGTTCCACAACACGCAATATGAGCCGACAGTTGCATTCAAGATCTATGGTAATCCTGTTACTATGGAATTGGAAGAATTTTGTTGTGCATTGGATATTGCCCCTGTAGGTACAGCAAGGAGGATTGGTGACAACCCCGGGACTTGTTGGAGCTCTATCGAGGGATCACCAATGATGATTGTCGCACCATTCAGCGTGGCAAGATAAGGAACATTCAACTCCCCGCCATTAAATATTTTGCGTATTACATTGCCACTAGCATTCTTGGTAGGGAGAACACTAGCAATATTTCTAGCTACCATCTTGCTTTCTTGAATATTGCGCTTACTGGACGGACATCTTATCATCTTGGTTCTCTTATTGCTCGCCGCCTGTCTAACAGGGGGCCTATTTTTGGAGGAACTATTGCATTGCGCGTTTTAACACATCTAGGACTTCCTCTTGATCCTAATGATGTGCCATTAACCCCTAGGAGGCTTGATATTGCTGCTATGAAAAGCCATCATTTTGTTACCACTGATTCCACTTTAGATAACATGGTCTATAGAATGTTGTTTGCTGACGGGGATGAGAAGGAAATCCCTCTTCCCCAGCCGGTTTGTTCAATATTGACAGGGAACCATGGTCGCGCACTAAGGAGGAGGTGGAGGAACATATGAAGATACAAGACTTCCACCACAGCATGACTCCGAGGACGCCGAGCCCTCCTACGACTACACCGTCACGTCCCGGTGCTTCTTCTAGCACATACCCGGAATATGATCCATCTTCGTCGTACTACGGAGATACTACCTCATGGGCTCGATGGGATTGAACTCCACTTAGGCCAAAAGCCTAAGCTTGGGGGAGGTATACCGGCATCACTCATTCTTTGCATATTATGGTTGCTGGATACTTGTATATACTTGTTTAGCTTCTTTAAGTGGTTTTCTAATAAGAGGGGGATGATATTTGGGGAAGTGCTGCCTGAAAACAGATTCTGGGCTGTTACCAAAAAAATTCTTAAAACCAGCCAGAACGTTATTTTGCGAAGCCAATTTTTGTGCATATTCCCCAGGTTGTTATCTAACTTTCATTAGTTGAACACTTTTCGAGCTGGGCAGCGGAAGAATTTCTTAAAAATCGATTACTGCACTGCTGTCAAGTTTGACGAATTCCTGCTGCTTTGTGTTTATGCGACTCTTCTAGTTTTCATTTTCTTGTTTTTTCTTTGTTTCTTTCCTAAAACACAAAAAGACCAAAATATTTCTGTTGTTTCTCTTCACCATTTGTTTATTTTGGTTTCTTGCTTTTATTTTGCTTTATTTGCTATCGTTGGTTTGCTATAAGAAAATCCAAAAAGATTTTGCTTTGTTTGCTTGCTTCCTTTTGTTCTTGTTTCCAATTCGAAAACACCAAAAATATTTTCTGTTGTTCATTGGTTTTGTAAAGTTCATTATGAGTTCAATGGTCTTCGGTGGCGGGAGCGTGGTTTTCATTTCATATTATCCAAGCTACACAAGTGAAAGGAAATAATGACGATCTACGACAATTCGACTATGGTGAGAGGCTGGTATGAACTCTATTTGCTTTCATTTTTGTACATATACTCATCCATGTGAGCATGCTTAGTTGGTTCATGTGAGGTATATGTCATTTAAGGAAGCCTAGTAGTTCATGATCTCTCATGTTTAGCTCCAACTTATTAATATGAGTAGCATGTCATAGATGTTTGCTTGCATTGTTTTATTCATAAATAGGTATGACATTGTGGTATCCTCCTCTGAATAATTCATTTGAATTGACTTGGCACATGCTCACGCATGCATATGTCAATTTCGATGATTTACTTTTGCAGTTCTTGTATCACTTTTATGCCTCCGTTAATTTATTTTGCCGCAAGCATGATTATGACAGTTACTGCTCTCTTGATTGTCGCTTCCCAGTCTATTGCTAGCCTTCACTTGTACTGAGCGGAACACTGCTCGTGCTTCCAAACCCCTGAAACCAAGTTGTTCCAAAGTGTCCACCATAAATACCTATGCATGACATTTCAAACCATTCCAAGTAAATTCTCATGCGCTACCTTTAAACCTTCAAAAGCTTCTCAATTTGTGTCAATGTTTTATAGCTCATGAGGAAGTATGTGGTGTTTATCTTTCAACCTTGTCATTTACTTTTGACAGACTTTCATAATGGACTAGTGGCACATCCGCTTATCCAATAATTTTGCAAAAAGAGCTGGCAACGGGTTCCCAGCCCCAATTAATCAAACTTCATTAATAATTCTCTTCACATGTTTTGCTCTGATTCATCAGTAAGCAACTTAATTTTGCAAATAGACTCTCCTCCATGGTATGAGATTGATGGAAGGCACCCGAAGATTCGGTTAGCCATGGCTTGTGTAAGCAAAGGGGGAGTGTCACCCATAATAAACTAAAATACGTGTGTAAACAAAAGTGAAGAGGGATGATCTACCTTGCTGGTAGAGATAACGTCCTTCATGGGAGCCGCTCTTGAAAGTCCGGTTGGCGAGGTAGTTGGTGTACCCATTACCATTCGTTGACAACAACAAACACCTCTCAAAATAATTTTACTCCTGTTTTAAAAATGAAAAGCTCTAGCGCATGTTAATCCCTGCTTCCCTCTGCGAAGGGCCAATCTTTTACTTTTATGTTGTGTCTCCATCCTTTCTTTGAGCACTTTCTTGAGAGCACAACTGTCATTCTTAGTATAATATGCTTGTCTCAAAATATGATTGACTGTGGTATAACTTTGATGCTTTTATCTTTGAGAATCTCTATTTCTAGTCTTTCTATGAACTTTAGAGGTGCCTGAGCATTTATGTTTTGCTATTCAAATACGGGCAAGCGAGATACCATTTTATCATATCCTTTTATGAATATTTAGACATGATTCATGATGCTTATTATTAATTCGTTGGTACCTTTCCATGATTGACATAGCTATTGGATGATCTTATTTGCATGTATCTTATTATGAATTGCCTAAGCACTTTTCCATGGCATGAGAATATTTACATCATGAGAATATTCAACTCCCATCTATTCGCTATTTTGCTTACTTTATCACCAAGTGCGTTCTTGCTTGAAAAAATGCAAATAAGTTATCCATCCATGACTTGGTTTTCTTAGCTGCTGCATTGCAACGTGATAGAACTTATAATTTGGGTGCTTTGATAGCTTTTAGGCTTGCTACTAACCGTGATAAAGGAGGAATTTGTGGAGGTCTCATTGCCTCTCGTTTGCTAGCTATGCATGGTGTAGAACCTCACTCTCTTGATGTTCAGCTCTCTATAGAGAAACTTGATATTGTTTCCATGATAAAACATGACTTTGTTTCTAATTGGTCTAATTTGAATAACCTGTCCTATGAAATAACCTTTTTCAAGAAAAAGTGGAGAGTAATTAAATCCGAGAGGCTAGTTCGATTGCCTGCACCTGCTTTGTTTAACCTTGATTCCAGGAAAAGTTGGTCGGTCACTGAAGATGAACTTGATGCATACATAGAGAGGTGCGACCATCACGCAGGCAACGGAGGAAGCCTGATCTTTGAGAGGGACTTGGAGGCCTTAGCTGAGTTTCTCGAGCGCCCGCACCCCGAGTTCTTTGGAGGACAAGTCAATGATCAGCCTGGAGGAGAACTTCAGTGGGTCGTAGTTGCAGACCTGAGGGGAAAGCTGGAGCCACCTATGTCCGAGAGGATCCAGTTTTCCGTAAGGGAGAACAACCGGGTGGATGGACTAGCTCGAGCCATGCAAGAAGCACTTGCCCGTCTGTGTGGGCAGAATGTGAACAAGATCAATGGAAACCGAACAATTCCTAATGCGGTGGGTCCTATGGCTCGTAAAAATAGTTTCGTGAGTTGAATTAGTTGTCTCATGATTTTTTGAAACAAAGGCTGACATGGCTTGTTGCCCAGACTTTTGGAAATATTTCCGAAGAGGACAGTGAGGGTGACACACGTAATGCTGGTGAATTCTCAAAGAATTCGCTATCCAGAGAGGAGGTAAGTCAAATATAAAAAAAATCTCCTCTTCGTCTATATTTTTCGTCGGTATTTCAACATATGTGAAACAGTAATGTTTTCTTCTTGTTCAGGTGGAAGAAGTTGTTCGCTTGGGCGACAAATTAAAAGAAGCATCTGCCTGGGTACGTGATGATGAACTTGCCGTTTGCAGCGATGTGGAGAAAATCATAGGGGGTTTCAACTTGCCCAAAGATATTAGTTCTTCGCTTGGTGAAGCATTGAAATTAGCTTTTCTGTCTAAGAATACAGAAGCCAGAAATAAGCTACAAGCTATTCAGGTATCAGTAGCTAAATACTGTACCTTGGTCCAGCTATCAAGGAAATAAGCTACAAGCATATTTTAAGTTCAACATTATAGGGTTCTACTTTATGAATTAACTGCGTACACAGCTTTGTGCTTGCTTGTTATAAGAAAAAAAGGTCATTATTACTTTCTTAATGAACTAACATTGATTACATGTTCAATACAGCCGGTGAGGAAAAATCAGGCAAAACAAGCATATTAACCGGTAACGTTTTGGATGTGTGTGGCATTCTGCTCAATTTACACTATTTGCACATCTTGATGCTTATACGGTACTTCCTAGTTGGCCATATTAAATGCTCAACCTGCATACCACCATGTGTACCTCTTGAACATTTTTGATAGTTCTTGCGGGTGATGAATATTAATATAAACACTCCCAGGAAATTTGTGCGGGGAAGGCAGACATAGTTTCAATTAAAATTAATTTTGATGAGCACACAATTTGGCGCATTATGGTAAGCCTTTGGATAGTTGATTTATCTTATTCAAATTCTCAATTCTCAATACCTACACTGTCCATGTGTCTGCACAATACTTTGCTCCAGCTAACTGGTTTTCCTAGTGACATATATCAACATCTAGATCTTGCAGTAGCTCTAATTTATTCATGTTTGGTTGGAAGTTCCTGTATTTCCAAAGATGCTTCACTGTACACTCTTTGACTGCCCACTGCGTCATTTAATTTTCTTTTGTGCCTTCTGCACGATAACTAGGTGGGTGCAAAGCATTTTCTAGATCTAACCTCTGGTGTCTGGTGTCGTCAATACTGTCGTAGTAATTCTTGTTCTGCTCGTTTTGTTTTGTTTGATTTCCTCTCTCCGGTAAGGTTGGGTACGTGTTATATGTTTAGAGCTGTATGACAAGAATGACCTCCTCACCTTGGGTAATGAGCAGCAGCTAACGGAGTGCAATCGTTATTTTGAATTTCTATTTAGACAATATTTTGAATTTCTATTTAGACAACTACTCTTTAGCTCTGCAGAAATTGTTGGAAGTTGAGGGCAAGGAAAAAATCATGAAAGAAAAATTGAGCAGCACTATGGAAACCAAGGTTTGACATCTTAGAGGGCTCTCCTCAGTCTCAATGATTTTGTTTTGTTGCCTCACCTGAATGATTTATCATCAGCAGTCTTTGAAAAAGTTGTTAGAAGATCGGTTGGTCTATATGGCTAAAGGTATACACGGTTTACTGATGGAAAATGGTATACGCGGTTTAGTGATGAAAAATAAAGACGGCGATGGTAGTGAGGTGTCATATGCTAATCTAATCAGTACTGTAGCTGTTGATCTGTTTGATGCTTGGAATTTGGTCCGTACTTTTGTTTCCATGTAGTACCTGGTTTCTCTTGTTCACTTCAACATGCAATAGAACATATGTTATGTGCCTAAATTATGTTAGTAGAATTAACCCTCTAAACTAAAACCATGACAGTTATTATCGAGCGGAGGGAGTATTTTGTTTGACCCATTCATGTTAAGTTATGATGTACACACTTTAGTGTCACGAGTTACAAATTGCTATACTTTTCTGTGCTTCTATTTCCACTTCCAATGTTCAATAGATGCTTTATTTTTATGTCAAATAGCTGCACATGAAGAAGCAATTCAAGTCTTGAAGGATTGAGTTACCAAATGGGAGCCGGAATAACCACCAATTGGTGGAAATCATGGAATGGAGAAGTTGAGCTAAAGGTACTAAACTATTGTCAATCTCAGAATTGGTGTCATGCAGTAAGGATATAAGACCTGCGTACACTCCATGTTTCACTTAATGACATGTTTGTTGTTCATAGTGGTACTATCCAATGGTCAGCAATTTTTTCTTAGATTCATATGTATCTATGCACATTTTACTGTGTAAATTCATGCGAATTTAGATAAATATGCGACACTTATTTTCGAATGGAGGGAGTACATGCTTGTACACCTTGTTGGGACACGGGCTGGCAGAAATTTAAACAATTAGCTTCCTACCGCATAAACCATGGAACGGTTATGGAGCACATAATTAGTATTAGACACCTGTGCATCCGAAGTGAAGTCCAAGTACCCTAGAATATATATAGAAAAGGTAATGGCAAAGGCATGGGAACTGTGTGGATGTCTAAAACGGCTAGCAACAATGAGCATATGTAGTATTTTGGTAAAACACATTGATCATTACATGGAATTCTATTAAGATACTATATGAAAGTCGAATTTATTTCACTCTCATTTGAAAGTGCGAATACAAGGAGGTATTTTGTGTTTTGGAATGTCCGAAGAAAAAAGATTTTGAATCTGTCTTCTCCTTTTTCCCTTAGAAAAAAAAATCAATCAAAATCCAAACTATGTGAAGTGCCAGGAGACGTGGCTAGATTCAGGCTGTATATTCTAGCCGAAGTCTGGCGGCACAATTTGTATATCCTGACTCTTGTAACCTTTTGATAATTCCACCATGCAGTCCATAACATTGCTAGCTGCAATTTTTCCTTTTTAGTATCGTGAGACCGATGTCCCTCTTTTGTTCTGTCAGTCACTGAGTCACATTATTTGCATCGTTGCAGGGTTGAGTTGATTTGGAATGGCTGGCATAGGAAACATTATCCGTAGTCCTGCACTTTTGGCCCTCTCACGTCGGCATGCAGTCACTATGAGTACCTTCCGAGGTTGGATGTCGAGACAATGTATACTCTCTTATCCTCACGCGGAGATGGTCCCGCTCTCACCTGTTTCATTCGTTACACATCACCATTTTCCAGTATCTGGAAAGGGGTAAGAAACTAGTTCTCTGGTCTTTTTATAGATTAAGTTTGTGATGTTTAACTATATTCATTCATATCATTAGAGTCAATTAGGAAGGTCGGCATCCACACCCATGGTGCTCATCTAATAGCATGCATAGTTAGCGCTTACTATTTTGAGGTGCGTCCTTTTGCAGCATGAGGACTGAGTGGTCGTTTTGAATGAATGCGCGTAAACTGCTTTGGGACTGGCACTTGGATTTGGGTCTAGACTGGACAACCCTTTTTTAAAGTACTAATCCATGATTATGTGACCAGATCTTCTACTTCGAGTGGGTGGATTTCGTAGATCCCGGCTTGGTGACGGGCTTGGTTCCCAAGATCGTAGCGTACACTGCAGAAAAGATGAAGGAACTAATTAGAGTAGATGTTACAGACAGAAAGAGGGCTACACCAAGATTACAAGGTAAACCTGAGTGCCTAGTGTGAATGCCTGTACAGTTTTGCTGTCGCTGTGGCCAGGGCTGCAGATTCATGATATATGGCTTTCTTTAGCATGGGTGTGTGTCCTGACCTTAAGAATTCTGTTTGCACAAACAGACTAGGCCTTTACGACTATATGGAAGGCCTCTTGAAAAGACCACACCCTTTGATCACATGCTTGTTCGGAAGGCACGAGGTAACTGGTAAGGATCATGTACAATTGTTGGTTTCAGTTAAAATGGGAATTCACACAAATGACGGGGATGGCTAATTTAGCATGTAATTGGGTTTCACAGGAATGCCAATAGTCGAGGGAGCTGATACATGAAGAAGTGGGAGCGAAGATCCTTGAACCTTGATGCTGTAATCCTAGCGGTTTCAGAGATGAATGTCGATCCTAGTGAGGGAGGTCTGAGCAAAGAACTGCATGGACCTTGAGGATGTCTGGATTCTGGGAAGACCCCTAGATGGAGACCGTGGAGTAGACAACTACTCTAGGCGTGGTTACCCGGCAATGCATTGTTGGGCCTCAGAAACATGCAGTACATTTGTTTAGGGTGTGTTTGGTTTGATAACTAAGTGGGATGTAATGTCATTTTCCATTCCACAAGAATGTCGTGATCCGCAGGTGGAGAAAACCTGGTTTTGTTAATCAGGTCCAGGTCCAATCGCGCTAGATTTCATCTTGGCAGCTGCATGTCAAGTGTAACCATGTCTCAAACGCGTTGGTGCAATCTTGGCCGCATCCCACATGCTGGATACAAAGTGCGTGCCTATCGACCAACCTACTGTTGGACATTGACGCCCGTGTCAAAAACATCCGAGCTGTTCCGTTTTGGCCATCTATAGCGCGCTCCACATCCGTGACAGGCTGACAGCCCGCTCGCTGCTCTCCAGCCGCGTCTGCTACTGAATCAGTAGATTACACACCGGCACGCGGTACGAGCTCGTGTTTTCTTGGCAGCATCTCTAGTTCTCTACCGCACTTGGTACGTCCCCCACCTGGTACTTGGTAGATACAGAGCGCACGGCAAAAGTCGATCTGACATTTGCGGCTGAGCACTGTTCCAGATTCAACCGGACGACCAGAAAAGAAACAATTTTGCAGCTCATCCAAGAGAGGAAAAAAAAAAGGAAACCATTTTGCAGCTCCAGACGGGTAAGGGCATCTCCAGCACCCAGAGCAGTTTGTGTGTGATCAAAAAATTGGTATGCATTTCGCCCCAGCGGCTCAAAATATCTATTATGTTCGTGTGGACGTAAACATGTCCAAATTTGTACTAAATAAGTACTAGGCAACAATAACAGGTACCAAATAATTTTGCAGCTCATCCGAGAGAAAGAAAGAAGAGGAAATAATTTTGCAGCTCCAAACGACTACTAGGCAACAATAACAGGTGCCAAATGTAGAGAACCGATTGGTAGGCGGCGGATGTTGTCGGTGCTCTGCCACTGTGCGGCCAGCTCTGCGAGAACTATCGCGGATAATTATTTCGGAGGTTGTAGGAACGTAAGTACAGTGCTCGATCGGGAGCTGGCTTGGCAGTGTCTCGCCGACAATGCATGGTCCAACCTTGTGCTTAGGCATCGTGCTGCATACATGCATGCTCCATTCTTCTTCCGTGTTTCAAAGCGTTGAGGAAGCAGAGCGGCAATTGAATGCCAGTATGTCACGACGCTTGTCCGACCTGTTTCTTGCAAGATTGCCGACTTGCCGTGAAAGTTTCTGCGGTTGTGGGCGATCACCGTAAATTTCTATGCAGATGAACACGCACTATCATCTACTAGCTCCCTCCCTAACCCATCTACGTGTGTTGTCTTTGCCGCACTCAACGTCTCAACCACGATTGACTAGCGCACTCATCCTAAGAATCGGAGCACCACAGGAGTTTTTCGCTAACCTTTTGCCGCTTCCGAGTAGTGTTTTGAAACATGGAAGCATATGAAAGTTGAAATAAAAAAATCGCACGTATATCTTCACGTGCTACGCTCACAAATTCGTTTCATAAAAAATCGACTCGTGTGACGTGTGTAAAAAAAGATGTACATGTAGAATTTTTTGTCAGAATTTTTCAACACTTCGAAATATAATTTTTGGTAGAGGGAGCATTCGCATCCAGGAGCCGAATTGAATTTCCGAAACCGGAGGATAATACCGTACAAGTGGAGAGCCAAAATCGTCAGAAATTTTGACTACTCTAATTTACAAAGATTGTAGACGAACTAATTTAATGGATTCTTTAAATTAATTCTCCGCTCAAGTAAAACAGGGACTTTCTTCACTGTCCCAAAGCCACATAGCTAGTTGATGGGGGTGCCAGCTTTCATCTCTTGACATCGGAGCAGCACTTGCGCAGAGGTATGCATAGGATGCTACTTCAAGCACCCTCAACATAGCAACTGATTTGAGTACAATCACTCCACTCCAGAATTGTCTATTTGGTGAACCTCTATTTGAATATCCGTTAGAGCATCTCCACTCGTCTCCCCACAGAGCCCCCCACGGCCACTTTTTTTCATCCGGACGGCGAAAACGGCTCGTCAGGTTCCTCGTTTTGATCCGGAATTGAGCCTATTTTCGTCCGGACTCCCCATGCCATCCTCCCGGGGAGCGCCGGGGACTCCGGATGAAGCTAAACCAACCGCCCACGCCCACGTGTCTCCTCTTTCGTCCGGATTCCCCGAGCCGTCCTCTTTTTCCCGAGAAACGCCGCTTGGGGAGCACACGACTGGAAATATACTGCCCCCCACGCCAAATCTTCCTCCAATCCGGACAAAAATTTCGCCGGATTTGGGCGTGGGGAGCGCCAACGAGTGGGGATGCTCCTAGACTCATGAGTTGGAAAATTCTTTATAAAGATATTAAAAAAGATGCAAAGAAATATAAGTGGCACATAATAATCTCTGCATCCATGATATTTTGTCATATCTTACAAAATTCAGGGTTGATATAATTATGTTCGTCTGAAATTCCCAAACTAGAAGATTAATGTATGCTCGTTTTCAAAACAGAGTTCTACTTTGGTGCCGGTGTATTGGTAATGATTAACATTTGAAATGTATAACATTTAAAATTGAAAATAATATCACAAAAAAATTTAAATACAACAAAAATGACTAATAAGTATGGTATAGTAAAATGCGTATCGGAATTATAATAGTACGACTAACTGACAATGTAAGCTAATAAGTAAAAATATTTAGTATAAAAAATGATGGGTATTTTTCATCAAGCTCTAATCGTAAGTATATATCGTGATCAAAATGAGCTAACACTTGCAGTAATTTGTAAAGATTCAATTTCTACCTCGAATCTAAACTCTAAATGTGATGTAAACTAAAATTGTGGCTGTTTTCTAATCACTATGGTAAGATTGATGTTTTGTTGGAACTTCACACGATTGACACAAAGCAAACGAAGAAATCATCGATCTTCATAGAATGTGATAAAATAATGTTCAAGTATATATTTTTTCTAATTAATTATCACAACATTGTTTATTTGCTCATCTAATTGGTAAGGTTATTGTGTTGTTGGAACTTGGAAGTTAGCCGTAGTAATCAATTGCCAACTTTTTCTTCAATTTAAAATGTTTGAGTTGCAAGTGTGGTAGCCGTGCATAGTTGGTTAGCCGATGACTGTGTTCCGTAATCCGTGATATAATGTTCTTCCGTTTACGATTTGTCAAATTTAAAGCTTGTTCTGCTGCCCGCGGCCGTACCCGTTAATCATTTTTTTAACAGGGCCAAGTGTATTCATGTATTATCGCGTTGGTGCAAGCTTGGGCGAGTCCCACATGGATGCGTGGATATAAGAGCATGTCTAACAGACCCCTTAAAAAGCTCAACCCCGTAAAATAACCGTCGATATACGGGGTAGAGCTCTACCCGGCCGCCTAGTAGACCCCGTAAATCAGGCCCCCGTCTCGAATTTTTACAGTTTTGGCTACGGGGTGGCTTTTCGCCCCTTACTTGTGCGGGGTGGGAGGGGGAATACAGGGCCAACCCCTCACCCGTGGCGGGCTGAAATTTCAGCAGATAGCAACTGCTCCTGCGCATGACCTCGCCGGAATCCGGCCAAATTCCAGCGAGCTGCGGTCGAGGGTGGCGGCATGGGGGCTAGAAACGGCGGCGCCCGAGACTAGGGCGGCGGTAGCGCGGCAGGCAGCATGTGGGCCGGAGCGGGCGGTCAGGTGTGGCCATGGGCCGAGCGGAGCGGCACGACCGGCGGGGGACGGCCGGGACGCGCGTCCCGCGGTCGGAGCGCGCGACCGCCGTGGCTCGCGTGGGGGCGGCGGCGGCCATGGCGAGCGGGCGGGGGGGGCGCGGGACGGGGCAGGGGGCTGGGGCTGGAGCTAGAGGAGGAAGAAGGAGAGGAGGAAGAAGAGGGGGGAATCTAATTTGACATATTTTGGAAATATTCTATTTTACAGTTTAAGCATACGTGGTTGTCCAGCTTTCGAAAAGTCAATACAGGACCCTCTACTGATGTTTTAGGACGAAAATATACAGGACCTATTAGACATGCTCTAAAGGTGGGAGGCTATCGACAAACCTACTACTGTTGGACATTGACGCCCGTGTCAAAAACATCCGAGCTGTTCCGTTTTGGCGCTCCATCCTCCTTGCTCTTCCGATCCGTGACCGCTCGCTCCTGCACGTCCGCGCTTGCGTCTTCGTTCGGCGGCATCCAACGCGCGCCATCGGTAGATTTGACACCGGCACGCCGCGTTCTTGGCATGCAGCATCTACCGTGCTGCTGCACCTGCACCTGGGTAGATACGGCGCACACGGCAAAACCGACCTGAGATTTCCCGGAAGGGACAACGCGCCGAGCACTGTTCCTGATTCAACCGGTCGACCAGACGAGACGTTCAGAGCATCTCCAGTCGCGTCCTCAAAGCGTCTCCAAAGAGATTTGGGGCGCGCGGACAAAAAATGTGTTTCACCGCGTCCTCAAAACCCATTTTGTCCAGCGTGGCCCGATACGGTGTCCGGTGCCCGAGCCCGTCCGTCCCACAGGGGACGACCGTGGACGCCGACACACCAAAGCGAGGCGAACCGACGCGGGCCCGACCCATCACGGCACGAAGGCTAATACCCGTCGCCTACCTTTGGTCAAGCGACGTTATGGCGTCCCTGTTTTCCCGTGCGACGCAGGGACGCGTCTCGTCGTGCATGGCCGCGTGGCCGTCGCGCCGGAGTTATTGCGTGCAACCACCGCTGCCGCCGCTGTTTTAAGACGCCCTGCAGTTCTCGCCGCTCACAATCCTTCTCGTCGCCGCCGCCTCCTCCCGATCTTCTCCTCGCCGCAAGATCGCCGCGGCGAACAGCTTCGGCCGCGGCAGCCTCACCGTGCGGAGGCGTGGGCGCGTACCACGCCCGTATCCGTCCCGCCGGACATGCGGCTGCCAAGCGCGGCGGCCGGAAGATGGCCGTGAACGGCATTGGCGTTCCGCCGCCGCCGAAGCCGCGACCAATGGAGGGACGCCATCAAGGCCCGTCGGGCTCAACTCACCGCCGAGGAGCGGTTGGATCCGACGTGGGCGGCCAACAACAACGACGGGTGGACGACGTACTTCCGGGCACGACGTCGAGATGCACAGCACCGACAACCTCGTCGCGGCCCCAAAGAGGAGGTGGTCGGGGCGTTCCGGGGCGCACCTCGAGAACGTCATCCGCGGCATCCGCAATGGCGCTCCAAGGTTGGAGATGCCGTCGCGCCGCCGCCGTCTCCTCAATGGCAGCCGAGGAGGACGACGTACTCGTCCTCCTCGCACTCTTCTTCCACCGGCAGTGATCGACGCCGTCTCGTCTTACCGGTCGGCGCCTCTACACCGTCCCCAAACGGGAGGAGGAGCGGCGACGCCCGTCAACACGAGGCGTGGCGCGCAGCGGCGCCGCGCGGCAGCAAGGGAGGCGTGGCGGCGCCTCCTCATTCCGGCCGGAGGTGAAGGAGGAGCCGGAGGAAGCGCCGCAGCGGCGCTGGCGGAGTACGAGCGGCAGCAGCCATCGCCAGCCGACGACCCGAGGATCGCCTGTGGCGCGGCGGCGTTTTGGTGTCCATGAACGACAAGGACGGTAGGGCGACGGACGCGGCGATCGCCATGTCCATCCGCAACTCCGGCAAGCCATTGGTGGACCTCTCCGACGACGGCGAGGGACCAAGCTTGGTGAAGGACGAGCCCGTCGACGAGCCCGTCGACGAGCGCGTCAGCAGAGGTCGTCACGACGACATGTACAACTTCCAGGTACTATGCCTCCGCCGCCGCAAGTGGTTCTAGATTAGGTTTAGTTTAAATTTAGTCAAATTTCGTTCGAATCTATGTAAGTTTGGACGAATCTTAATCGAATCTCCTTAAGTTTAAAATTTCCGTAATTTCGTTTGGGACGCGACTGGGGAGTGACATCCCCAAACACGGCACGAACGAAACACGTCTCCCAAACGCTCAATCCGGCGCGGTTTGAGAGACGGTTTGGGGGACGCGGCTGGATGCTCTCAGCTCAGAAAACCGATCGTTAGGCGGCTGATGTGTCGGTGCACTGCCACTGTGCGGCCAGCTCCGAGAGAAGCTGGTCCAGTATCGTGGGGAATTATTTCGGACGTACGAACGTACGTGTAGGGCTTCTTGAGCTGGCGCGCCGACAACGCATGGTCCAGCCCTGGGCTTAGGCGTGCCCCATCGCAGACATCGTGTTGCAATACATACATGCTTGCTCCATTATTCATCCTTTCATGTTCCGATGCGGTGACGAAACAGGGCGGGAATTGAATGCCACGACGCTTGTTCCATCTGTTTCTTGTAACATTGCAGTCTAAAGTATCTGCAGTTGTGACTTGTGAGCATGCAGCTAGATGGTGATCACGGCGAATTTGTGATAGATGACTAGATGAGCTAGCCCACACTCTCATCTAGCAGTAGCAGATCCCTGTGGACGTGGTCTTTCAGCTACTTGCCGCGCTCGATCACGATCGATTGACTAGCGCACTTGCTCAAGAGGAATCGGAGCACTGCACTGCAGATTTTATTTTAGGTACCCTTTTCACGCATCGCCGGAAAGGAGCACATGTCGCTGGACCGGAGGATAACGCCGTACGTACCTTAGCTTTATGGAAGCGCCACTGCCCCATTCACCATTTTCGGCGATGTCACAGGTCGTGCCTAGTTAATCAACCACCACCTCCTGTAACAGAAGACGACATGCTACTACCGTAAGAGCTAATCGGCCAAATTAAATCAGTCAGGATGGCACTAATGTGTTAGTGGCGAGCCCACACATGCCACGATGACCAGAAATGGGCGTCACGACGGCTAGTTTGGTGCGGGGACATTGCACAATTGACTGAGGTCGACAGTAATTACTGCCAAGCTCTCGATCAGCAGGCCGGTGCCCACCACGGACGGCCGGAAGGTTCAGCCGATCCTGCCCGTACCGCTGCAACAGGCACCTTTTTCTTCCAAAATAGGTTGTCTTGGTCTCTGAATCAAAATAATGCACACATTTATTTATTAAGCAAGAGAATTTAAGTTGTCAAGTTTTATAATTCGTAGGTCACCGTACCCAAAGTGGCAACATGAATTAAAGGAATACAAAACCAAACTATGCATCTTGTATCTTATTAAAATGTTGCCAACCATCCTCGCCGAAGATACCCCGAATAGCCGTCATTAACCGAGTGCATACAACATTCGTATGATCCTTGTGTAAGAAGTAGGACCACATGTTGTTCCAGCAAGTAGCCTTGTGACTAGCCTGCAAATTGATAACAACCCGCATGGTTAAATATAACATCATTACAAAATTTCAAATTGGCCAAAGCACTACATAAAACCCCCACACGGATACATGCTTCAACTTTCTTATCTATTTCATTCAACCAATTTCCAAACAGGTGTTTAATATTAGTTCAGAGAAGGTATGTTAAAAATAAAGTACACAACCTACCAAATAAGCTTGGGATTTCTATTTTCGTGCCCCTGGTTCGTTAGTTGTACTCAGTTTTCCCCAGTCCCTTAGTTTTTCCTCAGTTTTTTCCTTCTCTAGTTTGAAACACGCACAAGTGCTGGAACGGCCGGTTGCCGTCAGGTCGAGGCCTTGACCGTTAGTCGACGGTGGGGCCGCACAGGCAGCTCCTGACGGTAGGGTCGGAGACACGTCGGAGCAGCCATCCATCTATCGCTGACGTGTGGGCCGTTTTATTTCATGATTTTATACACGGTGCTGCCAATGACAAATGGGGCCGCTCTATAGGGCTGCCGCAGCCAATGACCAGTGGGGTCGATATTTTCAGAAAACTCATATATTGCCGCTCGTGGTGCCTCCGCAGCCAATGACCAGTGGGGTCGTCTATTTTTCAGGAAAACTCACATATATTGCCGCTCTGTTATGCCAATGACCAGTAGGGTCGTCTATTTATTTAGAGAAAATCATATATTGCCGCTCTGGGGCCTCCGCAGCCAATGACCAGTGGGGTCGTCTATTTTTCATGAAAAGACACATATTGCCGCTCTGTGGGGCTGCCGCAGCCAATGACCAGTGGGGTCATCTATTTTTCAGGAAAAGACACATATTGCCGCTCTGTGGGGCAGCCCAATGACCAATGGGGTCGTCTATTTATTTAGAGAGAAAAATCATATATTGCCGCTCTGTGGGGCTGCGCAGCCAATGACCAGTGGGGTCGTCTATTTTTCAGGAAAACTCACATATTGCCGCTCTGATATATGTCTTTAGAGAATATCATAGAGAGAAGCAACAAGTTCGCTAATTAATTATTCTTAAGCTAGACCGGAGAACCGCTGGCTCGTTTCCCACCGTCGGACGGAGCAGCCATCGCCGGTGCCTCGTCACGCTCGCTCGTCCCCCGGCGGCGTCGGACGAACTGCGCGCTGCACGTCAACCACGGCTCCAACACTTCTTTCGTCCGCACGCATTGTACCCACCGCAGAAAGTCCGCCGCAAGCAGATCGCCGCCCACGACGACCGGGATTTGTTCCGCGCACCAATTGGTATAGCTTGGTAAGACCTCCGCTTCTGCCTCCCCGCCCCCTAATCGATTCGGTTCCCGTAATTTATTGGAGTTTGCAGGTACGAAATAGTCCTCAATGTGTGGTCGTAGCGGGTACACCGGCGAGGGTGGCGATTCGATCACGTCGTGGCCACGTTCTACTTCTCCTACCTCGTCGGAAGTGCAGGTATCTAGCTTCAGCTCTCTGTACTACCGTTGAATTTGAAGTTCCGCCATGGCCTGTTGGAGTGATTTCAGTTGTTCTTTTTTCCATTATTGTTACAGTTAGCCAGGCAAGCCGATGATCCATGGTACATTGCATACCAAGATGAATCAACCCAGTGGTGTAGCCAGAGGATGGATTTGGAGGAGAAGATGGCCAATTTAGGTGATGAATTGGCCCGTAAAAACCTGATGATATTCGAGCTGAAGCGTATTGTGGAGGAAGAAAAGAAGAATTCAGAGCTTATTCGCAAGGAGAAGTTGAGAGTTGAGACAGATCTTGCCGTATTTGATCAAGTGGTAGAAAATCTAGAACATGAACTTAAAGTGATGGGAGAGGAGAAAAGTAGATTCATCTGTGCAGTTTTATTAGGTGTCATCCCTGTCCTAGCAGTTATGTGGTTCTGGTAGACGATTTAGTATAGAATTGTTATTCAGTAGATGGCTTTAACCACTGTATTTTATTGTGGCTCTAAGCACTGTATTTTAGTGTACAATTTCCTACTTGTGCTAAGTAATGCACACGATAATTTTAGCATGCATGAACATTTTATAAAAGTGAAGGGATCCCAAAAGTGAAAGCATGTACCAGCCTCCGGATCAAATACATATCAATATCTTCCCAATCAAGTTGGGATAGAATTCAAATCATACATACGGATGTACATGGACACATCAAGAACGTGGAGAAGCTTTTTTTGAGACGGAGGTAGTAGTTCGAACAATTTTATCCCAATTGGAAATTGAAAAATACAAATTTATCATAATTTATCCCAATTTGCGGCGTCGAACACGGCCACGCAGCGATGGGCAAGAAAGGCCGGGACGACGGGCGGCTGAGGGGTGGTCATCTGCGCCATCCGCCGTTGAAGCGATGTTATCGGCGATGGCTTCAATGTTCGTGGCATCGATGACCATTGTCGGAACCGCCGCTGTCTTGGTGTACTTCATCAGCGACGGATCTGCGGAGGGCTTGATCGGCGGCTTTGCAGCGCGGTTGTAGACGATGGCTTCAATCGTCTTGGCATCGATTCGCACTCTCGGCACCGGAAGTGAGACATCAACAGCTCCGACATTGAAGGCTGGGTCTGCGCCGTCGAAGCGATGTTGTAGGCGATGGCTTCAATGTTCGTGGCATCGATGACCACTGTCGGCACGGCCGCCGTCTTGGTGTTCTTCATCATTCAACAGATCTGAGAATAGAATCGAAAGTGAGACAGAGAGAGACATTTCAACTATTTCTGACGGTTAGATCCTCACCGGCACTCTTAGATCCACGGCGCACACACGGTTAGATCCGCGCCGCCGCACGCCACCGCACGCACGGTTAGATCCGTGCCGCCGCACGCCACCGCACGCACGGTTAGATCCGCGCCGCCGCACGCCGCCGCACGCACGGTTAGATCCGCGCCGCCGCACGCCGCCGCACGCACGGTTAGATCCCCCCGCCGCGACCGCCGGAGTAAGAGAGGAAATACGAGAGAGGAAGATGCGACTGGAATATGCGACTGCCAGGGTTGGTAGGTGATGTCTACTTCCCCCTCCTTTTCCTGTAGACAGTGTTGGGCCTCCAAGAGCAGAGGTTTGTAGAACAGCAACAAGTTTTCCTTAAGTGGATCACCCAAGGTTTATCGAACTCGGGGAGGAAGAGGTCAAAGATATCCCTCTCATGCAACCCTGCAACCACAAAGCAAGAAGTCTCTTGTGTCCCCAACACACCTAATAGGTGCACTAGTTCGGCGAAGAGATAGTGAAATACAGGTGGTATGAATAAGTATGAGCAGTAGCAACGGTGCTAGAAAATAGCTTGTTTGTGTAGTTGATGGTGGTAGTATTGCAGCGTAGTAACACAAGAAACAAGAAACAAGCAAAGAGTAACGCAGTATTTAGAACAAGGCCTAGGGATTACACTTTCACTAGTGGACACTCTCAACATTGATCACATAATAACAGATAAATGCATACTCTACACTCTCGTTGGATGATGAACGCATTGCGTAGGATTACACGAACCCTCAATGCCGGAGTTAACAAGCTCCACAATTTGTTCATATTTAAGTAACCTTATAGTGCAAGATAGATCAACATAACCAAATAGATCACATCAATACCATCATAGTAATAGTTAACTTCACAATCCGCAAGAGATCATGATCATAGCCTACGACAAGAACCACATGGTGCACACACTAGTCACCTTTACACCATGCAGGAGGAATAGAATACTTTAATAACATCACTAGAGTAGCACATAGATGAATTGTGATACAAAACTCATATGAATATCAATCATGTAAAGCAGCTCATGAGATTATTGTATTGAGGTACATGAGAGAGAGATGAACCACATAGCTACCGGTACAGCCCCGAGCCTCGATGGAGAACTACTCCTCCTCATGGGAGCAGCAGCGGTGATGAAGATGGCGGTGGAGATGGCAGCTGTCGATGGAGAAGCCTTCCGGGGCACTTCCCGTTCCGGCGGCGTGCCGGAACAGAGACTCCTGTCCCCCAGATCTTGGCTTCGCGATGGCGGCGGCTCTGGAAGGTTTCTGTGGGTTTCGTCAATTGGTATCGAAGTTTTAGGTCACGACGGCTTAAATAGGCGAAGAGTCGGAGTCGGAGGGGCCACGGGCTGCCCAAACCATAGGGGGCGCCCCCGGCCGCGCCGGTGTGGTTTGGTGGCCCTGTCCCCTTCTCTCGGTTCTCGTGTGTTCGGATGCTTCCGGTGAAAATAGGAACTTGGGCGTTGATTTCGTCCGATTCCGAGAATATTTCGTTACTAGGATTTCTGAAACCAAAAACAGCAGAAAACAGGAACTGGCACTTCGGCATCTTGTTAATAGGTTAGTTCCGAAAATGCACGAATATGACATAAAGTGTGCATAAAACATGTAGATAACATCAATAATGTGGCATGGAACATAAGAAATTATCGATACGTCGAGACGTATCAGCATCCCCAAGCTTAGTTCTGCTCGTCCCGAGCAGGTAAAACGATAACACAGATAATTTCTGGAGTGACATGCCATCATAATCTTGATCATACTATTTGTAAAGCATATGTAGTGAATGCAGCGATCAAAACAATGTATATGACATGAGTAAACAAGTGAATCATATAGCAAAGACTTTTCATGAATAGCACTTTCAAGACAAGCATCAATAAGTCTTGCATAAGAGTTAACTCATAAAGCAATAATTCAAAGTAAAGGCATTGAAGCAACACAAAGGAAGATTAAGTTTCAGCGGTTGCTTTCAACTTGTAACATGTATATCTCATGGATATTGTCAACATAGAGTAATATAATAAGTGCAATATGCAAGTATGTAGGAATCAATGCACAGTTCACACAAGTGTTTGCTTCTTGAGGTGGAGAGAAATAGGTGAACTGACTCAACAATAAAAGTAGAAGAATAGTCCTCCATAGAGGAAAGCATCGATTGCTATATTTGTGCTAGAGCTTTGATTTTGAAAACATGAAACAATTTTGTCAACGGTAGTAATAAAGCATATGTATCATGTAAATTATATCTTACAAGTTGCAAGCCTCATGCATAGTGTACTAATAGTGCCCGCACCTTGTCCTAATTAGCTTGGACTACCGGATCATCACAATGCACATGTTTTTACCAAGTGTCACAAAGGGGTACCTCTATGCCGCCTGTACAAAGGTCTAAGGAGAAAGCTCGCATTGGATTTCTCGCTATTGATTATTCTCAACTTAGACATCCATACCGGGACAACATAGACAACAGATAATGGACTCCTCTTTTATGCATAAGCATGTAACAACAATTAATAATTTTCTCATTTGAGATTGAGGATATATGTCCAAAACTGAAACTTCCACCATGGATCATGGCTTTAGTTAGCGGCCCAATGCTCTTCTCTAACAATATGCATGCTTAACCATAAGGTGGTAGATCTCTCTTACTTCAGACAAGACGGACATGCATAGCAACTCACATGAAATTCAACAAAGAGTAGTTGATGGCGTCCCCAGTGAACATGGTTATCGCACAACAAGCAACTTAATAAGAGATAAAGTGCATAATTACATATTCAATACCACAATAGTTTTTAAGCTATTTGTCCCATGAGCTATATATTGCAAAGGTGAATGATGGAATTTTAAAGGTAGCACTCAAGCAATTTACTTTGGAATGGCGGAAAATACCATGTAGTAGGTAGGTATGGTGGACACAAATGGCATAGTGGTTGGCTCAAGTATTTTGGATGCATGAGAAGTATTCCCTCTCGATACAAGGTTTAGGCTAGCAAGGCTTATTTGAAACAAACACAAGGATGAACCGGTGCAGCAAAACTCACATAAAAGACATATTGTAAACATTATAAGAATCTACACCGTCTTCCGTGTTGTTCAAACTCAATACTAGAAATTATCTAGACCTTAGAGAAACCAAATATGCAAACCAAATTTTAGCATGCTCTATGTATTTCTTCATTAATGGGTGCAAAGCATATGATGCAAGAGCTTAAACATGAGCACAACAATTGCCAAGTATCACATTACCCAAGACATTTATAGCAATTACTACATGTATCATTTTCCAATTCCAACCATATAACAATTTATCGAAGAAGAAACTTCGCCATGAATACTAAAAGCTAAGAACACATGTGTTCATACGAACCAGCGGAGCGTGTCTCTCTCCCACACAAGCATGATGTAATCCAATTTATTCAAACACAAACAAAAATAAAAGCATACAGACGCTCCAAGTAAAGCACATAAGATGTGACCGAATAAAAATATAGTTTCAAGAGAAGGAACCTGATAATTTGTCGATGAAGAAGGGGATGCCTTGGGCATCCCCAAGCTTAGATGCTTGAGTCTTCTTGAAATATGCAGGGGTGAACCACTGGGCATCCCCAAGCTTAGAGCTTTCACTCTTCTTGATCATAGTATATCATCCTCCCTCTTGACCCTTGAAAACTTCCTTCACACCAAACTTCTCATAAACTTCATTAGAGGGGTTAGTACATAATCAAAAACTCACATGTTCAGAGGTGACACAATCATTCTTAACACTTCTGGACATTGCTCAAAGCTACTGGAAGGTAATGGAACAAAGAAATCCACCCAACACAGCAAAAGAAGCAATGCGAAATAAAAGGCAGAATCTGTCAAAACAGAACAGTCCGTAAAGACGAATTTCTAATAAATACTTCCGTTGCTCAAATCAGAAAACTCAAAACTAATGAAAGTTGCGTACATATCTGAGGAACACGCACGTAAATTGGCATATTTTTCTGATTTTTCTACAGAGAAAACAGCCCAGATTCGTGACAGATAGAAATCTATTTCTGCGCAGAAATCCAAATCTAGTATCAACCTTCGATTAGAGGCTTCACTTGGCACAACAAAACACAAAAATAAGATAAGGAGAGGTTGCTACAGTAGTAAACAACTTCCAAGACACAAATATAAAACAAAGTACTGTAGCAAAATAACACATGGGTTATCTCCCAAGAAGTTCTTTCTTTATAGCCATTAAGATGGGCTCAGCAGTTTTAATGATGCACTCGCAAGATATAGTAGTTGAAGCGAAAGAGAGCATCCAGAGGCAAATTCAAAACACATTTAAGTCTAACATGCTTCCTATGAAAAGGAATCTTGTAAATAAACAAGTTCAAGAAGCATAATGTAACAAGCATAGAAAGATAAAACAAGTGTAGCTTGAAAAATTTCAGCACATAGAGAGGTGTTTTAGTAACATGAAAATTTTTACAACCATATTTTCCTCTCTCATAATAACTTTCAGTAGTGTCATGAGCAAACTCAACAATATAATTATCACATAAAGCATTCTTATCATGAGTCTCATGCATAAAATTATTACTCTCCACATAAGCATAGTCAATTTTATTAGTTGTAGTGGGAGCAAATTCAACAAAGTAGCTATCATTATTATTCTCATCAAGTGTAGGAGGCATAGTATAATCACAACAAAATTTACTCTCCATAGTAGGTGGCACCAAAAGACCACTATCATTATAATCATCATATATGGGAGGCAAAGTATCATCAAAGAAAATTTTCTCCTCAATGCTTGGGGGACTAAAAAGATCATGAAAACCAGCTTCCCCAAGCTTAGAACTTTCTATATCATTATCAACAATGGTGTTCAAAGCGTTCATACTAATATTACTACCAGCATGCAAATAAGATTCCATAGGTTTTTTAATTTTCGCATCGAACAATCCATGTTTTAAATCAGGAAACAGAAATAGAAGCTCATTCTTGTCCATTATGCCAAACTAGTGTAAACAAGAAACAAAAAGATGCAATTGCAGGATCTAAAGGAAATAGCTTTGAGTACTTACGGCGCCGAGAAATAGCTTAGTAGCCAAGGTCCGGAGTGTGAGTACCTTTTACCTTTCCTCCCCGGCAACGGCGCCAGAAAATAGCTTGATGTCTACTTCCCCCTCCTTTTCCTGTAGACAATGTTGGGCCTCCAAGAGCAGAGGTTTGTAGAACAGCAGCAAGTTTTCCCTTAAGTGGATCACCCAAGGTTTATCGAACTCAGGAGGAAGAGGTCAAAGATATCCCTCTCATGCAACCCCGCAACCACAAAGCAAGAAGTCTCTTGTGTCCCCAACACACCTAATAGGTGCACTAGTTCGGCGAAGAGATAGTGAAATACAGGTGGTATGAATAAGTATGAGCAATAGCAACGGTGCCAGAAAATAGCTTGCTGGCGTGTAGTTGATGGTGGTAGTATTGCAGCAGAGTAACACAGAAAACAAGAAAGCGAGTAACGCTAAGCATTTAGGAACAAGGCCTAGGGATTACACTTTCACTAGTGGACACTCTCAACATTGATCACATAATGAATAGATAAATGCATACTCTACACTCTCGTTGGATGATGAACGCATTGCGTAGGATTACACGAACCCTCAATGCCGGAGTTAACAAGCTCCACAATTTGTTCATATTTAAGTAACCTTATAGTGCAAGATAGATCAACATAACCAAATAGATCACATCAATACCATCATAGTAATAGTTAACTTCACAATCCGCAAGAGATCATGATCATAGCCTACGACAAGAACCACATGGTGCACACACTAGTCACCTTTACACCATGCAGGAGGAATAGAATACTTTAATAACATCACTAGAGTAGCACATAGATGAATTGTGATACAAAACTCATATGAATCTCAATCATGTAAAGCAGCTCATGAGATTATTGTATTGAGGTACATGAGAGAGAGATGAACCACATAGCTACCGGTACAGCCCCGAGCCGATGGAGAACTACTCCCTCCTCATGGGAGCAGCATGGTGATGAAGATGGCGGTGGAGATGGCAGCGGTGTCGATGGAGAAGCCTTCCGGGGCACTTCCCTGGGCGGCGTGCCGGAACAGAGACTCCTGTCCCCCAGATCTTGGCTTCGCGATGGCGGCGGCTCTGGAAGGTTTCTGTGGGTTTCATCAATTGGTATCGAAGTTTTAGGTCACGACGGCTTAAATAGGCGAAGAGTCGGAGTCGGAGGGGCCACGGGCTGCCCAAACCATAGGGGGCGCCCCGGCCGCGCCGGGGTGTGGTTTGGTGGCCCTGTCCCTTCTCTCGGCGGTTCTCGTGTGTTCGGATGCTTCCGGGAAAATAGGAACTTGGGCGTTGATTTCGTCCGATTCCGAGAATATTTCGTTACTAGGATTTCTGAAACCAAAAACAGCAGAAAACAGGAACTGCACTTCGGCATCTTGTTAATAGGTTAGTTCCGAAAATGCACGAATATGACATAAAGTGTGCATAAAACATGTAGATAACATCAATAATGTGGCATGGAACATAAGAAATTATCGATACGTCGGAGACGTATCAGTAGGTATGTGCTCTGCTCTTGTCTCCGTATGCGTCCATCGTGGTAGAGAGAGAGATACAGGCCGTCCGATCATAAATGATCGAACGGTGCAAGCGTTCATTGAGCTTTCAACCAACCAAGATCCGTGTGACATACATCTCGACCAATCAGAGATCAGCCAGTGAGTACAAGTTAGGAAAACTGAGTAGAACTAAGAGGGGGAAAAGTGAGGAAATGTTTATCGGAAGGGCAAAACTGAGTAGGACTGAGTAAAACAAGTGGGCCCGGAGGGGGAAAACTGAGTAACACTAAGTAAAACAGGGGCACCCAAATAATAAAGGGACTAAGGGAAATTGAAGCTTTTGGCATAAAAATTGTAAAATTGTGTTATTTGAACAATATATTACATTTTGGCCGACTAGATATTGTTTGCAACTCAAAGATACACAAGTGTGACGAATTTGGACTCATTTGGACAAAGTTTGTAAGCATAGTGGGTATTTGGGAGGTGTATTGAGCAGAAAGCCCTGCATCTTCATATCTAGTAGCTCATGGACTAGGAAGTGGTTTTGAAGCTTTTGGCATAAAAACTTCATATCTCTATATTTCCTTTTCCATTATTATTTCTCTAGGTTGTAGGTAACATAACAAGGCTCCATGGGAAGGTTCCACCATGTTTTGAATTATTTTGAATTGAACCCTAAAACCCTAAACCCTAAAACCCTAAAACCCTAAACCCTAGAGAAAATGATAAATGTGGCTTAAATGTGGCATACAAATTGTTCATACAATATCAAATTGTTGAACACAAAGGCATCCCCAATACAAATTGTTCATACAAATTCAAATTGTTCATACAAATTCAAATTGTTCAACACAAAGGCATCCTCAATACAAAGGGAACCCCAATACAAATTGTTCAACACAAAGGGATCCCCAATACAAAGGGAACCCCAATACAAATTGTTCATACAAATTCAAATTAGTTGTTCAGAATAAAATCTTTCTCTTGCTCCTGGTGTGACTCGCCGGGGCCACCACCTTACTCCGGGTAACCCTACCAGGGATATTACCGGTGTCTACCTTCCTTTTGCCCTCTTTCTTGTTCTTCTTCTTCTGCAAAGCTTGTGCTTTTTCTTCTGCCATGTACTCTTCGAAGTTAGCTTCTATCATGGCCTTAGTACTTTCGAGGCATTCTCGACTATACTGTTCCCTCTCCTCTAGACTCATCGGTTGAAGCAATTCTACATCCATCTGTTCCCTCTGCTCTCGATCCATCGGTTCAAGCAGCTCTACATCCATCTGTTCCCTCTGCTCTCGATCCATCGGTTCAATCTCCTCATGTTCAATTGCTGCTTCAATCTCCTCTGCATTTGCTGCTTCAATCTCCTCATGTTGAACTGCTGCTTCAATCTCCTCTGCATTTGCTGCTTCAATCACCTCATGTTGAACTGCTGCTTCAATCTCAAGTTGAATTGCTGCTTCATTCTCCTCTGCATTTTCTGCTCCCGCCTGATCTTCCATTCCAAAAGCTGGGTCAACTCCATTTTTACAAAGCCTAGCAATGTGTCCAGGGATTCCACAACGTTTGCACTTACGTTTTCGAATCGGTGCACCACCCTCTGCACTAGCTCTGATCCTATTCTTCCTCGGCCTACCTGCCGGTCTAGTCAATACTGGAGAGTACAGTTTGAAGCCTGGATCGACTTTCATCCATTGGTCTTTTCCCAACAAGGTAGGAACATTCATAGCATATGCAGCCCTAAATTTGGCAACAGAGAAATACTCTGACACATACTGATCAACTTCACCATCTTCACCCCCTATAACACTCATGAAAAACAATGCGTGTATGCAGGGTATCCCACGGATCTGCCATCCCCTACAATGGCATGTCCTATCAACCAAACTCACTGGATACCTCCACTGCCTGTTTTTACTGTCAGTGTAGGTTACCTCAGCCTCCATTCCTTTTCTGACGCATTGCATCCTCAATTGTTTTGCCCTCTCATGCAAAGACTTAATCAAAGATGGGAGCATGAGATGGCCAACATAATTTGTGGATGCAATTCTTTGACGCAGATCGATCTTTATCATGATCATCTGCCTAATCTTATCAAATATTTGCCACAGCATAAGCCCTTTCAATGACTTGACCTTTGAATTGAAACTCTCCGCAAGGTTACTTGTTACATAGTCTACCTTGCAAATTTCATTGAATTGGCTTCTTGACCACACCCTACCATGATGTTCATCCAAGTACTCCTTCACCCCAGGTTTTTGTTTATACAACACATCCAAATGAAACAGATGCTTCCTAGAGCTGCATGTGTATGAAGCTGGCCATAGGTTGTCAGTAAAAACTTTACCCTTGAATTTCTTTGTAAAATTCTGTACCAAGTGTCGCATACATTCCCTATGCTCCACTCCAGGGAATACTGCTTCTACCGCAGTCTCCAAACCTTTGCAAGCGTCTGTGTGGATAACAAGTCCTGGTGGATGACCTATAAGGTCGCGCAAATTCTGCAGAAACCAAGTCCAACTTTCCTGTGACTCAACCTCCAAAACCCCATAAGCAACAGGGAACATCCAATTATGTCCATCAACTGCAGTAGCAGCAACTAGCTGTCCTTTAAACCTGCCATGAAGAGCTGATGCATCCACGGCCAAATAAGGCATGCAACCGTCCAAAAAGCCTTTCCAGCAAGCTTTGAAACAAACAAAAGCCCTTCTGAAACATTCCTTGTGCATTACCTTCCCGCTTTTCAATTTGTAGGGAACTGTATGCTTGTCTATCGCTACAACACTGCCTGGACTAGCCATCTCCACTTCAGCTTTGAAAGTGTAAAGCAACTGAAAGCTTTCATTCCATGGACCATTGATCTTGTCAAGAGCCATTTCCTTTGCATAGAACATCCTCATGTAAGGTACTTTCATTTTATACTTCTCAACCACCTTTTTTACGAGTGCTGTTGGACCAAGTGAAGGATCTTCTCTCAGCCAATCTAGGATTATATCTGCCAACCACCTAGTCTTCGCTAGCTTTGTTTTCAGCTCTGGCTCTCCCCCTAGAGGTGGACACCTATGGATCTCCTTATTCTTCTTTATCTGAAACATAATGATAAGGGATGTCAGTAATAGATAACAAATTTTACACCGTGATCTAAATACACAACTGGTTGGCGTAGTACCTGAACCAAGCTGCTTCTGCGCATTGTGGATGCATGCAGCCTAAACCTACACCTTAGGTATGGGCATTTAATTGTGAACCTACCTGGCTCACTTTTAACAACCTCAAAATTATTCTTAGTGAGAATGTGATATGTAGTAATTGCATTACGGCAGTCCATCATCGTTTGAAACACGGTGCCTTCTGCAAGCTGAGGATCCTCCCTGTTCCACTCAATTGTTGGCAAGTCTTCACCTTCGTAATCGGCTAAAACGAGGCTGTCATCATTCTCATTCTTCTCTTCATCATCAGTGTCATCAAATCTGGCACCAAAAGCAATATCTTCCATGTATTGATCCTCCATTGCCTGCTTACTGCATCGATCTACCAATTCAGGAAACATCAACTCATCCTCATCATCTTGAGGAGACTGATCCTCAATGTCTGCATCGTCCTCCACATCGACCGTACGAACGATCTGGCTACCACTAGCACTGGGGATAGATGGTGCTGCTGTGGACCTACAAGGAGCGCCGCGGCGCACACTGTTAGAAGAGGCAGCAGGCAGTAGAGAGACATGATGCCCGACCACCTGATGATGCCCCAGCACCAGAGAGAGATGATGCCCGGCCCCTGTCCACATGGATACCAATTTTACCGAACCGGCAAGAAGCATTCAAAGCAAAAAGAATTCCCAGATCGTCGTCGGAAATTAGTGGAACAAATCTTCCCTCCTTGTTGTGCAAATATTCGAAATGAACTGCGTCGTGGAGCTTGTACTGGTGCTTGTTCTTTATCCTCAAGAGAGGTTTGTAGAACAGCAGCAAGTTTCCCTTAAGTGGATCACCCAAGGTTTATCAAACTCAGGAGGAAGAGGTCAAAGATATCCCTCTCATGCAACCCTGCAACCACAAAGCAAGAAGTCTCTTGTGTCCCCAACACACCTAATAGGTGCACTAGTTCGAAGAGATAGTGAAATACAGGTGGTATGAATGAATATGAGCAGTAGTAACGGCGCCAGAAAGTGCTTGCTGGCGTGCGTTGATGGTAGTAATAGGAAGTAAAGATGCAGTAAAACAGTAAACAAGCAGCGATAGCAATATTTAGGAACAAGGCCTAGGGATCATACTTTCACTAGTGGACACTCTCAACATTGATCACATAACAGAATAAATAGATAGATGCTAGACTCTACACCCTCTTGTTGGATGATGAACACCACTAACTGTGTAGGATTACACGAACCCTCAATGCCGGAGTTAACAAGCTCCACAATATTCAATGTTCATATTTAAATAACCTTAGAGTGCATAACAGATCAACATAACCAAACCAAGTACTAACATAGCATGCACACTGTCACCTTCACACTACGAAAGGAGGAATAGATCACATCAATACCATCATAGCAATAGTTAACTTCATAATCTACAAGAGATCACAATCATAGCCTACGCCAAGTACTACACGATGCACACACTGTCACCATTACACCGTGCAGGAGGAATAAACTACTTTAATAACATCACTAGAGTAGCACACAGATATATTGTGATACAAAACACATTGCAATCATAAAGAGATATAAATAAGCACTTCACTATGCCATTCATAACAGTGAATAAGTATTATGTGAAATATAGCCTAAGAGACCCACACGGTGCACACACTGTCACCTTTACACACGTGGGACAAGGAGTCTCCGGAGATCACATAAGTAAAACCCACTTGACTAGCACAATGACATCTAGATTACAAGCATCATCATATGAATCTCAATCATGTAAGGCAGCTCATGAGATTATTGTATTGAAGCACATAGGAGAGAAATTAACCACATAGCTACCAGTACAGCCCGAGCCTCGATGGAGAACTACTCCCTCCTCATGGGAGACAGCAGCGTTGATGAAGATGGCGGTGGTGTCGATGGAGAAGCCTTCCGGGGCACTTCCCGGCGGCGTGCCGGAACGAGACTCTTTCCCCGGATCTTGGCTTCGCGATGGCGGCGGCTCGTAAGGTTTTCTCTGGTTTCGTCGAACGTGTCGAGGTTTTTAGGTCGGGGACCTTTATAGGCGAAGAGGCGGAGTCGGAGGGTCGACGAGGCCACGACACACTAGGGGCGCGGCCAAGGCCTGGGCCGCGCCACCGTCGTCTGGGCCCACAGGCCCTCCTCCGGTGGCTCTCGGGTGTTCTGGAAGCTTCGTCCAAAAATAGGATCTTGGGCATTGATTTCGTCCGATTCCGAGAATATTTCCTTACTAGGATTTGAACCAAAACAGCAGAAAACAGAACTGGCCCTTCGGCATCTCGTCAATAGGTTAGTTCCGAAAACGCATAAATATGACATAAAGTATGCATAAAACATGTAGATATCATCAATAATGTGGCATGGAACATAAGAAATTATCGATACGTCGGAGACGTATCAGCATCCCCAAGCTTAGTTCTGCTCGTCCCGAGCAGGTAAACGATAACAAAGATAATTTCTGGAGTGACATGCCATCATAACCTTGATCATACTATTGTAAGCATATGTAATGAATGCAGCGATCAAAACAATGGTAATGACATGAGTAAACAATGAATCATAAAGCAAATACTTTTCATGAATAGTACTTCAAGACAAGCATCAATAAGTCTTGCATAAGAGTTAACTCATAAAGCAATAAATCAAAGTAAAGGTATTGAAGCAACACAAAGGAAGATTAAGTTTCAGCGGTTGCTTTCAACTTATAACATGTATATCTCATGGATATTGTCAATGTAAAGTAATATAACAAGTGCAATATGCAAGTATGTAAGAATCAATGCACAGTTCACACAAGTGTTTGCTTCTTGAGGTGGAGAGAGATAGGTGAACTGACTCAACATAAAAGTAAAAGAAAGGTCCTTCAAAGAGGAAAGCATTGATTGCTATATTTGTGCTAGAGCTTTGGTTTTGAAAACATGAAACAATTTTGTCAACGGTAGTAATAAAGCATATGTATCATGTAAATTATATCTTACAAGTTGCAAGCCTCATGCATAGTATACTAATAGTGCCCGCACCTTGTCCTAATTAGCTCGGATTACCGGGATTATCATCGCAATACACATGTTTTAACCAAGTGTCACAAAGGGGTACCTCTATGCCGCCTGTACAAAGGTCTAAGGAGAAAGCTCGCATTTGGATTTCTCGCTTTTGATTATTCTCAACTTAGACATCCATACCGGGACAACATAGACAACAGATAATGGACTCCTCTTTAATGCATAAGCATGTAGCAACAATTAATGTTCTCATATGAGATTGAGGATATATTTCCAAAACTGAAACTTCCACCATGGATCATGGCTTTAGTTAGCGGCCCAATGTTCTTCTCTAACATTATGCATGCTCTAACCATTAAATGAGTGGTAAATCTCCCTTACTTCAGACAAGACGGACATGCATAGCAACTCACATGATATTCAACAAAGAGTTGATGGCGTCCCCAGGAACATGGTTATCGCACAACAAACAACTTAATAAGAGATAAAGTGCATAAGTACATATTCAATACCACAATAGTTTTTAAGCTATTTGTCCCATGAGCTATATATTGCAAAGGTGAATGATGGAAATTTAAAGGTAGCACGCAAGTTACTTTGGAATGGCGGAGAAATACCATGTAGTAGGTAGGTATGGTGGACACAAATGGCATAGTGGTTGGCTCAAGGATTTTGGATGCATGAGAAGTATTCCCTCTCGATACAAGGTTTAGGCTAGCAAGGTTATTTGAAACAAACACAAGGATGAACCGGTGCAGCAAAACTCACATAAAAGACATATTGTAAACATTATAAGACTCTACACCGTCTTCCTTGTTGTTCAAACTCTTTACTAGAAATTATCTAGACCTTTAGAGAGACCAATTATGCAAACCAAATTTTAGCAAGCTCTATGTATTTCTTCATTAATGGGTGCAAAGTATATGATGCAAGAGCTTAAACATGAGCACAACAATTGCCAAGTATCAAATTATCCAAGACATTTTATCAATTACTACATGTAGCATTTCCCGTTTCCAACCATATAACAATTAACGAAGCAGTTTCAACCTTCGCCATGAACATTAAAAGCTAAGAACACATGTGTTCATATGGACCAGCGGAGCGTGTCTCTCTCCCACACAAGCATTTATTCAAACAAAAACAAAAACAAAAACAAACAGACGCTCAAGTAAAGTACATAAGATGTGATGAATAAAAATATAGTTTCAAGAGAAGAAACCTGATAAGTTGTCGATGAAGAAGGGATGCCTTGGGCATCCCAAGCTTAGATGCTTGAGTCTTCTTGAAATATGCAGGGATGAACCACGGGGCATCCCCAAGCTTAGACTCTTCACTCTTCTTGATCATAGTATATCATCCTCCTCTCTTGACCCTTGAAAACTTCCTCCACACCAAACTCAAAACAAACTCATTAGAGGGTTAGTGCATAATCAAAAATTCACATGTTCAGAGGTGACACAATCATTCTTAACACTTCTGGACATTGCACAAAGCTACTGGAAGCTAATGGAACAAAGAAATCCATCCAACACAGCAAAAGAGGCAATGCGAAATAAAAGGCAAAATCTGTCAAAACAGAACAGTCCGTAAAGACGAATTTTAAAATGGCACCAGACTTGCTCAGATGAAAATGCTCAAATTGAATGAAAGTTGCGTACATATCTGAGGATCACTCACGTAAATTGGCATAATTTTCTGAGTTACCTACAGAGAATTAGGCCCAGATTCGTGACAGCAAGAAATCTGTTTCTGCGCAGTAATCCAAATCTAGTATGAATCTTACTATCAAAGACTTTACTTGGCACAACAATGCAACAAAACTAAGATAAGGAGAGGTTGCTACAGTAGTAACAACTTCCAAGACTCAAATATAAAATAGAGGTACTGTAGCAAAATAAACACATGGGTTATCTCCCAAGAAGTGCTTTCTTTATAGCCATTAAGATGGGCTCAGCAGTTTTAATGATGCACTCAAAAGAAGTAGTAGTTGAAGCAAAAGAGAGCATCAAAAAGCAAATTCAAAACAAATTTAAGCCTAACATGCTTCCTATGAAAAGAAATCTTATAAATAAACAAGTTCATGAAGAGCAAAGTAACAAGCATAGGAAGATAGAACAAGTGTAGCTTCAAAAATTTCAGCATATAGAGAGGTGTTTTAGTAACATGAAAACTTCTACAACCATATTTTCCTCTCTCATAATAACTTTCAGTAGAAACATGAGCAAACTCAACAATATAACTATCACATAAAGCATTCTTATCATGAGTCTCATGCATAAAATAATTACTACTCCCAACATAAGCATAGTCATTCTTATTAGTTGTAGTGGGAGCAAATTCAACAAAGTAGCTATCATTATTATTCTCATCATCAAATATAGGAGGCATAGTATAATCACAATAAAATTTACTCTCCATAGTAGGCGGCACCAAAAGACCACTATCATTATAATCATCATAAATAGGAGGCAAAGTATCATCAAAGAAAATTTTCTCCTCAATGCTTGGGGGACTAAAAAGATCATGAAAACCAGCTTCCCCAAGCTTAGCATTTTCCATATCATTAGCAACAATGGTGTTCAAAGCGTTCATACTAACATGTTCCATAGGTTTTTTAATTTTCGCATCAAACCATCCATGTCTTAAATCAGGAAATAGAATAAGAAGCTCATTGTTGTCCATTATGCCAAACTACTGTAAACAAGAAACAAAAAGATGCAATTGCAGGATCTAAAGGAAATAGCTTCGAGCACACACACAACAGCCAGAAAAGTACTTTACCTGGGACCGGAGTATGAGAGCCTTTTACCTTTCCTCCGGCAACGGCGCCAGAAAAATAGCTTGATGTCTACGGGTGCTTCTATTCTTGTAGACAGTGTTGGGCCTCCAAGAGCAGAGGTTTGTAGAACAGCAGCAAGTTTCCCTTAAGTGGATCACCCAAGGTTTATCGAACTCAGGGAGGAAGAGGTCAAAGATATCCCTCTCATGCAACCCTGCAACCACAAAGCAAGAAGTCTCTTGTGTCCCCAACACACCTAATAGGTGCACTAGTTCGGCGAAGAGATAGTGAAATACAGTGGTATGAATGAATATGAGCAGTAGTAACGGCGCCAGAAAAGTGCTTGCTGGCGTGCAGTTGATGGTAGTAATATTGCAGGAAGTAAAGATGCAGTAAAACAGTAAACAAACAGCGATAGCAGTATTTAGGAACAAGGCCTAGGGATCATACTTTCACTAGTGGACACTCTCAACATTGATCACATAACAGAATAAATAGATAGATGCTAGACTCTACACCCTCTTGTTGGATGATGAACACCACTAACTGTGTAGGATTACACGAACCCTCAATGCCGGAGTTAACAAGCTCCACAATATTCAATGTTCATATTTAAATAACCTTAGAGTGCATAATAGATCAACATAACCAAACCAAGTACTAACATAGCATGCACACTGTCACCTTCACACTACGAAAGGAGGAATAGATCACATCAATACCATCATAGCAATAGTTAACTTCATAATCTACAAGAGATCACAATCATAGCCTACGCCAAGTACTACACGATGCACACACTACACCGTGCAGGAGGAATAAAGTACTTTAATAACATCACTAGAGTAGCACACAGATATATTGTGATACAAAACACATTGCAATCATAAAGAGATATAAATAAGCACTTCACTATGCCATTCATAACAGTGAATAAGTATTCTGTGAAATATAGCCTAAGAGACCCACACGGTGCACACACTGTCACCTTTACACACGTGGGACAAGGAGTCTCCGGAGATCACATAAGTAAAACCCACTTGACTAGCACAATGACATCTAGATTACAAGCATCATCATATGAATCTCAATCATGTAAGGTAGCTCATGAGATTATTGTATTGAAGCACATAGGAGTGAGATTAACCACATAGCTACCGTACAGCCCGAGCCTCGATGGAGAACTACTCCCTCCTCATGGGAGACAAAGCGTTGATGAAGATGGCGGTGGTGTCGATGGAGAAGCCTTCCGGGCACTTCCCGTCCCGGGCGTGCCGGAACAGAGACTCCTGTCCCCCGCATCTTGGCTTCGCGATGGCGGTGGCTCGGAAGGTTTTCTGGTTTCGTCGAACGTGTCGAGGTTTTTAGGTCAGGGACCTTTATATAGGCGAAGAGGCGGAGTCGGAGGGTCGACGAGGCCACGACACACTAGGGGGCGCGGCCAAGGCCTGGGCCGCGCCACCTGTCGTCTGGGCCCACAGGCCTCCTCTGCGGCTCGGGTGTTCTGAAGCTTCGTCCAAAAATAGGATGCTGGGCATTGATTTCGTCCGATTCCGAGAATATTTCCTTACTAGGATTTCTGGAACCAAAACAGCAGAAAACAGGAACTGACCCTTCGGCATCTCGTCAATAGGTTAGTTCCAGAAAACGCATAAATATGACATAAAGTATACATAAAACATGTAGATATCATCAATAATGTGGCATGGAACATAAGAAATTATCGATACGTCGGAGACGTATCAAGAGCTCCAGCTGTACTGAGCGTAGATGTTAGCTTTCAAATTCCTCAACGAGATGGTGGTTGCAACCACCGCAGGGAAGTAAAACCCATTCTTATAGCGTTTAGAATCACGCGTAAAGCTAGAATCCAGCCTAACCGCCAGCCGAAAAGCCAGCGCTGGATCAATCCTATTCGAAAAGCAACGCAGTTAGTTGAGCAACAACGATTGGCGCTCAAAAACTGCCTACTGTTAATTCACATAGGCAGACGATGCTTACCCAGATGGAATCCATGCGTTAGATCCCTCCGATTCCCAATCTTCTCCGCGGCTGATGCGAACAGTTGGCACACCAGATGGACATACAAACTCCGCGAAAGGGGTAGATCTAGATCTGGTGGAGGCGGAGCCCTCTCCGCCTCCCGGGGGTGGTGGTGGGGGGGCGGCTCGGCGGCGGACGACGCCATAAGGTAGGAGGGCAGGACGGCGTGGCGGCGGAGGGGCGTGTGAGCTCCTCCGTCTCGGGCGGAGTGGAAAGCTTTTGGTGAGCTCCTCCGGTCAACAGTCACAACGAAAGAAACGGTCAATTCAACACCAACGCGGCTCCCTAGCCGTCACCGGTAACGGAAGGCCTCTGACCAGACGGCAACCCTCCCATCGAGCGTCTGCGACGGGTTTCAAACTAGAGGGAGGGGAAAACTGAGGAAAAACTAAGGGGCTGGGGAAAACTGAGTACAACTAACGAACCAGGGGCACGAAACTAGAAATCCCAATAAGCTTTACGAAGGTACACATACAAATGATTTTACCTCCGACAATGCGCGCCAACGCCCACCTTGTCAAGCAATAATATTGACCGCAAGGTAAAAATAATAATAAGAATGTCTTTTGGGTTTTTGGTTTGTGTTTGCTAATAGTAAATTATTTTGTATTTTCGAATTTAATTAATATAGAAAATTTAATGATAGCAATGATGTTGAAAAGTTGTTTCTTATGATTAAAATTGGACCAAGATTTATGGGTTCGCTTGTCTATACTCTCATATAGTGTAGTGGACATAAACCAATTCACAAGCAATACAATATTGATGAAACTTCATTATGGTATGATTAGCATTCAGATGGACATCACGCCATAGACATGAAGCAACACATCTCTCTTATGCCCCCTCTAGAAAGGAGAACACCAAACAGTCTAGAATTAAGAATCATCGGAGCACAACCTTAGAAATTTTGACATGATGTTTGAATAATAAATATGCTACCTTGAATAAGCAATTAGTAGATAAATATAGCACATGAATTCACTTAATCCCTAGTAAGGTAACAAAAGATAGGTCAAACCCATAGTAGATCTCGAATTTGTTATCACTATTCAATCACTACCATCATGTTACTCCAACTAATACACACGTTCTCCCACACACGTTCTCCCATATCTAAGAAGCACGAAATCCGAGACATGAAAACTGTGTTATGTTTGCTGCTGTTTTCCTCTAGTTTTTTTAGCTATATATATATACTACCTCCGTTTCAAGGAATAAGGCACACGCGCATCCCAAGACGAACTTTGACCATAAAAATTGAACAATAAAATCTTGATTATGTTATATGTAATTAGTATCATTGGATTCGTATTGAAAATCACTTTTTAATGATATTAATTTCATATAAACAATCTTTATCTTTATCTATTTGAAGTAATTCTTGGTCAAACAAAAAGCTCGTAAAACGAGGGCGCCTTATTCCTTGAAACGGAGGTAGTATATTAATATTCATACATTAGGATGATGGACCCATCCTTTTTTTTTTTTTGCTTTGTAGCAGGGTCCAAGGGCTTCTCTAAAAAAAATTAGACACATCTCTGTCAAGCTATTGCAGAACATGCCCTGACCTATTTGCACATTACATGCTGGAATTTACTCTTTTCGTGGGTAGTAATCATGTATATCTATCGAAGATGGAAAATACAGCTTCATAATTATCAAATCTTAAATTAAATTGGGGTTTCATGTTGCTTAGTCAATCATTGTAGTTACAAATATATATACGACGTTGATGCATTCATACAATCATCTCTGTGTTTCATTCATACAATCATCTCTGCGTTTCCTTATTATAGTGAGATCTAATCAGTTTAGGTTTTCATGTAGTATTGCATTTGTCCTACTTACTCCCCTATTCAATTGAAGCTCTTAGTATGTCCTTAATATATTTGTCTTGCTATTTTTCTTACTCAATACAAGGGAACACTGCTGATAATAACCTTAGGGCTCCTTTGATTCATAGGATAGAAAAAACATATGAATAGGAAAAGCATAGGATTTAGATGTCATGCCTATGTGAATCCTATGAAAAGATGGAGTGTGTTTGATTGTAGCAAAGGAATTTTTTCACGAAGTATGACCTAATGCTTTTTTTCTATAGGATTTACACTACAAGATTCTTACAGGATTAGTTCCTATAGGATGTGTTCCTATAAATCAACCAACTTGTATATGAAATTTTTCTATAGGATTCAAATCCTACGCTACGCTTCTGAATTGTAGCCACACCTGATGAGCTAGCTAATCCATGGAGGAAACAAACAAACCATCTGAAATGATACGTTTAGAGCATCTCCATCGGCGCCTCCCAAATAGTCGTCGGCAGGGTCGCCGTCACTTCTGTATGGGGAGCGTTGGCAGTGCATCCTCTATTCGGGGACGTTGATCCCACACCGGCGCCTCCCATACGGCGGCCCCCAATTATTATTTTTACAATATTTTGAAACAATATATCAATCACATTTTATTCATACTATATTTAGTTATTCATACAATCGCATAAATAGTACTTAAATTATTCATACAATCAAACAAATAGTACTTAAATTATTTATACAATCAAACAAATGGAAATTAAATTATTCACACAATCAAACAAATATAAATAAAATCATGCATTGTTGGCGGGTCCTCTCCTCGCCCACAAATGCGCAGCTAGATCCATCACAAGTTGAGCATGGACACTTGCATCTCGAATTTCATTATGCATGTGAAGAAAAGCGGCAAATTCTTGGGGTACATACTCTACCTCAGAAAGAGGCCCTTGATAATCAAATGGTTGATCATCATGCACAGGTTCGTCGCGCTCGCTCTCAATGATCATGTTGTGCATGATCACACAGGCGTTCATCACCTTCCACATCTGAGACTCAGACCAAGTGAGAGCAGGGTACCTGACAACGGCGAAACGCTGCTGAAGCACCCCAAAAGCACACTCAACATCCTTGCGTGCTGCTTCCTGGCATGTTGCAAAATAAGCATCCATCTTCGAAGATGGAGCTGGGATTGTCTTCACAAATGTAACATACGTCGGGTAGATACCATCAGCTAGATAGTACCCCTTGTTGTATGCATGACCGTTTACCTCAAAGTTCACGGTAGGAGCTTGTCCCTCAGCTAGCCTGGTAAACACCGGAGAGCGATGCCGCACGTTGATATCATTGTTTGTTCCTACCATGCAAAAAAATGCATGCCAAATCCAAAGTTTATGGTGTGCCACCGCCTCAAGAATGACACTGCACTCACCAGTATGCCCCTCGTAGATCCCCTGCCAATCAAAAGGGCAATTCTTCCAGCCCCAGTGCATACAGTCAATGCTTCCGGGCATCCTAGGAAACCCTCTTACTGCATTTTTTAGGATCCGAGCTGTATCATTTGCCCTTGGTGCTCTCAAATAGTCTTTAGCAAACACCGCTATAACGGCTCGGCAAAACTTGTAGAGAGTCTCTATACATGCCGACTCCACCATCCGTAGGTAGTCATTGGCTGTATCTGGAGGAGCTCCGTATGCAAGACAGCGCATTGCAGCAGTGCACTTCTGAATTGAGGTGAACTCCCAAAAACCTATGCAATCTTGCTTGGCCATGAAGTAGTCGTCGTATTCCTTGACACCGTACGCAATCTTCAAGAACAACTCCTTGTTCATCCTAAACCGGCGCCGAAATTCCTTCGGCGAATGAGTCGCATCGTCGTTGAAGTAGTCGGCGTCAAGCAGCATTGCGCCGGCTTGACGATGCCGGTTGATGTTCCTCCTCTTGCCTGGCTTTGAGCCGCCGCGCCGAGGCACGGCGAAGAGAGGCTGCGATGCGCATTGCTCTCTGCTCCTCCTGAGTTGCACGATCATCTCATCGTCGCTGTCCATCGCGGCAATCCGACGAATACCTTGCGGGCGGTTGTGCCGCGGTGGCGGCGAGCTATGTTCCGGGCGAAACAGCGGCGCCGGTCGAGGGGGTGGCGGCCGTATCGATGGACAGCGATTCCTGGACAGGCGGCGGTGTCTATTGCAAGCAGGGGGCGCGATGGCGACGGCGACGGTGGCGATCTAGAGGGGTGGGAGTCGGCTCGGGCGTGGGTAGGAGGTGGGGAAAGTGGTGTGTTTGGCTGCCAGGTGGAGCCCACGCTCGTTTTCTGACGTGCCACGAGGCGCCGACGCGTCCGATCCGCGCCCTTTACGAAGGGGCCGGCACGGGGTCACCGGTGATTCTATTGGCCTCGAAAACTAGCCGGCGGCTTTTAAGGCGCACTGACAGAGCTGCTATGGGGCGCGCCGGTGGAGATGCTCTTACACTATTCAAGAGCAACAAACACTGTGCAGCATGCCGCGGCGCGCTGTCTATGCTAGTAGCAATTGATTTGAGTAGAATCACATGTTCACACTTACTCCACTCCAGAGTTGTCTATTTGGTGAACCTCTATCGGATATCCGCTAAAGTCATGAGTTGGACAATTCTTTGTAGAGATATTTAAGATATTAGAAAATATGCAAACACATAGAAGTGACACATAATAGTCACAGCATCCATGATATTTTGTCATATGTTACAAAATTAGGGGTTGATATAATTAAGTTCATCTGAAGTACCCAAACTAGAAAATTAATGTATGTTCCTTGTCAAGACAAAATTCTAGCTACTTTGGGCGTTAGTGTATTGGTAATGATTAGCATTTGAAATGTATAACATCTGAAACTGAAAGTAATACAGTATCACAAACAAAGCTAAGCACAACAAAAATGACTAATGAGTATTGTATAGTCAATTTTGTATCAGAATTATACTAGTACGACTAAATGACAACGTAAGCTAATAAGTAAAAATATTTTGTATAAAAATTGATAACCATTTTTCATCAAGCTTTAATCGTAAGTAATCATGTGCAAAACATTCACCATCTTTTTCAGAAGGATGCACTTCCTCTATTCAACAAAACTTGCTCGCTTAGATCACTGACATTTGGCTCCATGGTGCGACTTGGTAGAAATCTTGACTATCATCAAATCACAATTCTTAGAGAAAAAATTCATGGGCTCGGTTTCTATGGAATTCTTTTTTTTTTCTTGATACCAAAACAATGTCCTTTCTGTCAAGTTGTTTGAGCAATTGTAATAGTACATGGATTCCAATTAATTCTGCACGCCGTCAAACCTAAATTATATTCGGTTATACTTTAACCAATTTCAAGTAAATATTCTAGTAATTTTTTGAAACCAAAATCGGTACAACACGGTAAAATTTAAACATTTCTGCTATATATATCAGAGCAGGAACCCAGATTCAAAACAGTACACATATTACAGGCATGCTGGATGAATTTTTTTCCATTATTCGATTTTCTACTATGTGTAGGGCCAAATATAACTTTTTGTGCATAGGGCCTCTAAATTCTCGGGTACGGCCCTGGTCGTAATTAAATATGCTGATCAAAATGAGTTATATCACTTCCAGCAATTTGTAGAAAATCGATTTCCCCCTCGAGTCTACGGTTCAAATGTGATGTAAACTAAAATTGCAAGAGTTTTCTAATTATGATGGCCAAATGTTTTTTTACATCAAGATAGGTCGTGCGAACTTAGCACGAGTGTCACAAAACAAATAAGAAAACATCGATGTTGATTTCAGAGAATGTGACTGAATATTGTCCTTTTTGCTGCACGCCGCCGTACCCGTTCCAATAGCGTCTATCGAAACGGATAATTACTTATTTCATTTTTTGAACAGGGCCAAGTGTAATCATGTATCAACGCGTTGGTGCAATCTTGGGCGCATACCACATGCGTGGATGAAGTGGGAGGCTATCCACCAAGCTACTGTTGGACATTGACGCCCGTGTCAAAAATAATCGAACTGTTTCGATTTGGCCATCCAGCGCGCTCGTCACTGACTATCCGTGACTGTCCGTCTGCTCCTGCATCAGTAGATTCGATTTTTTTTTGGCTGGTAGTAGATTCGATACCTTGCACTTTGGTAGATACGGAGCACACGGGCAAAAATCAACCTGACATTTCCCGGAAGGGACAAGGCGCGGAGCACTTGTCCCTGATTCAACCGGTCGACCAGAGAAAATACGCGCATCCCATCCAGGAAAAAGAGAGGAACTTAATTATTTTGCAGCTCCAAACGAGTAGATACTATAGATAGGCGACAATAACAGGTGCCAAATGTAGAGAACCAATCGGTAGACGGCGGATGTTGTCGGTGCTCTGCTACTGTGCGGCCAGCTCTCCGATAATTACTTCGGAGGTACGAACGTACAGTATGTACGTAGGGCTCCAGAAGAGCAGAAGAGATGGCACGCCGACAACACATGGTCCAGCCCTGGGCTACGGGGCGATTTACACAAAAATAACCGTTTGTGTGAAAAAAATGCACAAAATGACATTTTAGTCAAATTATTTCACGTCTCTAACCCTTTTGTGTGGCGTTTTTGCGAAAGGCGTCACATGTGTATATGTGGCGTCCGTGAAAACGGCGCCACACATTGTCGGTAGGCAGGCTCGAGCCGCTACGTATAACAGAATGTGTGGCGCCCTCGCGAAGGGCAGGGCCGGTCCTGAGATTTCGGAGGCCCGAGTAAAACTAAAATTTTGGGTCCCTCTTATTACTTTTTTCGCATGTATGAGGTGATGAAAAATAAATAATTTTAAGTATGCACAACTTCAATATTCATATAAAACAATGTTTACATGATACCTTAAAATTTTCTCCACCAATTCCTAGAAGCAAAGTCCATGACGATGTAATCAATATCAAACTCGTCCACTAACTTCTTGTCGATGTATAGAGTTGCCAAACTAGTTAACCCCGCTCCTACAAATAAGAACAACAACTACTAATCAAAATTCAGAACCCGAATTATAGGCGAGCATATAGTAGAATTCCAAGAGAACTGCAGCGGGCGTTCTTACCTTCTATCTTAATCTAATATGCAGATTGGATGATTGCCTGATTGACGACGGTCGGACCGAGACTACCAACTGCGATGGCAACTGGCCGGCGGACTAGCAGGAAGCACCGTAGTCCGCACGAGAGCAGCAGCAGATCGTCTCGCGGTCAGTCGGTCGTGATCGGCGAGAGCGAGGGCAGGAACTAGGCGGCATGGGCGATAGCCACAAACCGCGAGAGGGCAGGCAGGGAATCGAGGCGTCGGGCTTGGGAAAATTGACGATGTTTCACATATCGATAAATGGAACGTATTTCAAGCGCTGACTCAAGTCGTGGCCGGCTAGCCGGCTTGGAAACCAGTAGGAAAAGAAAATGTCCAACTGTAGACCAAGCTCATATAAAATCGTAAAACTGCACTTTTTTTCTGCAATGTATAGTACGCGTATACATAAAATATGGGCCCCCAATTTTTCTGGGCCCGGGGCGGCCGCCCCGCCAGACCCTCTCCTGGGCCGGCCCTGGTGAAGGGAACCACATAGAAGGGTGTGGCGTCCGTGCGAAGGGCGTTACACGAAAGGATGTGGCGCTCTTGGGAAGGGAGCCACACAAAAATGTTAGAAGCATGAATTAGTTTGATTGAAGGGTCATTTTATGCAATTCTTACCTAAAAGAGTTATTTTTGTGTAAATCGCCGGGCTAATGCGCCTTGCCTATAGTAACCGGCATCGTGGTGCAAACTCCATGCTTGCTCCATTCTTCTTTTGTGTTTCGATGCGTTGAGGAAACAGGGCGGCGACTGAATACCCATGATCCCCGTTCCATCTGTTTCTTGCAAGATTGCGGTGAAAGCTTCTGCAATTGTGGCCTTGTGGGCATCAGTTGGAACCAAAGGTTTTGGGTACGTGCAAGAAAAATACGTCAGAGGTGGCCGGGACTTCCGGTAACCTACCAGAGATGAGGCGGCCGGAAATTCCGGTAACCTAGGGGAGATAACAACTCAAATACTAGATATCTTGGAGGGTTTTGTATGTTCTCCATACTAATATATTCTTTTTATGGAAAAAAATATCGGAGGCGGACAAGAATTCAGATAACCTACCGAAGATAACCGGTTGATAACGAACCAGATTCTTAATTAAAATTCGAATTTTAAACTATAAAATATCTTAACATGTTGAATATAATGTTTTTGATGAGGAGGAAGCCAAAGTTTTAGGACAAATAAGTTGGAGCATGAGGTTACAGCTAGGGTTGCAAGCGACGCCCGCATAGCATCCCGCAAAACAAAAGTCGTAGCAAATGGTGGTACTAGATTCAAGCAAAATTAAAGAAGGATTAGAACAAACAACAGTCCCGCAACCCGCTCCACTTGCCACCCTACTAATACTCCGTAGTAGAGATGGAATGTGTATGGTTTGGTTTGGACTAACCCGCCGTGACTGGAAATACGTCTGGTACCACCTCCAGCGGGGTGACGCAAAGTGACCGGGTCGTCCGCGGAAACGCAAACGTGGCCCAAATATGTATCAGGTTTGCGTCTCCGCGGACGCTCGGCGGTCGCGGAATCTGTCCGCGTTGGTGCATCCGGGCCCGGTCGACAGTGAGTAGGTAAGCAAAAGATTTTTTTCATTACTATTGATTGGCCAAAATGACCATCTTTACAGAGATGGTTAGTCGAGTTAACCTAAAGCTACAACGGTCGTACCTACTCGCCGTCGCGCGGCCTACACCGGCCTCGGTTACTCGCAGTCGCGCTCCCTACTACTGGCCGCCGGAAGGGCCGGCGCCGTCTCCGCGCGCCGCGCACGCCGGCGAACGGACATCTCGTCCTGCCGCCTGTGGCGTTCGAGGGCCTCGCCAGGGAGCTGTCCCACAGGGCCTCCGCCTGGACCAACGCCACCTGGGTAGCCGCCGCCTCCGCCGCCGCCTGGGCCTCCTCCTCCTCCGCCGCCGCCTGGACCGCCGCGTCCTCGTTCGCCTGGGCCGCCGCCGCCTGGATAGCCGCCACGTCGGCGATGAAGCGGGCCCTGTCCCTAGCCGCCTCCGCCACCGCTTCGTCCCTGGCGGCAAGGGCGACCTCCAGCTCCCGGTTCTCCTGCTCGACCCGCGCGGGAGAAGGGCCCTACGCTGGAGCGAGTCCAGGTCGGAGCACATTAACCCCCGAGCCATGGCCATCGCATGGCTTCCTCTTCCTCACCCAAGCTTGACGGCGCTGGGCGTCCCCAGCCAGGGACTCGAAGGACGCGAGCAGAACCCGCTGGTCGCCGGCGCACTCGAAGCGGGTGGGCACGGGGGGGGGGATCATCCGTGATGTTGTGGATGACGGCGTCCGCCGGAGGGGCAGCGATGGCCGCCCGCGCCTCCGCGAGCTCGGCCCTGGCGTCGGCGAGCTCGGCCATGGCGTTGGCGATCTCCGCCCTGGTCGCCGCGAGGCGCTCTTCCGCGCGCTCTGCCGCCTCCGCCACCGCCTGCGCAACCTCCGCCTCCGCCGTCGCCGCCTCCAGGTCCAGCTGCCTCAACGTCGGCGGCGACTACCTCCTCCTCCCCCTCCTCCTCCGGGTGGAGGTGCCGACACATCTGAACAACTTGCTCCCAACTAATGTGGTCGGCCATGGATGGATGGTAGGGTTTGAGGTGTGCCCGTCGCCCCCGCCGGTGTCCACCATATATAGCCACGGCGCGGCGGGAAACGGCGTTGGCGCGCAGGTCGTTTCCCGCGCGCGCGAAACGCCGGCGAAACTTGCCAATGTATTGGGCACGCGCGGGAACGATCGTCGTCGCGCGGGAACAGTTAATCGCCGGCGGCAGTCCTCGACGGGACGTAAAACGCCATTAGCGACCTTGACGCTGTCCCCGGTTAAAAAATGCGTCCGCACCGCTGGAGGTACCCCAGACGCAAACGGTCGCCCTGGATCACATCGCGTCCGCAGGCCGACGCAAACGGACATTTCGGACGTCCGAAATGCGTCGGCCCGCTGGACATGCCCTCATGGACTAGGAATTTCTGCGCGATCAATTTTTTACTTGGGGATTTGGTTACCAACTTGTAACCGGGAGTGGTGTTTTATATACACTTTCAAAATGTTGAAAAATTCAGACACAAAATTTAATTGGTACATTCCAAAATTCTACACGCTCACAAAGTTGTTCCACGGAAAATAGACATTTTCAGTGTCATGTGTAACAAAGACGAATTTTGGTGTTAAAAAAATTGTCTACGTGACTTTTTTTTGTCTTTTTATGCAAGTTACAAAAAATGTTGGTTTTCTCGCGAAAGTTGATATGCGCACATAGAATATCGATATATATATGCACGAAAATTTTTGTTCGAATTTTTTTAACATTTCAAAATGTTTTTCTAATAGTAGGAGTATATGCTCCCATGTGCCGAATTAAATTTCTTCTTGTAACTGAGGTATTTCACTTGGTAACCGAATGCCTCATCGCACCCCAGTATACATTGCTAGATAGCGATCATTGTAAACTTATGATAAATGAGACCATGCACTCATCTACATCTACCGGCTCCATCTCTAATCCCAATCCACGTGTGGTCTTTAATCTGCTTGCCTCACTCGATCACGATTGACTAGCGCACACGCTGAGATGATCACTCAATCACTGCACTGAAGAGTTCTTTCCGCTAGCCTTTTCCACACTTCGCTGAAAAAGGAACATAGGTCGCTGGACCGGAGGATAACGCCGTACGTACCTTTAGTTTTTATGGAATCGTCACTGCCCCACTGACCTTCGGCTATGCCACAGCTCGTGCTATACTACCGTAAGAGCTTAGGGCATCTCCAACCGGCGACCCAAACGGACGCTGGGCCGTTGTTTTGGCGTTCATCGAGCGGACGACGGAGCCCCGCGTCCGCGCGTCCGTTTGGGTCGCGCGCTGCGCCCAACGCCAGATTTGGGTCGCGGCGCCCCATGGTATGTTTTTCTTGTAAATTCACTAGAAAAACACAAAATAAATTATAGAAAAAATATATAAAGTAGTTCAAATGCTCAAAATGTATTACACATTACATAGTCCATGTAATCAAGGATAAAGTATTATTCAAATAAAATGAAAAAACGATACAAAATGCTCTAGGCTTAAGGATCTCCTTCATCATTGTTGTTTGCAGCATTGTTGCCTACATGCTGCCACATGTGCTCGACCAAATCAGCCTGAAGCTGGTTGTGTACAGCTAGATCTCGAATTTCATGGTGCGCATGAAGAATGTCCTGGAATGATGCCGGAGCACGTTGAGGAGTAACCAACTCTCCTTGGCCTTCCCAGTCATTATCAAAGAGTGAATCATCCCGCTCTACCTCAACAATCATGTTATGCATGATTACACAAGCGGTCATCACCTCCCACAGAGTTTGCACATCCCAGGCTCTGGCAGGGTGTCTGACGATAGCCCAACGAGCTTGGAGGATGCCAAACGCCCGCTCGACATCTTTCCGGGCTGCCTCCTGCTCTTTGGCAAACCTTGCCTCCTGCTCTGAGTTGGGGTTTCGGATTGTCTTCACGAGTGTAGCCCAAGGTGGATAGATACCATCAGCAAGGTAGTACCCCTTGGTGTAGTGGTGGCCATTGATCTCAAAATCCACATCAGGGGACTGACCGTATGCTAGCCTATCAAACACCGGAGAGCGCTGCAGCACATTGATGTCATTGTGCGAGCCAGCCATTCCGAAGAATGAGTGCCAAATCCATGTGTCATGGGAAGCAACAGCTTCAAGAATGACTGTGCACCCCTCAGAATGGCCGCTGTATGCCCCCTGCCAACCAAAGGGGCAGTTCTTCCACTCCCAGTGCATGCAGTCTATGCTGCCAAGCATCCCAGGAAAACCCCTGGAAGCGTTGATCGACAACAGACGAGCTGTGTCCTCTGCATTAGGTTGACGGAGGTACTGTTCTCCGAACGAACCGATCACTGCTCTGCAGAACCTGTACATCGATTCCAAGCCGGTTGACTCACTCATGCGCGTGTACTCATCTACGAAATCACCGGCAACGCCATATGCGAGCATCCTAATCGCTGCCGTGCATTTCTGGTACGAAGAGAGGCCTACCTTGCCAATTGCATCCACTTTCGCACAGAAGTAGTCGTCGTAGATCTTGACGCCATCCATTATCCGGCGGAACAGCGGCCTGGTCATCCGAAAACGACGGCGAAACAAGTGCGGCACGAACAATGGAGTGGGTTGGAAGTAGTCGTTGTAGAGCTGGTCGTGGCCGCGTTCTCTTTTGCGGTCCAAGGCGGCCGCGCGCCCCGGCAACGACCCCCGGAACACGGGGATTTGCGAGACAGTGTGCTCGTGGATGAGCAGCGCAGCATCCGTGAAAAAATCGTCGTCGGACTCCTCTTCTGACGACGTGTCGATGAAGTTCTTGAAGTAGTATTCGTCGTCGCTGTCCACCATGATCTGAAAAGGACACATTTTAGTTCGAGCATTTCAACGAACACCTCGCAGGCGGAGGCGATCCAAATGCTTCTCTAGGGACCTGCAGCCATGGCCGTCTCAGCCGACTTGCGGTCTGGAAACACGGTGCAGGAGAGCTCACCTCCGGCGGAAACGGCGCAGCTGCGAACGGCGGGAGGTGTCGCGACGGTGAGAGGACAACAACGCCGGCGGCGGCGTCCTCCGACTCTGCTACGACTCGGCGATAGCAGCGCGGGACCTCGACCTATGCTTCCGCCCCGCTTGCCGGCGTCTCGACGACGATGGCCGGCGTCGACGCGCTCCCAAATCGCCGGTCCGTGGGTGGCGGCGGAGCGGTGGGGAGATGTGTGCGACGGCCTTGTGTTTTGGGAGGCAGACAGGCGGGCCAGGGGCGGACAAGGGAGGACGCGAGCGACCAGCCTTTCGCGTCCGCGGCCACGCAAACTCGTCCAAGATTTGGGCCGGGTTTGGGTCGTCCCGGACGCCGCGGCCATCCGTTTTAGGGATGGGTCCGCGCGCTGGGCCGCGTTTTGTCCGTTTCGACCCATCCGGACGCGCGGGCGCGGGATGGTCGCCGGTTGGAGATGCCCTAAGGCAAACTTAAACATTCGCGTCTCGTCCGTTTGCGTGGCCGAGCGGACGCGCGGACGGAGCCCCACGTCCGCGTGTTTGTTTGGGTCGCGCGCTGCACCCAACGCGGCAGATTTGGGTCGCGGCGCCCTATGGTATGTTTTTCTTGTAAATTCACTAGAAAACGCAAAAAAATATTATATAAAATAGTTCAAATGCTCAAAATGTATTACACATTACATAGTCCAGAAATTATCTTTGTTATCGTTTTGCTCGGGACGAGCAGAAACTAAGCTTGGGGATGCTGATACGTCTCCGACGTATCGATAATTTCTTATGTTCCATGCCACATTATTGATGTTATCTACATGTTTTATGCACACTTTATGTCATATTCGTGCATTTTCTGGAACTAACCTATTAACAAGATGCCGAAGTGCCAGTTCTGTTTCTGCTGTTTTTGGTTTCAGAAATCCTAGTAAAGAAATATTCTCGGAATTGGACGAAATCAACGCCCGGTTCCTATTTTGCCCGGAAGCATCCGAACACCCGAGAGCCACCGGAGGCCCACAAACCCTAGGCCGGCGCGGCCAGGGGGCCCGCGCCACCCTATGGTGTGGGCACCCCTTCGACCCTCCTGCGCCGCCTCTTCGCCTATTTAAAGCCTCCATCGCGAAAACCCTGATAAGTTTGACGAAACCAGAGAAAACCTTCCAGAGCCGCCGCCATCGCGAAGCCAAGATCCGGGGACAGAGTCTCCGTTCCGCACGCCGCCAACGGGGAAGTGCCCCGGAAGGCTTCTCCATCGACACCGCTGCCATCTCCACCGCCATCTTCATCACCGCCGCTGCTCCCATGAGGAGGGAGTAGCTCTCCATCGAGGCTCGGGGCTGTACGGTAGCTATGTGGTTCATCTCTCTCCTATGTGCTTCAATACAATAATCTCATGAGCTGCCTTACATGATTGAGATTCATATGATGATGCTTGTAATCTAGATGTCGTTATGCTAGTCAAGTGAATTTTACTTATGTGATCTCCGGAGACTCCTTGTCCCACGTGTGTAAAGGTGACAGTGTGTGCACCGTGTGGGTCTCTTAGGCTATATTTCACAGAATACTTATTCACTGTTGAATGGCATAGTGAGGTGCTTATTTATATCTCTTTATGATTGCAATGTATTTGTATCACAATTTATCTATGTGCTACTCTAGCAATGTTATTAAAGTAGTTTTATTCCTCCTACACGGTGTAATGGTGACAGTGTGTGCATCCGTGTTAGTACTTGGTTTATGCTATGATCATGATCTCTTGTAGATTGCGAAGTTAACTATTGCTATGATAGTATTGATGTGATCTATTCCTCCTACATATGCATGAAGGTGACAGTGTGCATGCTATGTTAGTACTTGGTTTAGTCGAATTGGTCTATCTTACACTCTAAGGTTACTTAAATATGAACATTGAATTGTGGAGCTTGTTAACTCCGGCATTGAGGGTTCGTGTAATCCTACGCAATGTGTTCATCATCCAACAAGAGTGTAGAGTATGCATTTATCTATTCTGTTATGTGATCAATGTTGAGAGTGTCCACTAGTGAAAGTGTAATCCCTAGGCCTTGTTCCTAAATACTGCTTACTACTGCTTGTTTACTGTTTTACTGTGTTACTACTGCTGCAATACTACCACCATCAACTACACGCCAGCAAGCTATTTTCTGGCACCGTTGCTACTGCTCATATATATTCATACCACCTGTATTTCACTATCTCTTCGCCGAACTAGTGCACCTATTAGGTGTGTTGGGGACACAAGAGACTTCTTGCTTTGTGGTTGCAGGGTTGCATGAGAGGGATATCTTTGACCTCTTCCCGAGTTCGATAAACCTTGGGTGATCCACTTAAGGGAAAACTTGCTGCTGTTCTACAAACCTCTGCTCTTGGAGGCCCAACACTGTCTACAGGAAAAGGAGGGGGAAGTAGACATCAAGCTATTTTCTGGCGCCGTTGCCGGGGAGGAAAGGTAAAAGGTACTCACACTCCGGATCTCGACTACTAAGCTATTTTCCGGCGCATTGTAAGTACTCGAAGCTATTTCCTTTAGATCCTGCAATTGCATCTTTTTGTTTCTTGTTTACACTAGTTTGGCATAATGGACAAGAATGAGCTTCTTATTCTATTTTCTGATTTAAAACATGGATTGTTTGATGCGAAAATTAAAAAACCTATGGAATCTTATTTGCATGCTGGTAGTAATATTAGTATGAACGCTTTGAACACCATTGTTGATAATGATATAGAAAGTTCTAAGCTTGGGGAAGCTGGTTTTCATGATCTTTTTAGTCCCCCAAGCATTGAGGAGAAAATTTTCTTTGATGATACTTTGCCTCCTATTTATGATGATTATAATGATAGTAGTCTTTTAGTACCACCTGTTATGGAGGATAAATTTGATTATGACTACAATATGCCTCCTATATTTGATAGCTACTTTGTTGAATTTGCTCCCACTACAACTAATAAAATTGATTATGCTTATGTGGAGAGTAATAATTTTATGCATGAGACTCATGATAAGAATGCTTTATGTGATAGTTATATTGTTGAGTTTGCTCATGATGCTACTGAAAGTTATTATGAGAGAGGAAAATATGGTTGTAGAAATTTTCATGTTACTAAAATGCCTCTCTATGTGCTGAAATTTTTCAAGCTATACTTGTTTTATCTTCCTATGCTTGTTACTTTGCTCTTCATGAACTTGTTTATTTACAAGATTCCTATGCATAGGAAGCATGTTAGACTTAAATGTGTTCTGAATTTTCCTCTGGATGCTCTCTTTCGCTTCAATTACTATTTCTTATGAGTGCATCATTAAAACTGCTGAGCCCATCTTAATGGCTATAAAGAAAGAACTTCTTGGGAGATAACCCATGTGTTATTTTGCTACAGTACTTTGTTTTATATTTGTGTCTTGGAAGTTGTTTACTACTGTAGCAACCTCTCCTTATCTTAGTTTTGTGTTTTGTTGTGCCAAGTGAAGCCTCTAATCGAAGGTTGATACTAGATTTGGATTTCTGCGCAGAAACAGATTTCTATCTGTCACGAATCTGGGCTGTTTTCTCTGTAGAAAAATCAGAAAAATATGCCAATTTACGTGCGTGTTTCTCAGATATGTACGCAACTTTCATTAGTTTTGAGTTTTCTGATTTGAGCAACGGAAGTATTTATTAGAAATTCGTCTTTACGGACTGTTCTGTTTTGACAGATTCTGCCTTTTATTTCGCATTGCTTCTTTCGCTGTGTTGGGTGGATTTCTTTGTTCCATTACCTTCCAGTAGCTTTGAGCAATGTCCATAAGTGTTAAGAATGATTGTGTCACCTCTGAACATGTGAGTTTTTGATTATGTACTAACCCCTCTAATGAAGTTTATGAGAAGTTTGGTGTGAAGGAAGTTTTCAAGGGTCAAGAGAGGAGGATGATATACTATGATCAAGAAGAGTGAAAGCTCTAAGCTTGGGGATGCCCCGGTGGTTCACCCCTGCATATATCAAGAAGACTCAAGTGTCTAAGCTTGGGGATGCCCAAGGCATCCCCTTCTTCATCGACAACATTATCAGGTTCCTCCCCTGAAACTATATTTTTATTCCATCACATCTTATGTGCTTTTCTTGGAGCGTCGGTTTGTTTTTGTTTTTGTTTTTGTTTGAATAAATTGGATTACATCATGCTTGTGTGGGAGAGAGACACGCTCCGCTGGTTCGTATGAACACATGTGTTCTTAGCTCATAATATTCATGGCGAAGTTTTCTTCTTCGTTAAATTGTTATATGGTTGGAATTGGAAAATGATACATGTAGTAATTGCTATAATGTCTTGGGTAATGTGATACTTGGCAATTGTTGTGCTCATGTTTAAGCTCTTGCATCATATACTTTGCACCTATTAATGAAGAAATACATAGAGCATGCTAAAATTTGGTTTGCATAATTGGTCTCTCTAAGGTCTAGATAATTTCTAGTATTGAGTTTGAACAACAAGGAAGACGGTGTAGAGTCTTATAATGTTTTCAATATGTCTTTTATGTGAGTTTTGCTGCACCGGTTCATCCTTGTGTTTGTTTCAAACAACCTTGCTAGCCTAAACCTTGTATCGAGAGGGAATACTTCTCATGCATCCAAATACTTAAGCCAACCACTATGCCATTTGTGTCCACCATACCTACCCACTACATGGTATTTCTCCGCCATTCCAAAGTAAATTGCTTGAGTGCTACCTTTAAACAATTCAAAATTTATCACCTCTGATTTGTGTCAATGTTTTATAGCTCATGAGGAAGTATGTGGTGTTTATCTTTCAATCTTGTTGGGCAACTTTCACCAATGGACTAGTGGCTTCATCCGCTTATCCAATAATTTTGCAAAAAGAGCTGGCAATGGGATTCCCAGTCCCAAATTAATTAACAAAAATAGACACTCCTCCATGGTATGTGATTGTTGGACGGCACCCGAAGATTCGGTTAGCCATGGCTTGTGTAAGCAAAGGTTGGGAGGAGTGTCATCATAATAAAACTAAAATAAAAAGGCACTCCTTCATGGTATGAGATTGTTGGCAGGCACCCGAGGATTCGGTTAGCCATGGTTTGTGAAAGAAAGGTTGGAAGGAGTGCCACCCAAAAATAAAATAAAATGGGAGCCGCTCTTTGAAGGTTTGTCTGGCAAGGGGGTTAGAGTACCCGCTACCATTCGTTGACAACAACATACACCTCTCAAAACTTTATTTTTATGCTCTCTTTATGTTTTCAAAATCAAAGCTCTAGCACAAATATAGCAATCGATGCTTTTCCTCTATGGAAGACCATTCTTTTACTTTCAATGTTGAGTCAGTTCACCTATTTCTCTCCACCTCAAGAAGCAAACACTTGTGTGAACTGTGCATTGATTCCTACATATTTGCTTATTGCACTTATTATATTACTCTATGTTAACAATATCCATGAGATATATATGTTACAAGTTGAAAGCAACCGCTGAAACTTAATCTTCCTTTGTGTTGCTTTAATACCTTTACTTTGAATTATTGCTTTATGAGTTAACTCTTATGCAAGACTTATTGATGCTTGTCTTGAAGTACTATTCATGAAAAGTCTTTGCTATATGATTCACTTGTTTACTCATGTCATATACATTGTTTTGATCGCTGCATTCACTACATATGCTTTACAAATAGTATGATCAAGGTTATGATGGCATGTCACTCCAGAAATTATCTTTGTTATCGTTTTACCTGCTCGGGACGAGCAGAACTAAGCTTGGGGATGCTGATACGTCTCCGACGTATCGATAATTTCTTATGTTCCATGCCACATTATTGATGTTATCTACATGTTTTATGCACACTTTATGTCATATTCGTGCATTTTCTGGAACTAACCTATTAACAAGATGCCGAAGTGCCAGTTTGCTGTTTTTGGTTTCAGAAATCCTAGTAAAGAAATATTCTCGGAATTGGACGAAATCAACGCCCAGGTTCCTATTTTGCCCGGAAGCATCCAGAACACCCGAGAGCCACCAGGGAGGGGGCACAGGCCCACCAAACCCTAGGCCGGCGCGGCCAGGGGGCCCGCGCCACCCTATGGTGTGGGCACCCCTTCGACCCTCCTGCGCCGCCTCTTCGCCTATTTAAAGCCTCCGTCGCGAAAACCCTGATAAGTTCGATGAAACCAGAGAAAACCTTCCAGAGCCGCCGCCATCGCGAAGCCAAGATCTAGGGGACAGGAGTCTCTGTTCCGGCACGCCGCCGGAACGGGAAGTGCCCCCGGAAGGCTTCTCCATCGACACCGCTGCCATCTCCACCGCCATCTTCATCACCGCTGCTGCTCCCATGAGGAGGAGTAGTTCTCCATCGAGGCTCGGGGCTGTACCGGTAGCTATGTGGTTCATCTCTCTCCTATGTGCTTCAATACAATAATCTCATGAGCTGCCTTACATGATTGAGATTCATATGATGATGCTTGTAATCTAGATGTCGTTATGCTAGTCAAGTGAATTTTACTTATGTGATCTCCGGAGACTCCTTGTCCCACGTGTGTAAAGGTGACAGTGTGTGCACCGTGTGGGTCTCTTAGGCTATATTTCACAGAATACTTATTCACTGTTGAATGGCATAGTGAGGTGCTTATTTATATCTCTTTATGATTGCAATGTATTTGTATCACAATTTATCTATGTGCTACTCTAGCAATGTTATTAAAGTAGTTTTATTCCTCCTACACGGTGTAATGGTGACAGTGTGTGCATCCGTGTTAGTACTTGGTTTATGCTATGATCATGATCTCTTGTAGATTGCGAAGTTAACTATTGCTATGATAGTATTGATGTGATCTATTCCTCCTACATATGCATGAAGGTGACAGTGTGCATGCTATGTTAGTACTTGGTTTAGTCGAATTGGTCTATCTTACACTCTAAGGTTACTTAAATATGAACATTGAATTGTGGAGCTTGTTAACTCCGGCATTGAGGGTTCGTGTAATCCTACGCAATGTGTTCATCATCCAACAAGAGTGTAGAGTATGCATTTATCTATTCTGTTATGTGATCAATGTTGAGAGTGTCCACTAGTGAAAGTGTAATCCCTAGGCCTTGTTCCTAAATACTGCTTACTACTGCTTGTTTACGTTTTACTGTGTTACTACTGCTGCAATACTACCACCATCAACTACACGCCAGCAAGCTATTTTCGGCACCGTTGCTACTGCTCATATATATTCATACCACCTGTATTTCACTATCTCTTCGCCGAACTAGTGCACCTATTAGGTGTGTTGGGGACACAAGAGACTTCTTGCTTTGTGGTTGCAGGGTTGCATGAGAGGGATATCTTTGACCTCTTCCTCCCTGAGTTCGATAAACCTTGGGTGATCCACTTAAGGGAAAACTTGCTGCTGTTCTACAAACCTCTGCTCTTGGAGGCCCAACACTACAAAAAAGGAGGGGGAAGTAGACATCAAGCTATTTTCTGGCGCCGTTGCCGGGAGGAAAGGTAAAAGGTACTCACACTCCGGATCTCGGCTACTAAGCTATTTTCCGGCGCATTGTAAGTACTCGAAGCTATTTCCTTTAGATCCTGCAATTGCATCTTTTTGTTTCTTGTTTACACTAGTTTGGCATAATGGACAAGAATGAGCTTCTTATTCTATTTCCTGATTTAAAACATGGATTGTTTGATGCGAAAATTAAAAAACCTATGGAATCTTATTTGCATGCTGGTAGTAATATTAGTATGAACGCTTTGAACACCATTGTTGATAATGATATAGAAAGTTCTAAGCTTGGGGAAGCTGGTTTTCATGATCTTTTTAGTCCCCCAAGCATTGAGGAGAAAATTTTCTTTGATGATACTTTGCCTCCTATTTATGATGATTATAATGATAGTAGTCTTTTAGTACCACCTGTTATGGAGGATAAATTTGATTATGATTACAATATGCCTCCTATATTTGATAGCTACTTTGTTGAATTTGCTCCCACTACAACTAATAAAATTGATTATGCTTATGTGGAGAGTAATAATTTTATGCATGAGACTCATGATAAGAATGCTTTATGTGATAGTTATATTGTTGAGTTTGCTCATGATGCTACTGAAAGTTATTATGAGAGAGGAAAATATGGTTGTAGAATTTTTCATGTTACTAAAATGCCTCTCTATGTGCTGAAATTTTTCAAGCTATACTTGTTTTATCTTCCTATGCTTGTTACTTTGCTCTTCATGAACTTGTTTATTTACAAGATTCCTATGCATAGGAAGCATGTTAGACTTAAATGTGTTTTGAATTTGCCTCTTGATGCTCTCTTTCTTCAATTATTTCTTGCGAGTGCATCATTAAAACTGCTGAGCCCATCTTAATGGCTATAAAGAAAGAACTTCTTGGGAGATAACCCATGTGTTATTTTGCTACAGTACTTTGTTTTATATTTGTGTCTTGGAAGTTGTTTACTAATGTAGCAACCTCTCCTTATCTTAGTTTTGTGTTTTGTTGTGCCAAGTGAAGCCTCTAATCGAAGGTTGATACTAGATTTGGATTTCTGCGCAGAAACAGATTTCTATCTGTCACGAATCTGGGCTGTTTTCTCTGTAGAAAAATCAGAAAAATATGCCAATTTACGTGCGTGTTTCTCAGATATGTACGCAACTTTCATTAGTTTTGAGTTTTCTGATTTGAGCAACGGAAGTATTTATTAGAAATTCGTCTTTACGGACTGTTCTGTTTTGACAGATTCTGCCTTTTATTTCGCATTGCTTCTTTCGCTGTGTTGGGTGGATTTCTTTGTTCCATTACCTTCCAGTAGCTTTGAGCAATGTCCATAAGTGTTAAGAATGATTGTGTCACCTCTGAACATGTGAGTTTTTGATTATGTACTAACCCCTCTAATGAAGTTTATGAGAAGTTTGGTGTGAAGGAAGTTTTCAAGAGAGGAGGATGATATACTATGATCAAGAAGAGTGAAAGCTCTAAGCTTGGGGATGCCCCGGTGGTTCACCCCTGCATATATCAAGAAGACTCAAGCGTCTAAGCTTGGGGATGCCCAAGGCATCCCCTTCTTCATCGACAACATTATCAGGTTCCTCCCCTGAAACTATATTTTTATTCCATCACATCTTATGTGCTTTTCTTGGAGCGTCGGTTTGTTTTTGTTTTTGTTTTTGTTTGAATAAATTGGATTACATCATGCTTGTGTGGGAGAGAGACACGCTCCGCTGGTTCGTATGAACACATGTGTTCTTAGCTCATAATATTCATGGCGAAGTTTTCTTCTTCGTTAAATTGTTATATGGTTGGAATTGGAAAATGATACATGTAGTAATTGCTATAATGTCTTGGGTAATGTGATACTTGGCAATTGTTGTGCTCATGTTTAAGCTCTTGCATCATATACTTTGCACCTATTAATGAAGAAATACATAGAGCATGCTAAAATTTGGTTTGCATAATTGGTCTCTCTAAGGTCTAGATAATTTCTAGTATTGAGTTTGAACAACAAGGAAGACGGTGTAGAGTCTTATAATGTTTTCAATATGTCTTTTATGTGAGTTTTGCTGCACCGGTTCATCCTTGTGTTTGTTTCAAACAACCTTGCTAGCCTAAACCTTGTATCGAGAGGGAATACTTCTCATGCATCCAAATACTTGAGCCAACCACTATGCCATTTGTGTCCACCATACCTACCTACTACATGGTATTTCTCCGCCATTCCAAAGTAAATTGCTTGAGTGCTACCTTTAAACAATTCAAAATTTATCACCTCTGATTTGTGTCAATGTTTTATAGCTCATGAGGAAGTATGTGGTGTTTATCTTTCAATCTTGTTGGGCAACTTTCACCAATGGACTAGTGGCTTCATCCGCTTATCCAATAATTTTGCAAAAAGAGCTGGCAATGGGATTCCCAGTCCCAAATTAATTAACAAAAATAGACACTCCTCCATGGTATGTGATTGTTGGACGGCACCCGAAGATTCGGTTAGCCATGGCTTGTGTAAGCAAAGGTTGGGAGGAGTGTCATCATAATAAAACTAAAATAAAAAGGCACTCCTTCATGGTATGAGATTGTTGGCAGGCACCCGAGGATTCGGTTAGCCATGGTTTGTGAAAGAAAGGTTGGAAGGAGTGCCACCCAAAAATAAAATAAAATGGGAGCCGCTCTTTGAAGGTTTGTCTGGCAAGGGGGTTAGAGTACCCGCTACCATTCGTTGACAACAACATACACCTCTCAAAACTTTATTTTTATGCTCTCTTTATGTTTTCAAAATCAAAGCTCTAGCACAAATATAGCAATCGATGCTTTTCCTCTATGGAGGACCATTCTTTTACTTTCAATGTTGAGTCAGTTCACCTATTTCTCTCCACCTCAAGAAGCAAACACTTGTGTGAACTGTGCATTGATTCCTACATATTTGCTTATTGCACTTATTATATTACTCTATGTTGACAATATCCATGAGATATATATGTTACAAGTTGAAAGCAACCGCTGAAACTTAATCTTCCTTTGTGTTGCTTCAATACCTTTACTTTGAATCATTGCTTTATGAGTTAACTCTTGTGCAAGACTTATTGATGCTTGTCTTGAAGTACTATTCATGAAAAGTCTTTGCTATATGATTCACTTGTTTACTCATGTCATATACATTGTTTTGATCGCTGCATTCACTACATATGCTTTACAAATAGTATGATCAAGGTTATGATGGCATGTCACTCCAGAAATTATCTTTGTTATCATTTTACCTGCTCGGGACGAGAAACTAAGCTTGGGGATGCTGATACGTCTCCGACGTATCGATAATTTCTTATGTTCCATGCCACATTATTGATGTTATCTACATGTTTTATGCACACTTTATGTCATATTCGTGCATTTTCTGGAACTAACCTATTAACAAGATGCCGAAGTGCCAGTTCCTGTTCTCTGTTTTTGGTTTCAGAAATCCTAGTAACGAAATATTCTCGGAATTGGACGAAATCAACGCCCAGGTTCCTATTTTGCCCGGAAGCATCCAGAACACCCGAGAGCCACCAGGGAGGGGGCACAGGCCCACCAAACCCTAGGCCGGCGCGGCCCCGCGCCACCCTATGGTGTGGGCACCCCTTCGACCCTCCTGCGCCGCCTCTTCGCCTATTTAAAGCCTCCGTCGCGAAAACCCCGATACGACGAAACCAGAGAAAACCTTCCGAGCCGCCGCCATCGTGAAGCCAAGATCGGGGGACAGAGTCTCCGTTCCGGCACGCCGTCGGACGGGGAAGTGCCCCCGAAGGCTTCTCCATCGACACCGCTGCCATCTCCACCGCCATCTTCATCACCGCTGCTGCTCCCATGAGGAGGGAGTAGTTCTCCATCGAGGCTCGGGGCTGTACCGTAGCTATGTGGTTCATCTCTCTCCTATGTGCTTCAATACAATAATCTCATGAGCTGCCTTACATGATTGAGATTCATATGATGATGCTTGTAATCTAGATGTCGTTATGCTAGTCAAGTGAATTTTACTTATGTGATCTCCGGAGACTCCTTGTCCCACGTGTGTAAAGGTGACAGTGTGTGCACCGTGTGGGTCTCTTAGGCTATATTTCACAGAATACTTATTCACTGTTGAATGGCATAGTGAGGTGCTTATTTATATCTCTTTATGATTGCAATGTATTTGTATCACAATTTATCTATGTGCTACTCTAGCAATGTTATTAAAGTAGTTTTATTCCTCCTACACGGTGTAATGGTGACAGTGTGTGCATCCGTGTTAGTACTTGGTTTATGCTATGATCATGATCTCTTGTAGATTGCGAAGTTAACTATTGCTATGATAGTATTGATGTGATCTATTCCTCCTACATATGCATGAAGGTGACAGTGTGCATGCTATGTTAGTACTTGGTTTAGTCGAATTGATCTATCTTACACTCTAAGGTTACTTAAATATGAACATTGAATTGTGGAGCTTGTTAACTCCGGCATTGAGGGTTCGTGTAATCCTACGCAATGTGTTCATCATCCAACAAGAGTGTAGAGTATGCATTTATCTATTCTGTTATGTGATCAATGTTGAGAGTGTCCACTAGTGAAAGTGTAATCCCTAAGCCTTGTTCCTAAATACTGCGTTACGCTTGTTTACGTTTTACTGTGTTACTACCTGCAATACTACCACCATCAACTACACGCCGAAAGCTATTTTCTGGCACCGTTGCTACTGCTCATATATATTCATACCACCTGTATTTCACTATCTCTTCGCCGAACTAGTGCACCTATTAGGTGTGTTGGGGACACAAGAGACTTCTTGCTTTGTGGTTGCAGGGTTGCATGAGAGGGATATCTTTGACCTCTTCCTCCCTGAGTTCGATAAACCTTGGGTGATCCACTTAAGGGAAAACTTGCTGCTGTTCTACAAACCTCTGCTCTTGGAGGCCCAACACTGTCTACAGGAAAAGGAGGGGGAAGTAGACATCAGCGATCCAAATGCTTCTGTAGGGACCTGCAGGCATGGCCGTCTCAGCCGACTTGCGGTCTGGAAACACGGTGCAGGAGAGCTCACCTCCGGCGGAAACGGCGCAGCTGCGAACGGCGGGAGGTGTCGCGACGGTGAGAGGACAACAGCGCCGGCGGCGGCGTCCTCCGACTCTGCTACGACGCGGCGAAAGCAGCGCGGGGCCTCGACCTATGCTTCCGCCCCGCTTGCCGGCGTCTCGACGACGATGGCCGGCGTCGACGCGCTCCCAAATCGCCGGTCCGTGGGTGGCGGCGGAGCGGTGGGGAGATGTGTGCGACGGGCTTGTGTTTTGGGAGGCAGACAGGCGGGCGGGGCGGACAAGGGACGCGAGCGACCAGCCTTTCGTGTCCGCGGCCACGCAAACTCGTCCAAGATTTGGGCCGGGTTTGGGTCGTCCCGGATGCCGCGGCCATCCGTTTTAGGGATGGGTCCGCGCGCTGGGACGCGGTTTTGTCCGTTTCGACCCATCCGGACGCGCGGGCGTGGGATGGGTCACCCGGTTGGAGATGCCCTTACCGGCCAAATTAAATCAGTCAGGATGGCACTAATGCGTTGGCGGCGAGTTCACCCATGCCCTGGTTAGTGGTGACCAGAAATGGTCGTCACGACGGCTAGTTGGGTACGGGGACGATCGACTGAGGTTGATGGTGATTACTGCCAGCGCTCGATCAGCCCAACACGGACGGCCGGAAGGTTCGGCCGGAAGCATGCACGGAAATGATTTCGCACCGACAGGGCGCGCCGCCGCCCACCTTGTCGAGCGGCAACCCACTAGTAGGCTCGTGCCCATTAGCTGCGAAGGCCGTGCCGCCGGCCAGCGAGCAAGATGACACTTTGTCTCTCTCCCAACACCTCTTCCCCGGGCCAAAATTTATTATCGGATGGATAAAAATATCCCAGACGCGCCTCTAGGAAACCAATTTTAGTTGGTGGAACTATTCTTTTTATCCGGCGACCGCATGTCGATTCCAACACCCCGGGAGCACTGTGAGCGCCGGATGGAGAGAAAAAGCGTTTGGACCAGGTCTGTTGGCGTCACACCCACAAAGATTTCCCCATTCCACTCGCGCTGCCTAAACCACGTTGTTGCCGCCACCTCGCCGTTGGCACCACCTAATACGGGGTGGCTTTTGGACACCTCCGCCTCAAGACCACCAAGTACTCCTCATGACCCAATGACACGAGCACGAGCCAAAGCTAGACACCAAGAGGTCGATTCGCTCCTTTCCATGCATAACATTGATACATCATTGGATGGCATGCTACTTCATTCAAATATCTTGTATCAAATCAGGTACATCGAACAAGACGCAAGCCATGGAGACCAAGTCAATGGAGAGGGAGCGAAGATGAAGAAGATGGAGCTCCGGCGCTCACCAAAGTACCGCCCTCTCCGGGACCGGAACTTCCACCCGATGTCTCCCGATCATCCGGTGAAGAAAGCACTCGGTGAAGAGGATCCAGCGGAACCGCCGACCGGAACTTCAGCCCAAGTTCGAAAACAAGCTCAGAGCCCCGGGAGGTTACTGCAAGTAAAACGGTCATTTTCGAACTAGGTCGGAAGTTAGCCGGAAGTACCGCCCCCCGGAACTTCCGCCCCTTAGGACCGGAACTTCCGCCCGGCAGGAACTTCCTCCCCCAGAGACCGGAACTTCCACCTGCACACATTACAGCACAAAATTGCCCGATTCAGCATGTAACTTATATCTTCACCCCACCCACTATAAATAGACTTGTTGGCTCAGATATGGGATTAGACTAGAATTGAGAAAGAACTTGAGCCATGCTCTTGCACCCATGTGGGAAACCCTACCCTAGATCTTAGATCTTGTATCACTCAATCTCCTTGTTGAATCCTTGTGATCTCTTTGGTGACTTCTATCAATTGTTGGTCTTTTTCTTGCACTTCTACCTTTGGGTCTTTTGCTTGCACTTCTACCAACCTTGATCTTTTCACCCTTCTAGATCCCTTGGATTTGATTCGTCAATCTTTTTGGGACTTCTACCGAAAGGCCTTTTCCTTGCAACTTATATCGAGTTGGTGGTTCGGGCCAACAAGGACAAACCGATCTGTGTGTGAGAGAGAGTTTGTATCCCCGATCCCCTTCGTGTTCTACCACCTCCTCCATGAATCCCACCAAAATCCATGAAGATCGGGCCTCCCCTAGGGCTCAGCCCTTATCATATGGTATCAAGAGCTCCTTGGTTGCCACGGATTTGACCCCACAAAATCCCAAAAAATAGCCCCAAATTGGCCTTGGTTGGATCTCACGATTTGTTGAGTTTTTGGTGGTTTTGCTCCAATAGAAACTTGTCTTTGGTGTTGATCTACAAGTCCCCCACCTTCCCACAGCTTTTAGTGCCAAATTTTCCGCGAATTCGAAGCTTTTTGGACCGGATTTCCGCCCAAATCGACGAACAGCCCGCAGATCTGTTGATACCGGAAGTTCCACCCGGCAGGACCGGAAGTTCCGCCCGGGACCGGAAGTACCGCCCCCAGACCGGAAGTTCCGTCTGTCCGAAATTTTAACAGCTAACTTCGTTTTTCGTTTAAGTACTACCCCTTTTGTGTTTGGACTTCGGTTTGACTGCCATTTCAGCTACCACAAGGTTCCGCAACATCGACAACAACGACGGCACCCCGAGGATCCAAGCGGTTCATTTGACACCTCCCACCATAGCAAGTTCAACATCGTCGGCCACCATCATCAAGTGGTATAACTTGCCCCTAACTTGTAGCCCTAGCTTCCTTTGCGTACCTTTCCCATCGAGAGTGGCTTTCTAGTGTTGCGAAGCATTGCGCAAGCGTCCCGACCGTGAGGGTGTGCGTGTGTTGAGCAAAGCTACGAAGCAAGCTCGTTGTGAAAAGATAAGCAAAAGAAGTGTGACATACTTACATAGATAGTAGTATCCTTACATAGTGAGAAAAAAAAGAAAAATACAAAAAGAAAATAGAGTGTGAGTGACACCTATACACAAAAGAGTCCAAAGCTTATAAGCAAAAGAGAGAAAAGATAAGAGAGGCGTCTTGCGCAAATCTTGTTGCTTCTCAATTTTGCAACCAAGCCACGGTCTCTCTTGTGTTAGCGTGACACCGAGCTAGTAGTCTTCGTTAGGACCAATTTTGTTCGTGCTCATTTTCCGTCGCGCTAACCCCATTTTGTCCCACGCGTGTGTTCCACCTTGTGTATGCCTTTTGTGATCACCGCTTTTGACTTGTGACTTTTGGATCTTACCCACTTTTGACAATAGACTTTTCGTTTGGTTCTTCCATTTGGCTTTCCACATCCATACCTAACACCATATAGAGTTTTTGTTTTGTGTGTGTGCATACATATCGGTTGTCCTCCGACTTGAAACACCTTTTCGATTTTGGTTTGCAAGTTTTGACACTTTTGGTAGTTTTTCCTAACCCCCACAACATAGTTCTTGTTTTAGTTTGTAACCATGTCTAGTGGAGAAGGGAACCAACTACCGATGACGTGGAACCAACATTGGATAGCTACTTGATACGTCTCAAACGTATCTATAATTTCTTATGTTCCATGCTACTTTATTGATGATACTCACATGTTTTATACACACTTTATGTCATATTTATGCGTTTTCCGGAACTAACCTATTGACGAGATGCCGAAGGGCCAGTTGTTGTTTTCTGCTGTTTTTGGTTTCAGAAATCCTAGTAAGGAAATATTCTCGGAATCGGACGAAATCAACGCCCGGATCTTAGAATTCCACGAAGCTTCCAACACTCGAGAGCCACCAGAGGAGGGCCACGGGGGCCCACGTGTGGGCGGCGCGGCCAAGGAGCCAGGCGCGCCGCCCTACTGTGTGGTGGCCCCGTCAGCCTTCCAACTCCGCCTCTTCACCTATTTAAAGGTCCCTGACCTAAATCTTCGATACGAAAAAGCCACGGTACAAGAAACCTTCCAGAGCCGCCGCCATCGCGAAGCCAAGATCTGGGGGACAGAGTCTCTGCGCACGCCGCCGGGACGGGGAAGTGCCCCGGGCATCTCCATCGACACCACCGCCATCCTCATCAAGGCTGCTGTCTCCCATGAGGGAGTAGTTCTCCATCGAGGCTAAGGGCTGTACCGGTAGCTATGTGGTTCATCTCTCTCTCCTATGTACTTCAATACAATGATCTCATGAGCTGCCTTACATGATTGAGATCCATATGATGAGTTTGTAATCTAGATGTCATTATGCTATTCAAGTGGATTTTACTTATGTGATCTCCGGAGACTCCTTGTCCCACGTGTGTAAAGGTGACAGTGTGTGCACCGTGTGGGTCTCTTAGGCTATATTTCACAGAATACTTATTCACTGAGTTATGATTTGAGTTGGATGTCTCTATGAAATTGTGGTGTGTTAGTACCTCCTATGAATGCTCAAAGTGACAGCGTGGGGTGTTCATTAGTACTTGGGAATGCATCTTTAAGGTTTGCCTACATGATGAATTAGTGTTCGTTATCTGGCCAGAGAGTAATTTAGAGTAGCATAGTGAAGTGCTTATTTATATCCCTTTATGATTACAATGTTGAGAGTGTCCACTAGTGAAAGTATGATCCCTAGGCCTTGTTTCCAAATACTGCAATCATCGCTATTTATCGTTTTTTATCGCATCTTTACTTCCTGCAATATTACTACCATCAATCGCACGCTGCCAAGCTATTTTCTCGCGCCGTTACTGCTCATATTCATTCATACCACCTGTGTTTTACTATCTCTTCGCGAACTAGTGCACCTATACATCCGACAAGTGTATTGGGTGTGTTGGGGACACAAGAGACTTCTTGTATCGTGATTGCAGGGTTGCTTGAGAGGGATATCTTTGACCTCTACCTCCCTGAGTTCGATAAACCTTGGGTGATCCACTTAAGGGAAAACTGCTGCTGTTCTACAAACCTCTGCTCTTGGAGGCCCAACACTGTCTACAGGAAAAGAAGCGTGAGTAGACATCAAGCACTTTTCTGGCGCCGTTGCCGGGGAGGTAAGGTAAAAGGCACTCACACTCCGGTCCCAGGTAACTAAGTTATTTTCTGGTGCCGTTGTAAGTGCTCGAAGCTATTTCCTTTAGATCCTGCAATTGCATCTTTTTGTTTCTTGTTTTACACTAGTTAGGCATAATGGACAACAATGAGCTTCTTATTCTATTTCCTGAGTTAAGACATGGATTGTTTGATGCGAAAATTAAAAAACCTATGGAATCTTATTTGCATGCTAATGGGAATGTTATTACTATGAATGCTTTGAACACCATTGTTGCTAATGCTATGGAAAATTCTAAGCTTGGGGAAGCTGATTTTGATGAGCATGATATTTTTAGTCCCCCAAGCATTGAGGAGAAAATTTTCTTTGATGATACTTTGCCTCCTGTTTATGATGATTATAATGATAGTGGTCTTTTGGTGCCACCTACTATGGAGGATAAGGCTTATTATGATTATACTATGCCTCCTATATTTGATGATAACTACTTTGTTGAATTTGCTCCCACTACAATTAATAAGAATGACTATGCTTATGTGGAGAGTAATAATTTTATGCATGAGACTCATGATAAGAATGTTTCATTTGATAATTATATTGTTGAGTTTGCTCATGATGCTACTGAAAGTTATTATGAGAGAGGAAAATATGGTTGTAGAAGTTTTCATGTTACTAAAACACCTCTCTATATGCTGAAAATTTTGAAGTTACACTTGTTTTATCTTTCTATGCTTGTTGCATTATGCTTCATGAATTTGTTTATTTACAAGATTCCTATGCATAGGAAGTGGGTTAGACTTAAATTTGTTTCATACTTGCTTTTTGATGCTCTCTTTTGCTTCAACTCTCATCCTTATGAGTGCATCATTAAAACTGCTGAGCCCATCTTAATGGCTATAAAGAAAGCACTTCTTGGGAGATAACCCATGTCTTTATTTTACTACAGCAATTTTGTTTTATATTTGAGTCTTGGAAGTTGTTACTACTGTAGCAACCTCTCCTTATCTTTATTTTATTGCATTGTTGTGCCAAGTAAAGTCTTTGATAGTAAAGTCAATACTAGATTTGGATTACTGCGCAAAACAGATTTCTTGCTGTCACGAATTTCAATATGCCTCTCGTAGGTAACTCGGAAAATCTGCCAATTTACGTGCGTGATCCTCGATATGTACGCCTGTAGGTAACTCAGAAAAATCTGCCAATTTACGTGCGTGATCCTCAGATATGTACGCAACTTTCATTCAATTTGGGCATTTTCATCTGAGCAAGTCTGGTGGCTCAAAAAAATTCGTCTTTACGGACTGTTCTGTTTTGACAGATTCTGCCTTTTATTTCGCATTGCCTCTTTTGCTGTGTTGAATGGATTTCTTTGTTCCATTAACTTTCAGTAGCTTTGTGCAATGTCCCGAAGTGTTAAGAATGATTGTGTCACCTCTGAATATGTGAATTTTTGATTATTCACTAACCCTCTAATGAGTTTGTTTTGAGTTTGGTGTGAAGGAAGTTTTCAAGGGTCAAGAGAGGAGGATGATATATGATCAAGAAGAGTGAAAAGTCTAAGCTTGGGGATGCCCCCGTGGTTCATCCCTGCATATTTTCAGAAGAATCAAGCATCTAAGCTTGGGGATGCCCAAGGGTTCTTCATCAACTTATCAGGTTTCTTCTGTTGAAACTATATTTTTATTCAGTCACATCTTATGTGCTTTACTTGGAGCGTCTCTGTGCTTTTATTTTTGTTTTGTTATTTTCATTCTTTGAATAAATACATGCTTGTGTGGGAGAGAGACACGCTCCGCTATTTCGTATGAACACATGTGTTCTTAGCTTTACTCTTAATGTTCATGGCGAAGGTTGAAACTGCTTCGTTCATTGTTATATGGTTGGAAACAGAAAATGCTTCATGTGGTAAATGGTATAATGTCTTGAATAATGTGATACTTGGCAATTGTTGTGCTCATATAGATCATGTTTAAGCTCTTGCATCATGTACCTTGTACCCATTAATGAATAACTACATAGATCTTGTTAAAATTTGGTTTGCATGATTGATCTCTAGAGTCTAGATATTTTCTGGTTAAGGTGTTTGAACAACAAGGAGACAATGTAAAGTCTTATAATAGTTACAATATGTTCATATGTGAGCTTTGCTGCACCTTTTATACTTGAGTTTGCTTCAAACAACCTTGCTAGCCTAGCCTTGTATTGAGAGGAATTCTTCTCATGCATCCAAATCCTTGAGCCAAAAACTATGCCATTTGTGTCCACCATACCTACCTACTATGTGGTATTTCCTGCCATTCCAAGTAAATACTTCATGTGCTACCTTTAAACCTTCAAAATGCTTCTCAATTTGTGTTGATGTTTTATAGCTCATGAGGAAGTATGTGGTGTTTATCTTTCAATCTTGTCATTTACTCTTGACAGACTTTCATAATGGACTAGTGGCACATCCGCTTATCCAATAATTTTGCAAAAAGAGCTGGCAATGGGGTTCCCAGCCCCAATTAATCAACCTTCATTAATAATTCTCTTCACGTGTTTTGCTGATTTATCAGTAAGCAACTTAATTTTGCAAATAGACACTCCTTCATGGTATGTGAATGTTGGAAGGCACCCGAGGATTCGGTTAGCCATGGCTGTGTAAGCAAAAGGTTGGGAGGAGTGTCATCCATAAATAATGAAACTAAAATACATGTGTAAACAAAAGAGAGAGGGATGATCTACCTTGCTGGTAGAGATAACGTCCTTCATGGGAGCCGCTCTTGAAAGTCTGTTTGATAAGGTAGTTAGAGTACCCATTACCATTCGTTGACAACAACAAACACCTCTCAAAACTTTACTTTTATGCTCTATATGATTTCAAAACTTAAAAAGCTCTAGCACATGATTTAATCCCTGCTTCCCTCTGCGAAGGGCCATTCTTTTACTTTTTGATTCAGTTTACCTATTCTTTCTATCCCAGAAGCAAACACTTGTATCAACTGTGTGCATTGATTCTTACATGTTTACCTATTTCACTTGTTATATCACTTTGTGTTGAAAAATTATCCATGAGATAAATATGTTAAAGTTGGAAGCAACCGCTGAAACTTATATCTTCCTTTGTGTTGCTTCAATGCCTCTACTAAGAATTTATTGCTTTATGAGTTAACTCTTATGCAAGTCTTATTGATGCTTGTCTTGAAAGTACTATTCATGAAAAGTCTTTGCTATATGATTCATTTGTTTACGCATTATCTTCATCATTGCTTCGAATCGCTGCATTCATTTCATATGCTTTACAATAGTATTGATCAAGATTATGATAGCATGTCACTTCAGAAATTATCTTTGTTATCGTTTACCTACTCGAGGGCGAGTAGGAACTAAGCTTGGGGATGCTTGATACGTCTCAAACGTATCTATAATTTCTTATGTTCCATGCTACTTTATGATGATACTCACATGCTTTATACACACTTTATGTCATATTTATGCGTTTTCGGAACTAACCTATTGACGAGATGCGAAGGGCAGTTGCTGTTTTTGGTTTCGAAATCCTAGTAAGGAAATATTCTCGAAATCGGACGAAATCAACGCCCGACATCTTAGAATTCCACGAAGCTTCCAACACCCGAGAGCCACCAGAGGAGGGCACGGGGGGGCCCACACGTGCGGCCCAGCGACCCAAGAGAGCGGGCGCGCCGCCTATTGTGTGTGGCCCCGTCGCCTTCCGACTCCGCCTCTTCGCCTATTTAAGGGTCCCTGACCTAAATCTTCGATACGGAAAAGCCACGGTACGAGAAACCTTCCAGAGCCGCCGCCATCGCGAAGCCAAGATCTGGGGGACAGGAGTCTCTGTTCCGGCACGCCGCCGGGATGGGGAAGTGCCCCCGGAAGGCATCTCCATCGACACCACCGCCATCTTCATCAACGTTGCTGTCTCCCATGAGGAGGGAGTAGTTCTCCATCGAGCTAAGGGCTGTACCGGTAGCTATGTGGTTCATCTCTCTCTCTCTATGTACTTCAATACAATGATCTCATGAGCTGCCTTACATGATTGAGATCCATATGATGAGTTTGTAATCTAGATGTCATTATGCTATTCAAGTGGATTTTACTTATGTGATCTCCGGAGACTCCTTGTCCCACGTGTGTAAAGGTGACAGTGTGTGCACCGTGTGGGTCGCTTAGGCTATATTTCACAGAATACTTATTCACTGAGTTATGATTTGAGTTGGATGTCTCTATAAAATTGTGGTGTGTTAGTACCTCCTATGAATGCTCAAAGTGACAAGTGGGGTGTTCATTAGTACTTGGGAATGCATCTTTAAGGTTTACCTACATGATGAATTAGTGTTCGTTATCTTGCCAGAGAGTAATTCAGAGTAGCATAGTGAAGTGCTTATTTATATCCCTTTATGATTACAATGTTGAGAGTGTCCACTAGTGAAAGTATGATCCCTAGGCCTTGTTTCCAAATACTGCAATCATCGCTTATTTACTGTTTTACTGCATCTTTACTTCCGCAATATTACTACCATCAACCCGCATGCCAAGCTATTTTACGGCGCCGTTATACTGCTCATATTCATTCATACCACTGTGTTTTACTATCTCTTCGCTGAACTAGTGCACCTATACATCGACAAGTGTATTGGGTGTGTTGGGGACACAAGAGACTTCTTTATCGATTGCTTGGTTTGAGAGTATTTGACCTCTACCTCCCCGAGTTTCGATAAACCTTGGGTGATCCACAAGGGAGCTTGCTGCTAGTTTACAAACCTCTGCTCTTGGAGGCCCAACACCCATGACGGAAAAGAAGCAGTAGACATCACTCAAGCCGTCCACTCCAAGCTCAATGAACTAGAGGCAATGATGGAAGATACCAACGTACGCTATGAGGAAAGAGCTCAAGTGAAAAGGAGAGACCTCAATAACCAAGTTCAAGACCTCCATGAGAAGATTGATGCTCAAGGCCAAGAGTTGAAAGCAACACTCGCCATACAAGGTCAAGAAACAAGAGAGATGAAGACGGCGTTGGACACTATCATTCAACAACTCAACCGGCGAGGCAATAGGAGACACCACTCAAGGTCTTCGCGCTCTCATAGTTCAAGGTCACGAGCTCCTACACCGTCTCATCATGATTCCAATGAAGACCCACGTCACCATAATGTGGATGATCAAGTGCTTCAACAACAAGCTCAAGAAGCGGAGCAAGCACGACTTCGACTTGACCAAGAACGTCAACGCCTTGAAGAAGAGCGCCTTCAACAAGAGACTCTCCATGCTCAATTCCAACAAGAGCAAGAACGCCTACGACATGATCAAGAGCTAATCTGTGCAAGGGAACAAGAACGTATCCGCAATGAACAACAAGCACTTGAAGAACAAGAACGGCAACGACAAGCACAAGAAGCTCAAGGTAGAAGACAACGCCTTAATGAAGAAGAACAAAGGCAAGCGCACCAAGAGCGCCAAATCATCAATGTTGTTCAACCTCAACGTGATGGGGCACCGTGCCCTCAAGGTCAAGACAATCGTCGCCATCATGATGATCGACCTCATGGTAGAAGACCACATCATCGGGCACGAGAGGTTGAGATAAATGAAGAATCAAGTCATCACCAAGCATCAAGTGAAGAAAGTGTGAGGCCTCAACAACGCCACAACAATGCTCAAGGTCATGGAAGACCGCCTCCTCGTCAACAAAATAGAAACAACAATCGAGATGCTCAAGGTCCACAACCTCAACCTCAACAACGTCAAGACCATGGTGAAGAAAGACCACCTCCTAGACGCAATGACCGCAATGAGGAAGAAATATTTGGGAAGCTAAATTTCACCACGCCCAAGTTCCAAGGAGAAGAAGACCCCGAAGCATACTTGTCTTGGGTACTCAAGGTTGACAAGATCTCTCGCATTCACAACTTCTGCGAAGCAAAGAAGGTGGCCATGGCATCACTTGAATTTGAGGGATATGCAAATGTTTGGTGGGAAGAAGTAAACAAGAAGCGTGCTCGACTTAGAGCCCATTGACCCATGGGAAGAGATGAAAGAAGTCATGCACACCCGCTTTGTACCAACTCACCACAAACGTGACCTTTTCAACAAGCTCACTCAACTCAAGCAAAGCTTCAAGTCCGTTGAGGAGTATTACAAGGAGATGCACATGACCATGATGAGTGCGAATGTGGATGAGCGAGAAGAGCAAACAATGGCAAGATTCTTGAATGGATTGAACATCCCCGTCAAGAGGATAGTGGAATTCTTGCCTTACACCAACATGGTTGAGTTACTTCATCAAGCTACAAGGGCCGAGCGCCAAGTGCGAGAAGACCTAGCAAGTGCTAAATCCAAGTCCTTCTTCGCCGCAAGAAATGCAATCAATGACTCCGCTAGCACCATGAAAACAAGTGATAGCTCCTCAAAGGACCCCACAAATCCAACTAAAAGTGCCATGAAGACCACAAGTATCAAGCCATCAACATCAACCATGTCATCCAAGGCTTCAACGAGATCTAGTAACATCACTTGCTTCAAGTGTGGTGCCCAAGGACATAAATCTTTTGAGTGCACAAACACAAGAGTCATGATAACTCGGAATGATGGGAATGTGGACTACTTAAGTGAAGATGCATATGAAGCCTTGGTGCAAGCCGCAACAACACTTGAAGATGAGGAGTTGGAAAACCATGAGAATGTCTTATGCGAGCATGATACAAGTCCTTCTCTTGTGGTATCCAAAGTTTTGACCACTCATGCATTTCACAATGAAGACCAAAGGTGCAACATCTTCCAAACAAGATCCGGAATCAATGGCAAGTCGATCAAGGTCATCATCGATGGGGGAAGTTGTCACAACCTTGCAAGCAAAAAACTATGTTCCAAGCTCAACCTCCAACCGGAAGCATCCTCACCCTTACCATATCCAATGGTGCAACGACAATGTGAAGATTGAACATACCGTCACCATATCCTTCAAGATTGGAGCCTATGAAGACACTATAGAGTGTGATGTGGCCCCAATGACCGCATATCACATGCTACTTGGACGCCCTTGGCAATATGAAAAAAAGGCAATACATGATAGTTCAACCAATGCTTATAGCTTCAAGGTCAACGACAAGATGTTCATTCTACGCCCGATGACTCCTAGCAAAGTAATTGCAAACAATGCAAATGCTTTAGCGAGGGCACAAGAAACCATTACCAATAGTGAGATGAGAGGTGAGAGAGTGACCCACCAAAATGAGAGTGAGTGCCACAAGCCACATACTAGCGGAAAAATGATGAGTGTCCTCCTAGCCACTAAATGCGCGTTGAGAGAAACACAGAAAACCCATACACCATACCACACTGTGGTGACCCTGCATACCACTGCATGTTGTAGTATGCCAGTCGTTGATATAACATTCACGAAGTACCATTCCGCAAATATTACATCCCTCAGAGTAGTACAACAGAACATAGCAGGTCCATAACTCATTCACTTATTATTACAAGCATAATACACATATCGTCTCGGAGCTCCTCTTGGGTCCTAAGAGGAATACTCTTGGGTTCGAGGCGAACCCAACTTAACTTACAATATAGAAGTCTCATTAAGTTATACATTTATTATCTCGAGCAGCTAGGTATAAGGAGTTCGTCTTTGTGATACGTCTCAGACGTATCGATAATTTCTTGTGTTCCATGCCATTATTGATGATATCTACATGTTTTATACACACTTTATGTCATATTCGTGCATTTTCTGAACTAACCTATTAACAAGATGCCGAAGTGCCGATTTTTTTTCTGCTGTTTTTGGTTTCAGAAATCCTAGTAACGAAATATTCTCGGAATTGGACGAAATCAACGCCCAGGGTCCTCTTTTGCCACGAAGCTTCCAGAAGACCGAAGAGGAGACGAAGTGGGGCCACGAGGTGGCCAAACCCTGGGCGGCGCGGCTCTGCCCTTGGCCAGCGCCGACCTGGTGTGGGGCCCTGTGTGCCCCCGACCTGCCCTTCACCTACTTAAAACCTCCGTCGCGAAACCCCCGACCGAGAGCCACGATACGGAAAACCTTGCGAGGCGCCGCCGCCGCCAATCCCATCTCGGGGATTCAGGAGATCGCCTTCGGCACCTGCCGGAGAGGGGATTCATCTCCCGGAGGACTCTACGCCGCCATGGTCGCCTCCGGGTGATGTGTAGTAGTCTACCCCTGGACTATGGGTCCATAGCTGTAGCTAGATGGTTGTCTTCTCCCATTGTGCTTCATTGTCGGATCTTGTGAGCTGCCTAACATGATCAAGATCATCTATACGTAATTCTATATGTTGCGTTTGTTGGGATCCGATGAATAGAGAATACTTGTTATGTTGATTATCAAAGTTATGTCTATGTGTTGTTTATGATCTTGCATGATCTCCGTTACTAGTAGATGCTCTGGCCAAGTAGATGCTTGTAACTCAAGAGGGAGTATTTATGCTCGATAGTGGGTTCATGTCTCCGTGAATCTGGGGAAGTGACATAAATCTCTAAGATTATGGATGTGTTGTTGCCACTAGGGATAAAACATTGGTGCTATGTTCAAGGATGTAGTTACTGATTACATTACGCGCAATACTTAATGCAATTGTCTGTTGTTAGCAACTTAATACTGGAGGGTTCGGATGATAATCAGGTGGACTTTTTAGGCATAGATGCATGCTGGATAGCGGTCTATGTACTTTGTCGTAATGCCCAATTAAATCTCACAATACTCATCATAATATGTATGTGCATGGTCATGCCCTCTTTATTTGTCAATTGCCCAACCGTAATTTGTTCACCCAACATGCTGTTTATCTTATGGGAGAGACACCTCTAGTGAACTGTGGACCGGTCCAATTCTCTATGAAATACAATCTCTGCAATCTTTGTTCTCTTTGTTTTCTGCAAACAATCATCATCCACACTATACATCTAATCCTTTGTTCATGAAGCGGTGAGATTGACAACCTCAATGTTTCGTTGGGGCAAAAGTACTTTGGTTGTGTTGTGCAGGTTCCACGTTGGCAATCTCGGTGTTGCGCGCTACATTCGCCACCATCAACCTTCAACGTGCTTCTTGGCTCCTCTGGTTCGATAAACCTTGGTTTCATACTGAGGGAAAACTTGCCGCTGTCGCATCACACCTTCCTCTTGGGGTTCCCAACGGACGCGTCTTCTACGCGTATCAAGCTCTTTTTTACGAATCGTTGCGGGTTGAATCAAGACACTCACCAAGCCCGTCCAACGCATCAAACCTCCCACGTCAACTACGGCCAGATTGTGGATAGCTCTTTTTTAAAGCCGTTGCCAGGGAGAGATCAGGCATGCCCGCAGGGGAGTCTCCACTTCCAATCTCTTACTTTGTTTTTGTTTTGCTTTATTTTATTTACTACTTTGTTTGCTGCATTAAATCAAAACACAAAAAATTAGTTGCTAGCTTTACTTTATTTTTGTCTTGTTCTCTATATCAAAAACACACAAAAAATTAGTTACTTGCATTTACTTTATCTAGTTTGCTTTATTTACTGCTGCTAAAATGAATACCCTGAAAATACTAAGTTGTGTGACTTCACAACCACAAATAATAATGATTTCTTATGCACACCTATTGCTCCACCTGCTACTACAAGAATTCTTTGAAATTAAACCTCTTTACTGAATCTTGTTATGCGAGAGCAATTTTCTGGTGTTAGTTCTGATGCTGCTGCCCATCTTAATAATTTTGTTGAACTATGTGAAATGCAAAGTATAAGGATGTAGATGGTGACATTATAAAATTAAAATTGTTCCCTTTCTCATTAAGAGGAAGAGCTAAAGATTGGTTGCTATCTTTGCCTAAGAATAGTATTGATTCATGGACTAAATGCAAGGATGCTTTTATTGGTAGATATTATCCCCTGCTAAAATTATATCTTTGAGGAGTAGCATAATGAATTTTAAACAATTAGATACTGAACATGTTGCTCAAGCATGGGAAAGAATGAAATCTTTGGTTAAAAATTGCCCAACCCATGGACCGACTACTTGGATGATCATCCAAACCTTTTATGCAGGACTAAATTTTCTTCGGAACCTATTGGATTCAGCTGCTGGAGGTACCTTTATGTCCATCACTCTTGGTGAAGCAACAAAGCTTCTTGATAATATGATGATCAACTACTCTGAATGGCACACGGAAAGAGCTCCACAAGGTAAGAAGGTAAATTCTGTGAAGAAACCTCTTCCTTGAGTGATAAGATTGATGCTATTATGTCTATGCTTTGAATGATAGGACTAATGTTGATCCTAATAATGTTAGTTAGCTTCATTGGTTGCACAAAAAGAACATGTTGATGTAAACTTCATTAAAAATAATAATTTCAACAACAATGTACCGGAACAATTCTAGTAACAACTATAGGCCATATCCTTATAATAATGGCAACTGGTAATTCTTATGGGAATTCTTACAACAATAATAGGAACACACCCCCTGGACTTGAAGCTATGCTTAAAGAATTTATTAGTACACAAACTGCTTTTAACAAATGTTGTTGAAGAAAAGCTTGGGAAAATTGATATACTTGCTTCTAAGGTTGATAGTCTTGCCTCTGATGTTGATCTTTTGAAGTCGAAAGTTATGCCTAATAGGGATATTGAAAATAAAATTGTTACTACAGCAAATGCCATCCAAGTTAGAATTAATGAGAATATAAGGTTAATGGCTGACGTGCTAGGTGGGATAGAGAAGAAAATGAAAAACTAGCTAAAGAAAGAATGTAGCTAAAGTTTGGACTATTACCACCACTAGTAATGCTAATGCTACACAAGTTGCTGCACCTCCTACTATTACTAATAAAAGAATTGGTGTTAGCAATGTTTCCACTTCTAATGCAAAGCGCGAAAAACTGCCTGAAACTGCTAAAACTGCTGAAACTGCTTGTGATAAAGCTGCTGAAATTTTTCCAACATTGGGGATGATGATCCCATTGATTTAGATTATAATGGTTTGAATTTTGATGATTGCCACATCTCTGAAGTTATAAAGTTCTTGCAAAAACTTGCTAAAAGTCCTAATGCTAGTGCTATAAATTTGGCTTTCACGCATCATATTACAAATGCTCTCATAAAAGCTAGAGAAGAGAAACTAGAGCGCGAAGCCTCTATTCCTAGAAAGCTAGAGGATGGTTGGGAGCCCATCATTAAGATGAAGGTTAAAGATTTTGATTGTAATGCTTTATGTGATCTTGGTGCAAGTATTTCTGTTATGCCTAAGAAAATTTATAATATGCTTGACTTGCCACCGCTGAAAAAATGTTATTTGGATGTTAATCTTGCTGATCATTCTACAAAGAAACCTTTGGGGAAAGTTGATAATGTTCGCATTACCGTTAACAATAACCTTGTCCCCGTTGATTTTGTTGTCTTCGATATTGAATGCAATGCATCTTGTCCCATTATATTGGGAAGACCTTTTCTTCGAACTGTTGGTGCTACTATTGATATGAAGGAAGGTAATATTAAATATCAATTTCCTCTCAAGAAAGGTATGGAACACTTCCCTAGAAAGAGAATGAAGTTACCTTTTGATTCTATTGTTAGAACAAATTATGATGTTGATGCTTCGTCTCTTGATGTTACTTGATATACACTTTCTGCGCCTAGCTGAAAGGCGTTAAAGAAAAGCGTTTATGGGAGACAACCCATGTTTTTACTACAGTACTTTGTTTTTATTTTGTGTCTTGGAAGTTGTTTACTACTGTAGCAACCTCTACTTATCTTAGTTTAGTGTTTTGTTGTGCCAAGTAAAGTCTTTGATAGTAAAGTTCATACTAGATTTGGATTACTGCGCAGAAACAGATTTCTTTGCTGTCACGAATCTGGGCCTAATTCTGTAGGTAACTCAGAAAATTATGCCAATTTACGTGAGTGATCCTCAGATATGTACGCAACTTTCATTCAATTTGAGCATTTTCATTTGAGCAAGTCTGGTGCCATTTTAAAATTCGTCAATACGAACTGTTCTGTTTTGACAGATTCTGCCTTTTATTTCGCATTGCCTCTTTTGCTATGTTGGATGAATTTCTTTGATCCATTAATGTCCAGTAGCTGCAATGTCCAGAAGTGTTAAGAATGATTGTGTCCTCTCTGAACATGTTAATTTTTATTGTGCACTAACCCTCTAATGAGTTGTTCTAAGTTTGGTGTGGAGGAAGTTTTCAAGGATCAAGAGAGGAGTATGATGCAATATGATCAAGGAGAGTGAAAGCTCTAAGCTTGGGGATGCCCGGTGGTTCACCCCTGCATATATCAAGAAGACTCAAGCGTCTAAGCTTGGGGATGCCCAAGGCATCCCCTTCTTCATCGACAACATTATCAGGTTCCTCCACTGAAACTATATTTTTATTCCATCACATCTTATGTGCTTTGCTTGGAGCGTCGGTTTGTTTTTGTTTTTGTTTTGTTTGAATAAGATGGATCCTAGCATTCACTTTATGGGAGAGAGACACGCTCCGCTGTAGCATATGGACAAGTATGTCCTTAGGCTCTACTCATAGTATTCATGGCGAAGTTTCTTCTTCGTTAAATTGTTATATGGTTGGAATTGGAAAATGATACATGTAGTAATTGCTATAATGTCTTGGATAATGTGATACTTGGCAATTGTTGTGCTCATGTTTAAGCTCTTGCATCATATGCTTTGCACCCATTAATGAAGAAATACATAGAGCATGCTTAAATTTGGTTTGTATTTGGTCTCTCTAAAGTCTAGATAATTTCTAGTATTGAGTTTTGAACAACAAGGAAGACGGTGTAGATTCTTATAATGTTTACAATATGTCTTTTATGTGAGTTTTGCTGCGCCCTTCATCCTTGTGTTTGTTTCAAATAGCCTTGCTAGCCTAAACCTTGTATCGAGAGGGATTACTTCTCATGCATCCAAATACTTGAGCCAACCATTATGCCATTTGTGTCCACCATACCTACCTACTACATGGTATTTCTCCGCCATTCCAAAGTAAATTGCTTGAGTGCTACCTTTAAAATTCCATCATTCGCCTTTACAATATATAGCTCATGGGACAAATAGCTTAAAAACTATTGTGGTATTGAATATGTACTTATGCACTTTATCTCTTATTAAGTTGCTTGTTGTGCGATAACCATGTTTCGGGGACGCCATCAACTATTCTTTGTTGAATATCATGTGAGTTGCTATGCATGTCCGTCTTGTCTGAAGTAAGAGAGATCTACCACCTTATGGTTAAGCATGCATATTGTTAGAGAAGAACATTGGGCCGCTAACTAAAGCCATGATCCATGGTGGAAGTTTCAGTTTTGGACAATATCCTCAATCTCATATGAGAATAATAATTGTTGCCACATGCTTATGCATAAAAGAGGAGTCCATTATCTGTTGTCTATGTTGTCCCAGTATGGATGTCTAAGTTGAGAATAATCAAAAGCGAGAAATCCAAAATGCGAGCTTTCTCCTTAGACCTTTGTACAGGCGGCATGGAGGTACCCCATTGTGACACTTGGTTAAAACATGTGCATTGCGATGATCCGGTAGTCCAAGCTAATTAGGACAAGGTGCGGGCACTATTAGTATACTATGCATGAGGCTTGCAACTTGTAAGATATAATTTACATAACTCATATGCTTTATTACTACCGTTGACAAAATTGTTTCATGTTTTCAAAATCAAAGCTCTAGCACAAATATAGCAATCGATGCTTTTCCTCTATGGAGGACCATTCTTTTACTTTCATTATTGAGTCAGTTCACCTATCTCTCTCCACCTCAAGAAGCAAACACTTGTGTGAACTGTGCATTGATTCCTACATACTTGCATATTGCACTTGTTATATTACTCTATGTTGACAATATCCATGAGATATACATGTTACAAGTTGAAAGCAACCGCTGAAACTTAATCTTCCTTTGTGTTGCTTCAATGCCTTTACTTTGAATTATTGCTTTATGAGTTAACTCTTATGCAAGACTTATTGATGCTTGTCTTGAAGTACTATTCATGAAGAGTCTTTGCTTTATGATTCACTTGTTTACTCATGTCATATACATTGTTTTGATCGCTGCATTCACTACATATGCTTTACAAATAGTATGATCAAGGTTATGATGGCATGTCACTCAGAAATTATCTTTGTTATCGTTTTACCTGCTCGGGACGAGCAGAACTAAGGGGATGCTGATACGTCTCCGACGTATCGATAATTTCTTGTGTTCCATGCCACATTATTGATGATATCTACATGTTTTATGCACACTTTATGTCATATTCGTGCATTTTCTGGAACTAACCTATTAACAAGATGCCGAAGTGCCAGTTCCTGTTTTCTGCTGTTTTTGGTTTCAGAAATCCTAGTAACGAAATATTCTCGGAATTGGACGAAATCAACGCCCCGGGTCCTATTTTGCCACGAAGCTTCCAGAAGACCGAAGAGGAGACGAAGTGGGGCCACGAGGTGGCCAAACCCTAGGGCGGCGCGGCCTGGCCCTTGGCGCGCCGACCTGTGGTGTGGGGCCCTTGTGTGGCCCAGGACTTTGCCCTTCCGCCTACTTAAAGCCTCCATCGCGAAACCCCAGTACCGAGAGCCACGATACGGAAACCTTGCGAGACGCGCGCCGTAATCCCATCTCTGGGATTCGAGGAGATCGCCTTCGGCACCCTGCCGGAGAGGGGATTCATCTCCCCGGAGGACTCTACGCCGCCATGGTCGCCTCCGGGTGATGTGTGAGTAGTCTACCCCTGGACTATGGGTCCATAGCCGTAGCTAGATGGTTGTCTTCTCCCATTGTGCTTCATTGTCGGATCTTGTGAGCTGCCTAACATGATCAAGATCATCTATCTGTAATTCTATATGTTGCGTTTGTTGGGATCCGATGAATAGAGAATACTTGTTATGTTGATTATCAAAGTTATGTCTATGTGTTGTTTATGATCTTGCATGCTCTCCGTTACTAGTAGATGCTATGGCCAAGTAGATGCTTGTAACTCCAAGAGGGAGTATTTATGCTCGATAGTGGGTTCATGTCTCCGTGAATCTGGGGAAGTGACAGAAATCTCTAAGATTATGGATGTGTTGTTGCCACTAGGGATAAAACATTGGTGCTATGTTCAAGGATGTAGTTACTGATTACATTACGCGCAATACTTAATGCAATTGTCTGTTGTTAGCAACTTAATACGGAGGGGGTTCGGATGATAACTTGAAGGTGGACTTTTTAGGCATAGATGCATGTTGGATAGCGGTCCTATGTACTTTGTCGTAATGCCCAATTAAATCTCACAATACTCATCGTAATATGTATGTGCATGGTCATGCCCTCTTTATTTGTCAATTGCCCAACTGTAATTTGTTCACCCAACATGTTGTTTATCTTATGGGAGAGACACCTCTAGTGAACTGTGGACCCCGGTCCAATTCTCTACTGAAATACAATCTACTGCAATACTTGTTCTACTGTTTTCTGCAAACAATCATCATCCACACTATACATCTAATCCTTTTTACAGCAAGCCGGTGAGATTGACAACCTCACTGCTTCCAAAGTACTTTGGTGTGTTGTGCAGGTTCCACGTTGGCGCCGGAATCTCGGTGTTGCGCCTCACATTTCGTCACCATCAACCTTCAACGTGCTTCTTGGCTCCTACTGGTTCGATAAACCTTGGTTTCATACTGAGGGAAAACTTGCCGCTGTACGCATCACACCTTCCTCTTGGGGTTCCCTCGGACGTGGTATTAAGTGTACTGCTCGGCTACTACTACTACTCGATGCTTCTAGGCTTGATCTCCTCCGGAAGCCTCCCGGTTCCGTAGGAGGTAGTCTACGCCTTCAATACCTCCCGAGAGGTCTGGTTCTTCATAGCCGATGATCTCGGCTCCTTCGGGGTTGTCGTAGTCCTCCTCAGGACGATTCGGACAATCTAAGCAAGGATTTAAGTGGGATGAGTACGAGCGTACTCAACAAGTTCATTATAGGAAAGAGGTGTTTAATGCACTAGCTACGACATTAGACCAGAAAGTCTAATACCAATGCAGGTTTTGATAAACATTTCTTCAAGAGATTGCTTTTATTTCAAAGAGCTATGTCCGTCAGCCTTCACCGGTTTACTAGAACTTCATGGAGCTCCTTTCCGGCCGCGTTCGTAGTTCCATATCCCGGAACGAGGGAGTGACAGTCAGGTTCTTTACACTCGCAGAGGTGTGTTGCTTTACCCATAAGAGATCTTAACCTTGGTGCCAACCGGGCCTTTCCGTCCACACTTCCTATGGTGTGAGGCCCAGATAAGGTCTAGCCAATCATGTTCCTCCGCTACCTCGAACACCCACCCTTTGTTGCATAACCCGACCGGGTCTCGCCGTCCCATTATTCCCACTCAGGTGGACCCGACCACGACAATGCTTGGGACTCGTTAACCAAACTCCTTCGCCGGTAGCTACAACCCATCATAGACCGCAATACCGTGGGGACTTAAGGCTTCCCCGGCCTACCGCTTGTTCTTGAGCGACAAGTGTCTACGGACTATGCCGTGGGGACTTAAAGCTTCCCCACCTACCGCTTGTGACAGATACAAGTGTCTACGGTAGAGCACATCCGTTGATGAACGAGTGGAAACACTTTTGACTACTCCATCCCACTCCGATCTTATGGTTAACACGGCATTACTGCACAAGAATCCCTGGATGACATTTGTTGTTAATCCTAGATGGATATTAACCCTTGCAATGGAACCTCCACCATATCAACACAATCCATGGTTCCATTGCCAACCACATAGTCATATTCATAGTATGAAAGTAGTGGTTTTGGTTTTTATGCAATAGTGGTAATCATAGTACTTTGCAAGTAATTTGATAAAGATACTCAAATGACATGAGCAAGCGATGAACTTGCCTTTCTTGACTGCAAGATTATGCAGGCATATGTGGACTGACCCTTGTCCTCTGGTTCTGAAAAATAGCATCATTGTCCGATAAGGGCAATGGTTAAAGAAGCAATTATGCATGGTTCCAGTTTTAGGGTTTGTTCCCCCTTCCGATGTCGTTATTATTTCATGTAAGAGGTTATTACTAAGAATAATTTGGGGATACTTGATTTAAAGTAATATACAACCTTGAAATGTTGTCAAGGTGTTTTTAAAGTCCAAATGCATTAATGGACTTATTTTTATTATTGAAAATTATATGTGTGATTTAAATGATTATTTAAATCATCAAATGAAGACTTATTCTTAATTGTCTTCAATTTTTGTATTTTATTATGATAGAGAATTTTATGCTGATCTATTTTCATATTTTTAATTATTTTTTAGAGCTATTAAACATTTCTTATATAATTTCAAAGTTTCTGTATTTATTGGAATTATGAAATGACTGAATTGCCCCTGGGCCCACCTGTCAGTGCGGCCCAGTGAGCCCTAACCCGAGCCACTCGTGGCTCGGTCGTTCGCACCGACCCGTTCTCCCCCACTCGCGCACGAACCCTAGCCCTCACGGGCTCTGGCGATCCCCGCGTCGCCGCCCCCTTCGCCGGATTATCCCGGCCAACTCCGGCCGTCGCCGCCGGTGAGGTTAGGTGGATCTGAACCGCCTCTCGACGGCGGACACGGTGGTCCACGTCGATCTGACGCTTGCGTCCCCGTTCGCTCGACCTCGACCCTCAAGTGCGCCAGGCTCTTCGGCGTTCATCGCCGTCGTGCGCTGGAGAAGCCGTGGGCTTCTCCCTGGCGCCTCTAGCGCTGTGTCGCCACCGCGAGCCTCGCCGTGGTGGTGCTGGTGCTGCTTCTCCGCCGCGGCCTGGCCTGGCTGGCGCCGCCGTTCGCCCGGCGTGTGCCGCTGTGGCCGCCACGGCCGTGTTCGCTGGCTCACCTCACCGGTGAGTGTTCTACGTCTCTTCTCTCTCTCTCCTCTGGTTCGACTAGCTCCGCCGCTGCCTGCTCTACTGCTTGTGCTTGCTGTGCTTGCGTGTGTGCTACTGCGGCGCTTCTGGCTGCTGCTGCGGTTGCTTACTGCCATGGCCATAGCTTATGTTGCTGCTCTACTGCTTATGTGTGTGCTGCTGCTGTGGCCATTTCTTCTGTGTTCATGCATGTGCTTGACTGCTGCTTCCCTGTGCTTCTATTCTTGATGCTGTACTTGCCAATTATTCAAGTGTGTTTATATATGCTGCACTGGCTTGATTGCAGTGTGCAATCCTTGCAAGTTTGCAAGAGTCAGTGCCTCTGGTGTGCTTTTCTGTGTGATATAATTCATGGAACTGCTCCATTGAGCATAGCTGTGCTTGCACAGCTCTATCTCTTGATGAACTGCTACTGGATACTATCATATCTAGCTTATTTGATTATCTGCTATGCCATTGTTTCAGTTCTGTGATCAATTCAATTGACTGGCCATGTGTTGATGCTATATCTGATGTTTAGCATGCTATAGCATGCTCTTGCAAGCTTCTGGTGGTCATATGATCACCAGTTGCTTGTAGAATCTGCTCTTTGTTGTCAGTGCCTCACTGTGGTCCACTCTGTGCTGTGTGTGTATCACACAGGCTTGGCCTGTGTATGCTGGTGCTTGTCCAAGCATCAGTGGATGCTTGTAATGATCCCTTGGATCACCAGCAAGATTCTGTGTATAATAGCTTGACTATTTCATTTATCTGTGTAGTTCTGATTGCTTAAAAAGATAAATGATGTGAACTGCCCTGCAGTGATGATCATATGAATGATTTGATAGAGCTAGAGGGATGCCAACATCTGTTGGGTACCCTAGCTCATACTGAACCCTCTTGGGTAATGATGTGATGGCTGGGAAGGTTGGCTGTGGGTTGAGGTGACCTTGACAGCACTTGGTGCTGTCATGGTAGCTCCCCCTTTCTCTGTGACTTGCTGTGGTGGATTGTTGCTTACTGGCCTGACCATATTTGGTTGCCAGATGCTTTTGATGTTGATAAACCTGGATAGACACATGATAGTCTAATCCTGTCTGATGGCTTGCTTGGCTTTAGGTGCTAGATGATTTTGAATGGCTAGTTAGGGATTTATCCAAGTTGGATTTCCCTGGTATGTCACCATGTTGACATACCACTGTTCCCTTGGTAATTTCCTTCTGACTGTTCTTTGGTTTGCTTGCACCAAAAGGCTTAGTAGCCAGATGATGATACAACTGGGTACTCACACCCCTTTGCTTGTGTGTGATTGATGCATATGCTTATTTATGAGCAAGACAGATGCTTGTTCATGATTCCATGGTATACCTCACTCCAGCTCCTAGAATTTGGTGTTGGTGTAGAGGTTTCTTCGGTGGTTGGTTGGCTTGCCCTGCTCCTCCTTGTGAGCTTGATGCTTGGTTAATTTCTGGGTTTGGGGAATAGGTGAGACAGCTCTGGCTGTTCACCTGTTCTTGGTGTTCTTGAGCTGTTCTTGCTATCTGGTGACTTACCCTGCTGCCTGTCGATGGATGAAGCAAATGACTAGGGTTTGCTTCTGAAAAGTCTATATATGATCAGCCATTCCTTCCCTGGTCGACAGCTCTGCTTGTTTTGCTCCTCTCTGTGCTGTGTGTGTGTGCTGCATGCACAAGGCCTGGTGAGCTGCTAGGCTGTGTGTGTGTGCACATGCTTGGTATCTGGCTTGTGTCTTGGCTGAGAGATGGATCAGCTCGGCAGCTTTGATCATATCCCCTCCCTTTTCATTTAGTTTCTAACCTGCCAAGTGGCTATGCCACTTGGCATAACTTGTGTTTGTTGTGTTTATGTGCAGGTTCAAAATGATGATCAAATGGACATGATGATCTTCAAGCTCAAGATTAGATGATATTCACATTGTAGTATTTAGGACAGATTCATACTTGTACTTTTCTTTTATCTTCTTTTTCTATTTATCCCAATTTGTGTAATGTGTTGTAATAATTCATTTATTTCAATTCTGAATATTGTAATTGACAATGTATAATGTGTGATTATCAATAAAGCTCAAGTTTTCCTTAATGGCTTTTCATGATTATTGTATTATTTATAATCTTGATTAATGATAATTGTTTATTAAATTATCTCAAGTTTGAATTATGTGATATCCAATTGATGTTTGAATTTTGAAATTCAAATTCAAATTTGGTTTGAATTCAATCATACAACTTAATTTAGAATTCAATCATGCAACTTAAGATTGTGATGCAAACTCTCCCCTCTCTTCTCAAAACCCTAGTTTAGTTGAATAAGGAACAGGTTTGTCGCACTCTCGAAACCCTAACCCTGTAAGGTGTCGAGAGAGAAACTTGTCCCCCTTCGATGCAGTTTTTGGTTAAAAGCGCGAAATTTCAGAATTTGCAATGCAATGCACATCCCTTTCTAAAATCTACCCCTCGATCGTCTCTAAACCTGGGACATTACAGCCTTTCTCCCTTAAAGAAAACTTCGTCCCGAAGTTGTGGTTGTAATACCTGAAGAGTTCGGGGTATGTTTTCTCAGGTCTTCCTCCTTTTCCCAGGTGGCTTCCCTCTCGGGGTGATGCTTCCATTGTATCTTGCAGTATTTTATGGCTCGATTCCTGAGTTGTTTCCAGTTCTCCTCGAGAATCTTTGCTGGCTTCTCGATGTAGGTCAAATCTGGTTGTAACTCGAGCTCTTCATGTGATACTGGCTCATCTGGGGTCTTCAAACATTTTCTGAGTTGCGACACATGGAATACGTTGTGAACTTGGGATAACCTTCCCGGTAGTTCCAATTCAAAGGCTAACCCTCGGTTTTGACTCAGAATCTTGAAAGGTCCGATGTAACTAGGGCTTAACTTTCCCTTTACTCCAAATCTCTGGAGTCCTTTCATCGGGCTTACCTTAAGATATACCATGTCCCCAACTTGTGGCTCCCATGTCCTTCTCTTTTGATCGGCATAACTCTTTTGTCGGCTTTGGGCTATCTTCAACCTATCTCTTATGATGTCAATGATTTGTTGCTTTTCCTTGACATAATCAGGATTGAACTCTTTGCTTGCTCCAGCTTCATACCAACATATGGGTGATCTACACTTCCTTCCATACAAGGCTTCGAACGGTGCCATCTTGATGCTGCTTTGATAGCTATTATTGTATGAAAATTCTGCTAGTGGCAAGTGCTCCTCCCATGATCCTCCAAAGTCCAGGGCACAAGCCCTAAGCATATCCTCTAGGATCTGGTTAGTTCTCTCCGTTTGTCCACCTGTCTGAGGATGATAGGCGGTGCTATAGTCCAACTTGGATCCTAAAGCTTCATGTAATTGCTTCCAGAATGCTGACGTGAACACGGATCCTCGATCCGACACGATCTTCTTGGGCACTCCATGTTTACTCACGATCTCTTTGATGTAAAGATCGATGAGTTTCTCTCCTTTATCTTGCTGGTTTACCGCTAAGAAGTGTGCACTTTTCGTCAACCGGTCCACGATTACCCATATCATGTCCTTCTTTTTATTAGTCATGGGTAGTCCGGTGATGAAATCCATTCCTATCTCCTCCCATTTCCATTCTGGAATGGGTAAAGGTTGTAACTTTCCTGCCGGACTCTGGTGTTCAGCCTTCACCCTTTGACAGGTATGGCATTCCGCCACATATTGTGCTATCTCTCTCTTCATGTTGTTCCACCAGAATAACTCCTTTAGATCCATGTACATCTTCGTACTTCCCGGATGAATGGAGTACGGTGTTTGATGGGCTTCCCGGAGTATTACTTCCTTGATTTCAGCAATATCCGGAACGCAAATCCTCTTCTGAAACCATAGTGATCCTGATTCTCCACGGTGAAATTCTGATGGTCTTCCTTCATCTATCCTTCTCATCTCCTCCATGATGAATGGATCGTCCAACTGACCCATCATTATCTCATTCTTCAGGTTGACATTTAGCTCATCGGCTACTTGTAAAGCCGATAGTCCTTCATGAGCTTCTTTCTCCCAAAGTTGTATCTGGGCTTGGCTTATTTCCTTCCTCAACTCCGGTGATAACTCTTGTTCCACTCCTCCAGTGCTCTTCCTACTCAAAGCATCTGCTACAACATTAGCCTTTCCTGGAGTATAATTGATGGTCAAATCATAATCCTTGATTAGTTCTAGCCATCTTTTCTGCCTCATATTGAGTTCCTTCTGAGTGAAGAAGTACTTGAGACTTTTATGATCAGTATAGAGCTCACACTTGGCTCCATAGAGAAAATGCCTCCATGTTTTAAGTGCAAATACAACTGCTGCTAACTCAAAGTCATGTGTTGGATAGTTCATTTCATGAGGTCTGAGTTGCCTCGATCCATAGGATATTACCTTCTGATCTTGCATGAGTACACAACCCAATCCATGCTTGGATGCGTCACGATACCTTGTGTAATCCTTACCAACTTCCGGCTGCTAACAGGTCGTGGTGAGTTTCTCCTGAGTTTGAAAACTCATCTCACACTCTTCCGACCACACGGATGGTGTGTTCTTCCTTACGGCTTCGTCATTGGTCACTGCTATCTTGGAGAATCCTTCAATGAATCTCCGATAGTATCCTGTCATTCCTAGGAATCCTCGGATTTCCTTGACAGTCTTAGGTGCTTCCCACTCTAGAACTGCTGCTACCTTCCTCGGGTTAACAGCTATTCCATCTTTGCTAATGACATGACCAAGAAATTCCACTTGATCTAGCCAAAACTCACACTTGCTGAATTTGGCATAGAGTTGGTGTTCTCTTAGTGTTTGCAACACTATCTTCAGATGTTCAGCATGTTCAGCTTTATCTTTGGAATAGATCAAGATATCATCGATAAATACGATGACGAACTTGTCTAGACATGGCATGAAAATCTTATTCATGAGATTCATGAAAATTGCTGGGGCATTGGTTAATCCAAAAGGCACTACAAGGTATTCATGATGTCCATACCTAGAAACAAAGGCTGTTTTTGGAACGTCTTCCTTCTTGATCTTTATCTGGTGATAACCGGATCTTAGATCAATCTTGGAGAAGACTCCCGCGCCTCTGACTTGATCAAATAGATCTTGTATTCTTGGAAGTGGGTACTTGTTCTTGATTGTGACGTTGTTCAAATTCCTGTAGTCTCCGCACATCCTTCTACCTCCATCTCTTTTATCTACAAAGATCACAGGTGATCCCCATGGTGAAACACTTTCTTGTATAAATCCTTTTTGTTCCAAGTCATCCAATTGCTCCTTAAGTTCTTTCAACTCCTTAGGCCCCATCTTATATGGTGCTTTTGCAATTGGTGCTGTTCCTGGAATTAGGTCGATAGTGAATTCTATCTCCCTATCTGGTGGCATTCCAGGTAATTCCTTAGGAAACACATCCTGGAATTCATTCACTACAGGTATATCCTCTAACTTCACCTCCTTCATGCTATTCAACTGTAGCTCAACTTCAATCTGTGTATGTTTGTCGCCTTGGTAGATCATTCTACTTCCATCGGGGCTTTTCAAAGACACAGTCTTGTTCACACAGTCGATCAATGCTCCGTTAGCTTCTAACCAGTTCATACCAAGAATGACATCAATGTCCTTCATCGGTAAAATGAACAGGTCTGCGTCAAATGCGCATTTATTGATCATGATGACTTGTTTTTGTTTGGTATGGGTTACTACTATTGTTCCCCCCGCGGAAAGTATAGTTATGGGTGTATCTAACTTAGTGCAACTAATCCCATGTTTGATGATGAATTGCTGAGAAATGAATGATGTAGTTGCACCAGTATCAAAAAGTACTTTGCCAGGATTAGTGAGTATCTGGAGCGTACCTATCACTGCCTGATCGGAGTTAACCACCTCCTCCAGACTGGTGCAGTTCAACTTGCCGAAGGGTTTCTTGTTCTTCCAGTTCCCTCCTCGGCTTCCTCCTCCTCCTGACTGACCTCCTCCAGTATTTCTCTTGGGGCAGTCCTTCAACATGTGCCCCTCCTGGCGACAACCAAAGCATATTATCCTTGGTTTCTTGCAATCCTTGGCAAAATGCCCTGGAGTTCCACAGCTTCGGCAAACCATTGGATTAGCAGTCTGAAACGCTTGGTTCCTCCTGCTATCGTAGTAGTTGTTGTTGTTGTTGTTGTTGTTGTTGTATCTTGGCTTGAAACTCAAGCTGGTATTGGGCTTGTTGCTGACAAACCTCTTAGGCTCAAACTTGGCCTTCTTCCTCTTCTCATCTTGCAGTTGTTTGAAATCATCTTCAAGAGTGATGGCTGCATCCACCAACTCCTGAAATTCCGTCGCTCTCATCATCCTGAGCTGAACCTTGAACTGGGGACTTAACCCCCTCAAGAACCTCTTCTTCTTCTTGTCCTCGGTGTTGACCTCCTCAACAGCGTATCGGGACAGTTTTGAAAATTCCCTGACATAAGTCAGGATAGCTTTATCCTTCTGCTCGAGACTTTCAAATTCTCGACGTTTCAGTTCCACAATGCTTTCAGGGACATTGGATTCCCTGAACTTCCTTGCAAACTCCTCCCAGGTAAATACTTTTCCAGCCGGATAAACGGCTACGATGTTGTCCCACCATGATGCGGCAGGTCCACACAACAAGTGTGTAGCATAACGAACCTTCTCCTGGTCGTTGCAACCAACGGTGTTGAGCTTTCGCTCAGTGTCCATGAGCCAGTCTTCCGCGTCCATCGGCTCGGGTGCGTATGCGAAAGATATAGGCTTTGTGTTCTGGAAGTCAGACAAGGTGACTCCCTGATTCTCGGGTCTCTCCACCCTATTCTGTTGTAGCAGCTCCTGGAAGAATTTATTCTGCTGCTCCAACGTGACACGTTGTCTCTCTTCCACCATCTGCATGTACTGGACGAAATTCTGTTGCGTCATGGGTGGTGGTGGTAGTGGAAACTGATTCCTAGCTGCTTCATCAGCCTCTTCCTTTTGCTTCGCCTCGCGCTCCATGCGCTGCGCTTCACTCTCCTCACCTACCGGTCCCGACATATCCCCCTAGTTCTGCAACACAAGATGATACTCATAATTACTCCATGCGCAAGTTTTCTGAGCTCAACATTGTGCACAGAACTAGTCACGCAATGGAAATCAAGAAGCAAATCCAAATCATACAAAACATATACCCTGTATATACATGCATAAGTGGTCTTATTACAATACTCAAGTCGATGTGAGTATGCAAACTCACTTATTAAAGTATATGTACAAATTTCTACAAATATTACACACTACAATACACGTGGTACTTGTGTATTGTAGTCTTGCTTCCCTTGGTGGTCTCTAGTCGATCTTCACTCCCGATACATCCCAGGCTTCCATCCGGTCGAACGTGTCGTCCTCCTGACAAAACCTGGAACATAAGGTCTCCCCGTTGGCTGGTAGTCGGAATCAGATGATGATCCTAGGGGGAAATCAGTGTTCACGAACTGATCATTCAGTGCATCGTAGTCCACCCATCGGGTGTACTCCCCTGTGCCTACACCATAGGTATTTCCTACATTCGTATCCGACTCAACCTGTGTCGGATACCCTCCAACTTCTTCACCATTCCACGGATAACTCTGGTGCTGGGTCGTGGCATCTTCATTCATCTCCCCATCATAATACACTGAAGTACTATGAGTTCCAGTATCAGACCCCCAACGCCAACCTGTGGAGTTTTCTATAGGAGTCTCGGAACGCTGATTGTTTCCGGATTCCTCTCCACCCTCATATCCTCTATAGGAATTACTAAGATAGTTCCCAGGTGTAACGGGTGTAGTTTCTCGTTCGGGGTGGTCAATACTAATGTAGTCACCAGCTGAGTAGACTGGTGTGTGCACCTCATTCTCCATAGGTTCCTTCCCCTTAGTCTCCTCCTTGGGTTCAGTAAACTCTTCTAGCATTGTATCAATTGCTCCCGTCAATGACGGTTCAACTGATATAACAATGACAGTAGGTTGCGGCTGTTATCCATATACTTTGCAGCTTCTACTGGTTTGCGTTTTGCATATTTGTAGTGGTTAAGCATGGGATCATCTTCCTCCTCCATATGAGGAATGTGTGTGAATTCGGAACCCATAAGCTCTTTCGTCTTATGCTCCCGAATATCGGTTATGGCTCTCATAACGGCTATATGGTAGGCTGTGTTCATAGTTCTGGCTTCACCTGCTGGCATTACTACGCTCATTCCCAAAGATTCGGGAAGTCGTAGCCCTACCCTACACTTTGCCAATACAGTACCATCATAGTACATGTATTTCTTTACTTGAATCTGGGGATCACACCCAAATTCAAGTAACATGGCACGAAGAATATCTGCGAGTCCTCCTTCATATTCACTCAATGTGGAATCCATCACTTTCACGTTTCGTCCCGGACGTGAACTTGCCATTGTTGGCTGTAGAAATAGAAAGAATATAAGATTAGTAATAATGCATCATAATAGAGATAATAAAGAATTATCGCACTAAAAGATATGATTGTTGTATTCTCAATTGAATATACACCATATTTTAGAGAATTCTTTACTAGTCCTATTTGACTCCTAACGTTCGGTCCCATTTACTAGGTTCCAACCTAAGGTCAAAGCTTTTGCTCTGATACCAACTGTGGTGACCCTGCATACCACTGCATGTTGTAGTATGCCAGTCGTTGATATAACATTCACGAAGTACCATTCCGCAAATATTACATCCCTCAGAGTAGTACAACATAACATAGCAGGTCCATAACTCATTCACTTATTATTACAAGCATAATACACATATCGTCTCGGAGCTCCTCTTGGGTCCTAAGAGGAATACTCCTGGGTTCGAGGCGAACCCAACTTAACTTACAATATAGAAGTCTCATTAAGTTATACATTTATTCTCTCGAGCAGCTAAGTATAAAGAGTTCGTGCTGCTCGGCCACTACTACTACTCGATGCTTCTAGGCTTGATCTCCTCCTGAAGCCTCCCCGGTTCCGTAGACTATGAGGTAGTCTACGCCTTCAATACCTCCCGAGAGGTCTGGTTCTTCATAACCGATGATCTCGGCTCCTTCAGGGTTGTCGTAGTCCTCCTCCAAACGATTCAGACAATCTAAGCAAGGGATTTAAGAGTGGGATGAGTACGAGCGTACTCAACAAGTTCATTATAGGAAAGAGGTGTTTAATGCACTAGCTATAGCATTAGACCAGAAAGTCTAATACCAATGCAGGTTTTGATAAACATTTCTTCAAGAGATTGCTTTTATTCAAAGAGCTATGTCCGTCAGCCTTCACCGGTTTACTAGAACTTCATGGAGCTCCTTTCCGGCCGCGTTCGCAGTTCCATATCCGGAACAAGGAGTGATAGGTCACGATTCTTTACACTCTGCCCAAGGTGTGTTGCTTTACCCATAAGAGATCTTAACCTTGGTGCCAACTGCAGCTTTCCCGTCCACACTTCCTATGGTGTGAGGCCCGGTATAAGGTCTAGCCAATCATGTTCCTCCGCTACCTCGAACACCCACCCTTTGTTGCATACCCCGACCACTAGGTCCTCGCCGGTCCCATTATTCCCACTCACGGGTGGACCCCGACCACGCAGCGTTTGGGACTCGTTAACCAAACTCCTTCGCCAGTGCTGCAACCCATCATGGGCCGCAATACCGTGGGACTTAAGGCTTCCCGTCAAGCTTGTTCTTCGACGACAAGTGTCTACGGACTATGCGTGGGGACTTAAGCTTCCCAGCCTACGCTTGCCTGTGAGATACAAGTGTCTACGGTAGAGCGCATCCGTTGATGAACGAGGGGTGGAAACACTTTTGGCTATTCCGTCCCACTCCGGATCTTATGGTTAACACGGGTATTACGGCACAAGAATCACTAGACGACATTTGTTGTTAATCCTAGATGGATATAAACCCTTGCAATGGAACCTCCACCATATCAACACAATCCATGGTTCCATTGCCAACCACATAGTCATATTCATAGTTATGAAAGTAGTGGTTTTGGTTTTTATGCAATAGTGGTAATCATAGTACTTTGCAAGTAATTTGATAAAGATACTCAAATGACATGAGCAAGCGATGAACTTGCTTCTTGCTGCAAGTTTTGCAGGTTGGATGGTGTGGACCGTTGTCCTCTGTTCTGAAAAATAGCATCATTGTCCGATAAGGGCAATGGTTAAAGAAGCAATTATGCATGGTTCCAGTTTTAGGGTTTGTTCCCCCCTTCCGATGTCGTTATTATTTCATGTAAGAGGTTATTACTAAGAATAATTTGGGGATACTTGATTTAAAGTAATATACAACCTTGAAATGTTGTCAAGGTGTTTTTAAAGTCCAAATGCATTAATGGACTTATTTTTATTATTGAAAATTATATGTGTGATTTAAATGATTATTTAAATCATCAAATGAAGACTTATTCTTAATTGTCTTCAAAAATTCCCCTTTGTATTTTATTATGATAGAGAATTTTATGCTGATCTATTTTCATATTTTTAATTATTTTTTTAGAGCTATTAAACATTTCTTATATAATTTCAAAGTTTCTGTATTTATTGGAATTATGAAATGATGGAGTGCCCCGGCCCCACCTGTCGGTGCGGCGGCGGGTTAACCTAACACAGGCCTCGTGGCTCGGAGGTCGCACCGACCCTTCTCCCCCCACTCGCGCACGAACCCTAGCCCTCAGGGCTCTACGATCCCGCGTCGCCGCCCCCTTCCCGGATTACCGGCCAACTCCGGCGTCGCGGCACGGTGAGGTTAGGTGGATCGAACCGCCTCTCGACGGCGGACACGGTGGTCCGCGTCGATCTGACGCTCGCGTTCCGTTCGCTCGACCTCAACCCTCCAGTGCGCATGGCTCTTCGGCGTTCATCGCCGCCGTGCGCTGGAGAAGCCGTGGTCTTCTCCTGGCCTCTGGCGCGTGGCGCCACCGCGAGCCTCGCGTGGTGGTGCTGGTCTCTTCTCCGCCCCGGCCTGGCCGGGCGCCGCCGTTCGCGGCGTGTGCCGCTGTGGCCGCCATGGATGTGTTCGCTGCTCACCTCACCGTGAGTGTTCTACGCCCTCTTCTCTCTCTCTGCTCTGCTCGTGCTCCGTTCGACTAGCTCCGCCGTGGCCTGCCTCTTGCTTGTGCTTGCGTGCTTGCGTGTGTGCTGCTATGGCGCTTCGGCTAGCTGCTGCGGTTGCTCTACTCTGCCATGGCCATAGCTTATGTTGCTTTCTCTTGCTTATGTGTGTCTTCTCTTGTGGCCATTTCTTTGTGTTCATGCATGTGCTTGCTTTGCTTCCACGTGCTTCTATTCTTGATCTTGTACGGCCAATTATTCAAGTGTGTTTATATATGCTGCACGGCTTGATTGCGTGTGCAATCCTTGCAAGTTTGCAAGAGTCAGTGCCTCTGGTGTGCTTTTCTGTGTGATATAATTCATGGAACTGCTCCATTGAGCATAGCTGTGCTTGCACAGCTCTATCTCTTGATGAACTGCTACTGGATACTATCATATCTAGCTTATTTGATTATCTGCTATGCCATTGTTTCAGTTCTGTGATCAATTCAATTGTCTGGCCATGTGTTGATGCTATATTGATGTTTAGCATGCTGTAGCATGCTCTTGCAAGCTTCTGGTGGTCATATGATCACCAGTTGCTTGTAGAATCTGCTCTTTGTTGTCAGTGCCTCACTGTGGTCCACTCAGTGCTGTGTGTGTATCACACAGGCTTGGCCTGTGTATGCTGGTGCTTGTCCAAGCATCAGTGGATGCTTGCAATGATCCATTGGATCATCTGTCAGATTCTGTGTATAATAGCTTGACTATTTCATTTATCTGTGTAGTTCTGATTGCTTAAAAAGATAAATGATGTGAACTGCCCTGCAGTGATGATCATAACAGTGGATTTGATAGAGCTAGAAGGATGCCAACATCTGTTGGGTACCCTAGCTCTTACTGAACTCTCTTGGGTAATGATGTGATGGTTGGGAAGGTTGGCTGTGGGTTTGAGGTGGCCCTGGCAGTCACTTGGTGCTGTCATGGTGGCTCCCCTTTTTCTCTGTGGCTGGCTGTGGTGGTTTGTTGCTCACTGGCCTGACCATGTTTGGTTGCCAGATGCTTTTGATGTTGATAAACCTGGATAGACACATGATAGTCTAATCCTGTCTGATGGCTTGCTTGGCTTTAGGTGCTAGATGATTTTGAATGGCTAGTTAGGGATTTATCCAGGTTGGATTTCTCTGGTATGTCACCATGTTGACATACCACTGTTCCCTTGGTAATTTCCTTCTGACTGTTCTTTGGTTTGCTTGCACCAAAAGGCTTAGTAGCCAGATGATGATACAGCTAGGTACTCACACCCCTTTGCTTGTGTGTGATTGATGCATATGCTTATTTATGAGCAAGACAGATGCTTGTTCATGATTCCATGGTATACCACTCCACTCTAGAATTTGGTGTTAGTGTAGAGGTTTTGCTTCCTGGTGGTTGTTTGGCTTGTCTCCGCCTCCTCAGGAGCTTGATGCTTGGTTAATTTCTGGGGGTTTGGGGAATAGGTGAGATGTTCTCCTGTCAGTTTTTCAATTGCTCTTGGTGTTCTTGGAGCTGCTCTTGCTATCTGGTGACTTACCCTGCTGCTTTGTCGATGGATGAGCTAGGGTTTGGCTCTGAAAAGTCTTTATATGCCTGGCCCTTGCTTCTCTGGTCGACAGCACTGCCTGGCATGTGTTGGTGACTCCTCTCTGTGCTGTGTGTGTGTGTGCTGCATGCACAAGGCCTGGTGAGCTGCTAGGTTGTGTGTGTGTGTGCACATGCTTGGTATCTGGCTTGTGTCTTGGCTGAGAGATGGATCAGCTCGGCAGCTTTGATCATATCCCCTCCCTTTTCATTTAGTTTCTAACCTGGCATAACTTGTGTTTGTTGTGTTTATGTGCAGGTTCAAATTGATGATCAAATGAACATGATGATCTTCAAGCTCAAGATTAGATGATATTCACATTGTAGTATTTAGGACAGATTCATACTTGTACTTTTCTCTTATCTTCATTTTCTATTTATCCCAATTTGTGTGTGTAATGTGTTGTAATAATTCATTTATTTCAATTCTGAATATTGTAATTGACAATGTATAATGTGTGATTATCAATAAAGCTCAAGTTTTCCTTAATGGGCTTTAAATAATTATTGTATTATTTATAATCTTGCTAAATGATATTTGTTTATTAAATTATCTTAAGTTTGAATTATGTGATATCCAATTGATGTTTGAATTTTGAAATTCAAATTCAAATTTGGTTTGAATTCAATCATACAACTTAATTTAGAATTCAATCATGCAACTTAAGATTGTGATGCAAACTCTCCCTTCTCAAAACCTAGTTTATTGAATAAGGAACAAGCTTACCGCACTCTCGAAACCCTCAACCCCGTAAGGTGTCGAGAGAGAAACTTGTCCCCCTTCGATGCAGTTTTTTGTTTAAAAGCGCGAAATTTCCCCAGAATTTGCAATGCAATGCACATCCCTTTCTAAAATCTACCCCTCGATCGTCTCTAAACCTGGGACATTACACACACCATGTTTGCAAGGACAAGGAACCACCGCGAAGACTAATGAATTCCCCTTTCCTTTATCTTTGATGTTTATTTTGAAGGAGTGCCAATACGAGTACCACGACGACCTTCATCACGGACTTTGCCCGCTACAAAGCTTGGAGAAACGCACCGACATCGTCACGGACAATCCTCAACACCAACTTGATGATCCTCTTTAGAAGGGACGAGACAAGAACTTACCATGCTCTCCACACACCCCCATGGCACCAAGATGATGAGAGACATCGAGCTTCAATGCATACAACGCCCCATGTGTTTTCAAGCTAAGTCCATTTCCAACCCCTATAACCTTGATCCAACTTTTGATGTGGTAGCTAGATTCCATCCTTTACATGAATGCAACCCATGCTCTAGAACGGTTAATGCTTCACACATGCGTACATTGTTGCTTAGGGAGAATATTCGACTACATGGACTACCAACAACCATCACCACGGACCAAGACATGTGCTTCATGAACTTCAATGGTACGACCCTCAAGACCAAGTACGTCATCAACATCAAGGATAGGATGCCATGTCAAGGAGATGAAAACACTCTAGAGTCGAGGACGACTCTTTTCCAAGGGGGGAGATGATACGGGGTGGCTTTTGGACACCTCCGCCTCAAGACCACCAAGTACTCCTCATGACCCAATGACACGAGCACAAGCCAAAGATGCGCACCAAGAGGTCAATTCGCTCCTTTCCATGCATAACATTGATACATCATTGGATGGCATGCTACTTCATTCAAATATCTTGTATCCAATCAGGTACATCGAACAAGACGCAAGCCATGGAGACCAAGCCAATGGAGAGGGAGCTGAAGATGAAGAAGATGGAGCTCCAGTGCTCCAGCCGGAAGTACCGCCCTCCAGGACCGGAACTTCCGCCCAGATGCCTCCCAGATGCTGTCCAGAAGTGAAGAAAGCACTCAGTCAAGAGGATCCAGCCGGAACTTCCGCCCCCAAGGACCAGAACTTCCACCGTCCGGAACTTCAGCCCAAGTTCCAGAAACAAGCTCAGAGCCCCCGGGAGGTTACTGCAAGCAAAACGGTTATTTTGGAACTAGGGACTAAGTACGCCCCGACTTTCAACTTCCGCCTTAGGACCGGACCTTCGCCCCCGCCGAACTTCCTCCCCGAGACCTGAACTTCCGCCCGCACGCGTTTCAGCACCAAAACTGGCAGATTCAGCTGTAACTTATCCCTTCGCCCCACCCACTATAAATAGCCTTGTTGGCTCAGATCTGGGATTAGACTGAATTGAGAAAGAACTTGAGCCATGCTCTTGCCCCCATGTGGGAAACCCTACCATAGATCTTAGATCTTGTATCACTCGATCTCCTTGTTGAATCCTTGTGATCTCTTTGGTGACTTCTATCAATTGTTGGTCTTTTGCTTGCACTTCTACCTTTGGGTCTTTGCTTGCACTTCTACCAACCTTGATCTTTTCACCCTTCTAGATCTCTTGGATTCGATTCGTCGATCTTTTTGCGGGACTTCTACCGAAAGGTCTTTTCCTTGCAACTTCTATCGAGTTGGTGGTTCGAGCCAACGAGGACAAACCGATTTGTGTGTGTGTGAGTTTGTATCCCCGATCCCCTTCGTGTTCTTCGTGTTCTACCACCTCCCCCACGAATCCCACCCAAATCATCAAGATCGGGCTCTCCCCTAGGGTCACTCATCACTCATTCTATGCTCTACCGTCACAGTATACACCGGTAGAAAACTGGCACCACCTCCCTAGTCGTTGTCACGAGCCTACCGTCGTTCATCACCTCACCAACATTCTCGTTGCCAATCTCTCAGGCCAACCTCCGCAAAGACCACGTCCATCGTGTGTTCGCTTTGATCGTCGGCCATGGACTCGACGACGAGGACAAGCAAATGTTTGTTTAATTTTTGAGGAGGGAGAACGTTGCCGCCAAGTAAGATGAAGAGCACATGATGATCCTGGCATCTCGGCCACCCTATACGCCGAGCGAACTCAAAGCCGGGCGTGCGCTCTGCGCCAAGTCGATGGAAGGCTGGCACGAGTCGCCGGAGGGGTACATCATGTTGTACGCCGATTATTTTGTTGATGAACCGCTTCAACCTAAGGTAGTATTCTGGCGCTGGTTCAGGGTGAGCCGGGATCTCTTTTTGAAGATTGTGTATGCCGTCTAGGACTTGGACCCCTACTTCCGATGCAAACCGGACTGCACAACCATGATTGGGTTTTCCTAGCTACAGAAATGCACGGTCACTATGCGATTGCTTGCATATGGAGCTCCGATTGACACTGTCGATGACTATATGTGCATAGCCGAGAGCATCGCCATTGATTGCTTATACAAGTTTTGTAGGGCAATCATAGCAGTGTTCAGAGAAATATACTTGAGATCACCCACTGCTCAAGATACTGAGCAGATACTTGCAATCAATGCAGTAAGAGGATTTCCCGGGATGCTTGGAAGTATTGACTGCATGCATTGGAAATGGAAGAACTGTCCAATGGCTTGGCAGGGCATGTACAAGGGCCACAAAGGAGGATGTAGTGTGGTACTTGAGGCAGTGGCTACATATGATACCTGGATTTGGCACTCCTTCTTTGGAATGGCAGGCTCAAACAACGACATCAACGTCTTGCAGTGCTCGCCTGTCTTTGCCAAGCTTGTTGAGGGCCATGCTCCCCCGGTGAACTATGAGTTTAATGGGCGCCACTATAACAAGGGATACTACCTTGCAGATGGCATCTATCCCTACATGGTCAACATTTATGAAGACGATCGTTTGAGGTTACTTCTGCAATGCTCACCTTTTGGGGCTTAGGGTTGATGGAATCAGCAGCCGACATGAGACATCTGATACCAAATAAACGGAAGAGAGATTTACCTGTGTTTGGGGCCCTCGATGTTAAAACCCTTACTTCCCCGCTTGTCCGATCTTGATTATTGAAACTATCGGGTTACAATGGGGTAGCCGAAGGCTAAGACTAAGATCTCATCGAGAGGCTTTACGGTGACCTAGCTCTAGACTTGCGTGATTCTCGCTATGTTGATTATGTGTCCCTCTACATCCCTCTCCCTGGCCCTTATATTGTGAGCCAGGTCTCGAGAGGTCTGTCCGGGCACGACTAGGTTACAAAGAGTTCTACGCCTTAGACTTTCCTTGTTCTTCGTCTCCTTGCCTTGTTCATCAAGAATCCTTCTTTGGAACCGACATAACGGCCCACCTTGGTCGGTGGACGATCTTCATGGGCCCCCGGTTACTGTAAGAGGTAACATAATATGGGTTACCCGAAGGGTAATGCCCACATCAAGAGCTCCCAGTGATTGGCCGAAGTGAAGCTTCGGGTAGGGACTAAAGTTGTCTTCCCGTCGAATCATAATTGCCGAAGATCTTGCTCATTTTTATCTAGTGCGTGTCCAAATGTGCTCCCCGATGGGAGTATCCCCCGAGTCTAGGTACGGATGTTTGCAATCTGTGTGTAGACTCAAGTTGTACCACTCGAATGTTTTCACCGCCGATATGTTTTTGCAAGCTATGTGGCAATCATCCGATATCTTTTGTATATCTGTCTTCAATAACTTCAAAGTCATGCCAACCGATGATACGTAAGGGATTTGAATAACACACCGAGTTTCACTTGATGAATCGATATTTTTTAACTACCGATGGGAAAACGATGTTACTCTACTTCAGAATCAAGTCCCCTGGCATGATTCTGGGTCTTCTGAATTCTTCGAGTCCATAATTTTTATCGGCCAAACTATGATGGGTACTGAAATAGCGGCAGTTTTCCTGAAACACCATATCCAACCAACTATGTCCGTAGCTCACCCGATGTGGTTATATTCTGTGTCCTATGGATGAAACTAAAATCAATGTTGTTGAGTTGTCCGAAGCAACCATCAATGAAGTCGCGCTGACCTATTTTAGCCAAGAAAGACTCAATTCCACTTAGAAGTCGCTTGGAAGCCAGGTTTTCATTTCATTTGTAGCATTTTGAAATGAATACATGTATTCATTTCATTTACATTGTAATTCCAGAAATGGGCACTTGTTTGGTTGCCACAGGAATTGTAAATGACAGCAGAATTCAATATTGAATTTGTTTGGTTGCCACAGGAATTGTGAATGACAGCTTTCAGTTTGGAATTGTGATTACACATGGCATCATTTTGCTGGATTTCCTAAATGAAATGATGGCCCAATTCTGTGGCAACCAAACAGCCCACCTATGAAATTTTAAAATGAATTCCAGGATTCCAGGCTCAAATGATGGATACCAAACGACCTCTTATTGCTCTTCAAGATCCTTTTCGATTTTGATCATCAACCAGGTGAGGTAATTTACTTCTCTTGTTTGTAATATTTTTTGCATCCAATATACACCTTTTCTTCCTTTGTTAAATCTTAATTCAAACTGACAGGTCCTGTTAACTGCCGAATATTTCCCGAATGTAACGGATGGCAACCTTGAAGAGGGTGATTCTACTGCCCCTTCAGAATCCTGTGCTGAAGTAAATGAAATGTTTGAAGATGAAGACAATGATCCTGCCAATCCTGAGGCTCTTAATACAGACCATAGATCCTTTGCTGACGAATTAAGCGATACAACAAAGTCGAATCATAACAATGATGCTGATCATGCTTCCTTTGTTGATGCAGCTTCGGAGAAGGCCACCGCTCAACCGCCAAAGAGATCTTCTGGCGGCTTCGCAGATGAGGATGACCTGCTTGAATTGTAAGTTTCTTCTCTTACTCCAGGAATTCCTTTGTGTTTGATTGCTAACTCTGATTGATGTATATTTCTTCAGCGATGAAGGGTTTATAGAACCTCCTTCGAAGAAGGCGAAGGCGAGCCCCAACAGGCCAACTCCCGCAGCTTCTAAAGCTTCTGCTCGAGCAGGGGCTACAACTGCTCAACCTTCGACAGCTTCCTCCCTTTCTAAAGGGAAGGAAAATGCTTCGCTAGCTGCTGCCATAGTTCCTCCTTCTTCTGCCGAAAAACCTATAAGTATATCATTTTCCTTGATGATGATTGTACTTCTACTAGCCCCCGAGTCTACATTCGACTGCTGGTAGTCGAGTGTGGACTTTAAAAGGGGTATACCGTTTATTTAACAAGTGCTAATTCTTTGTCTTTCCCTCCTTTTTATAGGACATTCAAGCAGTCATTTCTTCTTTGAAGAGTTTTGCCTCCCAATTCTCCTCGCTAGAGGCTGACAATATTCGACTCCAGAAGGAGGTTGAATCAACTTCTTCAAAGCTTGATAACGCAGTAAAATTGGCTGCTGCTGCCCGCCAGAACGCAAATTCCTTGAAAAAGGAACTTGACCAGCTGAAGAAGAAACTGAAGGAGGAGGAAAATGAGAAGGCTTAATCCGAAGCCCAAAGGAAGGAAAAGGAGGGCCTTCTTCGTCGATCTACTTTGGCTTTGCTCGGTATTCTCAATGCCTTAACCTTGAACCTTCCTTCCTTAACTTCATTGTATTTCAATTTTCTGTTGCTTATCTTCTGCAGAAGCTGCCGATATTCCTGCTGGTCTTGGGGGCAAGCTCCCTGATAATTCTTCTGCCGATGCTCTATCCATGGCCATTGAGTCTGGTGATCTTGTCCGTGCTCTTCTCCAGAAGAACAAGACTATTGTGTCGAGGCTTCATGCCATGATCTTCCCAAAGGCTGGTCAAAGAAATCACTAGGAGTACCGGGAGCCTGATGCTTTTTCCATCGATTGCCGAGGCTACCATCGAGACGAAACATACCTCGCATACCTACGACGCTCTCCTTGCTTTCCAGCTTATGATGGGGCACGGCTTTAAAACTAAGCTTGGGGATGCTGACACGTCTCCGACGTATCGATAATTTCTATGTTCCATGCCACATTATTGATGTTATCTACATGTTTTATGCACACTTTATGTCATATTCGTGCATTTTCGGGAACAATCTATTAACAAGATGCCGAAGTGCCAGTTCCTGTTTTCTGCCGTTTTTGGTTTCAGAAATCCTAGTAAGGAAATATTTTCTTAATCACTCTAAATCAACGCCTCGAAAGTCTTAGAAATATGCGAAGCCTCAGAGTTAACCTGAGAAAGGTCGTAGGGTGCCGGGGCCCTTACACCCTAGGCTGCCATGCCCAAGGGGGGGGCGCGCCTCCCCTATGGTTTGGTAGCCCGGCCCCTCCGACTCCGATTCTTCGCCTATTTAAGCCGTCATGACCTAAAACTTCGACACCAATTGACGAAACTCCAGAAAGACTCCATGGGCGCCGCCGCCATCGCGAAACCCAATCTCGGGATCAGAAACTCGCCGGACCTGAATCGCCCCCGTGAGCCATCTCCACCGCCATCTTCACCGCCATCTTCACCGCTATCGCTGCCTCCATGATGAGGAGGGAGTAATCCACCCCCGAGGCTGAGGGCTCCGCTGTAGCTATGTGGTTCATCTCTTTCCCATGTACCTCAATACAATAATCTCATGAGCTGCTTTACATGATTGAGATTCATATGAGTTTTGTATCACAATTCATCTATGTGCTACTCTAGTGATGTTATTAAAGTATTCTATTCCTCCTGCATGGTGTAAAGTGGACTAGTGTGTGCACCATGTGGTTCTTGCCGTAGGCTATGATCATGATCTCTTGTGGATTGTGAAGTTAACTATTACTATGATGGTATCGATGTGATCTATTTGGTTATGTTGATCTATCTTACACTATAAGGTTACTAAAATATGAACAAATTGTGGAGCTTGTTAACTCCGGCATTGAGGGTTCGTGTAATCCTACGCAATGCGTTCATCATCCAACAAGAGTGTAGAGTATGCATTTATCTATTCTGCTATGTGATCAATGTTGAGAGTGTCCACTAGTGAAAGTGTAATCCCTAGGCCTTGTTCTAAATACTGCTATCACCGCTGCTTGTTTACTGTTTTACTGCGTTACTACTGCTGCAATTCTACCACCATTACTTACCGCCGCAATACTACCACCATCAACTACACGCTAGCAAGCTATTTTCTGCGCACCGTTGCTACCGCCATATATATTCATACCACCCGTATTTCACTATCTCTTCGCCGAACTAGTGCACCTATTTGGTGTGCTGGGGACACAAGAGACTACTTCTTGCTTTGTGGTTGCATGAGAGGGATATCTTTGACCTCTTCCTCCCGGAGTTCGAACCTTGTGTGATCCACTTAAGGGAAAACTTGCCGCTGTTCTACAAACCTCTCGCTCTCGAGGCCCAACACGAAGCCACAGGAAAAGAGCAAGACATCGTTATCGGCGCTGCTAAGCGGAGGAAAGGTAAAGGTACTCACACTCCGGACTTCTGTACATTGGTTATTTTTCCGGCTGCATTGTGGGTACTCCTCAAGCTATTTTTAGATCCCGTACCAGATCTTTTTGTTTGCACTAGTTTGGCATAAATGGACAAGAATGAGCTTCTTTATTCTATTTCCTCATTTAAAACATGGATTGTTTGATGCGAAAATTAAAAACCTATGGAATCTTATTTGCATGCTGGTAGTAATATTAGTATTAACGCTTTGAACACCATTGTTGATAATGATATGGAAAATTCTAAGCATGGGAAAGCTGGCTTTGATGAGCATGATATTTTTAGTCCCCCAAGCATTGAGGAGAAAATTTTCTTTGATGATACTTTACCTCCTATTTATGATGATTATAATGATAGTAGTCTTTTAGTACCACCTGTTATGGAGGAAAAAATTGATTATGATTACAATATTCCTCAGCTGGGGAAGCTGGTTTTCATGATCTTTTTAGTCCCCCAAGCATTGAGGAGAAAATTTTCTTTGATGATACTTTGCCTCCCATATATGATGATTATAATGATAATGGTCTTTTGGTGCCACCTACTATGGAGAGTAATTTTTATGATGATTATACTATGCCTCCAACACTTGATGAGAATAATAATGATAGCTACTTTGTTGAATTTGCTCCTACTACAATTAATAAGAATAACTATGCTTATGTGGAGAGTAATAATTTTATGCATGAGACTCATGATAAGAATGCTTTATGTGATAGTTATATTGTTGAGTTTGCTTATGATGCTACTGAATTGTTATGAGAGAGGAAAATATGGTTGTAGAAATTTTCATGTTACTAAAACACCTCTCTATGTGTTGAAATTTTTGAAGCTACACTTGTTTTATCTTCCTATGCTTGTTACTTTGCTCTTCATGCATTTGTTTATTTACAAGATTCCTATGCATAGGAAGCATGTTAGACTTAAATATGTTTCTAATTTGCCTCTTGCTCTCTTTCGCTTCAACTACTATTTCTTGCGAGTGCATCTTTAAAACCTCAGCCCATCTTAATGGCTATAAAGAAAAGAACTTCTGGGAGATAACCCATGTAGTTATTTTGCTACAGTCCTTTGTTTTATATTTGTGTCTTGGAAGCTGTTTACTACTGTAGCAACCTCCTTATCTTAGTTTAGTGTTTTATTGTGCCAAGTTAAGCCGTTGATAGAAAAGTAAGTACTAGATTTGGATTACTGCGCAGCCTCCAACATTTCTTTGCTGTCACGAATCTGGGTCTACCTCCCGTAGGTAGCTCAGAAAATTAAGCCAATTTACGTGCATGATCCTCGCATATGTACGCAACTTTCATTCAATTTGAGCATTTCCATTTGGCAATTCTGGTGCCATTTTAAAATTGGCCAATACGAACTGCTCTGTTTTGACACATTCTGCCTTTTATTTCGCATTACTTCTCTTTTGCTATATTGGATGAATTTCTTTGATCCACTAATGTCCAGCAGCATTATGCAATGTCCAGAAGTGTTAAGAATGACTGTGTCACCTCTGAATATGTTAATTTTTATTGTGCACAAACCCTCTAATGAGTTGTTTTGAGTTTGGTGGAGGAAGTTTTCAAGGATCAAGAGAGGAGTATGATGCAACATGATCAAGGAGAGTGAAAGCTTTGGGGATGCCACGGTGGTTCACCCCTGCATATATCAAGAAGACTCAAGCTTTTTAAGCTTGGGGATGCCCAAGGCATCCCCTTCTTCATCGACAACATTATCAAGTTCCCCCGAAACTATATTTTTATTCCATCACATCTTATGTGTTTTTCTTGGAGCGTCGTCGGCTTGTTTTTGTTTTTGTTTTGTTTGAATAAAATGGATCCTAGCATTCACTTTATGGGAGAGAGACACGCTCCGTTGTAGCATATGGACAAGTATGTCCTTAGTTTCTACTCATAGTATTCATGGCGAAGCTTCTTCTTTAATTGTTATATGGTTGGAATTGAAAATGATACATGTAGTAATTGCTATTAATGTCTTGGGTAATGTGATACTTGGCAATTGTTGTGCTCATGTTTAAGCTCTTGGATCATATGCTTTGCACCCATTAATGAAGAAATACATAGAGCATGCTAAAATTTCGTTTGCATATTTGGTTTCTCTAAGGTCTAGATAATTTCTAGTATTGAGTTTGAACAACAAGGAAGACGGTGTAGAGTCTTATAATGTTTTCAATATGTCTTTTATGTGAGTTTTGCCGCACCGGTTCATCCTTGTGTTTGTTTCAAATAACCTTGCTAGCCTAAACCTTGTATCAAGAGGGAATACTTCTCATGCATCCAAAATACTTGAGCCAACCACTATGCCATTTGTGTCCACCATACCTACCTACTACATGGTATTTTCCCGCCATTCCAAAGTAAATTGCTTGAGTGCTACCTTTAAAATTCCATCATTCACCTTTGCAATATATAGCTCATGGGACAAATAGCTTAAAACTATTGTGGTATTGAATATGTAATTATGCACTTTATCTCTTATTAAGTTGCTTGTTGTGAGATAACCATGTTCACTGGGGACGCCATCAACTATTCATTGTTGAATTTCATGTGAGTTGCTATGCATGTCCGTCTTGTCTGAAGTAAGAGAGATCTACCACCTTATGGTTAAGCATGCTATGTTAGAGAAGAACATTGGGCCGCTAACTAAAGCCATGATCCATGGTGGAAGTTTCCGGTCTTGGACATATATCCTCAATCTCAAATGAGAAAATTATTAATTGTTGTTACATGCTTATGCATAAAAGAGGAGTCCATTATCTCTTGTCCTATGTTGTCCCGGTATGGATGTCTAAGTTGAAGAATAATCACTAGCGAGAAATCCAATGCGAGCTTTCTCCTTAGACCTTTGTACAGGCGGCATTTGGTTAAAACAAAGGTATTGTGATAATCCATGGAAATCCAAGCTAATTAGGACAAGGTGCGGGCACTATTAGTACACTATGCATGAGGCTTGCAACTTATAAGATATAATTTACATGATGCATATGCTTTATTACTACCGTTGACAAAATTGTTTCATGTTTTTCAAATCAAAGCTCTAGCACAAATATAGCAATCGATGCTTTTCCTCTATGGAGGACCATTCTTTTTACTTTCAATGTTGAGTCAGTTCACCTATTTCTCTCCACCTCAAGAAGCAAACACTTGTGTGAACTGTGTATTGATTCCTACATACTTGCTTATTGCACTTATTATATTACTCTATGTTGACAATATCCATGAGATATACATGTTACAAGTTGTGCCAACCTCGAAACTTAATCTTCTTTTGGTGGTTGCTTCAATGCTTTTATTTTGAATTATCATATGAGTTAACTCTTATGCAAGACTTATTGATGCTTGTCTTGAAGTGCTATTCATGAAAAGTCTTTGCTTTATGATTCACTTGTTTACCCATGTCATATACATGTTTCGATCGCTGCATTCACTACATATGCTTTAATATAAATAGTATGATCAAGATTATGATGGCATGTCACCTGCAAATTATCTTTGTTGCTTTACCCGCTTCTACCTATAATCCAAGCTTGGGATACTGAGGCCGCCTCCGACGTATCGATAATTTCTTATGTTCCATGCCACATTATTGATGTTATCTACATGTTTTATGCACACTTTATGTCATATTCGCATTTTCGGAACTAACCTATTAACAAGATGCCTAAGTGCCAGTTCCTGTTTTCGTTTTTGGTTTCACAAATCCTAGTAAGGAAATATTTTCGAATCGGACGAAATCAACGCCGAAAGTCTTAGAAATACGCGAAGCTTCCAGAGCACCTGTGAGAAAGGTCGAGGGGTGGCTGTGGGGCCCCACACCCCAGGGCTGGCTAGCCTCAAGGGGGCGCGCTCCTATGGTTTGGGCAGCCCGTGGCCCCTCCGACTCCGATTCTTCGCCTATTTAAGCCGTCGTGACCTAAAACTTCGACACCACTTGACGAAACTCCAGAAAGACTACTGGGGCGCCGCCGCCATCGCGAAACTCCACTTCGGGGCCAGCACCCTGCCGGACGGGGAATTGCCCCCGGAGCCATCTCCACCGCCGTCTTCACCGCCATCTTCACCGCCATCGCTGCCTCCACGATGAGGAGGGAGTAATCCACCCCCGAGGCTGAGGGCTCCGCTGTAGCTATGTGGTTCATCTCTCTCCCATGTACCTCAATACAATAATCTCATGAGCTGCTTTACATGATTGAGATTCATATGAGTTTTGTATCACAATTCATCTATGTGCTACTCTAGTGATGCTATTAAAGTACTTATTCCTCCCGCATGGTGTAAAGGTGACAGTGTGTGCCCATGTGGTTCTTGTTGTAGGCTATGATCATGATCTCTTGTGGATTGTGAAGTTAACTCTATTACTATGATGGTATTGATGTGATCTATTTGGTTATGTTGATCTATCTTACACTATAAGGTTACTAAAATATGAACAAATTGTGGAGCTTGTTAACTCCGCATTGAGTTCGTGCAACCCACGTAATGCGTTCATCATCAAACAAGAGTGTAGAGTATGCATTTATTCATTCTCGTTATGTGAACAATGTTGAGAGTGTCCACTAGGAAAGTGTAATCCCTAGTCTGTTTTTAAATATCGCTTATCGCTACTTATATTTACTACTGCTGCGTTATTACCGCTTGTTTACTCGTTTTATCGTGTTACTATCGTCGCAATACTACCACATCAATCACACGTCACAGGTTATTTTCTCGGCAATCATATCAAGCCATATATATTCATACTAATCTGTATTTCACTATCTCTTCGCCGAACTAGTGCACCTATTTGGTGTTGGGGACACAAGAGACTTCTTGCTTTGTGAGCCATGTGGTTGCATGAGGGATATCTTTGACCTCTTCCTCCCCGAGTTCGATAAACCTTGGGTGATCCACTTAAGGGAAAACTTGTCACTGCTCTCACAAACCTCGCCTCGAGGCCCAACACTGCCTACTGTGAAAGGAGGGGAAGTAGACATCAATGACAAAGGAACTACCGATGATCAGATCTGCAAGTTATTCAATTGAGCCTTTTCAAAGCTTCAACGCAAAAATGTGCGCTGGTGCCTTCTGGGGACGGGTTTCACGAACAAGTCTTCTATCGGGAAAAAGCTGGCCCAAGTTTATCGACTCCCGACCCGTGCTACTTAATTTTCTTTTTGCATTTTCTCAGACTTTCACCGTTTAGTTTGAATAGTGCTTTTAAAAAGGCCCTTTGTAATGAATTTCGTATCGCGTTGCTGCCGTATCTTCTTGTTTTAATCTTAACGTTTATGGTTTTTGAATGCATGCTCCCGATGGGAGTGAGATCAATTGATATTATATATACTCCTGATCAAGTCGGGTAGTTTTACCCATGGGCACGTCCTCGCATGGGCACCACCCGAATGGGCCGGCATGGGTTGCTATATCGTATACTCTATTGCTAAATCATGGGCAGGTATGGGCACGTATTTATACCCATGGATCGCCCGAAGGTCGCCCGATTAGCCGACGTGGCCCCATATATATATACTAGAACTGAAAAAACATGGACACACAAACCCACCCAATAACCCAACCGGCCCATCGTGCCATCACTTCATATGATCTCGCCGAGGAGTGCCTGTTTCCTAACCTAGTCACTGGGGGAGAAGGGTCGAATCTCAATTCCCTGTCACCACACCTAAAAGACATGAGAGATTTTGAGAAAATGGCTAAGACTAAATATCAGACACTGTATGTTAACTGATCAAGAAAACTAGGTGGAATTCCACATATATAATGTCGACATTGCATTACAATACATCCCAATCTTTGAAAAGCTAAACAAACTAGGAAAACTGCTTGCAAAGAAAATTGTTGTCCAACCGACGAGGATCGAACTGCAAGAGAGCTTTGTGAGAGGCTGAAAGTGTTCTTGACATCACTCAGACTTTCTACCAAATATGTCACAGCCAATCTCTTCTTTCCCAAAAATATCCAAGATCTGCTTTTACCAGAATTGCGGAAATGGTCCACTAGTGATGATCCTCTTATCAAAAAGATGTCCGAGGAAATGAAAACAAAATTTGAGAAATATTGGAAAGATGTCCATGGTCTTATGGCTGTTGCAACAGTCCTTGATCCTAGATATAAGTTACATATGCTGCAGGCTCTGTTTGGCTCTCTTTATGGCTACGAATATGCAAATAGGGAAGTAGAAAGAATCAAAAATTTAATGGTTGATCTGTTGGAAGAATACCGACCTGTTGAGGATGGTGGGTGTGCATCCAATCATGGTAGCACTGCTGCTACCACTGGAACAGATGAAGCCTTGCAGATATTCAGTGCATATATGTCTTCTCAGCCGGTTGTGACTGCTTCTCGTGTGCGCACTGAATTGGATCTATACTTGGAAGAGCCCAATATCCCAATGACTACAGAGCTGGACATCATCGGCTGGTGGAAATTTGGAGGCATCAAGTATCCTACTTTGCAAAGAATGGCTCATGATATATTGCCTATACCGGTAACAACTGTTGCGTCCGAATCTGCCTTCAGCACTAGCGGTAGAGTACTTAGTGCACACCGTGGTTCGCTTGCTCCAAATATGGCTGAAGCCCTCATGTGTATGCAAGCTTGGTCTCGCGCCGACATGTTAGGTACTGATATATTGTTATATTGTATTTTGCTTTCAAGCTCAACATTTGTTTCTTACTACCGCCCTCATGTGTATCATTTTCTCAATTTCATCAGATTTGCAATTCTTTCTCTCTCGTATAACATTATTTCAACTGTTTGCCGATGAAGAAGAACCAATGGTAACAACCAATCTATTCTTGCAATTCTACTCTCTAGTCTCTATTTTCTTCTTTCCAATCAGGCATGTTTACATAATTTTGCACTCTCTTTCATACGATTATGTGCTTGTAATTGTCGTGATGAAGATGTGTCCATCTTAATCAAGGAATAAAGACAAGTGAGGCCGTGAGTCAGACTTGTGAGGGTGGTTGCTGCTTGCTTGGCATTGAAATTCTGGGCGGGAGTTCCTGGGAGATCTCATAGTTGCCGGCTTGCAGCCTATTTGTGTAATCATGTTGAATATTGTGTGAGCCTGTGAGGCCACTTTTTATTTATGTAATCTGATTTGTGTGAGCGTGCTACTTAAAATATTCTTGAGACAATATATTTCTATTTGGCATGCATTTAAACGCTGGATTATGCCACTGTTATGCTTAAAATTCTGAAAATTCTGCTACTTCATTTGTTTATTGTGCAGACCCGATGGGTGCCCGTCGGGTCGGGTGACCCGTCGGGTTCGGGCGTGGGTGAGATATTTCGCCCATGGGCAGGGTAATGGGCACAGATCCTTGCCCATTTGCTAATCGGGCATGGGTGTGGGAGAGCTCGACCCGGCCAAACCCGACCCATTGCCGGCTTGACTCCTTGACATACTTAGTGGTGTATCTTGCAGGTGGCTCCTGTACCTTTGCCGAAGGTTCTTCGGCTAATGATTCTAAAAATGATCGGCTCCAGCGTATGAAGACGCATATTCGTCAATTGGAACAAGATATGTGTGGCCTCCATGCCATGGCCGCTATAAAAAAAAGGCGAGCTGGCCATTGATGCACAACGTTATACAATGAATGAATTGCACAAGGCAACAGAAAGCTTGAACTGTAAGTGCTTGTTTCTTCTTTCATTTCCTTGATGTTGCCAAAAGAATCTTTCTAATGTTGCTTCTACCATTGCTTTCGATAGTCATAGCTCTAAATTTATCGAAAGAGAACAAACACATGCACAAACGTGTAGATGCTTTGATCAGTCTGGCACGCTTTGATGAAGTCTTCTGGAAGAACCAATCGAAGGCTTCTACAGTTGCGAAATTTCAAGATCGGGTGCAACAAGTACACCGATTCTTTGATAAATGCTATACTGGCTTGAGAATGATCTGGAAGACGATGTTTCCTTTAAATGAAGTTCCTCCAACATTGTTGACCTTGATGTCGAATTTCTAGCAACGCCAAGAAGGGCCGTATTTAATTCAGTAATAACTCTTGAGTGAGCTGAATAAAGGAGATGCTGCCTCCGACGTATCGATAATTTCTATGTTCCATGCCACATTATTGATAATGATATTTACATGTTTTATGCATACTTTATGTCGTATTTATGCATTTCTGCCACTAACCTATTAACGAGATGCCGAAGAGCCACTTGTTGTTTTCTGCTTTCAGAAGTCCTAGTAAGGAAATATTCTCGGAATTGGACTAAATCAACGCCAGGGTCCTATTTTTGCACGAAACTTCCAAGACCGAAAGGATCACGAGGGCCACGAGGCGACGACACTCGCGCGCGCGTCGGGCCCCGGTCACATGCTCGCCTTGTGCGGGTCCCTCGTGACCTCCCGACTCGCTCTTCCGCCTACCAAAGCCTCCGTCACGAAACCCCAAGACCGAGAGCCACGATACACGAAAAACCTTCCGCAGACGCCGCCAATCCCGATTCCTGGGATTCAGAGATCGCCTCCAGACTTCTGGCTGAGAGGGGAATCATTCCTGGAGGACTCTTCACCGCCATGGTCGCCTCCCGAGTGATGAGTGAGTAGTTCACCCCGGGATCAGGGGTCCACAGCGCAGCTAGATGGCTGCCTTCCTTATGTGCTTCATTGCTCCGATCTTGTGAGCTGCCCAACATGATCAAGATCATCTATCTCTGAATGCTATATGTTGTGTTTGGTGGCGAGATCCGATGGATAGAGAATATTATGTTATGTTGATTATCAATCTATTACCTATGTGTTGTTTATGATCTTGCATGCTCTCCCTTATTAGTAGAGGCTCTGGTCAAGTTTTTACTCTTAACTCCAAGAGGAGTATTTATGCTCTATAGTGGGTTCATGCCTCCATTAAATCTGGGACAGTGACAGAAAGTTCTAAGGTTGTGGATGTGCTGTTGCCACCAGGGATAAAACATTGATGCTATGTCCGAGGATGTAGTTATTGATTACATTACGCACCACACTTAATGCAATTGTCTCTGTTGTTTGCAACTTACACAGGGGTTCGGATGATAACCTGAAGGTGGACTTTTTAGGCATAGATGCATGCTGGATAGCGGTCTATGTACTTTGTCGTAATGCCCAATTAAATCTCACAATAATCATCATATCATGTATGTGCATGGTCATGCCCTCTCTATTTGTCAATTGCCCGACTGTAATTTGTTCACCCAACATGCTATTTATCTTATGGGAGAGACACCTCTAAACTGTGGACCCCGGCCCATTCTTTTTACATTGAATACACCCATCAACACTTGCTCCCATCAAGTTTCGCAAACAATCATCATCCACACTATACATCTAATCCTTTGTTACAAAGAAGTTTGGGCAGAGATTGACAACCTCATCAAGCTTTGCTTGGGGCAAAGTACTCTTTGGTTGTGTTGTGCAAGTTCCACGTTGGCGCCGGTCTGGTGTTGCGCCGCAATACATCCCGCCGCCATAAACCTTCAACGTGCTTCTTGGCTCCTCCCGGTTCGATAAACCTTGGTTTCTTCTCGCGAGGGAAAACTTGCCGCCGTGCGCATCATACCTTCCTTGGGGTTCCCAACTTGACGCAGTTAATTACGCAATCAAGCATATTTTCTCGGGCGCCGTTGTTTGGGGAGATCAAGACATGCCATATGTAGCCCCCACAATCCAATCTCTTTACTTTGTTTTTGTCTTGCTTCTTTATTTTATTTACTAATTTGTTTGCTGCATTATATCAAAACACAAAAATTAGTTGCTAGCTTTACTTTATTTACTCGTCTTGCACTCTATATCAAAAACACAAAAATTTAGTTACTTGCATTTACTATTTAGTTTGCTTTATTTACTAATGCCAAAATGGCTACCCCTGAAAATACAAAGTTGTGTGACTTCACAACCACAAACAATAATAATTTCTTATGCACACCCATTGCCCACCCGCTACCACAGCAGTAATTTTGAAATTAAAACCTCGCTTTATCAATCTTGTTATGAGAGAGCAATTTTCTGGTGTTAGTTCTGATGATGCTGCTGCCCATCTCAATAATTTTGTTGAATTGTGTGAAATGCAAAAGTATAAAGATGTAGATGGTGACATTATAAAATTAAAATTGTTTCCTTTCTCTTTAAGAGCAAGAGCTAAAGATTGGTTGCTATCTCTACCTAGAAATAGTATTGATTCATGGACTAAATGCAAGGATGCTTTTATTGGTAAATATTATTCCCCCGCTAAAATTATATCTTTGAGGAGTAGCATAATGAATTTTAAACAATTAGATAATGGCATGTTGCACAAGCTTGGGAAAGAATGAAATCTTTGGTTAAAAATTGCCCAACCCATGGACCGACTACTTGGATGATCATCCAAACCTTTTATGCAGGACTGAATTTTTCTTCACTTACTGGATTCATCTGCTGGAGGTACCTTTATGTCCATCACTCTTGGTGAAGCAACAAAGCTTCTTGATAATATGATGATTAATTACTCTGAATGGCACACGGGAAGAGCTCCACAAGGTAAGAAGGTAAATTCTGTCGAAGAAACCTCTTCTTGAGTGATAAGATCGATGCTATTATGTCTATGCTTGTGAATGATAGGACTAATGTTGATCCTAATAATGTTCCGTTAGTCATTGGTTGCCCAAGAAAAACATGTTGATGTGAACTTCATTAAAAATAATAATTTCAACAACAATGCTTATCGGAACAATTCTAGTAATAACTATAGGCCATACCCTTATAATGGTTATGATAATTCTTATGGGAATTCTTACAACAATAGTGAATACACCCCCTAGACTTGAAGCTATGCTTAGAATTTATTAGTACACAAACCGCTTTTAACAAATCTGTTGAGGAAAAGCTCAATAAAATTGATATTCTTGCTTCTAAGGTTGATAGACTTGCCTCTGATGTTGATCTTTTAAAATTCAAAGTTATGCCTAATAAGGATATTGAAAATAAAATTGTTACTACAGCAAATGCCATCCAAGTTAGAATTAATGAGAATATAAGATCAATGGCTGAACTGCATGCTAGGTGGGAAAGAGAAGAAAATGAAAAACTAGCAAAGAGAATATTGTAGCTAAAGTTTGGACTATTACCACCACTAGTAATGTTAATGATTCACATGTTGCTACACCTCCTACTATTAATGGTAAAATAATTGGTGTTGGCAATGTTACTACTCCTAGTGCAAAGCGTGCAAAATTGCCTGAAACTGCTAAAACTGCTGAAATTGATAAAACTGCTGAAATTTTTCAAAATATTGGGGACGATGATCCCATTCCTGTAGAACATAATGGTTTAGACTTTGATGATTGCCACATCTCTGAAGTCATAAAATTCTTACAAAAGCTTGCTAAAAGTCCCAATGCTAGTGCTATAAATTTAGCCTTTACAAAACATATTACAAATGCTCTCATAAAAGCCAGAGAAGAGAAACTAAAACGTGAAACTTCTATTCCTAGGAAGCTAGAGGATGGCTGGGAGCCCATCATTAAGATGAAGGTCAATGACTTTGATTGTAATGCTTTATGTGATCTTGGTGCAAGAATTTCTGTTATAAGAAAATATATGATATGCTTGACTTGCCACCATTGAAGAATTGTTATTTGGATGTTAATCTTGTTGATAATGCTATGAAGAAACCTTTGGGGAGGTTGATAATGTTCGCATTACCGTTAACAATAACCTTGTCCCCGTTGATTTTGTTGTTTTGGATATTGAATGCAATGCATCTGGTCCTATTGTTTTGGGAAGACCATTTCTTCGAACTGTTGGTGCTACTATTGATATGAAGGAAGGTAATATTAAATATCAATTTCCTTTCAAGAAAGGTATGGAACACTTCACTAGAAAGAGAATGAAGTTACCTTTTGATTCTATTATTAGAACGAGTTATGATGTTGATGCTTCCCTCTTGATAATACTTGATATACACTTTCTGCGTCTAGCTGAAAGGTTAAAGAAAAGCGCTTATGGGAGACAACCCATGCTTTTACTACAGGTACCTTTATTTTATATTTGAGTCTCTAGTTGTTTACTACTGTAGCAACCTCTCCTTATCTTAGTTTTGTGCATTGTTGTGCCAAGTAAAAGTCTTTGATAGTAAGGTTCATACTAGATTTGAATTACTGCGCAGAAACAGATTTCTTTGCTGTCACGAATTTCGACCTGCCTCTCTGTAGGTAGCTCAGAAAATATGCCAATTTACGTGCGTGATCCTCAGATATGTACGCAACTTTCATCAATTTGGGCATTTTCATCTGAGCAAGTCTGGTGCCTCTAAAAAATTCGTCTTTACGGACTGTTCTGTTTTGACAGATTTTGCCTTTTATTTCGCATTGCCTCTTTTGCTATGATGGATGAATTTCTTTGTTTCATTAATGTCCAGTAGCTTTGTGCAATGTCCAGAAGTGTTAAGAATGATTATGTCACCTCTGAACATGTAAATTTTTATTATGCACTAATCCTCTAATGAGTTATTTTGAGTTTGGTGTGGAGGAAGTTTTCAAGGATCAAGAGAGGGAGATGATACAATATGATCAAGGAGAGTGAAAGTTCTAAGCTTGGGGAGCCCCCGTGGTTCCTCCCTGCATATTTTAAGAAGACTAAGCGTTTAAGCTTGGGGATGCCCAAGGCATCCCCTTCTTTATCGACAACATATCAGGTTCCTCCCCCGAAACTATATTTTTATTCCATCACACTTTATGTGCTTTGCTTGGAGCGCTGCTTGTTTTTGTTTTTGTTTTGTTTGAATAAAATGGATCCTAGCATTCATTGTGGAGAGAGACACGCCTCCGCTGTCGCATATGGACAAATATGTCCTTAGGCTTTACTCATAGTATTTATGGCGATGGTTGAATCTTCTTCGTTAAATTGTTATATGGTTGGAATCGGAAATGCTACATGTAGTAATTCTAAAATGTCTTGAATAATTTGATACTTGGCAATTGTTGTGCTCATGTTTAAGCTCTTGCATCATACTTTGCACCTATTAATGAAGAAATACATAGAGCTTGCTAAAATTTGGCTTGCATAATGGTCTTTCTAAAGTCTAGATAATTTCTAGTATTGAGTTTTGAACAACAAGGAAGACGGTAGAGTCTTATAATGTTTACAATATGTCTTTTATGTGAGTTTTGCTGCACCGCTTCATCCCTGTGTTTGTTTCAAATAGCCTTGCTAGCCTAAACCGTATCGAGAGGAAATACTCTTCATGCATCCAAAATCCTTGAGCCAACCACTATGCCATTTGTGTCCACCATACCTACCTACTACATGTATTTCTCCGCCATTCCAAAGTAAATTGCTAGAGTGCTACCTTTAAAATTTCCATTCTTTACCTTTGCAATATATAGCTCATGGGACAAATAGCTTAAAAACTATCGTAGTATTGAATATGTACTTATGCACTTTATCTCTTATTAAGTTGCTTGTTGTGCGTTAACCATGTTCTGGGGACGCCATCAACTCTCTTTGTTGAATATCATGTGAGTTGCTATGCATGTCCATCTTGTCTGAAGTAAGGGAGATTTATCACTCATTTAATGGTTGTGAGCATTACATTGCTAGAGAAGAACATTGGGCCGCTAACTAAAGCCATGAATCATTGTGGAAGTTTCAGTTTTGGACATATATCCTCAATCTCATATGAGAACATTAATTGTTGCTACATGCTTATGCATTAAAGAGGAGTCCATTATCTGTTGTCTATGTTGTCCCGGTAGGGATGTCTAAGTTGAGAATAATCAAAAGCGAGAAATCCAATGCGAACTTTCTCCTTAGACTCTTGGCTGCATAGAGGTACCCCTTTGTACACTTGGTTAAAAACATGTGTATTGCGATGATAATCCCGGTAATCCGAGCTAATTAGGACACAGCAAGTAATTATTGGGTGATAATTATGCATGAGGCTTGCAACTTGTATATATAATTTACATGATACATATGCTTTATTACTACCGTTGACAAAATTGTTTCTTGTTTTCAAAACCAAAGCTCTAGCACAAATATATCAATCAATGCTTTCCTCTTTGAAGGACCTTTCTTTTACTTTTATGTTGAGTCAGTTCATCTATTTCTCTTCCACCTCAAGAAGCAAACACTTGTGTGAACTGTGCATTGATTCCTGCATACTTGCATATTGCACTTGTTATATTACTTTACATTGACAATATCCATGAGATATACATGTTATGAGTTGAAAGCAACCGCTGAAACTTAATCTTCCTTTGTGTTGCTTCAATACCTTTACTTTGATTTATTGCTTATGAGTTAAATCCTTATGCAAGACTTATCGATGCTTGTCTTGAAAGTACTATTCATGAAAAGTCTTTTGCTTTATGATTCATTTGTTTACTCATGTCATTACCATTGTTTTGATCGTCGCATTCATTACATATGCTTACAATAGTACGATCAAGGTTATGGCATGTCACTCCACAAATTATCTTTGTTATCGTTTACCCACTCGAGGACGAGTAGGAGCTTGGGGATGCTGATTCGTCTCCGACGTATCGATAATTTCTTATGTTCCATGCCACATTATCGATGATATCTGCATGTTTTATGCATACTTTATGTCGTATTTATGCATTTCCCAAGATCAACCTATTAACGAGATGCCGAAGAGCCGCTTGTTGTTTTCTCTGCTGTTTTTGTTTCGTAAAATCTAGTAAGGAAATATTCTTAATTGACCTAAATCAACGCCCAGGGTCCTATTTTTGCACGAAGCTTCCAAAAGACCGAAGGATCACGAAGTGGGGCCACGAGGCGACGACACGCCTTGCGCGCGCGCTACTGCCCCGGCGGCGCACCGCTGTAGGGTCCCTTCGTGACCTTCCCGACTCGCCCTTCCGCCACTTAAAGCCTCCGTCGCGAAACCCCGCAAGACCGAGAGCCACGATAATTTTAAAACCTTCCGCAGACGCCGCGCCGCTAATCCCATCTCTGGGATTCAGAGATCAGCCGCACCCGGCCGGGAGAGGGGAATCATCTCCGAGGACTCTTCACCGCCATTGTCGCTCCGGAGTGATGAGTGAGAAGTTCACCCCTGGACTGGGTCCATAGCAGGAGCTAGATGGTCGTCTTCTCCTTATGTGCTTCATTGTCTGATCTTGTGAGCTGCCTAACATGATCAAGATCATCTATCTGTAATGCTATATGTTGTGTTTGTCGGGATCCGATGGATAGAGAATACTATGTTATGTTGATTATCAATCTATTACCTATGTGTTGTTTATGATCTTGCATGCTCGCCGTTATTAGTAGAGGCTCTGGCCAAGTTTTTACTCTTAACTCCAAGAGGGAGTATTTATGCTCGATCGGGTTCATGCCTCCATTAAATCTGGGACAGTGACAGAAAGTTCTAAGGTTGTGGATGTGTTGTTGCCATTAGGGATAAAACATTGATGCTATGTCCGAGGATGTAGTTATTGATTACATTACGCACCATACTTAATGCAATTGTCTGTTGTTTGCAACTTAATACTGGAAGGGGTTCGGATGATAACCCGAAGGTGGACTTTTTAGGCATAGATGCATGCTGGATAGCGGTCTATGTACTTTGCCGTAATGCCCAATTAAATCTCACAATACTCATCATATCATGTATGTGCATGGTCATGCCCTCTCTATTTGTCAATTGCCCGACCGTAATTTGTTCACCCAACATGCTATTTATCTTATGGGAGACACCTCTAGTGAACTGTGGACCCCCAGTCCATTCTTTTACATTGAATACAATCTACTGCAATACTTTTCTACTGTTTTCTGAAAACAATCATCATCCACACTATACATCTAATCCTCTGTTACATAAGCCTAAGTGAGATTGACAACCTCACCGTTTCGTTGGGCAAAGTACTCTGTTGTGTTGTGCGTGTTCCACGTTACGAATCCCGGTGTTGCGCTCGCACTACATCCCGCTCGCCATCAACCTTCAACGTGCTTCTGGGCTCTCCTCGTTCGATAAACCTTGGTTTCTTTCTCAGGGAAAACTTGCCGCCGTGCGCATCATACCTTCCTCTTGGGGTCCCAACTGACGTGTTAATTACGCGTAATCAAACAAACTCTTTTGCCTCTTTGTGCTATCAAACACCCTACATCGAATTTAATGGCAATTGCAAATGCCGATCGTGATGGGTTACCCTATCCCAGTAAATGTTCCTGCCCATTGTAATTCCTAGGGAGGCTAGAAGACAGCTCAAAAGTAGATGCCCGCTGCATTAAGAACATATTTGAATTCCTATTGTGGTGATATCATTCTCAGACTCAATATTTTTATTATAAAATCGAATATCTGTACAATAAAGGCCAATTCCATTCATGTGTATGATGAAATTTTATCAAAACGGCCGGAGGTGTCATGTTTGCCACTTTTTTCGCTAACCACGACTTCCTCCCTAATATTTTCTTCAAGTGTCGTTGGCATATTTTTGTTGTCCAAGGAGCAATTTCTGATGCTTCTTAGTAATTTTGTAGCATCTAGACAGGATGTTATTGTACGAAAGGTATCTGGAGCAAATTTTGAGTGATCAGCTTCATGTTGTAGGTTCGATGAACCGGTAGTAATTGCAACTTTACTTCAACCGGTGATGATGCATTTTTTGGCGACAGCCCCCGATCGAATCGAGGGAACTTGTTACACAAAACCCACCCTGCTGGTAACACGGGCAACACAAGAGAGCCGAACAACCTAGGGTCACGCCGGCCCCGGTCCCCTCCGAGCCGAGCCCCGCAAAGCCTCTCTCGGGTCACACGTCCGATGTTGGCAAGGATGGGTGCTGGGCCCGACCTATACCCGGTCGTAGCGATGGAGATGCCTCGCTTAGTTTCCTCGCATGGCATACACGTAAACATTAAATACGAGCCCTGTCGGCTCTCAGGTTTTCTGTGAATCGGCTCAAGGAGCCGATCCACCCATGATTCGTACGAGGTGCACGAATATATGGGGGTCCTGCTTGATCAAGATAAAGCTAATTCAATCTACGACGATTTAGGGTTTTCACCGCATAATCTGATCATCCTACTCACGATCGGGCCTCGCGCTCACGAGTGATCGTAAGCCGATCCTAGATAAGGCCTAAACCAACACGAGGTTGATCCTGAACATCCTCTCGCTTCTGTGATTAGCAAACGACACTTACGGCCGGGCAGATCCTCCAACCTCAGAAGGCCTAACTACAGATATTAAACTAATCCTTGATGAACAAGGAGCAAACTGCACCTGACGGACCTAATGAATAAGCAGGGTGCCGCCCCCACACCTAAGATAGGTGTGAGGGCGGCCAGATATGCAAGGGTTGCACTACGATAGCATGTTATACGAAGAACAATGCTAACCCCAACATATCTAAGATAACTACGTTGCTCGCCATCAAAATGGCTTCAGGACGAGCAACGCATGAACAACATGAAGCTTATGCTGGCTAGATCGCAAGATGCGATCTAGGCATCATGATGACCGGAAGAACCCTCGAGACGAAGGAGTTACGATGCGCCGAGATTGATTTGTTGGTTGAACGTTAGTTGTTGTTTATTTCATAAACCCTAGATACATATTTATAGTCCAGGTGGGACTTTCTAATTTAGGCGTGCACCTAACCGCACGGTCAAACTCTATCTAAGATGCGATCTACTATATTACAGATATATGGGCAATCTAGCCTAATCCTTGCATATAAGGCCGATTCACGTATTTCTCTACCATGTATAATCTTTAAGCCCATCTTGATCGCGGCCACCTCTAACTTGGTCAAATTCTGTGATAACACATGCCCCCTGGTTTTGGAATTTCACTGCTCTTTTCTTCGTCGTCATGTCATGGCAGAAAGGTAACCTATTTGTAAACTCTTCATCGTATCGTTCCGGCCAACTATTCGATTGACTGTCTTTGGCACCACGCCCTTCTAAAACCGTTGTGGCATTGAATTTCTACTATAGCCCCTTTATTTAACCGCTCTGAGCAGTTTGCCACTTCATCCCTTTGCTCTGTTCTGGCCATCGGCACCCAAAAAACCCCCAATCTCCCTCTTCTTCCTCTTCCACCTCGTCGATCTTCTCTGACTCCTCCTCATCCCGCGAGCCGACACCGGAGTGGGGCTCGTTGGCGGCGCACGACATTCTCGCCCCAACGACGTGGGACAAGGAGGAACATGATTCCTCCATCCGGTCTCACAGGATGACAAATCCGACCGACCCGAGAGGGCGACCCTTCGCCTCGTCGAAGGGGAAGAGGCGAGACGAGGACGACCGCTCCCGGGATGATTTCACCTCCTCCGAAGGAAGAGGCGAGAGACCGACGATGACTCGAAGGTTACCCACCAGCGAAGCGCCTCCGCACCTGGTGGGACGACGACAGCGATGACGACGATGAGGAAGATGAGGCTCCCGTAGAAGGCTACGGAAGCTCTGACGAAGAGCCTCTCAGCAGCTGCGCCGGAGGCAGCGACGACGAGGGTAGCAACGGCCCCTAGATTAGGGATCAGTAGTAGTAGTTGGCTTTTGCCCTCTTCTTCCCTGAGCAATCGACTCTTTCTTTGTAAGAAATCCCTCTATTAATGAAGAAAATATTCCTCAATTAATTTCGCTTTCTTGTCAATTTTGCCGATCGTCGAATGGAGTTACCGTACAGAGAGCCGATAGCAGAAAATCGGCTCGTACTGTGATCTGAGGGCTTTGTTATTCTGAAGTCGATGCCCGTGCATCGGCTGTATTTGCATACTGTTATCTCCATACGTTTTCTCAAGTCGATGCCTGCGCATCGGCTGTGATTGATTTTTTTTTACTGGCCGATTTTGAACGTTCCCTCACTGTTCGTCATCCCACATGCTTGGGAAATACTTCTTGAGGTGTTGACCATTGACAGCCACTGGGAACTTCCCCGTCCAATTCTTCCAACATGTATGCATTGCCCTTCAAAACTTTGTACGGACCGTGCCAATTAGGAGACCATTTGCCATATGCCTTGTCCCTGGTTCTTACTGCCCGTCATCCCACATGCTTGGGAAATACTTCTTGAGGTGTTGACCATTGACAGCTACTGGGAACTTCTCGCCGTCCAACTCTTCCAACATGTATGCATTACCCTTCAAGGCCTGGACAACTTTGTACGGACCGTGCCAATTAGGAGACCATTTGCCATATGCCTTGTCCCTGGTTCCTAATGGCAACACAGCTTCCCATACTAGATCACCAACTTGAAACTCCTTTGGTCTAACCTTTTTATTGTAGGCCCGAGCCACCCTGGCTTTGTTCTCCTTAATCTTCTCCAACGACCAAAGCCTAAGCTCTGTTGCGTCCTCAATAGTGTCACTCATCAAGGCTGCATATTCTTCAGCTGTCAGATCATTCTGAAACGTGACACGTCTTGATCCAGCCGTAATTTCCCAAGGCAATACAGCCTCCTGTCCATAGACAAGCTGGTACGGCGAAGTCTTTATAGCTCCATGGCACGACATGCGGTAGGCCCACAACGCTTCTGATAACTTCTCATGCCAATCCCTAGGGTTCTCGTCAATCTTTCTCTTGATCAGCTTGATTAAACTCTGATTGGACGCTTCAGCTTGCCCATTAGCTTGAGCATAGTACGGAGATGATCGGATCAGTTTAATCCCCATGTCATCGCAGAACTTCCTGAATTCTTTAGAGACAAAGACCGAACCTCCATCGGTCGTGATAGTTTGGGGAATCCCAAACCTATGAATGACGTGTTCTTTCACGAACTTGATCACATCTTCTGATTTCACCTTTTTCATAGGGACGGCTTCCACCCACTTGGTGAAGTAATCCGTGATAACCAAAATCCATTCATGTTTTTTACTCGACGCCGGATGGATTTTACCGATCATATCCATGCCCCACCCTCGAAACGGCCAAGGCTTGATGATAGGTTCATCGTCATGGGCCGGTAAATATCCGAATCTTCCCGAACATCTGGCATGCCTGGCATCCTTTGTAGTAATTGAAGCAATCTTCAAGCATGGTGGGCCAATAAAACCCTGATGCCTGATTAGCCACTTCATCTTGTGAGCCGATTGATGAGTTCCACAGCGCCCTCATGCACCTCATGTAAGAGTCGATTAGACTCAGTTGGTCCTAGGCACTTGAGTAGTAACCTCTTCCAACGTCCCGTAGAACATGTCGCTTCCTATGAGGACATACTTCATGGCTTTGTATCTACTCGCTTAGGCGCCCCGAGCCGAATCTTTTAAGTACTGAAAATTTCTAGCTTCCCTCAATCATCCCTTGCCTGTGAATCAGACTTGGAACTTCCTACTTCCATCGATATATCGATATAGCTCTGATGCCATTTGCGCAAGATTGTCAGTCTCTTTGCTCGGGATCTTTGGGACCCAAGCAAGTTGATGTACCGAAACCGTGTCATCAACTCACGGCATTCCATCCAATATGGGAAAAGTGATTCACTTTCGCACTTATACTCGTCCGTGAGCTGGTTAATCACCAACTTGGAGTCTCCAAAAAGCTCTACTGCTTCCGCTCCAGCTTCTAGTAGTAACTCCTCCCCTTACGTACCGCCTCATACTCCGCCACGTTGTTGGTGCAAGGGGTAGATAATCTGATGGAGAAGGAGTATGTTGCCCCCGAGGCGAACGAGTGTAATGCCGATGCCACAACCGCTGCCGCAAGCCGATCCATCGAAGAACATAGCCCATGCACGTATAGATAGTGTCGCTATATCACCGATTCGCCAACATAAGATCTGGCCAACGCTGTCTCTTGATCGCTGGGCAGCGATAATGAGATCGAATCCCATAACGCAAACATCCACTTACCGAGTCGGCCTTTCAACACAGGAGCCGACACATCTGACTTGCATATGACGATGATTTCTGCCATCAAAAGGATGTGATGAAGCTTGGTGTGGTGTAAAGGCATGCAGATACGTCTAATTCTAAATACCTTGCTTCCGCGTCCAACATCCTTCGCGAGGTAGAAAACGACCTTTCAACGCCTTTCGTAGAGTTGCACCACTACCGAAGCGATGGATGTCCGCATCGACAAGTAGATGTAGAACGGCCCTGTCTTATCGCGAATCTACATGCGCGTCGATACCGCTATCTCTTATCAAACGCTCGTCGCCGTTTCCGCTCTGAAACTCGTCGTCGATGAGCCACCAACGCCATGAACGCGCTTCGACATTCGTCCCGACAAATTAGAGATGAATCTCACGACAAAATCGATCTTGCCGATGAGACGCGGAGTTCTTCAGGGCGGGCCGTATGGTGCGTACCGCTTCTTACCTTTTCGTGCCGATCTCACTCGTTTCATGAACCAGAACCTAGGAACCGACCTCAACCTCACACCAGCGCACACTTCTTCTGGGATTCATTCTTAGTCCGAACTTCCTAGTTCTTCGGTCTAGGACGCGCCGTAAATCATCCAAGTGTCCCTCCATGGAGACAGATTTGACTACCACGTCGTCGATATAGATTTCCACCAACTTACCGATCAGATCATGAAATATATAATTCATGGCTCGTTGGTACGTTGCACCAGCATTCTTCAACCCAAAGGTCATGACTACATATTCAAACAAGCCTACCGCCCCTGGTACTCTGAATGCGGTCTTGTGTATATCTTCCGGAGCCATGAAGATTTGGTTATAGCCGGCGTTGCCATCCATGAAGCTCAACACCTTGTGGCCGGCAGCTGCATTGATCAATGTTTCTGCCACAGGCATTCATCCTTTGGAGTGGCTCTATTGAGATCTCGGAAATCGATGGCCACACGCCATCTACTGCCCTTCTTTCTACAGAACGATGTCGAGATCCACTCGCCGTACTCCGCATGGCCCGATAAACCCGCGCTCAACATCTTTTCAATCTCTTTCTTGATTCTTCCGCACTTCGCCTCATCCGACGTGTCTGTCGAAACTACCGAAATCCTTTCTTCAAATGGGAGCCGATGTTCAATGATGCTCCTGTCTAACCAGGCATCTCCGTGTAGTCCCATGCAAAGCACCGGTACTCTTTCACCGTAGCCATCATCCGTCCCCCGAGCTGTGATCTAACTTCTGCCGATAAAAGCCTGGCCGTGGCTTATCCCCAGGACCAATGTCGACTTCCTCTAGCTCATCAACCGATGTAAACCCATACCCTAGCTTTCCGTCACCCGTGAGGTCGACGCCACATACCGGGAGAGCATGTGATACGGATACTACGGGCCGATCGCTAGCATCGGCTTCTACCTTGATCATCACCAAGATGTTTTGGCGGTGTCGGGGCCGATCGCATGGAGCAGCCTTTTCCTTATCTTCGCTATGAGAGCAGTTGCCCTCGCCTCTATCTTCATTATGCCCCAGTTCTACCATGTTGATGTTGAACGAGTATCTTGGCTGGCACCTCCTGGGGTAAGTGTCTTCAACCGTGTCAGCGGCGCATGACGGTGGATTAGGCACTTCTGGTGCCGCCAATGCGAATGACGACGGTGGACGGGGCTGAAGTGGCACTTCTCCTTGGTAGGTCCCGAGAGCTGGCCCTGACAGTGCTGATGCTTCATGACCTCCTGGATCATCCGAAAAGCAACATGCTCCAAAGTATTCACCAGGCTCTCAGAATGGCGATGCAGCGAGTGAGTCACCATGCAGCGAATCTCCTGGCGCAGGGACTTGGTACGTTCTTCTGATGGGACGGATAGGTCCACCCATCGAGCGCACCATCCGGCGAGAACCCCTTCCACCTGATGCCATGTGAACGGGTTCTGTGAAAAGAGCCGATGAGGTCGGCTTCGAGGATCGCTTTGACCTCATCATACTTCTTCTTGAGCTCCTCGGTCAAATCCTCGTACGTGACTGGCGTGCCGTCCGCCATCTCATGTAGATGGCGATGTGGTTGATGTAGACGATTGTCCACCCGGCGTGCTGTAATGTGTTGCGTCAAAACCCACCATGGGTGCTGACGGGCAACACAAGAGAGAGCCGGAACAACCTAGGGCCGCGCCGGCCCCCGTCCTCCGAGCGACGCCCGCAGCCTTCCTCTCCGGGGTCACACGTCCGATGCCGATGCAGGATACACCCGACCTATACCCGGTCGTAGCGATGGAGATGCCTCGCTTAGTTTCGCATGGCATACACGTAAACATTAAATACGAGCCTCGACCGGCTCTCAGGTTCCTGTGAATCGGCCCAAGGAGCCGATCCACCCATGATTCGCACGAGGTGCACGAATATATGGTGGTCCTGTTGATCAAGATAAAGCTAATGCGATCTACGACGATTTAGGGTTTTCACGCATAATCGATCATCCTACCACGATTAGCCTCGCGCCACGCACGGTGATCGTAGTTTCATCCTAGATAGGGCCTAAACCAACACGAGGTTGATCCTGAATACCTGCCTAGGACTAGCAACGACACCATACGTGCTAGCGCTGGATCCTCCAACCCTTTGTAAGGCCTACCTATGCATATATTAAACTAATCCTTGATGAACAAGGAGCAACTATAACAGATCGGATCTACTAAATAATGATCAAACGGGGTGCCACCCCCACACCTAAGATAGGTGTGAGGGCGGCTAGATATGAAGGGTTGCACTACGATAGCATGTTATACGAAGAACAATGCTAACCCTAACATATCTAAGATAACTACGTTGCTCGCCATCAAAAAGGCTTCAACACGAGCAACGCATGAAATAAACTGATACTGCCCAGATCGCAAGATGCGATCTAGGCAACATGACGCCGGAGAAACCCTCGAGACGAAGGAGTTGGCGAGGCACCGAGATTGATTTGTTGGTTGAACGTTGTGTTGTTGTTTATTTCATAAACCCTAGATACATATTTATAGTCCAGGGGACTTTCTATTCTTTGCACCTAACCGTGCACGGGTCAAACTCTATCTAAGATGCGATCTACTATATTACAGATATATGGGCAATCTAGCCCAACTTTGCATATAAGGCCGATTCACGTATTTCTTCAATGTATAATCTTTAAGCCCATCTTGATCGCGGCCCACCTCTAACTTGGTCAAATTCTGGTGATAACAGAACTATGCCTGCCGTCGACTCCGTCGCTCTCTAGTACTTCCCTTGTTTGAAGTACCGGCATGAGTCTTTTTGTAGGTAGTTTTTATCCGTGTCATACGCAACACTTACTTATTCTTGAGTCTTCAGCAGAGGATAATTGTGTATTGTTATAAGTCCCGTTTGTTTTACCTTCTATTGCAGCGCTCGTATTTTTTCGAGGCTTTAGATGGTAATTTCTGCAGAATCATCAAAAATGACCCTCGATCTTTTGTATCCAGTTTGTTTGTCGAAGTCAATATTCGCGTATTATGCGAAAAATCTTGAAGAACTTGTTCTAGTGTCCCGAATCAATTTATTACTCGAATAAACAAAATCGAGTCTTTATTAATAAGCTGATGACGATAATATAAGATAATGTCGTTATGGCTAGAAAAATCCTTAGTTAAAGTAAATTTCTAAGAAAAATAAAGATGCAAAGGCCACTGCCTTCTTTTTTTTATGCAAGAGGAGTGGTCCTTCTTGTCGTGATCCGCACCTGAGGAGCCGGTGGCTCTAGAGATGCCGATGGTTTCTGAAGCGGCATTGATGTTTTCCTTGGAAGTACTTGTGACGACCGCTACAGTGCTAGTTCCTTCGGCTGAGGTCTTATCATCAACCATCGAAGGTGCAATAGCTGGAACTGCCACTACAGAATCATCTGGTTTCTTCTTCAATTTTTTATGCTGTCATCCTCCTTGAGTTTGAAATCTTTATCTCGAGGAGCTAGCTGTTTGGAGGGGAAGTCGATAACTTCTTGCTTCACTCCAAATTTAGCAGCAATCTTCTGAAACTCTCGATCGCAACTATCCGAACGAGAGAAACTTCCATGGGCCGTGATATTAGTCCCATCATTGCCTGACATTTTTAGCTTTAGATATGCATAATGTGGCACAGTCATGAACTTAGCATAAGCTGGTCTCCCAAGTATAGCGTGGTACTGTGATTCCCAATTCACTACCTCAAATTCGATCCTTTCTTTCCTGAAATTGTCGGGTTTCCTGAAGACGACATTCAAGAAAATCTTGCAGAAAGAATATGTTGGCAAAGTAGGGACGATGCCATGGAAAAATGTATCTGATTCCTCTAACATGTTGGTTGTTGATACTTCTCAAACGTATCTATAATTTATTATGTTCCATGCTACTTTTATGACATACTCACATGTTTTATACACATTATATGTCATATTTATGCATTTTCCCGGGACTAACCTATTGACGAGATGTCGAAGAGCCAGTTGCTGTGTTTTTGGTTTCATAAATCCTACAAAGGAAATATTCTAATTGCACGAAATCAACGCCATGGGTCTTATTTTCCACGAGTTCGCGGTAAGACCTAGAACGAGTGGGGCTGGACGAGGCGCCATGTGGCAACACATGGCTGGAAGAAGGGCCAGCCAGCCATGTGTGGTCCTCGTGGCCAAATGGCACCTGCCTACTTTAGCCTTCTTTTCTTTTCTGTCAGGTGATCTCAGTAACAGAGCCACGACACGGAAAATCTTCTGCAGAGACTACCACATAAATCCCATCTCAGATTCAGAGATGGCCTCTGGCACTCACGAGAGGGAACATCTCTGAGGGCTCTTTATCGCCATGATCGCTCTCCGTGACGATGTGTGAGTAGTTCACTCGGGTCCATGCTAGTAGCTAGATGGTTGTCTTCTCATTGTGCTATCATGTTAGATCTTGTGAGCTGCCTATCATGATCAAGATCATCTATTTGTAATGCTACATGTTGTGTTTGTTGGGATCCGATTAATATTGAATACTATGTCAAGTTGATTATCAATCTATCATATATGTTGTTTATGTTCTTGCATGCTCTCCGTTGCTAGTAGAGGCTCTAGCCAAGTTGATACTTGTAACCCCAAGAGGGAGTATTTATGCTCGATAGTGGGTTCATGCCTCCATTGAATCCGGGACAGACAGAAAGTTCTAAGGTTGTGGATGTGTTGTTGCCACTGGGGATAAAACATCAATGCTTTGTCTAAGGATATTTGTGTTGATTACATTACGCACCATACTTAATGCAATTGTATGTTGTTTGCAACTTAATACCGGAAGGGGTTCGGATGATAACCTGAAGGTGGACTTTTTAGGCATAGATGCATGCTGGATAGCGGTCTATGTACTTTGTCGTAATGCCCCGATTAAATCTCATAGTACTCGTCATGATATATGTATGTGCATTGTTATGCCTTCTTTATTTGTCAATTGCCCAAATGTAATTTGTTCACCCAATATGTTATTTATCTTATGGAGACACTACTAGTGAACTGTGGACCCCGGTTCATTCTTTACATCTGAAATACAATCTACCGCAATACTTGTTCTTTACTGCTCTTCGTAAACAAACATCATCTTCCACACTACATCTAATCCTTTGTTTACAGTTAGCCGGTGAGATTGACAACCCCACCACAGTTACGTTGGGGCAAAGTACTTGGAGTGTTGTGCAAGTTCCACGTTGGTGCCGAAATCCCCCGGTGTTGCGCCGCACTACCTTCCTGAAATTATCAGTTTTCCCGAAGACAACATTCAGATAAACTTTGCCAAGAGAATACGCTGGTAAGGTGGGGAGGATTCCATGGAAACATGTATCCGTTTCTTCCAACATCCTCATTGTAATTCCCATATTTTTGACTGTGTTCAGGAATATCAGATTTAGTCCACTTCCGCCATCCATGAAGACTTTGCTCATATTGTATCCTCCTATTTGCGCCTCGACTACCAAAGTAGCATGACCTGGTTTTGGGATTGTCATCGGGTGACCCGTTCTACTGAACAGGATACTCTAAGACGACCAATCGATGTATTCTAGAATATTCACCATAATACTTATGCGAGGTTGATTTCTTGCGTGAGCTTCTTCATCTCTCTTCTAGAAACACCAGTTTTTGTGGAATCATGCTCATTTGTCCCCGTGGTGGACGGAAGTTTGATAGAGTTGCAAGTTTGAACTTGTCGAACTTGGTGTTGGAGGCGGAGGTGGTGGCGATTCTACGTTGTGGCTGTCTTGTCGTAGAATTTATGCATTTCAATGAACTCGTCGATAATCTCTCGAGCAGATGACTTGACTTCTTAACGTCATCCTTAGGATCGATGTACGCATGCGTAACAAGGAGCATTTAACTACCAGCTAGTGCTGCACTGGGACCCTTGGAGGTCACTCCTTGTAGTTGCCGCGATTTCTCCTGAACCATCGCGGCTGTTATCCCGACGATCATCGTGCATGTCATCGTCGATCGTCTGCTTTATTGAATATCCAGTGCAAGCAATAATGTTAGTATCATCGTATCCATCATTTTTCATCTTCTTGGCGATGTCTCGTTGATGACCCGAATCATGTCTCGCCGATCATCATCTTCATCATTGCCGGGGCAAGTGGACGCGGTTTTCTAACGTGATCTTGTCCATCAAATTCAGCCTATTGGCAATCTCCATTAATTTCCAGTGATAGCTTTTGGCTTCTTCCCACTGCCTCTGATATATGACTTCGCCAAATACCGTCATCGAAGGTATCGATTGCTCTATCAATCGAAATATATTCCTCGCATCATTTAAAAAGTTTGGTAAAGCGCCCGATGTATGTGCGTACTGATTCCTTCGCTCGTTGACAATGACACAATTCTTCGATTCCGAATCGGCCTTTGTATGTTGCTTGAGTTTTTAACGAAAGCATCAACCAAATCGTCCTGCATCTAATATCCTTTCTGTGCCCTCAACCATGCCCGTGCCAATTCTTTCAAGTAAAGTCATAAAGCACCGTATCGTTCTATTTGATTTCCTTTGTGGCAGATCACCATTTGCAACTAATCATCTATCCAAGACCTCGGCTCCGTTGACCATCATACTATCGCATCAAGTGGGGGTAGGTTTGAATCTTTCTGGTGGCATTGCCTCTCGAATCTTGTAGCTTAAACAATCGGCTCCCCTGAGCTCGCCATCGTATTCTTGAGTTTCCCTCGAATCATCGCTATCATATCCTTCATGAAGACGTCGATGCCGAGCTTTGTCAATTCTCGTTTTTTATGATGTCATCACGGCGCCCTTTGAGCGATGCCCTGACCCGCTACCTTGATGTACAATTTTCTCCTTCCTAGGGGCTTAGTTTATTTCAAGGATCACGAGGCTTTCTAGGGCACCTCGATGAGCTTGCGCCACAAAGCCCATCACTGCCGACCGAATCGAATCGAGTTCCCAGAGCTTGGTGATGAAGGGCCAATGATAGCGTTGTTGATGTTGATGGAGTCGTGACGACATGACCAATACTCGATGACGAGCCTTGCGCCAACAAAGAACCCTGCTGCATCTTTTTCGCCACTATCGAGGGTACCTTCTAATGCCCACCTTGGGGCTTAGGTTGACTCGAATCCCGTTGTGTCGACACGAGACATCGAATACCAAACAAACTGGGAGAGAGATTTACCTGTGTTCCTGGGCCTCGATAAGGTAAAACTCTTACTCCTGCTTGTCTGATCTTGATTATTGAAACTATCGGGTTACAATGGGTAGCCGGCTAAGACTAAGATCCTTCTATAGCCAAGAGATTTGTGCCATGACCCAGCTCTGACCTACAAGTGATTCGCTATGTTGACTGTGGTGTCCCTCTACAGCACTTCCTGCCCTTATATTGTGAGCCGTGTCTCGAGAGTCTCATTCCCGGCACGACTAAAGTTACAAAGATTTCACGTCCGGACTTTCCTTGTTCTTCGTCTCCTTGCCTTATTCATCGCTGGGTGGTGGCATATACCAATCGACGTCCTGGCTGTCGTTGATTAAAGATGGAAGATGTCTAGCCTAAGAATAAGGAGTCAATCCAAACTAACCATCTGAGGAGTCTATCTCAAGAAGACCTATGAAGCTAGAATGACAAGTTAATAATAAGAGGATGGGCGCACCGATCTCGTAGGCTAGACCACCACTTAAATCTTATGTGCGAACCGATCCAAACAAAGCAAAAACAAACAGCTTTAAGTCGGTAAGCTAATTGTCCCACTAAACTAACCAAAACAAGACGCTTTATAAAAAGAATTGTTTTCAGGGGCTTTGAGCGTGATTTGACCATATAGGTGCGAAAAATTTATCGCACTATATATCGTAAAAATTAAATTTCATGAGATGGTTAGGCGCATTTATCAAATAAGTTTATAATTGTTGTAGCATTGTACTTTTTATCGTTAAAATAATTTAATATAGATATACATTACATTTTTATGGGAATAGATACAATTACATCGAATTAGTAAAGAAAACTATTGCTGTTATGGTTTCCTTTCATCCTTAGACAGAAGATGTAAAAACATTATATCATTTGGTAAAGCATCTAGGGTTAGCTTGTTGTAATCGAAACACTCGTTGTGATCGATCAGAAAAAGGAAGCTGACAGTGACACTACACACTAACAGCGGTAAAAACATGTATACTGCAATAGTTTTAAAACTAAGTGCTTAATCAAGTAAGAAGATATACATACGGACGGGGATGAGGGGATTTCCGATGGCAAGATGTTGTCAGCGAAGCAACCGCACAACCGCGTGGCGCCGGCGACAGTGGCGAGAAGGTTTCATCAACGAATCACTAGCAGAAGTTGCCGGACGCGTGCGGATGCCGAGCGCCGGCAGATGCCTACCAGCGAGATGCAAAATTGGATCGATGATCTGACCAACATACTTGGCGGCGAGCAGACTGACGCTTGGTATAGGTAAAAGAAGGGACAAGCCCCAGGCAGCCACGATGGCCCAGTCTTTAGTAAATGGGCCATTTGTCTAGCAGGGCTTCCTAGTTGTGGTACACATGAGCAAATCTACAGAGCTAGCTGTTGTTAAAACTAATCACTGCCATTAGAAGGAAACTGGCGTTGGTACCTGCAGATATTTGTTGAGGGGGCGAACGGGGGGCTCGGTTTGTTTTGGATCGGTCCACTAAGATATCCCGCGATGTACCGCTATGCTTGTTTCAGTGGGTCGTCCCAGCGAAGATGCCCTGATGTACCGCTACACTTGTTTCAATGGATCGCCTCCTCCACCACCCTGGACATTTTTAAAACTCCAGCCTCTGGATTACACATGACTGACATGCGGCGGCGGCGGCGGCGACAAGAGTACCTGATTCGGGATCTAACGAGCAGCAGAGTCATTAACTTAATCCACCCACTTGCGTACATCATTTAATAATCTCCCCAGTACAAGAAGCGCGTCCAGACCAAAGGAAAAACAATTCACATTCTGTAGAATCACGGGTACCGGCCGGACAGACACATGTCCGGTACATCTCCTCGACGCCGGTCACACCGCTCCACCAGCATCGCCCCCACCGACATCTGGGCCCCACCCGTCACCGTCCCGTACCGGCGCCGTGGACCGCATCTTTATTTAAGGGACTGTCAAGTGAGTAGCAAGCGCGGCTGTTACACAAATACGGGTAGAGATTATCGTCCGCTGCCACTGCTCAACTCCCGTTCCCTTCCGATCCGGGGCGAAACGGGCCATGACACACGCACGCTGCCCGGGCCGTGCTGTACTGTCGCCTTCCCTCTCCTCTCCGCTATCTCCATTACCGCCGCGCGTGGTGGCAGCAGCAGCGGTGCGGGAGCGCCATTGCCGGACTGCCTGCTCCGCCAGCCGCGGTCGGCGTCGCGGCCCACGCATGCGGCCGTGAGATCCGCAGCACAAGCAGCAGCAGCCATGTCGCGGCCGCTCTACCGGGCTTCGGGCATCGGCGGCAACAAGGGACCGCCGCGCCGCCGCCGACGACGACCGCTACGACCCCAAGCAGGAGTCAGTGAGAACGGCATTGGCTCCCGCCACCGCTTACCGCCTCCCGGGCCCGGAAACGCCACCTCGCGGCGGCGGCCGCGAGGATCGCGCTCGTGCCAGCAAACTGCCGCGCTGGCCGCCTCCGCGGCGTGGGCGGGGTCGCTCTACGCGGGTCGCGGCGCCACCGCCGCAACCGCCGCCGCGTCCGCGCGCCGCGGCTACCGGCGCCTGCAGGAGCAGCTGGTCGGACCTGCTCGACATCGGCGAGCTCGCGCGCCGGCGGGCCCGCGCGCGGGAGGCGGAGGCGGCGCGCCGAGTACGAGAACCACGTCCCCTGCTACTACAACGGTCCGACGCCATCGACGTCACGGATCTGGGCGGCGGCGTCGTCATCAGCTACGAGCGCCAGTGCGGCGGCGCGCGAGGGCCGCGTCGTGGCCTGCCCGGTCCTGCCGCCGCGCGCGTACCGGACCCCGTGCGCTGGCCCAGTTGCAGGGAGTTCATCTGAAGGACAACGTGCGGGATTAGCGTACGAGTTCTCCTCCGGGAGCCTCTTCAAGAGGTACTATCAGTTTGTTTCCTGCTTAATTAGGAATTTTCTGAGGCGGCGGCTCTTAAGTCTATCGGTTGTGAATTTTGTCTTGTCTCCAACTGTTCGTAGGATGATGGTGGAGGAGGACCAGATCTCCTTCCCGTCCGACGCGCACATGTCCGACGGCGTCGAGGACTACGCGCACCAGATTGCCGAGATGATCGGCCTGCGGAACGAGTTCAACTTCACGAGGCGGGGGTGAGCTGCTGCTGCCAAAATTCCTACTCCACTCATAGAATTGCTGTGTCTTATCTGCTGATTCGGTTTTCCCTCAAAAAAATCCGGTGACTGGAAGTAGAACTAAAACAGCGAACTAGATAGCGACATCGATTTGCATTTCTTGATTTTCTATGCTAGGATTTTGTCCAGTACCACCTGCCCCATTGTGGTCTTCTTTCCACTCAACATTCCTTTCCAGATTTTGCTCGTTTTTTAAAGATTATAAGCAGTTGCATCTAAGAGTGGGTTTGGAAAGTTCTGGTCAGTCTTCACTCAGTCTGGCATTTGAAAATCGTGTATGGTCAATGCTTTACAAAGTGTATGTCGAGGTTTCCTTCCAGTATCTGCTGCAGATGTTTTCTTGGTAGGACAGTAGGACAGACACTATGATTCATAATGTCAAACATAGTGGAGATATGTTGAGTTGTCCTTTTCCTGTCAAGTTCATATGATGTTCGCTACGGTTGCTCTCTGCTACTCCACTTCATAGTTCGTCAGCTAGCCTGATAGCATAGTTTCTTGGTATCATTATATGGTCAATGCTTTAAATAGTACAACCAATTTGTATTTCTTGATTTTCTATGCTAGGATTTTTGTCCAGTAGCACTGGTCAATTGTGGCCTTTCCACCGAACATTCCTTTATAGATATTGCTTGTTTTTTTTAGATTGGGTAGATTTTGCATGTGAGAATGGGTTGGAAAGTGCTGGTCAATCGCCACTCAGTCTGGCTTTTGAAAACCATGTATGGTCAATGCTTTAGAAAGTGTATGTCGGGGTTTCCTTCCTGTATTTGCTGCAAATGTTTTCTTGGTAGGACAGCCACAATGTCAAACATAGTGGAGATATCTTGTGTTGCCCTTTTCTTGTCAAGTTCAGATGATGTTCTCCACTGTTGCTATTTGCTAGTACTCTACTTCATATTTGCATCTGCTAGCCTGATATCATATTTCAACGAGGCTGGGTGAGCTGCTGCCAAAAGTCCTACCATGTTTTTTGTTGTTGTGATGAATTGCTGTGTCTTAGCTGGTGGCGGCAAGTAGATAGTAGAACTTAACCAGCGAACTACATAATGGAACTAATTTGTATTTCTTGATTTTCTATGCTAGGATTTTTGTCCTGTACGTAGCGCTGGTCCATTGTGGTCTTTCCACTTAACATCCTTCTTAGGTTTTGCTTGTTTTTCTAGATTAAAACAGATTTTGCATGTGTGAGTGGGTTGGAAAGTGCTGGTCAGTCTCCACTCAGTCTGGCCTTTGAAAATCATGTATGGTCAATGCTTTAGAAAGTATGTCAGGTTTTGCTTCCTGTATATGCTGCAGATGTTTTCTTGGCAGGACAGTAGTACAGCCACTATGATCCATAATGTCAAACATAGTGGAGATATGTTGTGTTGTCCTTTTCCTGTCAACTTTCATATGATGTTCTCCTCGGCTGCTCTCAGCTACTCCACTTCATAGTTCATTCGCTAGCCTGATATCATAGTTCTTGCGATGATTGTTGAGTTTACAGCAGTTCTGATATTTCTCCGTGGCATATTATTTTCAGGTGAGGACAGTCCTCGATATAGAATGTGGATTTGGTACCTTGGGGTCACATCTTTTTGCGAGAAATCTCTTGACTATGTGCATTGCTAACTATGAGGCGTCTGGCAGTCAAGTGCAAATCACACTAGAGAGAGGAATTCCTGCACTGATTGGTTCATTTGCATCAAAGCAGCTTCCATATCCTTATCTTTCATTCGATATGGTGCACTGTGCAAAATGCAATGTTGACTGGGACAAAAATGGTATGCACAGAGTGTTCCCTTGGTTCTTTTCAGTGTCTTAGCTCGCTTATTGAAATAGTTTACCAGTGCAAGTTAATCTATCAACAGCCATTAGTGACGTTTACCATCTTTTAAGACATGTGCACAGAAAAGATTGATGTAAATATCAACAATGTACTACATGTCCAAGGACATACTGTTACGTAATAAAAGTGAAAAATCTACATACTTATACAGATGTACATAAAACTAATTTGTACTTTTTAATGAAAATCTAACTCTAGTTCTCTTGCTATATTACTTTACTCTGATGTTGCAGATGGGGTTTTCTTGGTTGAAGTGGACAGACTCTTGAGGCCTGGTGGATACTTCGTATGGACATCAAATCTTAATACACACAGGGCCTTACGTGACAAGGAAAATCAAAAGAAATGGACAACCATTCGTGACTTAGCTAATAACCTCTGCTGGGAGATGTTGTCACAACAAGATGAGACGATTGTCTGGAAAAAAACAAATAAGAGGGACTGTTACAGTTCAAGGTATATGGAAGCTCTTTTCGGTCTTGCCCGTGTATTGAATCTAACTGCATACTAATTTCTATGCGCTCCTATAATACTCTTAAGTTCAGATAACTGATGATATTGTACTCCTGTGTTACAGGAAATCCGAGCTTGTGCTAAAAGTCATGATCCAGAATCGCCATACTACCAACCATTAAATCCCTGTATAGCAGGAACAAGAAGCCGGCGTTGGATTCCCATTGAACATCGCACAACATGGCCTTCTCAGGCTAGATTGAACTCAACAGAACTTGATATACACGGTAAGTATCAGGAATTCAGGATACACAAACCAGATACTATTAAGAGGTGATCATTTCTATGGTCAAATGTTGCCTGCCTTGAAATTTAAACATTCTGAATCGTCAGGTGTTCATTCGGAAGTCTTTGCTGAGGATACTTCAAACTGGGACTCAATGGTGCGAAACTACTGGTCTTTACTGTCTCCACTTATATTTTCTGATCATCCAAAGAGACCTGGCGATGAAGACCCACAGCCACCATTTAACATGCTTAGGAATGTTCTGGATATGAATGCTCACTTTGGTGGATTTAATGCTGCTCTACTCAAGTCAGGAAAATCTGTATGGGTGATGAATGTTGTTCCTACAAATGCCCCGAACAATCTACCTCTAATTTTTGACCGTGGGTTTATTGGGGTTCAACATGACTGGTAAGTATTTACTCCCTGAGTTTTTCTTCTGATTTCACCCCTTCTTTCTCAGGCGTATATTGATTACTCCGCTGATTTGATATCCCCAACTGTTGTTCCTGCTAAATTTCCCCATACTTACATGCACAACTGCAACTCAGCTGTCATAACAACAATCTTTTAGCATGCTTTTGCAAATTACTTTTTTTGTAGAAGAATCATGTTTTAATCTGATGGAGATCACCACATAAGTAAAATGATATATTACTTAGACAGTTCTTGCCATGTCATCTTCTGACCACTTCAACTGCTGGATGTCAAATGTGTGTTCAGGTGTGAAGCGTTTCCAACTTACCCGAGAACATATGATATGGTACATGCTGATGGCTTGCTATCACTTGAAAAGCGCCAAAAACATAGATGTTCTACTCTTGACATATTCTTGGAAGTTGATCGCATCCTACGACCAGAGGTGACCAAATTGTTGCTAATTTTACATTTATACTGATATAGAAACTGGATCATTCTACTCTTGACATATCTCAGGTGTGAAACACATGAGATCCGCAAGATAATTGTTAACTTGGTTTAATTCGACAAAACTTTAGTAACTTGAGAACTCTGCTATTGTTTGGCCATTCACTATGGCAGGGAAAGTGGCAAGCATTCTGTTCTTTCATCTAGGGGTAATTTGAACTCTACTACTTGTCCATCTTGCAAAAGATGTCTCAGATTTGTCTAAATTGATGTATCTAATCACTATTTAGTGTCTTCATACATCCAAATTTAGACAAACTTGAGACATCTTTTGTGGGACGGAGGGAGTATTAAAGATGTTGCATTTGGTATTGCATAAAATTAAGGTCTGATGCACAAACGTCGCCTTTTACCTGAGTAGTTTTCAGTAAAGCTATCTCTTGGAAATCGTCCTTGCAAACTGCACCTAGAGTAGTTTTCAAGAAACTGTCCTTGCAAACTTCACCTAGGAGTAGTTTTCAATAAAGCTATCTCTTGGACAAGTCTTGCACTTACATATATCTACAATTTATGTATGAAATAGTAATTGCATTAACCATTAGATGATGAGTGCTCAGTGTGTCGTCTAAAGTTATCTATTCATGTCATGCCTATGCAGGGCTGGATTATGATACGTGACACCGCCCCTCTTATTGAAGCTGCAAGATCAGTTGCTGCTCAGCTCAGGTGGGATGCCCGTATTTTGGATCTTGACATAGCTAGCGATGAAAAACTGCTGGTCTGCCAAAAGCCCTTTCTACGAAAACAATGAGCATACCAGACACTGACACACGATATGGAATTATTCTTTACCCCCTACACACTGTTATAAGTATTGTTCGAGGACAACTGAAAGCAAATTTCAGTTGAAACACCGGAGGAATGGGGTCAGCTAACTCGTCATGAATCGTCATGGACCGCAAGGTGCCATGAGACTGATCGGGCAAGTGCATGCTGCAGAGGGCAGGCTTGGTGGCTAAGCTTTCCAGGCCTAGGTTTTACTGCCAGGACACGGAGACGAAGCTGCAAAGTTAATTTTGTAGCAAAACCATATTCAATAAAAGGGTTGATGCTGCGGCGTACATAATCGCGGCCAATGTGTCATATAGGTATAATTCGATTTTTTTCTCTCATTACATTCTCCTCCTCTGTAATGGTGCTCATTCGTTGTTGTATCATGTATGTAAATTTATTGGAATCTATATACTGGTCATCCCAGATTACGGCCCTGTGAAATCAAGATTAGTATTTCAGATGAATGATAGAAAAGAGAGTGAAACGTGATTCTTGCTGTTAGATGTTTCCACCTCAACTTCTCTATCTGTGGATTTTGTGCATGTTTCACAGCATGGTATCTGCATTATTCAGCAACTTATGAAACAATCATTTTTCATAGAGCTTCTGTTGTGAAGTTATCTATCAGCTACCTTGCACCCAGTTTTATGTACAACTGCATGGATGTTGGTGCATGATTTGGGCCTCCCATGATTCTACGCAGGGTGGAACGTCTAATTCATCATAGTATTTGCCAGCTGCTACATACAAATCTGCATTAGCATTCACACATTGATGGCGATTCGCCACCCCAATCCAAAGGAATTGACATTGCCAATGCTACTTATCCTCGATTCCATCCGAAGGTTCCTTTCTTTCTTTGGTGGTATTTAGAAGGTCAACCCTGTCCAGGACAGGTAAATTCATTTGAAAACATGATATGTCGGCACAAGTCGTACTCCTTGCTCAGATGGTGGGAAGAGCAACTTCCAATGCACATTCTCTTGCTGTTGTTTGTCTTGTGGTCGAAACCGGTGATGTTAACGAAGAAATTTTGGCCCAAGGATTGCAATTTAAAATCTGGAGTGCGCATATATGCTTGTTTTATTTTTTGGCCAGTTGGCACAATCTTGTCCCCAAGTGTAGTGACAGTGATAGGGCATCCGAGACCAGGAATGATTGGTGCTCCTCGCACTCCCAGTGCTCACTCCCACCAGCAAAAGCTCGATGAAATCTGAAGCAAGTCAATCCGGAGAATTGCAATTTAGACCGACCCAACGACAATATTCTTCTGCTGAGTACTCTTCTTCACAAGTCTTGCCATAAAACGAGCAGCAAGTTGCGCGTACGTACTACGTTATTCTCTCCCGTGTCCGATAAGCACCCGCGACAGTGACACGGACCCAAAGCAAAATCGAGCATCAAACCATCGAGACCTTTTTTTTTTCTTTCCAGAAAAGGACAACATCCCACTGACAGGCGTGGCCCACGGGCACGTGCCACGTGGTCCCCACCGTCCGCTTCACTCATTGGTCCACGTGTGCCGTACTCTACAGGGTCGCAGCCGCGTAGAGCCATTAAATATCGCGTCACTCTACCGGAGCTGGGCAACCCAACCCCGTCACCGCGCGGTGGGCCCGGTGAGGATCCGCGCCGTCCGATCGCGATCCGACGGTCGGCCGGCGCCCGAGCCCGATAAAGCGAGGCCCCGCCCTCCGAACGCACACACCCAACCAACCAACCTCCTCCCCGCACCCGCCGGCGCCTCCGAATCGCCATGGCCGCCGCGCGCGCCCGGCGCTGAGCGCATGCTGCGCCGCGGAACAGCTCGGGGAGCGCAGATCTAGGGCGTCTGGCACGCGGCCCCATGGGGCGGGGATCGCCGCGGTGGGCGGCGGCGGCGTCGTCCTCCTCGCCGCTGTCGCCGTGGAGGGCTCCCCGGCGGCCGCCGAGGCGTGCCGGGTGCCTGCGGAGGCGGAGGCCGTGCTCGGGCCGTTGAGTACCTGCTCGCCGCTGGATCGCCGGCTCGGCGACCCGGTCGGCGTCATCGAGGTGAGCTATCCCGACGCTTTCGTAAAATAACAATCGCAGCGAATAAATTATTGCCCAGGTGAAAAGTTCGAGCTCTGGAATTTGGATTCCTCTATGGCCAATCAAGGGTGTGAATAGTTGCCCCTATCCTACAGTATCACTCAATTGGTTTATCCGTTGAGCTATGAGAAATTTGTGGCATGCCCGTGGAATCCAGTCCCATATTGGATTGAAATTCCCCACTCTGTCCTGCCCCTACTTCGAAATTTTGTACGGCGAGTGATTTGCAGCCGTATCATTTGGTTTCGTGCCATGCCACTAAAATCCAGTCTCGTACTGGTTTGAAATCCCCTCCTGTGCCCTGCTCAAGCGTCATGTTAAGTGTGCTGCGTCAATTGGTCTTTTGCGACATGTACATATCGCTTTCAGATAGTCAGAGATATACTCTGCACGCTTCTCCCAATTTGGCCGCATCTTGGAAATTACTGGTTCATCGTGCTCAGAGATACGAAAATTTGATGAAAAATCCGGTGTGTAGTCTTCCATCCTGGTCTCTTGTTTTGTTCCTAAAAAAACGTAAAACTCGAAGCGAGAACATAAAACATCCAGAGCATGGCTCCTGCTGCATCAAAGCGATTTGAAAGTAGTTCGACAACTAGTACTACTATATAACTGATTTTGTTATTCATTTCTGTCTTTTCGTTGTAGTTTCTGTTTTGCCCTCCCTTCCTTCATGAGCGCAAGGATACTCCATCAGTTGTACTTGTAGGATTGGAGCTGAATTTTAACCTTCTTAACACTATAGGGAGACGAGGCTACATTGGCGAGGGCAGTTAATCTTCTTCACGTTAACCAAGACGAGTACATTGCTGTGCTTTTCTATGCCTCGTGGTGCCCATTTTCACAAGAGTGCAAACCTAATTTTGAGACGCTGGCTCACCTATTCCCAACTATTCGTCATTTTGCATTCGAGGAGTCTGCAATTAGACCAAGGTGTGCCTGCCTTCCTAGTGAATACAAATGTGCTTATCAGTAATGCATTACTTTTTATGAAATATAAGCTTTATATTTGGAACTGCAGCATAATATCAAGATATGGGATTCATGGCTTTCCAACGCTATTTCTCTTGAATTCAACAATGCGAGTGAGGTACCATGGACCACGAACTGTTAAGCCGCTAGCTGCTTTCTACAGCGATGTTTCAGGTATGAAAATTGTTGCATGCCAACTGTTGTTTTTCAGGAACTCTCTTTTTCATATTCTTTTCTGGGATAGATGGTAGTTTGCTTGCATGCTTATCAGAGTTTATCGTAGTACACCGAGCAACTGAGCTATGTGTTTCTATTTTCCCATTTACCTTGTGGTATGAGGTATTTCTTCCAAACTGGTGTGTTCAGAGTCTTCCTGTGTTTGGGTTTAGAATTTGTTTTGTTTATTACAATTATTTATGGCTGTTTGCCTTTTTCTGTTCTTCTAAATGATTTGCTGATGATGAATTTATGTGATGAAGGCATCAGCGCATCAATGGAGTCAACTACAGGGGAGTCCATGCCACATCCATTGGATGAAATTGAGCCTAAAAAGGATATTGAACAGGAAAACTGTCCATTCTGGTGGGCGCGTTCACCAGAAAACATACTTCAGCAGGATACTTATCTAGCATTGGCAACTTGTTTTGTGATCCTGCGGTTACTGTATCTCCTATATCCAAAGATAGTTTCCGCAGCAAAATTGGCATGGAGGAGACACACTCGTTTTCCCAACTTAATGGGTGTGCACGAGTATTTCTTCACCTACCTTGAGCAAGCAAGGCAGAAATTCAACAGGCTATACCCGTCGAAGCGAGGGAATTTACAAGAGGGGGCAAGGAGTGCCACCGCTTGGGCCTCCAAATCATTAGCGTCTGTGTCAATCGGAGAACCAAGCACTATCGGAAGGACAAACTCCACGAATGAGCTAAGGTGAAGTTGTAACTTTTTTGTCCGCAGGGATATGTACAGTAGAGTGGCCAGGATATGAACACCAAAAATCTGTTGTAACTTGTAACCGGCTTTATTAGCTGTTGTAACATCACCATTAGAATAAGCACCTACCCCAGATTGTTGCGTTTATAACCTTGTCTTGAATAGTTGCCCAAATACTTGTTCTTGGAGAAAAAAACCTTGATGTATCTCATGATACAACCGGTCGTTTGAACTGTAGTATGACATTTGTGTTGCAGAGTTAGGATGCTAGAACTAGGAGTTTGGACTTTGTATCCTCTTGTGAGGATTCAGCAAGTGAGCAGAATCAAACATAATTTGTATCGACTTGTTCGTCATCGATAATCAATTTCTTCAGTCCTACTGGTTCAGTTTGTTACTTAGAACACATAAAAAATCTGGTTCCACTGCTGGAGACAGGGTTTCAAATTTGCACCAGGCCTGTGTATGAAGGGAGACTATGAGAAAACAAAATGCAGAATACGCACCCAGCATTGTTGCCTTTATAACCTTGTCTTAATAGCTGTTCACATCTTGAAGGAAAAACCGTTGATATATTTCAGGATGCAACCGGTTGTTAGAACTGTGGGAGGGCCTCTGTGTTCCAAAGTTGAGCATGCTAGACTAGGAGTTTGGATTTTATCTGCTCTTGACTCTGGTGAGCACCATCCAAGCATATTTTTTATGAACCTGTTCGTCATCAATAAGCAATTCAGTTTGTTACTTAGAGCATGGGAAAAATCTTGTTCCACTACCTCTGGAGACAGGAGACAGGGTTTCAAATTTACACCATGGCAAATTTACATCATCCATTTTTTATGAATTTGTTCGTCATCAATAAGCAATTCAGTTTGTTACTTGTAATATTTTCTTTTTCTTCTTCTAAATTTTCGATGGGAGTTCAAAATTGTAATACAAGTGGTGCAAGAAGAGTATAATGTCTAGGACAAGCCCTAGGACTTTTCGGGAGAGCCCTACTCTCCCAGAATTACATTGCTAAAAAAGGCAGACGCCAAGCTCTCGCCTCACGCTTGATCTTGTTTACGACTATGGCCGTGGCCCATGGGAGAGAAGTGGTGTCAAAAACCTCTAGCATTGCGTTTCTTCCAAATTTCCAAAGAAACAAACATGATCAGGGAAGCCATAGATTTCATTTCCTTCTCCTTTTGTAGTGCAATCTTCTTTCACCAATCGTCAACGGAAGTCTCGTTTGCCCATTCCACTGGCAACATACTATGGATGCCACACCACGCAAAGATCTCCTTTCCAAAGCTGTGTGGTGAATCCACATTTTTACAAAAGATGGTCCGCCGATTCTTGAACTTGGTTGCCTAGAGGGCAATTCCCACAATTTTGAAAATGTGAAACCCTACAATAGTATTGTCTATGTATGAGCAGGAATCATCCAAAATGATGTCGGTGATGGCTTGGCGACGCCGCCGCAAGGTTCCCGCACTTCCTCCGTCTTATGTTCAAGATCATAGACGTGCAAGCAGCCGTCGTACGTGCTCATCCAGTACACGCTGTTGGGCACCAATCCGAAGGTGCTAGCCGGACACCAACCCGCGAAAGCGCGACTTGACCCAACAATGATCGCGTGGTCGCCGACGCCGTCCACCCTGACAGCTTCCTTCCTCTCGAAATCCAGGCGGTACACTCCCACGTCCTTGACCGTATTGAAGTCGATGTTGCGGAAGAAGATGTACACCATGTAGAGCTCCCCGTCCAGGTCAAGAAGGTAAGGCGAGGCCGCGGCCATGAAGTCCCCGACCGGCACGAGCTTCACCCCCTTCATTGGCAGCACGCTGAAGACCGGCCCCGCCGCCGGCGAGAACTCGAGGACGCCGATCTCGTCGCCCGGCCGTTGGTAGTAGAACTTGCCGCGCCACGACGCCGGGCGGTACATTACCCTCTTTGTCGGGCCGACGTAGTCGGCGGGTGCATGGATGTTCCCCACGTCGTACTCGTGCCTGACCCACGACCACGGGGCAGCTGGGTCGCCGACGCGGCAGTACCACATGACGGTCGATGACTTGGCGGCGAGGAGCACCGTGCAGCCGCCGGCGTCGGTGGGCTCGGACGACAGCACGCAGTCGGCGGCCTTCACGGGTGGCTTGGCGAGCGACGGCAGTTCGATCTTGTTCTTCTCGCGAGCGAGGTAGGTGGCGAGCGTCGCCGGGTCCCAGACCAGCACCCAGCCGTGCGAGGTCACCCAGCTCCGCTTCTTGCCGCGCAGCAGCTCGTCGACGGCGTCGTCGCACGGCCGGTGCGCGCCGTCGGTGACGCTGTACATCGTGCTGGTGCGTTGCTCGTCGCCATAGTCCAGGACGAGGCACGGCAACGACGACGAGGCCGCCGGTGGCTGGGACATCGCCATGTACTACGCGCGCGGCCGGGATCGATCGATAACGCGTGCTAGCTAGCTGAGGCCGGGTTTCTTTCTTCCTATATATACGTATCTTCCACCTCTCTTTCTGTGCTGGTTGGTCACGTCTTCGGCGCGCTAATCCTGTGGTTTAAGTAGGCCCGTTCTGCTGGCCAGCTTCCGGGTCGGTTTCCAGCAGAACAACTACCTCCTTGACCTAATCATTCAACACTATTTTTTTTTCTATTGCTAAACCGTCACGATTTCCTACTACTATCAGATTTACTCATTTTATTCGGGTCAAGCTGCACCCAATGGCCAATGCCATATTTTGTTCTACCTTTCTCCCTTCTTTCATGCGCACAAGGATGCTCTATCTGTTGGAATTTTTTTAAAAAGCAGAGTCAATTTTTTGCCTCATCCATTACTTAAGAAGAGAGTGTATTTTTTTGAGAAATTGGATAAAAGTTACAACAACATGGTCAAACTCACACAAACTGCACACCACCACACACCCACATCCAAGCCTAACAAACACCTGAACAATAAACCCACACCCACTCTAGCAAACACAAGGGACCGCAAAAAAAGCGACTGGTAGCTGCAACACGAACGAATTCCAACACCATGTGGACAAAGGCAAGTCATGACATTGGGGGCACCTATCAATCAGAGATCCAAGGTATCTAAGCACCAAGGGTCAAAATCGCAACTTATGAGATTTGCTGCATTTTCTAAACCGTTGCTACGCCGAAAGAGCATCTTTAGCAGAGCCTGTGAAGGCCCAAATCGAAAAATAAACTGCAGATGTTTACGTAGTCTTGCCGAAAAATGATTTTACGAATGCTGACCGTGAACGAGTAAAACTGAAAAATTTTTTGGAGCTCAGCTCGGTTCAAGCCTCCGTTTGGCCAGGCTTGTAGGGGCTGATGAGTAACGAAAGCAGCCCGAACACAACTCACTTTGCGCTGCGAGAACTTTGGGCCTTCCCTTAATCTTCGCGTCGTAGCTATTTAGAAGCCATTTTGAGTACTGCGTCATTACCTCCGATTTCTTCCCGATGAGTTCCTGGGACCGACTCCGCCCGGCCGGGCCAAGCAGCAGCCTTTGCCAGCGCCATCACCCTCCTTCCCATGGTCGCCGGAAGCTTCGCCGCTTCACCAACCACCTCTTGCCGACTCCCCGCCACCCTCACAGTAGGAACCACTGGCCTCGCCGATCAGCGGGGTGAAGCGGCGGCACGTAGAACGTATGTGGTCCTGCATCCGGTGCCGCTGGGCGGCTGCCACCGGTGATGCGCTTCGCGTAAATAAAGTTTACAGACAGCGTGCGAGACCGAAGAATCTTGGCCCAAAGGATTTGGGGTTAAGGTGGGACGAGCTGTGGCGGCCCCGGGCACAAGCCGCGACGGGAAGCCACTCGTTGGTCGCTCAAGATTTGCTCTCACGAACGGTCAACAAGGTACACATCAACTCTTCCTCCATTTTTTTCGATGATATTTGGGTTTTGCTACATTAGCACGAGAACGCTCGTATATGGGAGCATCTGGAAACGAGTCATCATCGAGACGAAGAAGGAGGTGAGCCTCGTGAAAGCTTAGTTACCAGAGAGGGAAGTAAGGAACAAGGCCAAGTTGGAGGAGATGAGGATCAATGTGAATAAGGCCAAAGCAATAAAGCAACTATTGGCCGAAGAGAGGGAGATCATGATGATGAACACCAAGGACATGAATGAGCAACAATTGGAGTGGTGGAAGGAGGCTCCTGGCGGAGATCACAGAAGACGAAGATTAGCCTGCCAAGAGGCAACCGATGGTATATGATGGTCACGGCAATGCACTTCGCTTTTGATGCTTCTGTGGTGAGAGGAGATGATAATTGTTTTTGATTGTGTCATTTGATGTCCGCACCATGAACTATGGCGAATTATTTACTTGATTGTGTTCCTGTCTGATCATATGCAGTTTTCTATAAACTCCCATTTTTACGTGTTCTAATCCGCCGCGTGATGATACGTATCAAACGTATCTATAATTTCTTATGTTCCATGCTAGTTTTATGACACACCTTTTTTTTATACTTTATATCATTTTTATGTGTTCTTTCAACCTATTAACAAGATGCCGAAGCGCCTGCTGTTTTTGGTTTTTGGTTTCAGAAATCCTACACAGAAATATTCTCGGAATTGGACGAAACAAAGCCCACGGTCTTATTTCTCCACGGAGCCTTCCATAAGTCCGAAGAGGAGACGAAGAGGGGCGACAGGGCGGGCTACACTTTAGGGAGCGCGCTTCACCCTTTGGCCGCGCCGCTTTATGGGGCGGGCTCTCGAGCCCCCGACTCGCCGCCTTCGCTTATAATCTCTCCGCTACGAAAACCTTCAGTACCAGAGTTTACGATACGAGAAACATAACAGACGCCGCCGTCAACAAATATCTCTGGAGGTTTTGAAGATCTCCTCCGCACTTCGCGCCTGAGTAGGGAATCATCACGCAGGGTTTCGATACGTCCAAAACGATCGCCTCCCCTAACACTTTTACATGTTTTGCCTCTAATTTGTGTATTTTGGATGCAACTAACACTGACTAACGCTTGTTTTCAGAACTGTTTCCGGTGTCTCGGGAGCTTATGCAGAACCAACTTTCGGAAAATCCTCGACTTATGCAGGCGTCCTATTTTCCCGCAGAACTGATTTGCTTAAGGATAAACCAGGGAGGCCCGAGGCCCCACACCATAGGTGGCGCGGCCTGTGTGCCCGCGCGCCCGCGTGGTGGCTCCCTCACGCCCTCCGACGCTCCTCCTTCGACTATTTATCGCGCCGACCTAAAAACGTACGGTTATGTCGAAGCCGCGTAAACCCCTCCGTAACGCCGCCAATATCGCGAAACTCCGCCGCGGGCCCAGCGTTCTGGCACTCGCCGGGACGGGGAATTGAGGAGACTATCGCCATCATCACCACCACGCCTCTATCAACCAGCCATGTTTCCCCATCCATGTGTGAGCACTCCCCCCGCCAGAAGCCTGGCAGGGATTGAATGAGATTGGTCATGTAATAGCATAAGATTGTTATGGCATAGTGCCTAGTGTCCGCAATTGGTACTTTGATGATATTGTTGCAATCTGTTATGCTTAATGCTTGTCACTAGGGGCCGAGGATATGATCTCAGATCTGAACATGTTATTGTTTCATCATGATATTCATTGTTTATTGATCTTACCTGCAAGTTGTATGCTACATATAAAACGCCGTTCCAACCGAGCGGCCCCTGGTTTATTGTAACTGGACAAATCGAGTGGAATGGTAGCGATGCGAGGGATCATATGTGTTCACGAGTGTTATCGTTTGCCCGCATTTATTAAAAGGAGTAATTTTAATATCCAAAAGAGTTTCCTTGAGGCCAAAGCCGCCACGCCGGGTAGGACAAAGATGTTGTGCAAGTTTCTCATTATAGCACGCACGACTATATATGGAACACATGCCTATTGATTGCTTTGTATTTGGAATTTTATTATTATCCGCAAATGCCTAGCTGATATGATTGTTACATGAGTTTCTCTCTATCCATGCAACGCCCACTATCCGTCTCAGGCTCTGCCGTGATTTTAATCCCATTATGCATTCAGGACTAATACTGTCCACATTACCGTTATTCTCACTACCTATCAAGAGGTAAACCGTTACTACTGAGCAAAACTCAAGTGAGCAAGTCTGCTCTAAAAGTAGCCTGAATTGACAACCCGCCTAAGGCTTCCAAGTGTTCTTTGTCTCCTCTTGCGTCTAATCAATAAATTGGGTTTTACTTCCCTCAAGGACTGTTGCGATCCCTATACCTGTGGGTCATCAAGATTATTTTTCCCTGGCGCTCGTTGCTCAGGGAACATAGTTTTATTTCAAAGTCTACTTGATTTCACATGTTCGCTGCAAATTCTCCATCATAGGTAAACCTCGATACTAAAGACGCCATATTACCATCCACTACAAGAAAAGGCACTCGAGTACCTCGCCACACTTATTCACCATCCGTGATTGATGCAAACTTTAGCTTTACCGCGCATGCTCACATGCGGTATCACGACCTGAAAACTCTATATTGATAATATTTCGCCTCGTGCTTGATGACAGTGGTTCATTGGGATTCTTTCTAGATGCTACGATTGCTAGGTCTAGACAAATTGAAAATACCGAAACTCCTAATGAAAATGCTGCTACACCTGTAATTCACCTGAACTTGATTATTTTAGTGATGATCCCGATGAAGATTATGTGGAGCTTAATGATGATTTTATTGAAAAATGCAATGCTACTAACGATGCAAGAAAAATTAAAAAGTTGCTTGGGTGCATGCCGTTATAAACTGTCTCCCGATCCTAAGTTTGCCACATCTCCTATAAACATGATAAGATTATGATTTTTCTCTCGATCTATCTCATATAGTCATTGCTGAGAAAACGCCTGTGTGGTACTGAAAAAGAAAGTGCTCTTGAACACATGATTGAGTTATCTACTCTAAGTAGCATGTTGTTTTCCGATGATGTCAAGATGCGTACTTATGTTACAAATCTTTTCCATTCTCATTAAAGGACGACGCTAAAACTTGGTATAATAGTCACACCCAATCTATTGAAAAGTCCAAAGAATTGCTTGATGTTTTCTTTCCGAAATACTTTCTCGCTAGTGCTCAACATATAGCTTTGCAGAAATTTATAATTTTAACCAGGAAGATGGAGAGAAATTGCCCAGGCTTGGGCCAGATTTGCTCTCCTTTATTAGAGCTCTACTCGATCATGATTTAAAGTGATTTATTTGATATATTTTATAGTGACTAACCAATGAGTCTAGGGGCAGGCATACCGGACAGCTAGCCGGTTGTAAGCCAGAAAAGAACCTGCATTTTACGGGCCAAGAACTGGCTAAAAGAAAATGGAATCATGATGATTTGGATTTACGCTCAACTAATCTAACGTTTCAAGGTTGAAGAAGAGGTTTAATTAAACTGAATGATGAAGATATGAGGGAAGCCATGAAGTCTCTCAAGGAGAAAGGTGTTAATCTGAAGACGTGAAGAATCTTCCTCCTATAGAAGATATATGAGAGATAATTCCCCCTTCATGATGTACACTCTCTTCAACGCTTACTAGGGAAGATATTCCGTATTCGAAACCTCCTGTACAATGCTTAGATGAGTTTGATAATTATATTGTTAAGCAAGAAAATTCTCTTAATATGAGAGTAGAGAATCATTTAATGAAAATTCTCAAGCTATTAGTGAATTGTATGATATTGTAGAGAGAACTCTCCAATGATGTTAAGATGCTTGTTAAACATTTTCATATGGTTCAAACTCAATTGATCAACTCACTAAAGTGCAAAATGACTAGAGGAAAGAATTCTAAAGAAAAACATGCTTATGAAGTAACAACCAGAGGTGGTGTCTCTACCCAGATCCTCTATACCTGAAGGGCATCCCCAAAGAATTGAACAAGATTCTCAACACATTGAACCAAGTGCTCATTCTAAGAATCCTTTGAACCTGCTAATGATCCTAACAGTATTTCTATTTCTGATGCTAATGAAAGTGGTAAGGAACATGATAAAGATAATGATAAGAATGATGCTCCTGAGCAAAGTTAGCAAGAGGTTGAAGAAGAACTCGAAAAGCATGCTAAATAAAAGTACACTAAAGAAGATTTTATTGCCGAGAAACATGGTAATGAAAGAGAAACTTGGGTGCAAAAGCAAATGCCTTTTCCTCGCTAAGAAACTAAAATCAAAGGGAAGAAGAACACTATAATAAATTTTGTGATTGGATGAAACCTTTTTATTCTTGTAAATCTCTTTGATCAAGGTTATAAATTCTCACTTTATTCGGTTATATGAAAGATATTAGCATAATAAAGGAAAACCTCAATGAGGAAATTTCACTATGCTTAAGAATTACTCTTTTAATGGCAAAGTTCCAAAGAAGTTGGGCGACCTAGGTATATACCTACTATTCCTCGTTCTATTAAGAATAATTATGTAAACTGCTCCATGTGACTTGGGAGCCGGTGTTAGTGTTATGCCTTTTTTCTCTTTATAAAAGACTTTACTAGATAAGTTGATACCTACCGATATCTTTGCAAATGGCCGATAAATCCACTGCTATTCCTGTTGTATATGTGAGGATGTTCCTGTTCCAGCTACTAACTGCTTGATATTAACCGATTTTGTTGTGTTGGGAAATGCCCCAAGATGATAATATGTCTATTATTCTTGAGAGACCTTTTCTTAACACTGCATGGGCTGTTATTGATTGTACATGAAGGTTACTTTCAATGTTGATGACAAAGAGCATACCGTCTATTTCTCAAGAAGACTGATGTGCATGAGTCAATACTATTTTCAATGTAGAACTAATAAGTGGGAACTATTGATCATTCTATATATGAGCCTAAAGAAGAATATCAAAACTCGTGATTGATCCACATATCAATATAATTCAAGGTAACATGATTGATTTGAGGTTTATTTATTTTTTGTAGAATTTATTTGGTGGCAAGACTTGATCAACCCTGTTAATAAATACTTTTTATATGCATAGAGTGAGGTAAACAACATCTCTTTCTTCCACTTGCTTTATTTGCTGTAGTACTTTGTTTTGCACAGTTCTTTAGTTAATTAGAGATTTCAAAATTCTTCCCCCGTAATAATAAACTTAATACCCAAAAATGTTTTTTTTCTAAAATTCACAAAAATTATATCGTTGGTCCTATTTTTCGATTTAGGCACTGAGCACAGAGGATGACCTTTGTGGGGCACTGTGAGGGTGCCACACCACAGCCGGGCGCGCGCTGCAAGGAGGGGGCTACGCACTGTGTGGGCCCCTCCTGCCCCACTTTGCCATCTCTCTCTCCCAGCACCTTCTTCTCCGAAAAACTCTTACCAGGTTCCTTCCCACTGCGTTTTGCTCCAGAGTCTGCATTTCGATCCTTTGCTCAGCCTGTATTTGGCCGAAATTTGGGCACATTTGCTCCTGGTATGTGGACTCCTCCACCCATCCAAGTAGAATTGCTTGGCTGAGTATATCTTGAATATTTTGCTGCTGTAGGTAACATGTTTAGTGAGCTTGCATGCTTGTTCTAAGTGGTAGAAACTATTTTTGATGCATGATTAGTACTCTAGCAAGTTCCTATGGTAGTTTCTCAATTATATGTCACCAACCAAATTTTTATATTGTCTGTTGAAAATTTCAGAAAAGATGAAGAAGTTCAGCTTTGAGAGTTGTTCAAGAAAGGAAACAACCAAGACCGGAGGCCTTCGACCGCCACCCAAATTAGGCGGTCGTACAACGAGGACATCATCGCGCCCAGCTTCGCGCGCCCGAAGAGGACAACGGGGCTCCTAATGTTCTTTTTCATGCTATGATTTTCTGAGAAATGCAGGGATATTGGGTGATTTCTTCACCCTTGTCACTGTATGTGTTAACCACCTATGTGGAGATGAAAGGAGTACATCGCATGCTCACTAAATCTTTTGTTTTAGAGCTTCCAAGTTCTGCCAACAAGTAATATGAGCCGATGGGCTGCATTCAAGATCTATGGTAACCTACATATGGGATTGGAAGATTTTGTCGCAGCATTAGATATTGCCTCTCAGAGGGCCAAAGTAAAGTAGGGGATTGATGACAAACTCTAGACTTGTTGGGAGATTTCCATTTAGGATTACCGATGATGATTTGCTGCACTATTCAGCGTGGCAAGATAAGGAAAATTCAACTCCCCGCCATTAAATATTTTGTATATTACATTGCTACTAGCATTTCTTAGGGAGAACACTAGTAATACTTGTGTCACCATCTTGCTTTTCTTTGAATATTGCACTCATCGGCTCCGGACATCTTATCACCTGGTTCTCTTATTGTCACACTCGTCTGGTCAGAGGCCTATTTCTGGAGGAACCATTGCACTGCGCGTTTTAACACATTTAAGGCTTCCTCTTGATCCTAACGATGTGCCATTGGCCCCTAGGAAACGATATTGCTGCTATGAAGAGTCACCATTTTGTTACCGCTGATTCTACTGTAGATAATATGGTTTATAGAATGTTGTTTGCTGACGTGGATGAGAAGGAAATCCCTCTTCCCCAACCAAAGTTTGTTCAAGATTGAGCAGTGCAATCATGGTGGTGCACTATGAGGAGGTGATGAAAACATACAGATACAAGACTTACCAGCAGCATGACTCGAGGACGTTGAGGGCTCCCACGACTACATCGGTCAGCGTATCCTGTAGTTTTTTCTAGCACATACCCCGGAATACGTATCCATCTTCGTCATACTACGGAGACATCACTTCATGGGGACCGTGGGAATGAACCCACTAGCCAAAAGCCCGTTTGGGGGAGTGTATACCGGTATCACTCATTCTTTGTATATTAATGGTTGCCGGATACTTGTACATATTTGCTTTGTTCGTTTGATGGTTTTCCAATGAGAGGAAGATGATATTTGGGGGAAGTGCTGCCTGAAAACAGATTCTGACTGTTACTAGAAAAATTCGTACGCCAGAGTGCTATTTTGAGCGCCAATTTTCAGCAGGTTCCCCAGGTTGTTATATAACTTTCATTAGTTGAACATTTTCGAGCTGAGCAACGTAAGATTTTGTAAAAATCGATTTCTGTACTGTTGTCAGGTTTTGCAGATTTCTGCCATCTCGTTTTTCTGTGTTTCTTTGGTTTGCATTCTTCTGTTTTTGCTTTGTTTCTTTCAAACATAAAAGACAAAAATATTTCCCTGCTGTTTCTTCACCACTTGTTTGCTTTGGTTTTTGCATTTGTTTCGCTTTATTTGCTATTGCTAGTTTGCTACAAGAAAACCCAAAAAAAGATTTTGTTTTTTTGTTTGCTTGTTTCCTTTTGTTCTTGTTTTAATTCAAAAACACCAAAATATTTGCTGTTTTTCTTTGGTTTGTAGTTCATCTTGAGTCAATGGTCTTCGGCAGCTGGAGCGTGGTTTTCATTTTATATTATCTAAGCTATAATAAGGAAAAGGCAATAATGACGATCTCACGATAACTATTGTGGTGTGAGGTTGGTATGAACTCTATTTTGTTTTCATTTACATTTTTGTACATATACCTATCCATGTGAGCATGCTAGTTATTCATGTGAGGTATATGTTATTTGAGAAAGTCTAGAAGTTTATGATCTCTCATGATGTTAGCTCCAACTTATTAATATGAGTAGCATGTCATGATGTTTGTTTGCATTGTTTTATTCATAAGTAAGTATGGTACTGTGGTATCCTCCTATGAATAATCCATTTATATCGACTTTACACATGCTCACGTATGCATATGACTGAACAATTAAGCCTCCATGATCTATATTGCTTCGTAGTTCTTTGTATCACTTTTATGCTCGTTAATTTATTTGTCACAAGGCGATTACATAGCTATCAGCTTCTTTGATTTGTCGCCCTCAGTTCATTGCTAGTCACTTGTACCGAGCGGGAACGCTGCCGTGCTTCCAAACACATGAAAACCTAGTTAGTTCTAAAAGTGTCCACCATAAATACCTATGCTGCATTTCAAACCATTCCAAGTAAATTCTCAGCGCTACCTTTAAAACCTTCAAAATGCTTCTCAATTTGTGCTTATGCTCTATAGCTCATGAGGAAGCATGTGGTGTTTAGCTTTCAACTTTGTCATTTACTTTGGTTGACTTGGACTAGTGGCACATTGAGGTTAGAGTCGTGCTACAGTTCCAATTCATTCTCATCCCGACCAATTAACTTAAATGTATTAATTCTCCATGGTTTGTGATTGTTGATCAAGACCCAGATTCCTAGTTTTCCCGGAACGGCTGGGGGAGGTCACTATCATAATAAAATAAAATAAAGGCACCTCATGGTATGAGATTGTTAAGTGTGCACCCGAGGATCTTGCTAGCCATGGTTTGTGTAAGAAAGGTTGGAAGGAGGGCAACAAATATGCAATAATTCATGGAGCCGCTCTTGAAAGTCCTGGTTGATCAGGTAGTTAGTGTACCCATTACCATTCGTTGGAAACAACAAACACCTCTCAAAATACCTCATTCTGATTTCAAAATGAAAAGCCATAGCGCATGTTAATCCCTGCTTCCCTCCGCGAAGGGTCAATCTTTTATTTTTATGTTGTGCTCCATTATTTCTTTGAGCACTATCTTGAGAGCACAACTGCTATTCTTAGTATAATATGCTTGTCTCAAAATATGATTGGTTGTGGTATAACTTTGATGCTTCTTTATCCTTTTTTTTTTTTTTTTTGACAATCACTACCAGTCTCTCTATGAACTCAAGAGGTGCCCTGCATTTATGTTTTGCCAATCAAATACAAAAAGCGAGATACCACTTTATCATACTTTCTTATGAACACTGCAACCTCGCCTTTATACGTCACGATTCATGTGATGCTTATTATACTGTTGGTACCTTCTATGATTGATAGCTGCTAGATGATCTTATTTACATGTATCTCATTATGAATTGCTGAAGATTAGCTATAGCATGAGAATATATACATCATATGAGCAAATGTGTTCGTGAAAGTTCCTTTATCGCTCTGAGTTATTAACTGAATTGCTTGAGGACAAGCAATAAGCTGTTGTGTGAGTGATACGTCCAAACGGTATTTGCTTTTTTCCGAACACTCGCAATGTTGGAGGTTCGTTGTATTTCTTGGATGCAACTAACTTTCGACTAACGCCGTTTTCAGCAGAATCGCTTAGGTGTCTCGTTTTTAGCAGAAATCCACCCGGGAAAATCCTCGAATTTATGTAAGGCCCTATTTTCTCAGAACTGATTTTAGGCGTAAGGACAAACTGTGGAGGCCCGAGGGCCCCACACCATAGGCGCCGCCAGTGTGCCCGCGCCATGTGGCGTGGGTTCTCTCTGGCCGTCTCTCCGACGCCTCCTTCGACTCATTTATCGGCCCCACTCTAAAACGATTGGTGAGAAGTTCTGTCGCTGTGAACCTCTAACGCTCGCTTATTATCACAAACCCGCTGGGTGGGGAGCGTAAGCCCTGCCTGCACCACGATCGGAACTGAGAGAGATCATTTGCCATCATCACCACCGACGCCCCATCAAACTTTCACGCTATGTTTCTATCCATGTGTGAGTACTCCCGCCGTAGGCCGGGTGGATAGATTGATGAGATTGGTCATGTAATAAGATAAGATTGTTAGGGCATAGTGCCCAGTGTCCGTAATTGGTACTTTGATGATATTGTTGCAACTTGTTATGCTTAATGTTTGTCACTAGGCTCAGTAAGCACATGATCCTCAGATTCAACATGTTATTGTTTCACTGCGATATTCATTGTTTATTGATCTTACCCGGCAAAGTTGTATACATGTCGTCGTCCTAACCGATGGTCTTATGATGGGGAATCGGGACAACCGTGAGGGGAATGAAGAGTGCGAGATCACATGTTCACTTTAGTGTTAATGCTTCCCCGTACTCTATTAAAAGGAGTAATTAATATCCAAGAGCTTCTTTTTGAGGCCTTGGCCACACCTACTGCAGGGATGTAAAAGATGTTGCAAGTTTCTCATTGCGAGCACGCACGATCATATATGGAACACATGCCTATTGATTGTTTTGGTACTTGGACACCGTTTATTATTATCCGCAAATGCCCTGCTATGATTGTTACGTGAGTTTTTCTCATCCATGCAACGCTGTTCATCCGTCTCGTGCCTGCGTATTTACTCATTGCGATTATAATTTACTATCGGTCACCGGCATTATTGCCAGAGCTTATACTACACGTTATCATGAGAAATCATATTATCGATAAAACTCTTGCGAGCAAGTTCGTTTCCCTGTGTGCAATTTCACTGATAACTCGCTGTTAAGGCTTCCGGTGTTTCTTTGTCTCCCTTGTGTCAAATCAATAAATTAATCCTTCCCTCGAAGACCGTTGCTATCCCCTATACCTAGGTCATCGTGCTCTCTACATCACCATGCTCCGCCTCCCACTGATGCGTGAGTAGTTCATCCTTGGACTATGGGTCCATAGCAAGAGCTAGATGGTTGTCTTCTCTTGTGCTATCATGTTTAGATATTAGGAGCTGCCTATCATGATCAAGATCATCTATTGTAATGCCACATGTTGTGTTTAAGTGATCCTATGAATATGGAATACTATGTCAAGTTTTGGATTATTGATCTATCATATATGTGTTGTTTATGACCTCGCATGCTCTCCGCTATTCGAGGCTCTGGCCAAGTTGATACTGTAACTCCAAGAGGGGAGTATTATGCTCGATAGTGGCTCATGCCTCCATTGAATCTGGGACAAAACATCAATGCTTATAGATGTGCTATTGCCACTAGGATAAAACATCAACAAGCTTGTCTAAGATGCATTTGTATTGTTTACACATGCACATTTAATGCACTGTCCGTTGTTTGCAACTTAATACCGTAGGGATCATGCATAGAAAACAAAAATTTTCCTACTGCAAAGAACGTAATCCAAGCCAAGATGCAATCTAGAAGATGGGACAATGAGGGGATGAACGAGACTAACCCTTGAAGATTTCCAAAGCCTATAAGAGTAGGCTCTTATTGCTGCGGTAGATGATCACTGGCCACTTTCAAAAGCGGCGTAGAAGATCTTGATCACGTGCGGTTCCGGCGCCACGAACACTGAAACCAGTTAGGACTGACGTCCCTCTCCCTGCTTTGTATCGACGCAGCGCACGTAGTAGATCCTCCTGAATCCCGAGCAGCACCATCAAAGGCGGCGTATAAGGAGAACTCCAAAAGTTGCTTCTGCCCATGTGCCATGTGGAGCTCTGTGCGTAAGGAGGAGAGGCCAGGGCTTGGGGAGAGGGGTGCTATGGGCACTGCCCTGGCAAGTAGGGGTGGCGCGCGGCTCACGGCTGCTCCCTCCTCTCCCTCCTCATTATATAGGTGAACCCAAGGGGTTTGCCCAAAGTCTTCGAACAAGACCCCAAAAGAAAACCTGCCTCTATGGACGAAACCTAGAGGGACAAGGACTTCTCCTTCCCTTTCTGTTTACCAAGGAGAGGGGTGGAGCTCCACCATGGACCTAACCCTCCCACTTGCTGGCTGGTTAGGCTTTGTGAGTCCCTCCTGACCCTCCATAGTAATTTATTTTGATAATTCTAGAAACCACCTTTCCATAAATTCACCGACTCATTTCAAATCTCAAAGTACCTACAGACCTTATTCTCCGGACATCCTTAACTCCCTCGTGATGTCCTGATCCATCCGGCACTCCGAACAAAACTTCAACCTCCATTCCATATTCCATTCTACTCAAACGACATCAAACCTAAGTGTGTCACCCTACTAAGCCATAATTCAGGACATGGTTGAGACTTCTTCCTCCGAATAATTAATAACCAATAGCGATCCTAGATCCATAATGGCTCCTACATATTCAATGATGACTTCCTTAGTGATCGAATGAACTATTCATATATTGAGCACAATTCCCTTGTCACGTGATATTTTACTTGTCCCAGGTTTGATCATCGGTATACTCTATACCTTGTTCACTCTCGTCTCCCATAAGTACTCTACCAAGATTAGGTATGTGGCCCTTATGAAATTATTCTTATATGCTTGCAAGAGACATTAGACGCATTCCACCGAGGCCCCGTATATTTTATCCACTGTCGGGATGGACAAATCCCACTTGATCCATATGCCCAACTCATACTTTCCTCGATGCTTAATCCCACTCATAACCACCATTTACGCATGGCGTTGATGACCAGGCACTTTTCCAAGATAAGTGATTTACATGATCTCTGTCCTAGGTAACTGTGTATCGAAAGTTTATAGCAAATAAATTAATGACGGATTATGCTACGTTTAATTGGGTGTGTCCATTACATCATTCATATAATAGACATAACCTTGTTATTAATAACAGGCAATGATGTTCATGATCATTAAACCATGATCATCAATAATCAAGAAGGCTAGTTATACAAGAGGCTTACTAGGACTCCTTGTTGTTCACATAATACACATGTAACAATGTTTCAGTTAATACAATTATCTTTTGTTACAACCCATGATTATCACAACACAAAGATATTAACAATCGGTGTAAAGCCATTCTTTGGGCATATTCACCAGCCTTCCTACCACCAGAGTCAATAATCTAGCTTTTACACTTGTAAAGATATAACACCTGGCCTTCTTGCTTTATCATGTATTTCTCACGGGAGAGGTTTTTAGCCTGATTCACATGCCAAACGTATGTATTTTTGTAATTCATTTGCGTTTCCAACACATCACTCATTTCCAAATGAGTTTACATTAAATATGTTTGGTCTTCTTGTGGAACCTTCCGCGGTCTCAAATATGTCACTAATATTGTCACACACACATAGTTTGAAATGATGATCATTTTAATCATACCTCCTAAGTTTTGGGAAGAACTTTTGACTTAACATCCCTGGCCACACGTTAATGACATACTTCCGCCTCTTTTGTAGAATCCGCTTTTCACAACATTAGAACTTTCAAATCTAGCATAGACAACTTCTACCCTCATTGTGTTACCTTTAAAACAATATTAGTCCAATTTAGATATTGAAATTTATTATATGTGATAAAACAACATCGTAAAGTAACACCTTACAACTATTTGTTTGTCATTTTCCATACAAAATTATATATATATCCTTGGTTCTTCGGATATTCTATTTACTGTTTTTCAATGATCATCACATGAATCATTCCTGGTACATGCTCATAACACTTTTAAGAGCATAGCACATCTGATTGTGTACATATTATCTGTGATCTAAAATCACTCATTTTTACTCATTGAGTATCACATACACTCAAGTCTTGTTAAAACTTTTACATGACAAGAACATTTTTCTTAATATTTTTACATTGAACTATTTCAATATCCATTCTGAGGTACTGATCAAACGATTCTGTGCTCAAATTCATCTCACAGACCCTATTACTCAGATGTTTCTACTCATACTCTTCACAATTTCAATGAACTTTAATCAAGTATATATCATAATTATTTATAACCAATCTATATGTCATCTACATAAAGTATTATAAATATGTCTCATTGCTCCCACTTAATTTTTCAAATGCAAGCCTCTTCATCGCCTCTAATGATATCAAAAATCCTTGAATATTTCATCTCAGAAGATTCTAACTCGATACTTACTTCATTCAATTGAAGTCAGGTATCTATCTAGAATTATTACACTAGTAAAATTTTGGTTGTATTCTGTATATACCTTTAATGTTGTTTAATTCTCTATGTTACCATTTTTGCTATCTTACTAGCATATCTTCATAAAAGAAATATGTAGTGTTTACTAGAATAATCCACAGACCAGGCATTGTTGTTGCTGTAATATCTAATTCCATTCTAGTTTCTTTCAACTCCTTTTGAACTGCCGAAACAACTTTTTCAACAAGTCAAGCTTCATCAATTTTATAATCCATTTACTTTCAAAAAGTATTCATCTATTCTGGATTGTATAGGTTCATTTTAATTATTGTGTCTATCATACTCCCTATTTAGAAGTTGGTTTATCTTTGTTCAAAATTAATCTTGTCCACAATCATTTATTGACTATAAGAAACCATATCAAGGCTGTTCAATATGTACTCTGATCTCTTGATGACAAAACAATTTTAGAATATGGGAGCCATGGACTATTGCACGCTCCTAACTAATTCCAATGCTGTTACTACCTGATCATTATGCTCGTGTTCATAAACCTTATCAAGTTCTATTGTCCTCCCACTAAAAACTCTCTCATGAAATACTTGAAAGCAAGTAACATTAATAAACACTTTTGTCTTTTACTCAAAGAGTTCCCAATCAATTCTTTGGGAGAACCAACAAAGACATCCATCCGATTTTGGTTGTAAACCTATTTACTTATGCTGCATACCAAAATTTAAGAAAGACTATTATGGTTTAATGCCATAACTCGATGGTGTCATTTCAACGATCATGATGATGCTCTATTAAGGGTAAAAGCGATTTCTAAAGCATAATCTACAAAAATATAATTACAATTAATATTTCATCTCATCAACATCCAATTTCAGCTTTGATGACCTTTTGATACTATATCACTGTCATATATTCCCAAGAAATGTGAGTTTAGAGAGTCACACTTCACACTCCTCTGGGATGTTCTGCCAAAACTGAATTCAAGGAGTTTTCCCAATGATCCAACCATGCTTGATTTTTTCTATTACGACATTTCTCTACTACATGCTGAATTTATTTGAACCATTCAAATGTTTCAAACTTCTACCTTATCGAATATATCCAATATATACTCAATTCATTATTGGAAGTTTTCATGAAGTAGAAGAATCTCCCCGCACACAACTATGCCCAAGGAACACATATCATCATGTATGTTTTCACTAAGTTAGTTGCCCATTCAACTTCTTGGTCTATGAACGGTATTTTAATCATTCTCTTTTAGAAAAGATTTACAAGCGCCAAAATTCAAAAATCCAATGACTCCAAAAATCCATTTTCATGGAGTTCCTTCCATGCGTTCCTTTCTAACATGACTCAAATAGCGGTTCCACAAATAAGTGGAATTCAAATCATTTGCCTTATGGTATTTTAAGCGTCAATGTTATGTATGTGTGTTTCAATTATTAAAGTCTGGTGATAACTTATCCATCGTATATGGAGTAATGTCATAATTCTGAACAACTCATTGTTTTCACTTGACCAGAGTAAAATATAACAATTATTAAGTTCTTTTATTATAAATTCTAAGGCTAGATAAGATACAATGCATTTAACATAATAACACTTTATTTTTGTTCTCCAAAGGTAGATTCCTACATTCCTTGTCAACCACTTAGGCCATTGTATTCTTTGTATTACGTTGTTTTGTATGACATTTCATAACAACCAATATGGCAGCAAATACCCAAGAATTTCTGGTCAGTGACTCAACTAGGAATATAACCATAACATGTATATCATTTATATACACCGGAACTAGACATTCTAGTCTTTTCTTTCTCACTGTAATCTTTGTAGTTTTCTTAGCTTTCTCCCTCATTATTCAGAAAAATGACATCAACTTCAATAACTTCTCAGTGTAGTTGGTCAAATACCAATAACCTATGTTCTTACTAGTTGATCAATATAAGGACAAGTGTTCCACTTCACTATTAGTAACCTCAGAATATGATGAACAATTTCACCCATAATTTTATCCATCGTATCATGATGAATTTCGAGACTAAGGTTCAGAGAGCAGAAGTTCATAAAGTTTTATCCTTTGTATTCGCATGTGCAAATCGCTTGCACCCGCTGTATGCACACGTAGAATCTATAATACCCAATCATCACGTTGATGCTTCTCGATACGACGAGTTCTAGCATGGCATACTAAGGACATAACCCCATGGATAATAATATTGTTAGTGCTCAATAGTTGGAGATCGGGATGCCTTATGCCTTCAACCTTCGTATATCTTCACAAACTATGAGCTTATGTAGTCCTCACCCAAATTATATTCTATCATCTTATTGTCTTAGATATCACATATATCTCATACCTGATTATTATATGAAGAAATTCTTTCAAATTTCTTCCTTACTTTTTCAAACAAATTTGAATCGAACACGATATTGATAACTTTGTACCACCTGAAACCATAGCTCTTTGAATCAATAATGAGGTTTGATAGTGAGCAGTGACCTAATCACTGATTCTTTAACAATACCTGCATCAACTGCAAGTTCTTTGTCAGACAATGTGATTTTATTCTAATAATAAGACTAGCTAAAAAGATGGCAGAAAAACTGATGCTAATACTACAAAATTAATTCATAAATACTACTCAGACTATGTTTGTGATAATTAGTTCATGTTTTTAACTAATTATCAATGAACTCCCACTTAATACAACATCCCCCATAGGAAGGGGTACACGATCCAAATTCACTCCACCAACCCATCATCACGTGAGATGATGTAGCTTCAATGGTGAACATCAACAATATTCACATTATCCATATGACTCCGTGTTCAACCTTTCTCGGTTTCGTTGTCCCTATGCCATGTCCTGTACATGCCAGGCTCAGCTAAGCAAAACTTCAAGTTATTCGTTGCTGTAGTAACATGGTTTACAATCAGTTGTATATGAACGTTGAATCTATCACATCCGATCAATAATGAGATGCTTTTGAAAGGCTAGGAGTAGAGCAACGGTGCATACGAGGGGAGAACATTTCATTATCTTGATATTAAGTAGGGATCATCTTATAATGCTACTGCTGGCGTTTAAGCAAAATAAGATGCATATAAAGGACTAACATCACATGCAATTCATATGTGGTATGATATGTCTCTTTTGTCTTTGCGCCTTTGATCTTCATCCTCAAAGCACATACATGATCTCCATCATCAACGCATGATCTCCATCATCGTTTGCGCGTAGCGCCAAGGTCCATGGCGCCGCCTTCATGGTCGCTCACCTCATGTAGCAACCATTACAACTACTTTGAAATAATGAATCGATATGAAATTAAAGACAACTATAAGGCTTTGCTATAATACAATAATGATCATCCCTCACACATATTCATCATCACATTATGGCCATATCACTAGGGGCCTGCAGAAACAAGTTAGACGTCTCAATTTGGTTTGCATATTTTTACGTGTTTATCTCGAGAGTATTCAATCTACCTACGGTCATGAACTATAAATCTGATACTTTAGTGTTGTCAATAGAATAGTAAATTGAATCTTCACTATAGTAGGAGAGACAGACACCCGCAAAGCCTTTATGCAATACAAGTTGCATGCCGAATAAACAAGTCTCATGAACGCGGTCATGTAAAGTTAGTCCGAGTCGCTTCATCCCACTATGCCACAAAGATGCAAAGTACTCAAACTAAAGACAACAAGAGCATCAACGCCCACAAAACCATTGTGTTCTACTCGTGCAACCATCTATGCATAGACACGGCTCTGATACCACTGTAGGGATCCGTTGCATAGAAAACAAAAAATTTCCTACCGCGAGAACGCAATCCAAGCCAAGATGCAATCTAGAAGATGGGAGCAACGAGGGGATGAACGAGACTAACCCTTGAAGATTTCCAAAGCCTATAAGAGTAGGCTCTATTGCTGCGGTAGATGATCACTTGCCGCTTGCAAAAGCGCGTAGAAGATCTTGATCACGGTGCCACGATCGGGCAGCACCTCCGTGCTCGGTCACACGTTCGGTGTTGATGACGACGTCCTTCTCCCCGTTCCAGCGGGCAGCGGAAGTAGATCCTCCTCGGAATCCCGACAACACGACGGTGTGGTGGCGGTGGTGGTGGAGAACTCAGCAGGGCTTCGCTATGCGCTGCGGGAGTTTGTATGTGGAGGAGGAGAGGCTAGGGTTTGGGGAGGGGGTGCCATGGGCGCCGGCCTCAAGGGGGCAGGGGTGGTGCGGCCAAGCCATGGGTGCCCCTCCCTCTCCTCCTCATTATATAGGTGGAACCCCAAGGGTTTGCCCAAAGTCTTCGAATAAGACCCCAACAGAAAAACTGCCTTATGGACGAAACCTAGAGGGACAGGGACTCTCCCCTTCCCCCTTTTCTTGGCCGGCCAAGGAGGTGGAGTCCACCATGGACTCCACCCTCCCACCTGGTTGGCTGGTTAGGGTTTGTGGAGTCCCTCCGGGACTCTCCTTTCCATAGTAATTTATTTCCGGATAATTCTAGAAACCACCTTCCATAAATTCACCGGATCATTTTCAAACTTGTAAAGTGACTTCCTATATATGAATCTTATTCTCCGGACCATTCCGGAACTCCTCGTGATGTCCTGGATCCCATCCGAGACTCCGAACAAAACTTCGAACTTATTCCATATTCCATATCTACTTAAATGACATCAAACCTTAAGTGTGTCACCCTACGGTTCGCGAACTATGTAGACATGGTTGAGACTTCTCTCCGACTAATAACCAATAGGATCTGGAGATCCATAATGGCTTCCACATATTCAACGATGACTTTAGTGATCGAATGAACCATTCACATACGATACCAATTCCCTTTGTCACGCGATATTTTACTTGTCCGAGGTTTGATCATCGGTATCACTCTATACCTTGTTCAACCTCGTCTCCTGACAAGTACTCTTTACTCGTACCGTGGTATGTGGTCTCTTATGAACTTATTCATATGCTTGCAAGACATTAGACGGCATTCCACCGAGAGGGCCCGAGTATATCTATCCGTCATCGGGATGGACAAATCCCACTGTTGATCCATATGCCTCAACTCATACTTTCCGGATACTTAATCCCACCTTATAACCACCCATTTACGCAAAGGGCGTTTGATGTAATCAAAGTACCTTTCCGGTATAAGTGATTTACATGATCTCATGGTCATAAGGACTAGGTAACTATGTATCGAAAGCTTATAGCAAATAACTTAATGACGTGATCTTATGCTACGCTTAATTGGGTGTGTCCATTACATCATTCATATAATGACATAACCTTGTTATTAATAACATCCAATGTTCATGATCACGAAACCATGATCATCTATTAATCAACAAGCTAGTTATACAAGAGGCTTACTAGGGACTCTTGTTGTTCACATAACACACATGTATCAATGTTTCGGTTAATACAATTTTAGCATGGTATGTAAACATTATCATAAACACAAAGATATATTATATAACCATTTTATTATTGCCTCTTGGGCATATCTCCAACAAATACTGGTGCGGATGCTAACCCGAAGGTGGACTTTTTTAGATGCATGCTGGATAGCGGTCTATGTTCTTTGTCGTAATGCCTAAGTAAATCTCATAGTAGTCATCATGATATGTATGTGCATTGTTATGCCCTCTCTATTTGTCAATTGCCCAACTGTAATTTGTTCACCCAACATGCTATTTATCTTATTGGAGAGACACTATTAGTGAACTGTGGACCCCGGTCCATTCTTTTACATCTGAAATACAATCTATTGCAATCTTGTTCTCTGTTGTTCTTTGCAAACAAACATCATTCTCCACATCTATACGTTTAATCCTTTGTTGTTAAGCCGGTGAGATTGACAACCTCCTCGTTAAGTTGGGCAAAGTATTTTGATTGTTTTGTGCAGTTCCACGTTGGCGCCGAATCCCGTGTTGCGCGCACACACTCCTTCACCAACAACCTTCATGTGGTCTTCATCTCCTACGTTCGATAACCTTGGTTTCTTCGAGGAAAACTTGTGTATGCATCACACCTTCCTCTTGGGGTTCCCAACGGACGTGTGCTTTACCGTCACAAGCAACTCTTTTCAAGGCCGTGTTTGGATATCAAGACACGCGCTAAGGGGGAGTCTCTCAAACCAATCTTTACTTTGTTTATTGTCTTGCTTTGCTTTATTTTATTTTCTGTTTTATTTGCTTTCTTTATATCAAAAACACAAAAAATTAGTTACTTGTTTTACTTTATTTAATTCGGTTTTGCTTTACTTATTTTTACTATTGTTAAAATGGATACTCCTGAGAACACTAAGTTGTGCGACTTCACTAGCACAAATAATAATGATTTCATATGCACACCTATTGCTCCACTTTGCTACTACAAATAGAATTTATGAAATTAAACCTGCTTTACTAAATGTTGTTATGAGAGAGCAATTTTCCGTGTTAGTACTAATGATGCTGCCATCTTAATAATTTTATTGAACTTTATGAAATGCAAAAGTATAAGGATGTAGATGGGACATTATAAAACTGAAATTGTTTCCTTTCTCCTTAAGAGGAAGAGCTAAAGATTGGTTGCTATCTTTGCCTAAGAATAGTATTGATTCATGGACTAAATGTAAAGATGCTTTCATTGGAAGATATTATCCTCCCGCTAAAATTATATCTTTGAGAAGTAGCATTATGAATTTTAAGCAATTGGATAATGAACATGTTGCCCAAGCATGGGAAAGAATGAAATCTTTGGTAAAAATTGCCCTACCCATGGACTAACTACTTGGATGATCATCCAAACCTTTTATGCAGGATTAAATTTTTCTTCAAGGAACCTATTGGATTCAGCTGCTGGAGGTACTTTTATGTCCATCACTTTGGGTGCGCAACAAAGCTTCTTGATGATATGATGATCAACTACTTGAATGGCACACTGAAAGGACTCCTCAAGGTAAGAAGGTAAATTCTTGAAGAAACCTCCTCCTTGAGTGATAAGATTGATGTTACATATGTCTATGCTTGTTAATGGTAGATCTCATGTTGATCCTAATAATGTTCCTTTAGCTTCATTGGTTGCTCAAGAAGAGCATGTTGATGTGAACTTCATTAAAAATAATAAATTCAACAACAATGCTTATAGGAATAATTTTGGTAACAACTATAGGCCATATCCTTCTAATAATAGTAATGGTTATGGTAATTCTTATGGTAATTTACAACAATAGTAGGAGTGTACCCTCTGGTCTTGAAGTCATGCTTAAAGAATTTATTAGTACACAAACTGTTTTAACAAATCTGTTGAGGAAAAGCTTGGTAAAATTGATGTTCTTGCTTCTAAGGTTGATAGTCTTGCTGCTGATGTTGATCTTTTAAAACTGAAAGTTATGCCTAATGAAACTAAAGATATTAATTCATTTGCTACAGAAAACGCTATCCAAGTCCGAATTAATGACAATATTAAAATGATGGCTGAATTGCATGCTAGGTGGGAAAGAGAAGAAAAACTAGCTAAAGAGAATAATGTAGCTAAAGTTTGGACTATTATCACCACTAGTAATGTTGACGCTTCACATGTTGCTAAACCTCCTACTATCAATGGTAAAATAATTGGTGTTGACAACATTTCTATTTCTAATACCAATGTTCAAGAAATTGTTAATCTTAACTTATCGGACAACCTCAAAATGAAGATTAATCGCTTATCGTCTGATTAATCGATTTGATAGGTTGCCCATTTATCAGCTTAATTTTTTGTATATTCTAATTTGCAGCACTCAATTTTGTATAATATGCTATGTAAAAATAATATTGGAGCATTAAGCAGAAGTATTACCTTGATTATTAGAATCAAAAATGAAAATTTTGAGCTAATGCACAGTTGTACAAGACCATAGGAAGAAAATAACGACTGCCATACAAAATTTCAGTGAAAATTCACGGACAATCAGCCGAAATATCTGTCACTAGAGTGAAAATCGTGCGAAATATCGGCCCTCAGACGAAAAATCGGCCGAAATATCGGTGCAGCGATAAATTAGCCGATATGATTAAATCTTATCGGTTACCACCCGATTCACGATAAATCGGCTGATAAATCGGTATCTCGGCGATTTTCAAATTTCTAATACGCACATTAATCTGCTTAAACAAGAAACCTAGTGTACTATGTTTCTCAGTATCTTGGGGACAATGATCCCATTGTTCTAGATCATAATGGTTTTGATTTTGATAATTGTCATATCTTTGTAGTTATTAAGTTCTTGCAAAAACTTGCTAGAAGTCCTAATGCTAGTGCTATAAACTTGGCCTTTACAAAACATATTACAAATGCTCTCATTAAAGCTAGAGAAGAGGAATTAAAACTTAAAGCTTCTATTCCTAGGAAGTTGGAAGATGGCTGGGAGCCCATCATTAAGATGAAGGTCAATGATTTTGATTGTAATGCTTTATGTGATCTTGGTGCAAGTATTTCTGTTATGCCTAAGAAACTCTATGATATGCTTGACTTGCCACCTTTGAAATATTATTATTTGGATGTTAATCTCGCTGATAATTCTATAAAGAAACCTTTGGCGAGGATTGACAATGTTCATATTACGGTTAACAATAACCTTGTCCCCATTGATTTTGTTGTCTTGGATATTGAATGCAATGCATCTTGTCCTTGTATTTTGGAAGACCTTTTCTTCGAACTGTTGGTGCAATTATTGATATGAAAGAAGGAAATATTAAATATCAATTCCCTTAAGAAAGGTATGGAACACTTCCCTAGAAAGAGAATGAAGTTACCTTTTGATTCTATTATTAGAACAAATTATGATGTTGATGCTTCTTCTCTAGATGTTACTTGATTTACACTTTCGGCCTAGGTGAAAGGCGTTAAAGAAAAGCGCTTATGGGACACAACCCATTATTTTTATTTCTTCAATTTTTGTTTTATATTTGAGTCAAGGTGCTTGTTACTACTGTAGCAATACCTTTGTATCTTTACTTTATTGCATTGTTGTGCCAAGTAAATTCTTTGATAGTAAGGTTGATACTAGATTTGGATTTCTGCAAAGCATTTCTAGTCTGTCATGAATTTGAGTAGATCTTCTGTAGGAAACTCTAAAAAATCTGCGAAAATTCATGTGTAATCCTCAGATATTTACGCAACTTTCATTCAATTTGAGCTTCTTCATCGAGCATGTTAAGTGCCTCGAAAAATTCGTCTTCACGACTGTTCTATTTTGACAGATTCTGCCTTTTATTTCACATTGCCTCCTTTACCGTGTTTGAGTGGATTTCTTTGCTCCATTAAATTTCAATAGCTTTGGGTAATGTCCAAGTGTTGGAAATGATTGTGTCCTCTCCGAACATGTGAATTTTTGATTATGCACTAACCCTCTAATGAGATTGTTTTGAGTTTGGTGTGGAAGTTTTCAGGATCAAGAGAGGAGGATGATATAATATGATCAAGAAGAGTGAAAAGTCTAAGCTGGGGAATGCCCCCGTGGTTCATCCCTGCATATTTCAAGAAGACTCAAGCATCTAAGCTTGGGATGCCCAAGGCATCCCTTCTTCATCGACAACTTATCGGTCACCTCTAGTGAAACTATATATTTTTCCGTCACATCTTATGTTTTTTACTTGAAGCGTCTGTATGTTTTATTTTTGTTTGTGTTTGAATAAATTCGGATCCTAGCCTTCATTGTATGGGAGAAAGACACTCCGCTTTCATATTAACACACTGGTGTTTCTTAGCTTTACTTTTAATGTTCATGGCGAAGGTTGAAAGCCGCTTCATTATTGCTATTTGGTTGGAAACAGAAAATGCTTCTCGTGCATCCAAAATCTTGAGCCAAAACTATGCCATTTGTGTCCACCATAACTACCTACTATGTGGTATTTTTCTGCCATTCCAAGTAAATTGCTTGCGTGCTACCTTTAAAAATTTCATTCCTTGTCTTTGCAATACATAGCTCATGGGAAAGTAGCCTAAAAACTATTGTGGTAAAGAATATGTCGCTTATGTATCTTATTTCTTATAAGTTGCATGTTGAGCGGTAACCATGTTTCTGGGGATGCCATCAACTGTTACACCTTTATTCAATATCATGTGAGTTGCTATGCATGTTCGTCTTGTCTGAAGTAAGGGAGATTTGCCATGAGTTGAATGGTTTGAGTATGCATATTGTTAGAGAAGAACATTGGGCCGCTAACCGAAGCCATGTATCATGGTGGAAGTTTCATCTGGACATTAATCCTCAAATCTCTTATGAGAATATAATCTGTTGTTGAATGCTTAAAGCATTAAAGATGAGTCCATTATCTGTTTTCTATGTTGTCCCGGTATGGATGTCCTCAAGTTGAGATCTATCAAAATCGAAATCAAATGCGATTTATCTCCTTGGACCTTTGCGCTTAGCATAGAGGTACCCCTTTGTGACACTTGGTTGAAACATATGTAATGCAATGATAATCCATGGAAATCCGAGCTAATTAGGACAAGGTGCGAGCACTATTGGTATTCGATGCATGAGGCTTGCAACTTATAGGATGTTTTATGCATAACACATATGAATTATTACTATCGTTGACAAAATTGTTTCCATGTTTTCAAAATAAAAGCTCTAGCACATAGTAATCCTTCCCTCTGCGAAGGGCCTTTCTTTTACTTTATGTTGAGTCGGTTTACCTACTTCTTTCTATCTTTGAAGCAAACACTTGTGTCAACTGTGTGCATTGATTCTTACATACTTGCTTATTTGCATTCATCATATCACTTTGTGTTGACAATTATCCATGAGATATACATGTTGAAGTTGAAAGCAACTGCTGAAACTTAAATCTTCCTTTGTGTTGCTTCAAAACCTTCTATTAAGAATCTATTGCTTTATGAGTTAACTCTTATGCAAGTCTTGTTGATGCTTGTCTTGAAAGTACTATTCATGAAAAGTCTTTGCTATATGATTCGTTGTTTAGTCATTATCTTTACCATTGCTTTGAATCACTTCATTCATCTCATATGCTTTACAATAGTATTGATCAAGATTATGATAGTAGCATGTCACTTCAGAAATTATCCTTGTTATCGTTTACCTACTCGAGGGCGAGTAGGAACTAAGCTTGGGGATGCTTGATACGTCTCAAACGTATCTATAATTTCTTATGTTCCATGCTAGTTTTATGACAACACTCACATGTTTTATATACACTTTATATCATTTATATGCATTTTCCGGCACTAACCTATTAACAAGATGCCGAAGCGCCAGTCTGTTTCGCTTGTTTTTGGTTTCAGAATCCTACACGGGAAATATTCTCGGAATTGGACGAAACAAAAGCCCACGGTCTTATTTTCCACGGAGCCTTCCAGAAGTCCGAAGAGGATACGAAGAGGGGCACAGGCGGCCACACCCTAGGGGCGTGGCCCCACCCTCGGCCGCGCCGCCATGGGGTGGGCCCTCGAGTCCCCCCGACTGCCCTTCGCTATATAATCTCCTCCGTCACGAAACCCTAGTACCGAGAGCCACGATACGAGAAAACATCCGAGATGCCGCCGCCGTCAACCTCATCTCGGGAGGTTAGAAGATAGCCTCCACCCCCGGCCGAGAGGGGAATCATCATCGGAGGGCTCTACATCACCATGCACCCCTCCGGATGATGCGTGAGTAGTTCATCCTTGGACTATGGGTCCATAGCGTAGCTAGATGGTTGTCTTCTCCTCTTGTGCTATCATGTTTAGATCTTGTGAGCTGCCTATCATGATCAAGATCATCTATTTGTAATGCTACATGTTGTGTTTGTTGGGATCCGATGAATATGGAATACTATGTCAAGTTGATTATTGTTCTATCATATATGTGTTGTTTATGATCTTGCATGCTCTCCGTTGCTAGTAGAGGCTCGGCCAAGTTGATACTTGTAACTCCAAAAGGGAGTATTTATGCTCGATAGTGGGTTCATGCCTCCATTGAATCTGGGACAGTGAGAGAAAGTTCTAAGGTTATGGATGTGTTGTTGCCACTAGGGATAAAACATCAATGCTTTGTCTAAGGATATTTGTATTGTTTACATTACGCACGTACTTAATGCAATTGTCTGTTGTTTGCAACTTAATACTGGAAGGGATGCGGATGCTAACCCGAAGGTGGACTTTTTAGGCATAGATGCATGCTTGGATAGCGGTCTATGTTCTTTGTCGTAATGCCTAAGTAAATCTCATAGTAGTCATCATGATATGTATGTGCATTGTTATGCCCTCTCTATTTGTCAATTTCCCAACTGTAATTTGTTCACCCAACATGCTATTTATCTTATTGGAGAGACACCACTAGTGAACTGTGGACCCCGGTCCATTCTTTCACATCTGAAATACAATCTACTGCAATCACTGTTCTCAGTTGTTCTTTGCAAACAAACATCATTCTCCACACCATATGTTTAATCCTTTGTTTACAAAGCAGGTGAGATTGACAACCTCACCGTTAAGTTGGGGCAAAGTATTTTGATTGTGTTGTGCAGGTTCCACGTTGGCGCCGAAATCCCTGGTGTTGCGCCGCACTACACTCCTTCACCAACAACCTTCACGTGGCCTTCATCTCCTACTGGTTCGCTAACCTTGGTTTTTTACTGAGGGAAAACTTGATGATATGTGCATCACACCTTCCTCTTGGGGTTCCCAACGGACGTGTGCTTTACCATCACAAGCAGCGCAGAATATAGCCACTAAACTGAACAGTTTTGGCTTTTACGGTTCTGTCTGCGCCAGCCATTTTACGACCCGAATACACGAGTTTGGTGAACTGAACTCCACTTTTTTAGTTCGCGTTTTTACGGGCTCTACTTGAGATGCTCTAGCTTACAGCATCTCCACTCGTTGGCGCTCCCCACGCCCAAATCCGGACGAAACAACCGCCGGATTAGATGAAATTAAGTCGTGGGGAGTACCATATTTCCAGTCATCCAGTTCGGCGTTGGACATAGTTTAAATTCAAACAAAGCGCCGTCCCGCGCACAAGTACGCCAGCTGATCGAAAAAAGGAGCAAAAGATCAGCCACATATCGGCGAACGGAGGAAAATTACACGGAAACAGCCTCATCGGCAGTCTCGACCGGCACGGCGGTGTCCGACGGACCGCCTCACACGCCGTGGCGGCGCGGTGCAGCCGACGAGAAGCGGCAAGGACGTCGAAGCAGCCGCACCGACGAGGTAGATGGTGAGGAAGCGAGGTAGGAGCCGGCGGGAGACGACGATGATCGCCGGAGTGGCTCGAGGATGTCGCCGCGGTGGCCCTGCACACCTCCGTCTCCTCGTCCACCGGTCCATGTTGCCGCCGCCCATCGGGAACGCCAAGTCCGTGTTCCTCTTCTTCGCCGCCGCCGTCGTCTTCAGCAGGCGATCCGGACGCCTTGGTTGGCGAGCATCTCCCGCCACCTGCCGTCGAACTTGTCGTTCCTCCCGTCGGCGTGCGACCTCAAGTCGGCCCAGCACTTGTCGATCGACACCTGCATCCCGTCGCCGGGATTGTCCGTCTTTTGAGCTCTTTGAGCTTTCTTCGGCTGAGTTCAGGCGCCCTTCCTTCCGCGCAAGCCGCCGGAGCGTCGGGGTTGTACTGCTCGGTCTTGCTCTTCGAGAGGGTCGTGCGGGTTTCCTTCCACTTCTCGCAGTTCTCGAGGCGGGTGTAGACGTTCAGGAACTTGAACTGCAGGCCGGTGTCGTCCGTGTACATGTCCAAAGCACGGCGCAGCTGGGAAAAAAGAGCACGGCGATACGGGTCAGATCACGACGATGTACCTTGATGCAGGGTCGACGGAGCATACCTTTTGCTCCAAGTCGTGGCCGCTGATCGGCCGTTTCGACCTCCTCCTGTATGCCGTGCCATTTGTTGCACGCCGTCTGCATGATCCCCCAATGGGTGGCCATTGCCTTGTCTCCCCACACGTTCATGTTCGTCTTGTTGAAGTAGGGATCGACGAGTTTGCGTTCCTCGTACGCCTGCCTCACTCGAAGCCAATATGTGTCGAACGACTGATTGGCCCCGATTATGCCATTCGTGGACACGGTCATCCAAGCTTTGGCGAGGCACTCCTCTTCCTTCGGCGTCCATTTGATACGCGGTTCGGCAGGCGGCGAGTCCTTATTCCTCTTCTTCTTCCCCTTCGACCGGTTGGCGACGGCTTGAGTTGGCTCTTCTTCTTCTTCTTCTTCTTTGACGGCTTGGCTTCCGTCGGCAACATCCTCCCGATGCTCGTTGCGCGCCGCCACAGCTGCCGTCGCCCTCACCTCCTCTTGGGTGAAGAACCCCGGGCTCGCAGCGGCGGCGGCCATGAAGAACCCCGGGCTCGCAGCGGTGGCCATGGAGCCGGAGGTGATCATCTCGTGGATCTCCTCTTCGCTCGGCGCCGCCATCGCACCGAACGGAGCGGCCCTCGTCGCAAGGCCGGCGAGGTGCCTCGAACTGGCCGCCGCCGCCGACGTCAAGCTCGGGCGGCGGACGGCGTGGACCTGGACGGTTGGACGTAGGCGCCCTCTTGGAACACGGCAGGCGGCGACGGCGAGACATCGAAGGGAGAACACGACGGGGAACTGGTGGTACCTTGCGTCGGCCATTGGCCGGGGAACATGCGCGCCGCCGCTCATGGCCATGCTGATCTTCCTCGCTTGTTCGTCCTGGCCGCCGCTCTCTTGCGGCGGCTTTTTCACCCTCTCCGCCGCGCTTGTTTCCACCTCGCGCCGTTTCTCGTCCGCCGCCCACTCGGCGTTCGTCATGCCCGGCGGCCGCTCCTTCTTCGCCCGCGGCTTCCTCGTCGTCTCCTTCGGCGCATTGTGGTGGACGAGAAGAAGAGGAGGAGAGCGGGTGACGAGAAGACGCGCGGGAACTGAACTGGAAGACGAGAGAATGGACAAATTCGGCGGGAGAGAATGGGGATATGCAAGCAAATTTGAGGGAATGGGGATATGCAAGCAAATTGGAGGAAAATCGACAGGATTTGGTTTTCCTGTCGCCGACTACGCGGGTCCACACGGCGTTTCGCGCCAAAATTTCGTCCGAGTCCCGAGCGCACCCGGGAGGCCGGGGATGGCGTGGCTCGCCGGATGGATGAAGGGCCAAATCCGGGAAAACGAGGAACCGGGCGCGGAGGCCGATTTACGCCATCCGGATGTAAAAATGGCTCGCCGGGGGCCTGTTCGGGGACGAGTGGAGATTCTCTAAGCAACCCCATTACCAATTGAAACCATATGCATGTCGAACTCATGCTTGAGAGAGAGAGAATGCAACGTCAACAACACCAATCTTCTCAAAGCCTAGTGCCGGACTCGGTGGAGAAGCCACAACCGAGATTTCGTGCTGAGTCGGACCTCACTTCCATGACGGAAGGAGGCATATCCACACCACCTCATTTTATTCGGGTCAATCTGCACCCTATTAGTGGCCAATGCCATGTTTTGTTGTAATTGATGGGATTCGTAGCATAGAAAACAAAAAATTTCCTAACGCAAGAACGAAACCAAGCCAAGATGCAATCTAGAAGATGGTAGCAAAGGGGATCACGAGACTAACCCTTGAAGATTTCCAAAACCTACGAGATTAGATCTCGTTGTTGAAAGATGATCACTTGCCGCTTTCAAAGCGCGTAGAAGATCTTGACGGTGCCACAATGGGCAGCACCTCCGCTCGGTCACACGTTCGGTGTTGATGAAGACGACGTCCTTCCCCGTTCCAGCGGGCAGCGGGAAGTAGTAGATCCTCCTCGGAATCCCAGCAGACGACGACGTGGTGGCGGTGGTGGTGGAGAACTCCGGCGGGGCTTTCGCCTATGCGCGCGGGAGTAGTATGTGGAGGAGGGCGCTAGGGTTTGGGAGAGGGGTCTTGGGCGCCGGCCACTTGGGGCCTGCGCCAAGAGGCTTTGTGTGGCCGGCCACATTATATAGGTGAAACCCCAAAAGTTGTAGTCCAAGTCTTCGAATAAGACCCCAACACCAAAACTTGCCATAAGGACAAATCCTACTCAAGATGGAGTCCTACTCAGGGGGACTCCCACCTTTCCTTGGGAGGGGTGGCCGGCCACCTGGGTGGAACTCCTCCTCCCTTAGGGTTGGCCGACCATGCTAGTGGAGTCCCTCCGGACTCCGCTTCCATAGTGATTTCTTCCACTTTTCTAGAACCTTCTAGAACCTTCCATAAATGCAAGGATCATTTTCAAACTTATAAAATGACTTCCTATATATGAATCTTATTCTCAGACCATTCCGGACCTCCTCGTGATGTCTTGGATCCCATCCGAGACTCCAAATAAAACTTCGAACTCCATTCCACATTCCATATCTACTTAAACGGCATCAAACCTTAAGTGTGTCACGGTTACACGAACTATGCAGACATGGTTGAGAATTCTCTCCTACCAATAACCAATAGCGGGATCTGGAGATCCATAATAGCTCCCACATATTCAACGATGCCTTAGTGATCGAATGAACCATTTACATACGATACGATTCCCTTTTGTCACGCGATATTTTACTTGTCCGAGGTTTGATCATTGGTATCTCTATACCTCGTTCAACCTCGTATCCCGACAAGTACTCTTTACTGTACCGTGGTATGTCATCTCTTATGAACCATTCATATGCTTGCAAGCTAATTAGACGACATTCCACCGAGAGGGCCCAAGAATATCTATCCGTCATCGGGATGGACAATATCCCATTCTTGATCCATATGCCTCAACTCATACTTTCCGAATACTTAATCCCACCTTTATAACCACCCATTTACGCAGTGGCGTTTGATGTAATCAAAGTACCCTTCCGAGTATAAGTGATTTACATGATCTCATGGTCGAAGGACTAGGTAACTATGTATCGAAAGCTTATAGCAAATGAACTTAATGACGTGATCTTATGCTACACTTAATTGGGTGTGTCCATTACATCATTCACATAATGATATAACCTTGTTATTAATAACATCCAATGTTCATGATCATGAAACTATGATCATCTATTAATCAACAAGCTAGTTATACAAGAGGCTTACTAGGGACTCCTTGTTGTTTACATAACACACATCTATCAATGTTTCGGTTAATACAATTATAGCATGATATATAAACATTTATCATAAACACAAAGATATATAATAACCACTTTATTATTGCCTCTTGGGCATATCTCCAACAGTAATGTCTCTTTTTCTCTCCCCATATTTTGTTGTGATGTCTATTAGTCTCTCCCTTATTTCTTGAGCGCAAGGGATGCTCCATCTGTTATAATCGTAGAATTGAGCTTGCTCTTAAACCTCACCGGAAAATAGGGTTGGTCTGGCCTTTGTGGCGACCACGGCCCTCCAACGTAGATGTACTTCCCCTCAAAAGGAAAGAACTACGGGAATCATCCATTGTGTCTCCGCATGCTTCAGTCTCGGTTACCTCTATCTTTTATTTTCTTTATTGTATCTTGCTTAGTGGTAGCTTGCTTAGTTGTGTAGCTTGTCATCTAGGTAAATTCACTTAGTTACATATCTAGAAAATATTTCGTGTCAAACCTAATTTGAAAAAACAACTAAAATTTGGTAGTACCTATTCACCCTCCCTCTAGGTGTGACACCTTTCAGCTTCCCTTCTCTTCTCCTTTGGTAAGGCCACAACCGTTTCGCTCCACCATCGGTTAATGCCTCTACCCATCGGAGGTGAGGCCACCCCAATTGAGCCATTCCATGCAAAGATTTGCTCGCTCACGGTGGAAAGAAGGAGCAGTCCAGGAGTAGGTGTTGTACCGTATCCGGATGAATCGTGCAAAGCTTGCAATTGGGACCATGCAGCCATCCCCGGATTGCGAGAGAGATTGTTGGCGGTGAGGATCTTCCCATGTATAGTACAAGCCACTGAAGTACCGCCATTTTGGCTCCACATGAGCCTTCCAAACTTTCTCGACCGTGGAGGCGCGAAAGATCTAGAGAATTGACATCGGTAAGCCGACACCGTGGTGTATATGCCGGAAGCCGTCCATCTCCATGTGATTGCATCTGGCCATGGATGGTGGGTAACGTCTTGCATGAGGTTCCAAAGTCTGAAAAGGTGGGTGAGCTGTGTCGACATGGAGAGGTGGACCAAAACCCTCATGCGTAATACCGCTAGGGCAATGCGTTGTTGCAGAGGCTATGTGTAATTGGTATCTCCGCGAGATTAATATATGCTCTTTGTCGAAAAACATCATCATTAGAATAAGCACCTAACCCACTATTGTTGCCTTTATAACCTTGTCTTCAATAGTTGTTGCCCAAATTCATATTCTTGGAGGAGAAAACCTTGATGTACTCACGATACAACCGGTCGTTTGAACTGTAGTATGACATTTGTGTTGCAGAGTTAGGATGCTAGAACTTGGAGTTTGCACTTTGTATGTTCTTGTGACAATTTAGTAAGTGAGCAGAATCAAGCATAATTGGTATGAATTTGTTCGTCATCGCTCTATCTCTGGAGACACGGTTTCAAATTTGCACCAGCCTGTGTATGAAGTGAGTCTATAAGCAAACAAAATGCAGAATACACAAGTACCTACCCCAGTATTGTTGCCTTTATAACCTTGTATTGAATAGCTGTTGCCCAATTTCATATTCTTGGGGGGGAAATCATGATGTATCTCACGATACAACGGGTTGTTAGAACTGTAGTATGGCTTCTGCAGTCAGAGTTGAGGATGCTAGAACTAGGAGTTTGGACTTTACATGCTCTTCTGACGATTCAGTAACTGAGAAGAATCAAGCATAATTTGTATGAATGTGTTCGTCATCGATAACAAATTTCTTCAGACCGGCTGGTTCAGTTTGTTACTTAGAGCACAGCAAAAATCTGGTTGCACTATACCCCTGGAGACAGGATTTCAAATTTGCACCAGGCCTGTGTATGAAGTGAGTCTATGAGCAAACAAAATGCATAATACACATAGCAAGCTTAAATACTAGACTGACTACTCTCTGTGAACATGCGTGATGCATGGCTCCTCTCCTCTATCTTTGTATGCTCCTGTGAAAATTTAGTAAGTGAGCAGAATCAAGCATAATTGGTATGAATTTGCTCGTCATCCCTCTATCTCTGGAGACAGGGTTTCAAAATTGGACCAGCCTGTGTATGAAGAGAGTCTATGAGCAAACAAAATGCAGAACAAGCAAGCACCTATTGTTGCCTTTATAACCTTGTCTTAATAACTGTTTCCCAAATTCACATCTTGGTGGAAAACCCTTATTTATCGATATATTTCACGACACAACTGGCTGTTTGAACTGTAGCAAGGCATCTGTGTTCCAAAGTTGAGGATGCTAGACTAGGGATTTTGGACTTTATCTGCTCTTGTGATGATTCAGTAAATGAGCAGCATCCAAGCGTAATGTTTATGAACTTGTTCGTCATTGATAACCGATTTCTTCAGTCTGACTGGTTCAGTTTGTTACTAAGAGCATACCAAAAATCTGGTTTCATTATACCTCTGGAGACAGGGTTTCAAATTTGCACCAGCCCTGTGTATGAACAGAGTTATGAGCAAACAAAATGCAGAATACACAAGTAGTTATGTCTTGTTTTCTTTTATTGTTGCCACTATACTGTCACATATGTATATACACAACTCGATCACAGTACACACTTGAGGCAAAAAAAATGCTCGGACCTACTACGTGCTGATGCTTGTTCAGGCGAGGAGGTTGCGCGACTCGGCGTACCATCGCGTGTAGCAGCGCTCGAGGTTGGGCCAGTCGGTGTCTGGGCATGCGGCGAAGTGGTGCAGCCACAGCGCCAGGGCCTCCTCCTGCTGCTCCCACCGCAGCTTCTCGATCAGCTCCTCCAGCACCGTCACCATCTCCGCCCTCTCCCTGCCGCTCAGCACCGGCGCGTCCGTCCCGGTGCTGCCGCGGCACAGCAGCGGCAGCCACGACCGCAGCATCGCCATCCGGTGCTCCGCCGCCGCGGCCTTGTCGCCCTCTTTGTCGCCGGTGTCCTGCTCGAACTCCGCCGAGTTGGCATGCCTGAACAAGAACACTGCACACACCAATAGTGTCCGTGTGAGCGTGCACATTTCTTGATAATTTCTCAAGAAATGGTTCTGCACGTAGTTACGTACCGGCTAGCCGGAGCAGCGCGACCTGGAGGGTGGGCTCGGCGACGAGCGCGCGGCCGCCGAGGCGCGGGGCGTTGCCGAACTGCACGGCGGCCTCGAGCGCCGCGCCGCACGCGGCCATCTTCTGCGCGAGCCACAGCAGCTCGGCGGCGAGCTTCTCGGCCGCAGGGCCGCCGAACGCCGCCTCGCCTTCCAGCGGGGCGACGGCCGGCCTCCACAGCCGCATGCCCGTCCTGACCGCGCGCGCGGCCAGCTCCATCGCGGGCCAGTCCCCGCCGCCGGTCGCCGACGCCTCCAGCTGCCGCAGCGTGCGCTCGAACGCGGCGGACAGCGCGGCGCGGCTCACGGCGCCGACCGCCGCGCCGCCGGCGAGCGCGTTGTCGTCGAGGAGGCGCTCCGCGAGGCCCCGCACGAGCTCGTACTTGCGGGAGGCGACTGGGAGGCGGGACGCCACCCAGAGCACGTGCCCGAGCGCGCGTCCCACGCTGGTGGAGGACGCTGGCGAGCCGTGCTGGTCCGCGCGCGGTGGCGGCGGCGGCAAAGATGGCGCGAGCGAGGGGGGTGGTGGTGGTGGCGGGGGAGAGAGCGCGGAGAGGAACGCGCAGAAGACGGAGATGATGGCCTGCGTGGCGAGCAGCGCGAGCCGGCGGAGCACGGAGAGCGCGCGCGCCGCGGCCACGGGGAGCGGCAGGAGGAGTATGGTGGAGGTGGCGGCGCCCTGCTCGGTGGATGAGGAAGGGGAGAAGGCCGAGAAGAAGGTTCCGGCGAGGGACAGGAGCGGGTCCATGGGCGTCCGGAGCGGGTGCCGGCGCTGCTGCCACTGCTGCGCCTCCATTCCGATCGATCTCCTCGGAATACAGGTGATCACTGGGGCACTGTGCAAGAGACGAAGGGGGTAGCTTACTTATCCAAGACAATGAGCTCGCCGGGGAAACACAAGGTCGCGCGCGGTGGAAAGAGGGGATGACAAACTGGCGGTCGCCGTCCGGCGGCGGCTACGTGTTGGGCGACTCATCGGTGCAGTTGCCGCGACCTGGTGTTAACCGATCGGACGTCGAGTGTTTGCCGGCCGCGCGGGGAAAATCGTGGTTCATGCGTTGGGGATCTACGTGTGCAGTGTTTTCTGGCAGTTCCCGCCGAAACGGATGTGACCGTCGGCTCCTGTTTTTTCTTTCTAGACAGAATGTGTACTTCCTCTATTCTGTGAGTTATCCTCTTCTTTTGTGGTCACGATTATACGGACAAATGTGCGGAAGAGGTTGAGTAGAGTGGTAGAAATTGACTTCCCAGTTTGTTTGGATTTTCTTTGCCTGGTGTATACAGAGAAACCCAACACAGTATAAACGAGATGAGTTGGTCTCAACAGAAGATAGCCATTGTGAAATCACATTCGCTGTACTGTACCCTGAGGCCTTGTTTACTTCTAGAGTATTTATGGGGATGAGAGGGGATTATTTCGTATCCCGGAAAATCCCCACTAGTCCGTTTACTACTCCGGTTTTAAATGACATAATCCCGAGATATCCCCTCCCATCCCCACATTTTTTGCCTAAATCAAAAACTCTCCATCATACTAGTGTATTTTTTGGGAGGGGTATTTGAGGGGATTGGGTGAGCACCAAATCCCCTCCCATCCCCATACCCTTTGGGAAGAAAAATACGAGAAAAGTAAACAAGGCCTGAATGTTCTCCGAGGCAAATTGGTGTATGCCAGTTTCTGCTGCACTCATAAGACGCTAATATCATCAACAATTCATGACAAAATTTCAATTTATGGATGAGAACAACAGCACGCCACTACAGAAAGCAACTGTTCAACAGGCTCACGACCTACTCTTCTCTCGCTGAACAGAGCGGCTTCCTTCACAGGTAGTTCGATCAAAACTGGCTTCAGCGTCTCAAAAAAAATTCACAGGTCGGGGATTCAAACGCCTCCCTCGTCGTTCACCTGAGATGCTTCTGTATTCTTCTCTCTGCTGCAAGGGCTGCTTTGTTCTGTGGTTCCAAAGCTAAAGCGTGCCTGAAATCTGTACAGAACAAATGAGATTTAGCTCCTCGGAGAGGATTTTTGAGAAAAGTGAACACACTACACAGCACAAGTTCAGCTTCTGCTGCCAACTAATTTGACGGACCGTCTACGATAAGATCAGTCAACTCTTGGCTCTTTCATCAAAAAGAAAGGAAAACCAGTCGACTCAATGTTAACCAGTGGAGGAACCACGTTGTAGCTGCATAGTCACTTGACTACACAGGATTTTTGCAATACAAAGATACACACTTATGTATACGCTTAGTAACTCCGCTGACTAGCCCAAGATGCATATTCAGAAGGACTACAACGTATTTTCTCTACTAAAAAAATCCAGGGCGTATGCCTCGACGGAGAACTGTCTCGACGGCTCGAATTCTTTCTCGTCTGTTTCACTTTCCTATAATCCCATGTAGTGTAAATCCCCAATTCGTTCTGAAATTGCCTGCGATTAAGATTTTTGGAGCTGATATGTCCTGATTGCTCGTGAAATTTTGGTTGAGATCGTGTAAAAAAATTGTACATTTCGGCTAAAGTTTTGCAGTGATTTGTTTTCCGTTGTCTAAAATTCCAGCTATGTCGTTTGTGTGGTTCTCTATAAATTTAAGCTTCATCATTGACATTTGAGGGGCACTTTAGCAAATACCTTTTCATTTAAATCACTTCTATCGTATAGTTTGCTATGGAGCCAACTCGTCATATTTTTTTCTTTGAAAAATGTAAGTTAAAATAGAAGAGCTGTTATAATTTGCAACTATGAATAAGAACTACAATGTGAGTATGAAGACGGACAGTCATACATATTTGCACGAGAAGCACTACATAATTGATGTAATGAGGGGTTAGGGGCAATACAAATCAAAGAGTTCTCTTTCTTTTAGCATTATTTACACTACTTTTCTTTTATCAGTAGCCTTTTTTCCTAGGTCTAAGGTTTGGTAAATGGATAAACTTTTGAAGTGGCAGTCAGATTTCAATGTTGCAATTTCTTTTGTGCTCCTGTTTAATTTGTCTAAAAAGGTAGTATGTTCTAAAAAAATCACATTTTTAAAGCTTGACATCACAACTTTTGGACCCTGGCTCCGCCACTGATGTTAACCCTATGCACAATTGCCAGTAAATCCTTCTCCAGCTTTACTGGGTGCGAGTTACTGGCGACCAGCAAGAATATCAGGAAAGATCCACATTTTCAATCAGATATACTAGTAACGACTAACTACATGCCAGAAAATTGCCACACCTTGGAGTGCTTCTTGGTGATTCAAAACCCGTTCTTTTGCAGCGCCTCGTCGTAGATATGCCTTGACATTCTGAGGCAACAACAGCATAAAAAGACAAGAATTGTGAATTTCTGTTGTTGCCTTGACAGCAGAAGACGGTAGTGATATGTAACGATGGAGAAGGGATGAGAAATAAACTAAAAGTAGCTTACCTTTTTATCCAAGAGTAAGGCCTGATCACAATCCGCTTCAGCTTGCTTGAAACTGCATAAAATTCAATGTACATATAGCTTGAAAGTGCTGATTTCAGACAACTGTGGTCAAAATGAATGATAAGAAGTATACCGGCCAAGTTCCAGATAAGCAGCTGCTCTATTGCAATAGTATGTCGCATTAGTGCCATTTAATTCAATTGCCTCAGAGTAGAACTCAATCGCCTTGCTCCACTGTTTTCTTTTAAAAGAATCATTTCCCTGTAAAGTACAGAAAATTAATTTGTAGACGCAAGCTATGAACATGACATAAAATCAAACAGCATCTAAAATATTTTTAGTTGATTATTATGTGGTTTTGGTGGTGGTGGTGGTGGGGGGGGGGGATGTCCTGGTAATTAGCATACACGAATATTCAGAGGAAGTAGTAGTTTCTTTGTTTTAAATTTATATTCTTGGCATAGAAAGGGAAAGTCCAAAAGAACATTATTTTTCAGAGAAAAAATCCACCATTATTGCTTGAACTAAAATTTTATTTCTCACCATAAAAGGGGAAGCACAAAAACATTCTGCGAGAGAAAGAGACAGAGACTTGAAATTCGAACGGAACATTAAATTTGCAATCAACCTGGAACATAATGGTCAATTTTTTAAATCAAAACTATTGAGTTTTGCCCAAGATTGAACACGAAAGCGAAATGTCTTGATTTTCCTGTGCTTGGTAGTCATTGCGCCCTCTTCTAATATATCAGTATATTACTCTTTTTTGAATGTTAGCAGGAGAGCTGCTAAATTCCTTGATTAGATTGAAAGTTTGTTACAAAGAAGAGAAGGGTGGAAAAACAAAGGCAAGGCCCAAGTCACCCAAAACAAAAAAAAGACCCGCACAACTCAACCCGGATCAAAAGGGGTCTTTGCTCCAGCCATATTCCAAAGAGCTACCTCATCTCTAATTCGCACTATCAAAGCTTCCATGGAGAGCTCCTCTTTCTGGAAAATTCGCCTGTTTCTCTCCCGCCAAATCTCCCAAGCTGCCAGGAGTATAAGAGATTGCGCTCCTTTCCTTTTATCCGCCGTAGTGCCAAGGCGGCAAAGGTTCAGCCATTCCGAGAGTGTTGTGATGCACTCCCAGGACGTGGGTTGCAAAGCTGGCAAGTTTGAGCATGTCGCCAAGGCTGACCAAACCCTCCTCATCCAAGCACATTCAAGCACATTCATATATTACTCACAGTAACAGACTCACACTCTGGGATACATGAGCACTGAGACTCACTAACTGCCAAAATCGGTGTGTAGGACTAGACAGGAAACATGCAGAACTAACAGAATCATACACTGGCTCACTCAATTCTTGAGAACTACCACATAAACCTTGATTATTTCTAACTAGTAGCGAGAACAAAGAGCTGATATAGAAATCAGGTCCTATGGAATATTCACCACCCAACATATTTTCCGCACACACGCTACCAAGGTCAACAGATTGTTCATAAAGAAACTTTTTAGCAGCTATGAGGCATCAACATCACCACTGGTTAGGTGAGAGTACCAACCTGGATGCATTACGTGTTCTTGAAAGGGAAAAATGCATATCCAAGGTAACTTGAAGAATGAATTCTCCTTTATTCATGTGCTGCTACAAATGAAAGAGATATACCTTTTCTTTCAACAGCTCTGATGCATCAACATCATGGTTGATTACTGGCGGGGGTGCCAACTTTGATGCTGAAACTACTTGTTCCTGGATAGTAGAATACATATCCGATATAGCACGAAGAAGGAACTTGTCTGATCCGTGAGCTGCTACAAATGAAAGAGATATTGGACGATCATTGTGATTTCCCAAGGGAACAGTGGCCTGTAAAAGCGAAAGGAGGCATGAATTGGTTGTAAATTCTATAGGAAAACAAAGAACTACCTGAAATGGGTTAAATGAACTACCTGGCAACAGCCTGAAAGTGCAGCAATGCTGACAAATGCGTACATTTTATCTTCAAATTCAGATGATAGTCTCTGTTTGGAGTTTCTTTTTAAAGGATATCCAGCCATGGTTGGCAGAACTAAAATTCCAGTGTCCTGAATCACGACACGTGAAAGAAAAAGCAGACAAAATTCATGAACACTTGGTTCAGACCAATGGCAAACTTTTGGAAAGGAATAATATTGAATTAATTTAGCATGAAGGCCTACGGTGACACAATATATGATAGATGGTGTTTCATGCAAAAATTTAATACTTTATCATTTGAACAAAAGGATATAACCAAATTAAATCATGCACAATTCCAGTGTTTCCCTTTTCCAATCTAACATAGAGTGAATGCATAGAAAGATTCTCTATCAGTTCCTTCTTCACATAATCCAGTCCATGTAAGAACAGATTGATTTAAATCCGACTGCATGGGTGGAAATTTATTCCCTGGAGCAATGGGTGTCTAAGTTCGTTCTTTGAATAATGGCATTGGCACCAGGAGCTAGTGCCTGGTTGGTTGCGTAAGAACCGGTTTTGCTGCAAGTACCAAACAAAGAACTCTCATATTCACTAATTACCACAGTATGATCTATACAAGTTAACTCCTTACAAAGGAGCTATTAAATATGCATAGCTGAGTACCGGTATTGCAACTATGAGAACTAAATAAAATAAAGTCAAAACTAAAAGGTAGTCAAACAGTCTCAATCAACAACTAAGGAGTCAAGTGGCACAATACCTTTAGAAGATTCTTGAGTGCAGATCGCCATTCACTACGTACATTGTAAAGAGATTTGATGTTATCGTCTCTGAAATTTACAGCTTGTAGTACACGGGTAGTAATTTCAAGACCAAGCTTGGGTTTTACAGTGTTAACCCAATCCTCATGGTTTGCTTTGAATTCATATCTGAATAGTTGATTTACACAGAAATTTCAAGGTGATTAGTTCATGTTCATAAGCAATTAAGCAAATAATACAATACTAAAAGAACAGTAGATGGCAAAAAAAACTAATCATCTGATTTTACTGCACGAACGATTGAACATTGTGCATGTATCCAAGAAGAGTTTAGCAACTAAGGCAACTCATGGATACTGTTCTTTCTAAGATCTCACAACCAAATATTGATGCGTGTGTCCCTAAGCGAAGAAGAAAAGGAAGGACGGTGGCAAACGGCATGCTCGAACACAACTGGGCACGCGACATACACGGAGTCGTCGGCCTCCATGAGATCGGCCAGTACCTCACGCTCTGGCGCATGGTTGACGCCGTTGTGCTCTCAGAGGCCCAAGACCAGCTCGTCTGGAAGTGGACGCCTAGCGGCACCTACACGGCCCGCTCCGCCTACCTCGCCACGTTCCAGGGATCCATACCATGCCCTGCCTGGAAACACACTTGGAAAGCATGGGCGCCTCCCCGGGTCAAATTTTTCCATTGGCTTGCCTACCAAAACCGCTGCTGGACAGCGGATCGTTTGGCGAACAGAGGCCTGCAACACCATGCTAGATGCCTGCTATGTGACCAGGAACCGGAGACCATGCGCCACCTGCTCATCGAGTGTTCATTCACCAAGCAGATATGGCATGAGGCCTTGGCCTGGCTGCGTATCCCATGCCGGCCTCCGGAGGACGCGGACACATCAATCTTCGCCTGGCTGGACACTACTAAGCGTTTAACTCCGAAGCCGATGCGTAAGGGCCTGGGATCTGCTGCGCTGCTGGTGCCTTGGATGGTTTGGAAGCACAGGAACAACTGCGTGTTCGAGCGAGGGCGGCCTTCGGTCGCTGACCTTGTGCGTGACATCCAGTGCGAGGCTAAACTCTGGGCACAGGCGGGCGCCACCGGGCTTGGCGCCGTTCTGCCAACAACCTGGGATGTACACTAGGCTTTCTTTTGGCTATCATCTGTAACCCACCTCCTAGGAGGCTTGTAAACTTGTTTCCCCCTACCTTTTCAATGAAATGAAACGCAAAGAGTCCTTTGCGTTTTCTCGAAAAAAAATATTGAATGCATAAGGTACAATTCAACTAACGAACATGGTGGTCATGACCAGCTTGAAACCGATGGCTGACTGATTTAACACAGGATGAACCAGTAAAACTAGCACTTCTATCCTAAATACCTAGGCAACTTGGCATGTAGAAAATTTAACACTTTGGACTCTTCACTCGTCAATTCAGGCCACAAAGAGGATACAAGTTTGAACAGTGATTCAGCAAACTTCGATGAATGCCACAAAAGTACATCCTTGCTGGGCATTACTGCAATCCCAATTCTTGATAACAAATGTTTAATCCTTCAAGGACCTTACTCAGTATGCGTTCTATCATTTTTCAGATTTCTTTTGTTGGGATTTCATCAGTTGATTCTACCGGAGAACAGGAATTATTGAAACAAACCTCTGTAATAACAGCATAACCGTGCATAGAGCTTTCAAGGCCGAATTTCCTTCTTGCATATTTGTAGAAGGTTCACAGAACTCCTTCAGGCTAGGAACATTTGAAATAATATACTGGCCAATATTGATGTGCTTAGGTGGCTGATCTGCAATATAGATGTGAAGTTGAATGTCTCACATCTGGCTGCATAATCTAAATAAACCTAATGAGAGATGTGTTCAAGAAACAGAGACATCAGTATGGCTTACATCCAGGTAATGTAAGGACAGCACTTTCTATGACATGCACAGTTTTCTGGCTGGGAACCTTCAGAGACTCAAAGCAATCATCAGCAAAAATCAACTGACTTTTTCCCTTAATAAACCCGCCTACAGCAGCAGGTAAAAGAATATCTCCAACACGATGCAGAATACGAGGATCTCGTGCAAGCCATCCTAAAAAGGATCAGAAAGCAAGCAGAATAAGAAACAATCTACATGGATATCCCATGGAGAAAACAAAGCATCTTTCTTGGCATAAACCATTATTACAGTTTGAGAACCCCCAAAATAGTTGGTGCTCTATTCTCACTCAAAACAGTTCAACGTGAAATGATGAGGTTTGAATCAGAATGATCTTCATTGGCTTATGAACATACTAGTTGTCTGGTCACATTTTTTACAGCATTAGCTATCCTTGTTTGTTGGGTACTATGTTACATATAAGTAACTTCTGCTATTGGACAGATAGATATTAATATTCTTGTCACAGTAAGTCATAAACAATGAGACATAAAAAACTAATAAGGGCAAGAAAATACCAATAGTATCTAGACTTTGTGAATTTGCTAAGGTCCCAACAGTAGACACCACTCCATGAGAAGGCCGGAAACAAAGTACACGACAGAAAGATGCTGGTATTCTCAAATCACCAGTTGTATCAGTACCTACAAGAGTTTCAGGACTTAAAGGTCAGTTTGCATATGGAATATGAACGGATATCTAAAAGAGCCAAACACGCAAAATAACCAGGCTCACTTTGCATCAAGAAAATATCCATGGAGTAAAGGAGAAGATGTGCAGCAGTTGAACAAGTACTAAAATAATCATGGTTGATAAAAGTATCACAACGTATGAAAAGGAACAAACATAAGAGAGAACTAAGAAATCATAATGAACAGACTAAACATAAGCAATGTAAAAAGCCATTTTGTTCTGGGTTTACAATCAAGCGTGGGCATTCTGGACAAGCACTACCTCCAATTTTTATAAGGCGCACAGGTTTCTAAGAATTATCTTTGACCAAGAATTTGGTCCACAATATTTTGATAACTTGATAAAAATTGATAGCGTTGGACCCAAACTAAAAAAACTTTTCATAATACAGATTTTATATAAAAAATTCACATAGTAGTTGGAATAAACGTTGGTCAAAGTTAAGTTTTGGGAAGCATGTGCGCCTTCTAAAAAGAAGGGAGTAAGTATATAATACAAATAAGAGTGTAAGGAAATAAGATAAACACATTTGAGTACAAGAACAGATACATGAGCCATTATCACATATGAAGATGCATGTTTTTTGTGGAAAGCAAACAAAAGCATATCGCGGAAAAAAAGCTTCAGCACACGGATAAGTATAAATACAGGTTGAGGAAATTGTAAGTGAGTAAAAATCTTCAAGTAAAATACCAAGAGCAAAGTCGACAAGCTGAGCAGAAACTGCGACAGCGGAGCCACTGCAAGACCCTCCAGGGACAACTGATGGAGATGATGGGTTAATTGGTGTTCCGTAGTGCAAATTTTGTCCAGTAACACTGTAAAATCATGTTAAACGATATAGTGTAAGAATTCTTCATCGATCTAATGCAGCAATCGTATAGATAAATGTCTGGTGAGTCTTAGTTGGGGTTTGTTAATGATTAATATGACAAAAGAATCTTTCTAATGATTTAAGAAGGTGTCAATCTGAATTAGAAAAAGACTAGCTATAGGTGATGCAAAACTTATGCATAAAAACTATGACTCAAGCAGTCAAGTTGAGAATTATTTTACGACAGCCCCAACATGTAAGCAACTTTGCTAGCTTTGCTACCATCAGCTGGTCATCCACCAAACGGATGCAGGGTTTGACTATGCCAAATGAATCTATCTTGCATCTTCTGAAGTTTTAAAATTGTTACCACGAATAACCTTGTGCACCATTTTACTCCAAACACTTCAATCAATAGCTAAAGAAGGTTCCACACAGTTTGATCCAGTTATGTGCTTCCTCCTTGAAGGTCATTTACTGCACATCAAGTTTCCAGATATATAGACTTAAACAAGCACACCTCAAGTGAAAAACAGTGGCTTGCCCTATTTTTTCAACCGAATAATCCACTTGTAGCACCTCAAAATGATCTACAGAAGTACCCTGAACCAGCAAATTTTGTAAAACAAACTACTCCAGTATATATCTAACATTGTCTTTGCGAAACCCTATATAAACTCAAAGATTTGTAAGGATCAGTTCACGCAAAATGCTTGAGTTGTAATAATTACACGACAGTGCATTTGGGTAAGGATCAGTTCTCTATGCAAAACCCTAAAGAAATTCAACAACTTGTAAGGATCAGTTCACACAAAGTGCTTAAGTTGTATAAAATTACACGACAGTGCATTTGGGAATGCCTTGGGGCAATTGCCTAAGCATGCAGCAGACTGAATGATTTGTTTTCTGTCTGAAATAATGCAGAGGACAACACACAAAATTTAGATTGCATTTGCAATTATCAAAGCCTTTACTTTTCTTGAATTAAGAAACAGGGCAGGATGAAATGGGGAACAGAGCAGATCAGTTTCCTTTCAGATTTTTGCTGGGGGCAGGTTATTCTTCAAACTCATGATCTAAACACTTAACCAATTGTTGAACTTCCCCTTCCAGTTTCCAGATCACATATACATCATAAGCTCGCATCTAAGAGGACTCTAAAATAGTCAAAACGACTCACAGTAACGTGGCACCGACGATTCTGAACAGTAGTAAATCGCTCCAATCAAGCAAAATCGATTCAGTTTGAGCTAAGAAAGAAAGTACGAACCCGAAGCCAAGTTCATCCATGACTGTCCTGCCGACGCAGGTCGCCCCCTGCTTCAGCAGGTTGGTGACGGCCACCGCCGTGCGGCTCGCTGCCGCGTGCGTCCTCTTCCAGTCCGGGTTCCCGAAGCCGGCTACATAGCCCTCGATCTCGAAGCTAAAAAAAATGACAAAAGGGGGGATCAAACCAATGCAGGAAGGAAACCCATGATCCCGCTGCCGGACAGCGAAGCAGAGGAGGAAGCAAGAAAGAAAAGGCGCTCACTTGTCGCTGACGGCGAAGGTGAGGTCCGAGAGCTGCTGGCGCGCGGCGGGAGGCGGGGCCTGCGGCGGCGGGGAGAGCACGAGGCTGTCGCAGAAGGCCCCGGAGTCGGGCGGGGCGGCGGACTTGCCGCGCAGCCACCGCCGGCGGCGCCGCGCGGCCTCCGCGAGGACGATGACCCCGGCGACGGCGACGCCCGCGACGATCCAGGCGCGCGGGGTGGAATACGCCGCGGCGCCGCCGGCGCCCGATCGGGCCGAGGAGTCCATGGAGGAGGCGGAGGCGGATTAGGGTTCTAGGAGGGGTTTAGGGAGGCTGGCGGAGTGCTCTGCTCTGGGAATCGGCGCGGAGTGGGGAAGAAGAAAGAAATGATTTTTAGACTTTTCTTTCGGGCGGCGGTGAGCTTAATTAAAGTGGTTATGTGGGGTCCTTTGTCAGTGGGACGAAAGCAAAGGGTCTTCGGCTTGTTTGACAAGTTGATGGTGGGTCCGGTAGGGTTAAGGTGGGCTCGGCCTGGGAGACGTGATGAGCCAAACACGGGCCTTGTAGATGGGATAAAGGCCGAACGAGAAAGAACGGTGGGCTCAGATCGCCCAGCGCTGATTGTATTTCTCGTCATCCGACATTTCCTCCACTGCAAAAAAATAAAAAATCCCAAGACCTCAAAAGGAAGAAAATAAAAGTCTCCCTCTTCCTCTTGAATGCTCAAATCGCTAGCAAAAAGGTCAAGCGTGAGGGTTGGAACAAGCAAATCATCGATAAGTTCATCTTGCCAATGGACACCATGGCGGTGATGCACCTTCGTGTTAGCTCGATTCCACATAATAGGTTTCGGTCTTAGACACTAGGACATGAAAGGTCTGTTGTCGGATCTCTCAGTTACGGAACTCATATTAAGATCTAACGGAAATTTTGGCTCGTGTTTCGACCATGTGGTGTTTAGTTTTTGTGTATCAACAACTTTAGATCTCGTTCGACACTTGGCCTAGTCTAGGCGGTGTGTGTCGAGTTTGGTTCGAGCAATGGTTCACACGAGACAGTTTTGTTTATTTTTATGACTTTTTTCTCATATGTATACTAGAGCGATCAATCAATTGGTTTTAGTCTGCCTTGCAAGGGGATACAACATGTTCAATGGTCTTATATTCTTGCGTATTACTGTAGATGACTCCAAAAATCTTTGAGAACACTCCAACTTCTGGTTTATCCAACAAAGTCTTGAGAGATGTCGAGATGCAAAAGGTGGAGTTAGAGCAGAAGATATAAAGTTGTTTATATTACTTTTATATTAAAAAATCAGGATCTTGTGTTTGTTTATATTTACTAGTTTATTTAATATTGTATGGTTCGATTAGTTAAATAAATACATCATTAAACTCAGGAAAAATATGACATAATTTTGGACGCATTAGTGGTGGATTGCATGAGTTGCACCATCAAAGGCATCCTAATCTTTCTCCCTATAATAGAGCGGTGGCTAAGGTCTAGACCATTTCATAGTGTTGGTTTAGTAAATTTTGTAAAAATGAAGCCATTTTTATATTCCTAGATCCGCATAAACATATCTATGGAGACTAGCTACATGGTGAAACAATTTTTTTAGTTCCAGTTATACACCTTTGTGTGCCATATTAAACTAGGTGAAGTGATTGTTATATTAATTCCTATGTCCGCATAAACATATCTATGGGAGACTACGTGTTGAAACAATTTTTTTAGGTCGAGTTATGCACCTTTCTGTGTCATATTAAACTAGGTGAAAAGACCGAAGCACAATACTACAACCGTACATTGCGTGTTAAATTTATATTTGTGTTCGTTGCAAATGACCTTATTTTTATACCAAGCACATAGCACGAATGTGTTGTCACCTGATCATGAAAATCCAATTTGAGCATGAGAGGGCTAATAAATGAGTAATACCCAACTTGCAGATAACTTTCATAAGACGTCTCGTACATTTTGAAAATGTTTATTTGGATGGCCGGAGACTTAATAGAGTGGATCATCAAGGTGTGTCGACCATGAACCCAGTTTGGGATATATTATGGAAGTTAAGGATTCCTAGCAAGATTTTTTTAAAAATGCCTGGAAAGCTTGCATGGAACCATTCCTGAAATGTCGATTCTTGCGGATAGGCATATCCATGTCTCTCACAATGCCCGGTTTGTTCTGAACGACCAGATGATATTTTTCATCTGGTGTTTTCTTGTAGGAGAGCTAAGGATATTTGGCGATCATTAGGAATTCTCCTCTATATTGAATCAGCCATTAGTCAGGTCGGTCTCACTTGTTCTAGAGAAAATTCTTAGGGATCTGATCCAAGTTCGAAATGGAATTGTTAAAACGGACTTAAAGGAACTGATTCTAGTTGAGGCATGGTATATATGGTGGCAGCTATGAGAGTTTGTAAAGGGAGACTCAGTGGCGCCTCCTCGCCAATCAGCTTTTTCATTACAAGCCCTAAAGTCGAATTACTGTGCTGCTGAAAGAAAGACTGAACCTAATGAATTTAATTGGTGTAAGCCTACGATGAATTCCTACAAATTAAATGTAGATGCCTGTTTTTTTCCAAATGGAACAGGAGCTGTATTTACTATTATTCGTGATGGGAGGGGGGGGGGGGGGTTGCTGCTCTCTACTTCATGGCCCTTATCATGCTATCCTCTCTGATTGCATTCAGGTGGCAAGTAGGATCGGGCCTTTCTCCATACAACATTGTTTCAGGGAAGTAACATGGTGGCGCATAAGTTAGCTAAAACTTGTTTTGATTCTAATGATCCTATTTTTTGGGACTGCGACCCATTTAGTTTTATTATCCCCGATGTAATCAAAGATGTGACTTTCTTCACACAATTGTAACTGTACTAGTTGTTGTGGCAGCAGGTTCTAGACGCACTCTTTTCCTCTCAAAGTAGGGACTGGAAGGTTTGTAATGAGGCGATCTGCTGTCCTTATATGAATGTTTTAAAAAAAGATATACAATCATATATTCTACAATTCCTATTTACTCGCATCTAACAAATACAAGTATGTACTCGAGAAACCTCCATCAGGATGCTTGTTATATGTTGAACTTTACGAATCTCTTCCAAGGTACATAACAACAATAAAATAGATTAGAACTCGCGTATACCATATGGCGAATGTAAGTGCTATAGATTAATCAATGGTGGCATGAATTTTTCTCATTTTAATTGGATATATTAACATTATAGGGGGGACTATAGTAAATACTCTTTTATCAAATGAGAAACAATCATATTAATTATGTTGAAATGAGTGAATTACTAAGAAAAATTGTATCTTAACTTAGACACCTAACATCTATCTATTCTACCCATCTATTCTATACTAAAAAACTGATCGAACTTGATCCAGTTTAGTGTATCAGGATGTCCAATTCGCATAGCCTGCTAAATGAACAACATAAAGGAGATTTGGTAACATGATATTTGATGATACGATGCATGACCTTATTAATGGCATCAACAAATGCAAGATACAATTTCTACTTTTATCTTGCAACAAGCATGATATATGGTCTCACAATTGCAAAAAATGGTCCATAAAATGTATAATTGTTACACAAACATTTTCGATTGATGCCCTCACAATTGCGAGGGCCACGTTGCTAGTTTTTATAACAACATTTCATATACATAGAGTCAATAATATGTAATTTAATTCTGTTAAGTATGATAGGAAATTATATTATTTAAGACCATATGTTTAAAATGAGGTGATTTCTCTTTAGGTTTCTTTGTACGTTCTTGTAACTGAAACATATATAAGATTTGGATGCTACAAATTATAAATGATTTTAATGTGCATAAGGATTTTATTTTACACTAACCTTAGAAAAAACTCTATGATGTGACCAGTGATATTTTTTTATCAAGGTCTGAATTATCTTGTGAAATAAAATAGAACTGATAAAACTAAAAGTATTATACAGAGATTTCCAAACTAATATGATACGAGCACATAAAATTTTAGTTTGAAGTGTGAATTGGCTGATAATGTTTCTGCATATTAGATTCATCATATAATTTTTAATTATCTATCAATTCTGATATGTTCGGTTAGAACTATGAAGATTAGAGATCTGTTTAGGTATAACTAGGTAGTCGTAACGGTTGTGATCCATTTACACATGTATATGTATATCTTTCGGTTGTGATATCTTGATGTATATTTATGAACATCAACTAGTTGCAATCCACTAATAAAAGAGAGGTTACTCTATCAGATGACATATACTTTTTTCTCCTTTCCATAAGACAATATATATATGTACTATACTATTTGGCAACAAACATCTTTTTTGTGAGAATTTTGGGGAGGATGGAGAATTAATGATGTTGTGACACTGTTGATCGCCAAAACCCACCGGCGGGCAGCGGCCTGTCAACACGGTAGAGCCGGGAAGAGCCTAGAGCTGCGGCTGGCTGAGACCCTCCGAGCGACGGCCCGCAATGCTCTTCTGGTCACACGCGGCGATGCGAAGTGCAGGCGTGCCACACCTATACGGTCGAAGGTGATGGGATGCCTCGCTTAGTTCTGCATGGCATACACGTAAACATTAAATCGAGCCTCGATCGGCTCTCAGGCTATCCTGTGAATCGGCTCAAAGAGCCGATCCACCCATGATCCGGGGTGCACGAATACTTGGTGATCTGCTTGATCAAGATAAAGCTAATGAGATCTACGACGATTTAGGGTTTTCACCGCATAATCGGATCATCCTACTCCAGTTGGGCCTCGCGGCCACGCACGGTGCTCGTAAGCCGATCCTAAACAAGGCCACACAACCAACGTGACGTTGATCATCGAACATCCGTTTAGGACTTGCGAACGCCACCTCGTGCCGCTGGATCCTCCCCCGTAAGGCCTAACTATTGCGATATTAAACTAATCCTTGCGGAGCAAGGAGCAATGGATCAGATCTACTAGATGATGAACAGCAGGGTGCCGCCCCACGCCCGAGATAGGCGTGAGGGCGGCTAGACATGCGAGGGTTGCACTACGTAAACATGTTTATACGAAGAGCTATGCTAACCCTAACACATCTATGATAACTACGTTGCCCGCCATCAAAGACGCTGTACGGGCAACGCATGAACAACGTGCTTGTGCTAGATCGCAAGATGCGATCTAGGCGCATGTTTACGATTGAAACCCTCGAGACGAAGGAGTTGGCGATGCGCCGAGATTGGTTTGTTTTGGGGTGAACGTTGTGTTGTTGTTTATTCCATAAACCCTAGATACATATTTATAGTCCGGGGACTTTCTAATTCGGACGTGCACCTAACCGTGCACGAGTAAAACTCTAACTTTTAATCTAAAGATACGATCCACTAAATTACAGATACAATGGGCAATTCAGCCCAACTTCGTGTATAAGGCCAATTCTTGTTTTTCCTTCCATGTATATCTTCAAGTCTTTCTCAATCGTGGCCCACCTCGACTCGGTCAAATTCTGGTGATAACACATGCCCCCCGGTTTTGGCATTGGTAATTCCAAAATCACTGTTTTCCTTCGTCGGGTCATGTCGTGCGAACCGTCGCAGTATCTTTCATCATGATGCCCGCCTCCTCAACTTCTCCGCGTGATTTGGCAGTTTTTTTTTCTTAGGCACCTCTTCCTCGGAAACTGCTGGCATTGAATTTCCACTATATCCCCTTTTATTTAACCGCTACGCACAGTTCTCCTCCGTATCTCCATCGCACTAGCACTCCAAAAGCCCTCCGCCACCATGTCCTCTTCCTCCTCTGCTCCATCGGGTCCTTCCAGCCAGTCCTCCGCATCCCGTGAGCCGCGCCGGAGTACAATCCGGCAGAGGTCCATGCGGCGAACATCCGCCGCGCCATTGCGGCCGGGGAGGAGCCACCACGACTTCTCCATCTGGTCCGAGGGACCACCTCGACGGACGGGGAGAGCGACCTCCGCTTCCTCACCGTTGGGGCAACCGAGGAGGAGAGCGACGACGCCTTCTCCTGCGACTTCACCTCTTCCGGTGAGGAGGAGGAGCAGGAAGGAGGAGGAGGACGACAACGAGAGCTCCTCCGACGAGCCGCCGGCCAAGCGGTTCGCCCTTGGCCGGCAATGGCGACCGACGCGGAGGGACGCGGCGACGAAGAGAGGATGAAGACAACGAGGACCCGGTCGGCGGCCATTGGAGCGACGACGAGCCCGCCGGGAGCAGCGCCGACGCGGCGGCGACGGCGACGACGAGGGCGTGATGGCCCGTAGATAGGACTTCTAGTAGTAGTAGATGGGGCAATGTATCCCCTAGTACTTCCTTTTGAGAGCAATCAGCTCTTTTATGTAAGAAATCTAATCAATGAAGAACTTTCCCCAATTTGATCTTGCCGATTTCCTTTGAGTTTAATTTAGCCGATTCCTCCTTCTACTGACCTTGCCGATTCGTCCCCTTTGCCAATGCGTAATGAGCCGATAGTACCACATCGGTCCTTTGAATTTCACCCTTCCCTTCCTCAACTGATGCAGGATCTTTCAGGAAAGCCTTTGAACTTTCTAACCAAACCCAATAATCCTCTTCGTACTCATCATCGTGAAGAAGGTTGCAATGAAGGATCAGCCGATAGTATCCCCAATCGGCTCTTTAAACAGAGCAAAGAGAGCATCCACCGGGCCTGCTGCCCCCGAGCCTTACTCGAGGCGAGAATGTCGGAGAGAATGCGCCAAAGCCGATCCTTTTTCTTCCTCCGTCAGCCGATAATCTTTCGTCTCAGCTGAACTAGCCCCAAAGATTGGAAATCCTTGACAACGGGGTTCAGGAACCCGGATCGGCTCGAAGTAGCTGAAGAAGTTTCCATTGTTTTACTCACTCGAGGCAACAGAAGGTACCACCGTTGGCCTGGATCTGGTGGAGACTCGATAGACATTGCATAATTTCTACTAAAGTCGATGGTTGCGCATCGGCTGTCTTTCAATTCTAAAGTCGATGCCCTTGCATCGGCTGTAAATTTTTGTTTTTTTTTACTGGCCGATTTTCTCCTATCAGCCCCCAGTATTCATTGCACACATGTACCCCTGCATCTGTTCCAGTATTCAGTGCCCCGAGCCGAATCTGTTAAAAATGGCGGATATCGGCTCTGTAACTCGCACGTCGGCTCCCGATAGGGTCAAAGGTGAACACAAGCGAACATGTGGTGAGGATAATTTTGGCCGATTGCTGGGATCGGCCTCCATAATGATTAGAGCGCTGACCGAAGGTTCTGTAATGTCCCTTCATAGACCTTTGGGGCCGATCACAAGGATCAGCCTCGCCAAGTTACACGTCGCTTTGCTTTGACTACATGGTCAGGCCGGTGGATAAAACCAGCTTAACCCTTCCCTTTGTCACATCGATGCGTTCGCAGTCGTCTAAGTTGATGCCCGAGGGGTTCTTGGCCTGCGCTTCCCATGCGTTCATGCCAGCCGTTGAAACTTCAATGAATCATCGGCCCGGACGACTTCTACCTCATCTCCATCCCACTGTATTATGCATTGGTGCATCGTGGAAGGAATACAAAGTTGCGTGGATCCAATCTCTTCCCAACAGCACAGATAACTCTCGTGCTATCGACGATGAAGAACGTTGTAGGGATAGTTTTCCTTCCTACGGTCAGATCCACGTTCAGAACTCCCGTGCCTCGACGCTTGGCCGTTGAAATCGCTCAATGTTACATTGGTCTTGATTAAATCCGAGCTAGAGCGTCCCAGCGACGTAACATAGAATACGGCATGATGTTAACTGCCGCTCCGGTGTCTACCAGCATCTTGTTCACAGGCCTCCCATCGATATATCCTCGCAAATACAGGGCCTTGATGCCTGTAGCTCTTATCTTGTGGCTTCTCAAAGATAACCGGCCGTGGGCCGCAGTCAAGTTGTGCCACGGATGTCTCATCTAACCCTGGAGCACTGAACTCGAAGGGAGGATGAACACCATGTGTGCCACCCGATGTTTCATCATCGGCTCTCCTTTGTTTGGGCCGCCACTCCATTCTCGTGGACGACCCTCTTCATTCAGGGCTCGCTGAACCTTTGCAGCCAGATCAGGCCGTGCCTTCCTTAGCGTATGCAAGTATAACCTTTCGGCTTCCTCCAGCGCGCCGCTGAACCCTGCGTTTCGTGAACGGCTGAGTCCGTCAGCACCACCTTGGACGGTGGTACTGCTCTTCTTCTTCTTCTAGTCCTCGTCTTCGAATCCTCAAGATCTGCCCAACGAGGTGACTCGGCGCGTTTGCTTGGTGGTGGGAGAGGCCCTAAGCGCTCAAACACGGACACGTTGGCCGCCTCCTTCTTCTTCTTGTTGCATTCTGGCCGATTGTGGGCAATCGGCTCATTCCGAATCCCAGCAGTGTAGAAGAAAGGGCAATCCCGGTGTCGGCGTTGTCATCTTGCTCCTTGGCTGTCGCACGGCGCTCGTGCTCCTCCTCATCGCGATCCTGCCGACGTCTTCTCGGCTTCTCTAGCAGACGATCTCCTTCATCATCATAGTTGGACCGTCGGCGTTGGTCATACCGACTCATATTTGTTGAGGAGGTGATCGGAGAGAGGTCGATATCTTATGTTCTTCACTTCTCCCTCCGTGACGTAGCGCTTGCCATCATGATGGAGCCGATCGCGTGGAGCGGCCTCTTCCGTGTCCTTGCTATGAGAGCACCCTCATCTCCATCTTTGCCGAGTGGTTCCGGCCCCACCATGTTGATGCTGAACGTGGGACCTGGCTGGCAGCCCTCGGGGTAGATGACTTCTACCATGTTAACGGCGGGAAGGGCTGGGTGTCTACCTTCATGGCGTATTGGTTGAAAATTAAACGCCCCTTCTCTATCGCCGCTTGGATGTCCGACCCTGCGGTCGTTGGTGGCATGGGAAAGCGAGTTGTGGAATTTGCGCACGGCTTTCCGTTTAGCTCTTGCGCCGTGGGAACTTGAGACCTTCAGAATCGTCAACTGTTTCTCTTAAGCAGGAGGTCGAAGATTTGTTCGGTCTTGGTCACGTCAAAATCAAATCCCCGGCGGCCCTGGTGGCTTTACCCATTTGCAGGATACGGGGTTCCTCCCCGAGTCCACTCAGCCACTGCTATTTCTTGGTCTCCCGCAGGCACTTCACCTTCCTCTGTATCGACCATGACTACGCACGCTTGAACTTGTCTTGTACAGTCCGGTGGCGTTCATATGCGATAGTTTGAACCATGTGCGCCCGCGAGGGATAATCTGCTGGGAGGCCATGTCCTTGAGCTGTGTTGCAAGGCCAGCTACTGCCAATTCGACGCTTCCTTTTCAGTTATACGAACCGAATAACATCGGTTCCTAAGATTCCTGAAGCGCTGGATGTACTCTGTCACCGTTTCTCCGCGCTTCGACGTAGTTGTGCTAGATCGGCAATGCTAGACTCGGAAGCTTCTGAATGGTATTGCGTATGGAACTGTTCTTCCAATTGCTTCCAAGGCTGGATGGAGTTTGCTGGCAAAGAGGTATACCATCCAAAGAGGCCGTGAAAAGAGCCTCACGCGTAGCTGATCCGACACCGAAGCCGGTCCTAGTTGCGCCAAATATCGGCCGATGTGCTCGATGGAGCTGGAGCCATCCGATCCACTGAATTTGGAGAAGTCGGGAGCCGATATTTAGGTGGCAGCGGGATCATCTCGTACTCGTGGGTACGGCTTGGAATAGCCGATTGCCCTCCTTTCGATAATGCTTGGGCCGTCCCACCGGCGTGCGAGAATGTGTTGATCGCCAAAACCCACGGCGGGCAGCGGGTCAACACGGTAGAGCCGGGAAGAGCCTAGAGCTGCGGCGGCTGAGATGTGATCTGAAGATTCGCCGGGGTGGCGTACTTAGCCGCCATGTTTGCTTTTCCGCTCCGAGCCAACTGCAGGAGTGGGCTCGGGAGTTTCGTCGGGGTGGCGTACTTAGTTAGCCACGTCGCTCTCAAGCTCGTTGCGACGTTCCCCCTGTTTGCGCCGGAGTCCCGACGTTGTGGCCTGGTTTGAGAGTGGCCGTTGCCACAATCGGCACATACGTGCACGCGTATCCTTGAGGGATCTCCTTGGCGCCTCAGCCAGAATCGGTAGTCACTAGGGTCACCACCGATCTTGTAACGACGAATGCCGGTGTGGCCGGCACGGTGCTGCCAACGCGTATGGCAGCGGTGGACGGGACCGGAGTGGCAACTCTCCTTGGTGCGTCCCGAGTGCGGTTCGAGTGCGGTGGCTCTCATGATCTCTGGATCACGCGCAGAGCGAGACGCTCCAACACGTTGACCAAGTTTTCGAGTGGCGGTGTAGCGAGTGAGCCACCAAGTAGTTGATCTCTGCCGAAGGGCCCTGGTGCGTTCCTCCGACGGGGCAGAGAGATCTATCCCATCGAGTGCACCTTGTGGTGAGAACCCCTTCCATCTGATGCCATGGGTACGGGTTCTCTGAAAAGAGCCGATGAGGTCGGCTTCGAGGGTGGCCTTGATCTCGTCATGTTTCTTCTTGAGCTCAGGCAGCTCCTCGTAGGTGACTGGCGTGCCCCGCCGCCATCTCGGATGTAGATGGCGATGTGGTTGATGTAGATGATGGTCCCACCGGGCGTGCGTGTGTTGATCGCCAAAACCCACCGGCGGCAGCGCTGTCAACACGGTAGAGCGGGAAGAGCCTAGAGCTGCGGCTGGCCGAGACCCTCGAGCGACGGCCCGCAATGCTCTTGGTCACACGCGATGCGAAGTGCAGGCGTGCCACCACCTATACCTGTCGGGAAGGTGATGGGGATGCCTCGCTTAGTTCTGCATGGCATACACGTAAACATTAAATCGAGCCTCGATCGGCTCTCAGGTATCCTGTGAATCGGCTCAAGAGCCGATCCACCCATGATCCGTACGGGGTGCACGAATACTTGGTGATCCTGATCAAGATAAAGCTAATGAGATCTACGACGATTTAGGTTTCACCGCATAATCGGATCATCCTACTCCGAGTTGGGCCTCGCGGCCACGCACGGTGCTCGTAAGCCGATCCTAAACAAGGCCACACAACCAACGTGACGTTGATCATCGGAACATCCGTTTAGGACTTGCGAACGCCACCCTACGTGCCGCTGGATCCTCCCCTCGTAAGGCCTAACTATTGCGGATATTAAACTAATCCTTGCGGAGCAAGGAGCAATCGTAATGGATCGATCTACTAGATGATGAACAGCAGGGTGCCGCCCCCACGCCTAGCGTGAGGGCGGCTAGACATGCGAGGGTTGCACTACGTAAACATGTTTATACGAAGAGCTATGCTAACCCTAACACATCTATGATAACTACGTTGCCCGCCATCAAAGACGCTTCCGATGCAGACGCGCATGAACAACGTGGGCTTGTCTGCCTAGATCGCAAGATGCGATCTGGGCAGCATGTCGCTTACCTGATTGAAACCCTCGAGACGAAGGAGTTGGCGATGCGCCGAGATTGGTTTGTTTTGGGGTGAACGTTGTGTTGTTGTTTATTCCATAAACCCTAGATACATATTTATAGTCCGGCGGACTTTCTAATTCGGACGTGCACCTAACCGTGCACGAGTAAAACTCTAACTTTTAATCTAAAGATACGATCCACTAAATTACAGATACAATGGGCAATTCAGCCCAACTTCGTGTATAAGGCCAATTCTTGTTTTTCCTTCCATGTATATCTTCAAGTCTTTCTCAATCGTGGCCCACCTCTGACTCGGTCAAATTCTGGTGATAACAGACACGTATTGTTTTACCTTTTCTGTTTTGCTGGTTACTTCCGTGTGTGCATTTCTGGTGGGCTGTAGAAATTAAGTATGGGTGATTATTACTGTGTTATTTTTGTATAGGTGACATTTCGGGTGTGCCTAGCAGTTTCAAGAGTTCTGATGCGAGTCTGCACCAGCACCGCTTTGACTAACCTTTTGTACCTTTATACGTGGCCCTCCTCTTCCCAATCTTTTCTGGCATCTTCTCGATGAGCTCCACCAGCACCGCACCTCCCCGCCTACTCATGTCGTCGCCGCCGGCCGGCGCATCGCTTGCGCGGTCTCTCTAGCAGATTCCCCCGCCGTTGCACCAACCCCGCGCCCCAATCGCGACACCGTGCTAGAAGCTTGGAACCCTAGCGCCGTCCCTTCGCCGCTGGCTCGCCTCCATCCGCTTCCGCTCGCCGGCGGTAAGGTTTGTCAAGAATCGGCCGTCCCAGCTCCATAACCATTCTTTCGGCACATCTGCGTGCGGCTACTACACGTCATGGACCGCCGCCGGGACAGGGAGGAGGCCGCCCAGCTGCTCTCCCCCGCCGAGACAAGGATGAGGTCGCCGGAGCAAGAAGAGGTCCCAGCGACGTCGTTGCAGGCGACACCGAGGAGTAGGTATGAGGCCTGATTGCTCCCTCCTCTCGATTTTCTCTCTGTGGCCTCCTATGAACCTCTCTCTCTCTCTCTCTCTCTCTCTCATCGCACAGCGGCTGCAGCAATGACGCATACGGACACAAGGACCACGGCCAGACGTCCGATGGGAGTGGAACGGCCGACGAGGATGGAGACGGCCGCGACGCCAGGTGAGCTTGACCTCTGCTGTCGGATTTTTCTTCTTCTTACACTTTTCTTTCTATGTTCATGTTCTTGCTGTGAAATTTGGGGGATTTTGTTTGGCGAACAAGGCATTCTGGATGTGACGAGGAGGTAGATAATGTGGAGTACGACAGCACATCAGGCTCTCATGTGTTGCTATCCAGTTTCTCTTCATGCTGCGAATCTAGATATTTAGATATTGGTGTATGGTTTGCCCCACATGATCATAGATGCTTAGCTGCGTGCGCACCTGTTCAACGATGAGCACACCACCGTGGGCGAGCAGTCAATAGCTGTCGTGCCGCCACACCCATGGAAGCTATCGGGTGGCCATTGGGGTGAGCGCTCTTTCTCTCTCTTCCTCTTCTACGGTATTTGTTCCGCTGTTTCCTTCCACATTTCTTGGAGCATATCAGCCAGAGTTCATGAGATGGACCTTCACATATATTCATTTACGCACTATAAATCAGTAAGGTTATGAGTGTTGTGCCCTAATAGGCATGGTTCTTTCAATTTCAGAGGCATACAGCATATCAGCCAGAGTTCATGAGATGGACCTTCAGATATATTCATTTACGCACTATAAATCAGTAAGGTTATGAGTGTTGTGCCCTAATAGGCATGGTTCTTTCAATTTCGGAGGCATACTTACTCAGTATAATGAGAAATTTAGTCGGGACTGGAGCAAGATGGATTTTAGTAGCTTACTGAATTATATCATCCAGCCTTTTTAGTCACTACTCGAATGATCATTTTACTGATTATGTGTAGGCATTGACTTGCGATACTAATTCTCATCAGGATCTAATGAAGAAGAGTAATGAAGCATCAAGACGCAATGGACACAAGGTAGATAAGCGTCTTGTGCTTGAAAGGAAATCTAAATTGACATCTGAAGATTGTAAACGGAAACAACAAGTTCAGATAAAACCAAAGATAGTGGCGATCATTGGACAATTGTAGAGGTTTCTCATTGCTCCAATTTTCCCTAAAGGTATCCTCTAATTGTTGACCACTTCTCAGTTAGTACATTAACAAACTAATTAATATATGCAAGATAGTCTTTTCTCTTACAGAGTATCTTGGTTCTGCTCCTTTCTCCATTTGCATTGCACTTGCTTACCTAGCTGAAAACTCCGAAAAACTAGGCCATGTTTTGCAAGGGGTTCAGAAGCTCTTTCAACATCTGCATTGAGAGCGTGTCCTTAGATCTTCTGTTATTGAATTACTAGATTACATATGTATTTTTTGTTTGATTTTTCAACGTTTAAAGGTCATTTAGCCGCAACATACTTCTCCACTGAAGCTCCACGACCTGCACAAAATTCTATGATAAATGATCAGTGTTAGGTTTAAGAAAACTGAATACATGTTCGTCTGAATGAATTACCCTCTATGTATTTTATATAGGTTTAAGAAAACTGAATACATGTTCGTCTGAATGAATTACCCTCTATGTATTTTATAAATCTCTTAGTATGGTATCCGTTATTCTCTCACCATATACCATTGTGTTGCATATAACTTTCTACCCTTGCGAATTGGTGTGCAAGTTACATAATTCTGTCAGGAATTGTTGATGCTAGCTTCCAAGAAAAACACACATGTATTATGTTCGCATTATGCTGATGATCTCAACAAGGGAGATGTGCTTCATGCCATTGTAATTCGACATTTTTTAACTACGGTGGATAGCATAGAGAAGAAACTGTTTGGAATATTTCCCTGAGCCAATGTATTGATAATACTTTGGTGTATACTGACTCTTATAATCTCACCTTTTTTAAGAAGCACTTCTAAGAATCTGAAGGAGCTGCATTTCTTTCCCGAGCTGATCAATTGTATGACTTCTGGTCCTTTTGTTACAGGGTAATATTTCACAAAAATAGCTTTGCTATCTTATATCCTGTAATTCTTCCAGGTCTGTACAGGCTGTTTGTCTGCGTGCACAACAAGAAGAGCAGCATCTGTTGCAGCAGGCTTTGAGATTTTGTCCAAGTAGCTTGGCAACATACTCGAGTCTGACTTCAGACCACGATACGTCCCCTGACAGACCCTCTTTACCACCTTATGCTAAAAATGCACTCTCTTTGTACAGTTTGGACCGTTTTGTTCCCTCTTGCTTAATGAAAAGGCAGTGCTCCTGCCGGTTGCTCCAAAAAAAAGACAGACCCTCTTTACCATTTGTGTGATCCTCCTTGAACTCATTACTCTCAGCATCTTTCTCTCCAGTACGTTCAGAGGGGATGATAAATAAAGGGTTATACTTCTTCCAGTCCCCAATTAGCCTTATAATGATGCACACAGAACATTTGATGAATTTATATGTCAGAGAGTTGATACTGGGAGATAATAACGGAAAGGAGATTGTTTCATAGGAGGTAAATATTTTCCAAGGTGTGAGGAAAACCTTGAATTGTCTATAAAAATTAGTGAGTTTTCTATTTCTTTTTCATTGACGGTTATATTTTTCTTAGAATTTATAATAGTACATGATGAAATGGACAGGTCCATGATTTTCACCAATTTTTTTGCTCAGGTTCATGGAAGACTATTGGACCGTTATAGTTCTGTAACCATTTGTCTTGACATAATGTCTTTACTTTTGTGAATACAGAAAAATCTCGAGTTGCATCTTCAAAATATATAGGGTTTACATGGTCCGCCACTGTATTTGTGACATACATTTTGCATTCATAAATTTTGCTGGCTAATACGAATACTTCATTGACCCATACAATTTTTTTTCCATTGGTGGTCATGGCCATCGCTGCCTATATGTAAGTAGATAAATCATTATTTTTACATAGAGTGGTGCTGGACCACGGGGCAATGGAGGATGACCATTGAGCCTCAGGTGATCTTGGGCAGTATTTCCATATTCTGCTTTGACATGGATTTCTGAAAAATTATTGCTACTTACAATTAGATTAGGTACTCAATAAAAAAAATCTTAGTAGTGTAGAACCTTAAAATTGCATTGCCTTTGGTATTTAGCTTTAAACGGCAAGTGCATATGAGCTTGAAACTAGACGTCTCTATCTGCCATCTACGTATGTAAGTGCATTTTTTCCTTTTTCTTTTTATTCTGCCTACAGCAGAGCTCATCATGTACTGTCGGGTCTCTTTCCCATGTTCCTTAGACTACCCTTAATAACTTAATTGTGCATCTGCTAAGTGTTCTTTCTTGATAGTTTGCCATGAATGATACACAAGAGTAATGGAGGCATGATTGATATGTTGATTAATTCGTGCAGTGGTACCAGGGTTACATTTTTTGGACCAGGAGAGGCGCCCAGGTCACCAATTACGTTTCAGCTCAAGCAAAATATACAAAGTGAATTACATAGCCTGTAAATTTTGCTGAATTTAGAGTAGCACAAATAGGGCATTGGCTACCTCTCTAAGCTGAACAATTGTATCTAAAGATAGGCTTCGAATCATTGCTTTTGAGAGCTTGATGTGAACAGTCATGACCAACCCAACCGAGGTCTCCTTTTTTGTGAAATATATTGCAGCATGTAGTTGAGCAAAATTCTGAAAGGAGGCAATGACATCTCTAATTTCATATGTCACCTGTTGCATAGAAATGGAGTTTGTTGCTGCCTGACTGTTCTATTTTTTTTCGGGGGTAGCGATGGATTGCCTGTAAGAAAAGTGACTAGCAGAGGATTTTCACGAAGTATATGAACTCTTATGTTTACAGCTGGAGGCACGAACCATCTGCATTGGTAGATGACCTATCAGTTTAATTTGGCCAGTTTGTACTTGGCGTTCTATTATTGTTTAGCATGACAAGATAGGAACTGTGCAGTTATCATGAGTGGTATATATTTATGAAATTATTTTTTATGATAATTAGGATCGATAATTTTCCAGTTATGTGTATGACTGCGTGTATACATGGGGAGAAGTTTTGCGCAGTTGCAGTGTCCTGTTTGCTTGTGCGTACCCGAATGGTATTTTTGGAGGGCTGCAGCCCCTCTTGCCGTGTTAAGCACTTTATGTCAGATTATAATATCCTAATATGGTACTCACGTCACAAGTACAACATACCACGAAATATCCTTCGCTTTCAACTTGCAGCTACCACCTAGACGTGGCGCCGATACCCTCCGCTTTCAACTTGCACCTACCATCTAGGCGCGGCGGTTCAACTTGCACCTACCATCTAGGCGCGGCGTGCCGCCGCGCCATTACATGCTAGTAGCATATATCTCTCCCTCTTATATGAAAAGCCTATCTACAAATAATATATGCATTGCAAAATATAAAACAATCGATTTAAGTGCAAAATATAAAACAAGAGATTTTTATTTATTATTAGTACACAATAACTCTTGGAAGTTGTTTAATTTGTAAATTCAGGTAATTAAAGGCCATAAGATCAATCTCGACCAGAAAAATTAAAGTTAATAATATAAAGTTATTTGAACTTTAGAATTTAAATTGTGTTTGATTTTGAAACTTTGGCAAATAAGACTTCATGACAATATATTTCAAGATTATATAGAATTTACTCCCTCTTCTTGCAAAAAGGCTTCATATAGACAATGTAGCATTACAAGGTGAGAAGGGGTGGTTCATAATTTCAAAATCCAAATTGTAGTTTTTAATATTACTTTTATGTTTTGAAGAAAATAGAACTCCCAAAAGTTTTCTAAAATAACAGAACTCCTACAAATTTTATAAATTTTATATTCAATATCCAAATATAATTCCATTGATTTAGGGTTTGTTCTTTTTCGATAAAGGGAATATATTAATATCAATAGATACCAAATATACCCAGCCTCTACAACAACGTAATACCTAATGGTAGTATGGATGCACACAGCTAAAAAAGAAAGAAAAAAGTCCCGCTACAAAACTCCAGTCCTAGAAACAACAGTACAACCACCACCAAGACAACACCTGAAACCCAGGCTCTCCACCAGCGACACCTCCAACAAGGAAACGGTGCACAAGCGCCATCGTCACGCGATCAAAAGATCTCAAGTTTTCACCCTGGAGATAGTCCCCGCTCTCAAAACAATGTCTTCAACAAGATCATTGCCAGGCATAACCAATTAAGGTTAGACCTTGGATTTTCAATCTGAAAGGTAGGACTCTGAACTTCACATGTGCTGCTGCCCCCACTTGCATACTGCTGTTACAAGACCCAGAAAACCAAGAAAACCCCTCAACAAACACCACAACTTGATCCTCCACTTCTAGTCCTCCAAATCGGCCTTCAAGAAATTCTCCATCTCTGATACGCCATGGACGAATGTCATCTGCTGGCAACACAAAACAGAGCTTCGTGTCGCTCTCTCCAAAATCAAACGATCGAAATAAAAGCATGGGCGTGCACGACCGAATACCTCCCAAACCATCAAACTCCAGTCACGAGCACTGTTACATTTGCCAGCGGAGCTATCCAGAACTCAACATCTAGCCAAATCGAGACGGACATGCATAAGGAAGATCTTCGTCCTGGCGGGCGAGAGATCCGAGGACCACCACATTTATCCTGGCCGAACGAGCAGCCCAGGCTACTCGCCGGAAAACTCACATGGTTAGGAGCCACGGTCCATCCACCTCCAACCTGGATGGAGAGCATCCATCGACCCTAGGACTCCGCAGCGAAGTCACGGAAGCCAAGATCAGCCGCGGAGGCCCAGATTGGACCCGCGAAGGCCCAAATCGAGCCCGCCACATCCTCCTCCACCCAAGCTGGCAGGCAGCGGGACGCCGCCGTGCACCGCAACGCAGATGGGTGACAGGCGCCGCCGTCTCGTCCAAGGGTGCCGTCGCGACCCGCTCTCCCTGCCAAATCTCCACCGTCGCTATCTCCTCCACTCCCCGACAAGCTCCGCCGTGTCCCCGTTGCCCCGTCATGCTCCAGCAACCGCCGCCAAGGCAGCACCGCCGGACCATCTTTCCCACCGCCACCCGTGAGGAGACCTGCTCCCGCACGAAGGAGGGCCTGCCGAGCTGTTATCACCAGATTTTGGACAAATCCAGAGGTGGGCCATAAGAGAGATGGGCTTAGAGGACTACACGTGGAAGATCTCTGAAGCGGCCTTGCACGGAGAATTTGGGCTAGTTTGCCCGTGTATCTTTAATTATAGTAGGTCATATCTTAGATCAAGGTTTAGAATTTGTATCGCGCACGGTGGGATATTCCCACGTTAGAAAGTCCGCTGGACTATAAATATGTATCTAGGGTTTATGGAATAAACAACAACACAACGTTCACCCCAAAACAAACCAATCTCGGCGCATCGCCAACTCCTTCGTCTCGAGGGTTTCAATCAGGTAAGCGACATGCTGCCTAGATCGCATCTTGCGATCTAGGCAGCACAAGCCCCACGTTGTTCATGCGTTGCCGTACTGAAGCGTCTTTGATGGCGGGCAACGTAGTTATCATAGATGTGTTAGGGTTAGCATAGCTCTTCGTATAAACATGTTAGTGCAACCCTCGCATGTCTAGCCGCCCTCACGCCTATCTCAGCGTGGGCGGCACCCTGCTTGTTCATCATCTAGTAGATCTGATCCGTTACGATTGCTCCTTGCTCCGCAAGGATTAGTTTAATATCTGCAATAGTTAGGCCTACGAAGGGGGGAGGATCCAGCGGCACGTGGGGTGGCGTTCGCAAGTCCTAAACGGATGTTCCGATGATCAACGTCACGTTGGTTGTGTGGCCTTGTTTAGGATCGGCTTACGAGCACCGTGCGTGGCCGCGAGGCCCAACTGGAGTAGGATGATCCGATTATGCGGTGAAAACCCTAAATCGTCGTAGATCTCATTAGCTTTATCTTGATCAAGCAGGATCACCAAGTATTCGTGCACCCCGTCATCATGGGTGGATCGGCTCTTTGAGCCGATTCACAGGAGAGCTGAGCCCGATCGAGGCTCGATTTAATGTTTACGTGTATGCCATGCAGAACTAAGCGAGGCATCCCCATCACCTTCCCGACAGGTATAGGGTGGCACGCCCTTGCACTTCGCATCGCCGCGTGTGACCGAAAAGTGCGGGCCGTCGCTCGAGGGCTCGGCCAGCCGCAGCTCTAGGCTCTTCCCGGCTCTACCGTGTTGACAGCCGCGCCGCCGGTGGGTTTTGGCGATCAACACATTCTGGCACGCCCGGTGGGACCATCATCTACATCAACCACATCGCCATCTACATCGAGATGGCGGCGGACGGCACGCCAGTCACCTACGAGGAGCTGCCTGCGAGCTCAAGAGCATGACGAGATCAAGGCCACCCTCGAAGCCGACCTCATCGGCTCTTTTCAGAGAACCCGTACCCATGGCATCAGATGGAAGGGGTTCTCACCACAAGGTGCACTCGATGGGATAGATCTCTCGCCCGTCGGAGGAACGCACGTGGCCCTTCGGCAGGAGATCAACTACTTGGTGGCTCACTCGCTACACCGCCTCTGAAAACTTGGTCAACGTGTTGGAGCGTCTCGCTCTGCGCGTGATCCGGAGATCATGAGCCACCGCACTCGCCGTCAGGACCACTCTCGGGACGCACCAAGGAGAGTTGCCACTCGGTCCACGCTGCCATACGCGTTGGCGCTTGCGGCGGTGCGGCTACACCGGCATTCGTCGTTTACAAGATCGGTGGTGACCCTACGATTCTTGGCTGAGGCGCCAAGGAGATCCCTCAAGGATACGCGTGCACGTATGTGCCATTGGCAACGGCCACTCTCAAACCAGCCACAACGTCGGGACTCCGCGCAAACGAGGGAACGTCGGCAACAAACTTGAGAGCGCGTGGCTAACTAAGTACGCCACCCCGACGAAACTCCCGAGCCCACTCTGCTGGTTGGCTCGAGCTGGAAAAGCAAACATGGCTGGCTAAGTACGCGCCCCGGCGAATCTTCGGAATACATCTCTGCCGCCAGCACGGTGGATCGATCGCACCATGCGAGAGACCAGTTCGGCATTATGCCGAAAGGAGGGCAATCGGCTATTCCAAGCCGTACCCGACGAGTACGAGATGATCCCGCTGCCACCTAAATATCGGCTCCCGACTTCTCCAAATTCAGTGGATCGGATGGCTCCAGCTCCATCGAGCACATCGGCCGATATTTGGCGCAACTAGGACCGGCTTCAGTGTCGGATCAGCTACGCGTGAGGCTCTCACAGTCCCTCACAGGATCGGCTTTTGGATGGTATACCTCTTTGCCAGCAAACTCCATCCGTCTTGGAAGCAATTGGAAGATTCCATACGCAATACCATTCAGCTTCCGAGTCTAGCATTGCCGATCTAGCACAACTACGTCGAAGCGCGGAGAAACGGTGACAGTACATCCTTCAGAATCTTAGGAACCGATGTTATTCGGTTCGTATATGAAAGGAATCGAGTTCAGTAGCTGGCCTTGCAACACAGCTCAAGGACATGGCCTCCCAAGCAGATTATCCCTCGCTGGCGCACATGGTTCAGAAACTATCACATATGAACAGCGCCACGAACTGTACCAAGACAAGTTCAAGCGTGCGTAGTCATGGTCGATACAGAGGAAGGTGAAGTGCCTGCCAGACCAAAAGCGTGGCTGAGTGGACGGGAGGAACCCCGTATCCTGCAAATGGGTAAAGCCACCAGGGCCGCCCAAGGGATTTGATTTTGACGTGACCAAGACTGAACAAATCTTCGACCTCCTGCTAAGGAGAAACAATTGACGATTCCTGAAGGTCTCAAGTTCCCTACGGCGCAAGAGCTAAACGGAAAGCCGTACTGCAAATTCCACAACTCGCTTCATGCCACCAACGACTGCAGGGTGTGGCGTCAGCACATCCAAGCGGCGATAGAGAAGGGGCGTTTAATTTTCAACCAATACGCCATGAAGGTAGACACCCTTCCCCGCCGTTAACATGGTAGAAGTCATCTACCCCGAGGGCTGCCAGGTCCCACGTTCAGCATCAACATGGTGGGGCCTGGGAACCACGGCAAAGATGGAGATGAGGGCAGCTGCTCTCATAGCAAGGACACGAAGAGGCGCTCCACGCGATCGGCTCCATCATGATGGCAAGCGCTACGTCACGGAGGGAGAAGTGAAGAACATAAGATATCGAGCGACCTCTCTCTGATCACCTCCTCAACAAATATGTGAGTCAGTATGACCAACGCCGACGGTCCAACTATGATGATGAAGGAGATCGTCTGGCTAGAGAAGCCAGAAGACATCGTCGGCAGGATCGCGATGAGGAGGAGCACGAGCGCCGTGCCGCGGACCAGAGCAAGATGACGCCAGAGACACTGGGATTGCCCTTTCTTCGGACACTGGGGATTCAGAATGAGCCGATTGCCCACAATCGGCAGTTGCAACAAGAAGAAGAAGGAGGCAGCCAACGTGTCCGTGTTTGGCGCTTAGGGCCTCTCCCACCACCAAGCAAACGCGCTGAGTCACCTCGTTGGGCAGATCTTGAGGATTCGAAGACGAGGGACTAGAAGAAGAAGAAGACAGTACCACCGTCCAGGGTGTGTGCACGGGGACTCAGCCGTTCACGAACGCAGGGTTCAGCGGTTGCGCGGCCGGAGGAAGCCGAAAGGTTATATTTGCATACGCAGGAAGGCGACCCCTGAAAGGTTCAGCGAGCCCTGAATGAAGAGGGTCGCCACGGAGGATGGAGTGGCGTCCCAAGCAAGAAAGCCGATGATGAAACATCGGCTGGCACAAACATGGTGCTCGTCTTGCCGACGAGCTTAGTGCTCCACGATTATACGATGCACTCAAGGTGGATGACAGCAGCGCATCAAGTCAGAGGTTGGGTTGGTTTTATCCAGCCTAACCGAGTAGCAAGATTAAACCAATGAGCAAACCGTGCGAGGCTGATCCTTGTGATCGGCCCCAAAATTTATGGAGGAACATTACAAAACCTTCATCGAACAAGCAATGTGGAGGCCGATTCCCGCAATCGGCCAAAATTATCTTCTCACATATTCTTGTATGGTCACAACGATCAGGGCAGCGGCCACGTCGGCAGATGGAAGTCGCATGAATCTTTGCAAAGACGACGTGCAAGTGCAGTGCCCGGCTTAAGAAAGCCGATATCTGCAATCATTTGGCGATTCGGCTCGGGGCATATAGTCAGATAAACATGTGCAGACTTGTGTGCAGTAGAACATTGGGGGCCGATTAAGGAGAAAAATCGGCCAAATAAAAAAAATTTCGCACGAAGCAAAGCCGATGCGCGGCCATCGACTCTAGTACAGTTGCACGGGACCAAGACCTACTGGCTATGTGTTCAAGGGTTTACAGCGACGTCGATGTTCAGTAGAAGAAAGCTGATCAACGACTTATGCATCCTCGCCGGTATTCTTGCCTTGATGAAGGCTCGGGGGGCAGCTCGCCCTAGAGGTTCTTTAGAGAGCCGATTTTGATGGAATCGGCTGGCATTACGATTCGGAGGCTGATGGTGACACATGTGGTTAGCTCACGACTGTCCTCGCCTTGATGAAGACTCGGGGGGCAACGGACTACATCGAGATTGCATCGATTGATCCTGCGTTGTGATCCTCTCTGGAAGCAGTTCTGTTCGCAAAAGAAGATTGCTGAAGCTATGGAGAGGAATCAGGAAGGGAGGCCGTCGGCTTGTACAGGTTTTGGACTGTCCTGTGCTGCACAGGGATTGGATTCTCAAAATAGCCGATGAATAGTCATCGGCTAAGGGATTGGGATTGCGAAAAAATATGGTCAGATACCAAATCGCAGCCTGAAATTGAGAAGTTCTTGGCCTTCGAGCTAATCGACATAAGAATCCAGCTTCATGGGCGGCCAAAAGGAGGGAAAAAATCGATACGTTGCTATCGGTCTTGACATGGCAGGAGGAAGGAATGAAATTGGGGCAGTTGAAAGATGAATCAAAAGAACAATTTCATTAAGTCAGAGGAGCGGCTTTACAAGAAAGAGCCGATAGCTCTCAAAAGAGGGATCTAGTGCCTAGCGCACTGCTACTGCTAGTCCTATTTCTACTAATCGTCGCTGTCCTCGTCGTCACCGCCGTCGATGTCGTCGGCGCTGCTCCCGGGAACTCTTCGTCCTGCTGCCCCAGCCTGTCGGGGGCCTCTTCCTCCTCGTCATCATCATCGTCCTCGCTGTCCGCCCAGGAGCGGAAGCGCTTGGTTGGCGGGTACCCGGCGGAAGAGGAAGATTCATCTTCTTCCTCCTCTTCTTCTTCGTCGTCGTCATCCTCGCTGTCCGCCCACATGCGGGAGCGCTTCTTCGGCGGAAGCTTGATGGAGGGGAAGGCCTTGGCCTTCGCTGCTTCTCCTTCTTTCTTCTCATCATCGGAGGGGAGGGGGTTCACTTCGGAAGAAGGTTTGTCCTCATTTTTCTTCGGCGAGAATGGGGGGAAAAGGTTTGAAAAGGAGGAGGAGGAGGAAGACATTGCTGAGGGAGAAGAGGGTTTTTTGGGTGCCGATGGCTGGAACAGAGGAAGGAGATGAAGAAAGCTAATCGATCGGCACAGTTAAATAATGAGGAGCCTGGTGGAAATTTACTGTCATTACAGTTTCCAAGGAGATGACGCCAGAGCTATCGAATTTTGCAGAGAAGCTGAAAGGACAGGGCATAATGATGACGGAAGCTGCAAATGGCTCTGTCCTGCCACGACATGACCCTTCGAAAGGAAAATATAATGATTTTGGAAAAATTATTTCCAAAACCAGGGGGCATGTGTTATCACCAGATTTTGGACAAATCCAGAGGTGGGCCATAAGAGAGATGGGCTTAGAGGACTACACGTGGAAGATCTCTGAAGCGGCCTTGCACGGAGAATTTGGGCTAGTTTGCCCGTGTATCTTTAATTATAGTAGGTCATATCTTAGATCAAGGTTTAGAATTTGTATCGCGCACGGTGGGATATTCCCACGTTAGAAAGTCCGCTGGACTATAAATATGTATCTAGGGTTTATGGAATAAACAACAACACAACGTTCACCCCAAAACAAACCAATCTCGGCGCATCGCCAACTCCTTCGTCTCGAGGGTTTCAATCAGGTAAGCGACATGCTGCCTAGATCGCATCTTGCGATCTAGGCAGCACAAGCCCCACGTTGTTCATGCGTTGCCGTACTGAAGCGTCTTTGATGGCGGGCAACGTAGTTATCATAGATGTGTTAGGGTTAGCATAGCTCTTCGTATAAACATGTTTACGTAGTGCAACCCTCGCATGTCTAGCCGCCCTCACGCCTATCTCAGGCGTGTGGGCGGCACCCTGCTTGTTCATCATCTAGTAGATCTGATCCGTTACGATTGCTCCTTGCTCCGCAAGGATTAGTTTAATATCTGCAATAGTTAGGCCTTACGAAGGGGGGGAGGATCCAGCGGCACGTAGGGTGGCGTTCGCAAGTCCTAAACAGGATGTTCCGATGATCAACGTCACGTTGGTTGTGTGGCCTTGTTTAGGATCGGCTTACGAGCACCGTGCGTGGCCGCGAGGCCCAACCTGGAGTAGGATGATCCGATTATGCGGTGAAAACCCTAAATCGTCGTAGATCTCATTAGCTTTATCTTGATCAAGCAGGATCACCAAGTATTCGTGCACCCCGTACGGATCATGGGTGGATCGGCTCTTTGAGCCGATTCACAGGATAGCCTGAGAGCCGATCGAGGCTCTGATTTAATGTTTACGTGTATGCCATGCAGGAACTAAGCGAGGCATCCCCATCACCTTCCTGACCAGGTATAGGTCAGGTGGCACGCCCTTGCACTTCGCATCGCCGCGTGTGACCAGAAGAGCATTGCGGGCCGTCGCTCGAGGGGTCTCAGCCAGCCGCAGCTCTAGGCTCTTCCCGGCTCTACCGTGTTGACAGGCCGCTGCCCGCCGGTGGGTTTTGGCGATCAACACGAGCGCACTGCCGTCACCCCCCGTCTTTGGCAGCCAAGCGCGGCCGCCACCGCCGATGCCGGCGGCGGCCGAGGAGATGAGATCGAGGAGTAGTTTTGCTAGGGTTTGGGGAGCCCTGATACGTCTCAAACGTATCTATAATTTCTTATGTTCCATGCTAGTTTTATGACAATACCTACATGTTTTGCTCACACTTTATAATGATTTTATGCATTTTCGGAACTAACCTATTAACAAGATGCCGAAGTGCCAGTTCCTGTTTTCTGCTGTTTTTGGTTCCAGAAAGGCTGTTCGGGCAATATTCTCGGAATTCAATGAAACAAAGGCCAAACATCATATTTCACCGAGACGGACCAGAACACCGAAGGGGAGCCGGAGAGGAGGCCCAGGGCCCCCAGACCATAGGGCGCAGCCTGGAGGGGGGCGCGCCGCCCTATGGGGTGGGCCCCCCAGGCACCTCCTTGCGCCGCCTCTTCGCCTATATAATCCCTCGTGACGTAAAAACCCTACACCGATTGACGAAACTCCAGAAAGACTCCATGGACGCCGCCGCCATCGCGAAACTCCGTTTCGGGGACAGAAGTCTCTGTCACGCCGCCGGACGGGGAATTGCCACCGAGTCATCTCCATCGACACCACCGCCATCTTCATCGCCATTGCTGTCTCCTATGATGAGGAGGGAGTAGTTCTCCCCCGAGGCTAAGGGCTGTACCGGTAGCTATGTGGTTCATCTCTCTCTCCCATGTGATCTTTATGTGATCATGAGCTTTGTATCACTATTAATCTATGTGCTACTCTAGTGATGTTATTAAAGTAGTCTATTCCTCCTTCATGATGTAATGTGGACAGTGTGTGCATCATGTAGTACTTGGCGTAGGTTATGATCGTGATCTCTTGTAGATTATGAAGTTAACTATTACTATGCACTCTAGAGTTACTTTATATGAACTCCGGAATTACTCTCTATGGTGTGACAGTGACAGTGTTTGCATCGTGTGTGATTCCTTTATGACGTTGTGGAGCTTGTTTACTCCGGCTTGAGGGTGCTCTCGTAGCCCTACACAATGAATGGTGTTTGTTATCCAACAATAGAGTCTTTGAAAGTAGCATAAGAGAAGAGAACTTATTTATTTATGTGATCATTGTTGAGAGTGTCCACTAGTGAAAGTATGATCCCTAGGCCTTGTTTCCAAGCATCGAATCACGGTTTACTTACTGTTCTATTGCATGTTTATTCGCTGCCATCTTTATTTCAGATTGCTATTACCACTCATATGCATCCATATCACTTGCATCTCACTATCTCTTCGCCGAACTAGTGCACCTATACATCTGACAAGTGTATTAGGTGTGTTGGGGACACAAGAGACTTCTTGTATCTTAATTGCAGGGTTGCTTGAGAGGGATATCTTTGACCTCTTCTTCCCTGAGTTCGATAAACCTTGGGTGATTCACTTAAGGGAAACTTGCTGCTGTTCTACAAACCTCTGCTCTTGAAGGCCCAACACTATCTACATGAATAGAAGCGTGCGTAGACATCAAGCTATTTTCTGGCGCCGTTGCCGGGGAGGTAAGGTAAAAGGTATTCACATCCTCCGACTACTAAGCTATTTCCTAGCTGTTGCCGGTGTGTGAGTGCTCGAAGCTATTTCCTTTAGATCCTGCAATTGCATCTTTTTGTTTCTTGTTTTTATTTTTCACTAGTTAGGCATAATGGAAAACAACAGTGAGCTTTTTAATCTATTTCCTGAGTTAAGACATGAATTGTTTGATGCGAAAATTAAAAAACCTATGGAACCTTATTTTCATGATAGTAGCAATGTTATTAGTATGAACGCAATTACTGCTAATACTATGGAGAAGTCTAAGCTTGGGGAAGCTAGTTTTTATGATCTTTTTAGCTTCCCATCTTTAGGGGAGAAAATTTGCTCTGATAATACTTTATCTCCCATATGCGATAACTCTAATGATGCTTGTGATATTTTAAATCCACCTACTGAAAGTATTCCTTTCAAGATACCTATGAAAATTGTTGAACTTGCTATGAACAATTGCTATTTTGGAGATGGGACTGTCCATCCTAGTGATCATTTACTCTTTATACATGAATTATGCGAGTTGTTCGAGAGTGCAGGTATTTCAAAAGACCAAGTTAAGAGGAAGCTATTCTCTATATCTCTGAAGGGCAGAGCTGCGGAATGGTATAAGATGCTGAAGAATGGTCGATCTATTGGTTGGGAGGAAATTGTACCTCTCTTTTATTCTAAATTTTATCCTCCTCATGAAGTGCATATTGATAGGAATTACATTTATAACTTTTATCCTCATGATGGAGAGAGTATTTCCCAAGCATGGGGGAGATTGAAGTCACTAATGCTCAAATGTCCCATTCATGAGCTTCCCCGTAATGTTATTATTAATAATTTTTATGCAAGGCTTTCAGGACATCACAAGGACTATCTAGATGCCTGTTTGGAGGGATCTTTCACAAGCAAGGAGGTTGAAGCTAGATGGGATCTTCTTGAAAGAATTCAAAGCAATACTGAAGATTGGGATAACGACAAAGATAAAGAATCAGGTATAAACTATGAGTATGATTGCATTAAGTCTTTCGCTCAAACTGCTGATTTTCAAGAGCTTAGTGCTAAATATGGTCTTGATCCTCAAATTATGGTCGATTGCTATAGAGCCTTTGCTTCTCATATTAATGTTCCTAAAGAAAATTGGTACATGTATCATGAACCTTTCAAAGACACTTGCATGGAAAATGAAATTGTTGTTAATGATTGCAATAAACATGCCCAAACTTCTGAAAATACTATTTCTTATAAGCATGTTAATTTTTGTGGAATGCATAGACCTTGTGGAATTAATCAAATCGAAGATGAATATTGTATCCATCATAGGAATGAAAAAACTAGAAAGTGGTTTAGGGCTCTAGATGATCTTGGTGAAAAAGTTTGTGCCCTCTATCCTTTTATTTGTGAACTTTGCCATAGAGTGGGTCATTTTAATTTTCAATGCTCCTCCAATGATAATTCGAACCCCATGAGTGCTGCAAATTTGTATTGTGATGATGAAATCACTCCTAATCAGCATGATGAACTTACATTATTTTTGGAGTGTGAAGAGTTATTGAGAAAAACTTCTTTGGTGGATATGAGTGCTCTTGATATTAATAGTGTCCTGCATGGGTGTCTTTCTTATTGCATTGATAATTGCCATACAAATACTTACATACAAAATATTTTAGAAGATGACACTTTGCCAAAATATGATAGGACCGCTGTGTGTTTTGAACTTATTAATGAAAAGGAGGAATCCTCCCAAGTTTCTTCTATTGTTTCTGGAAATAAATCAGGTTATGTGGAGAAGCCTCCCTTCAAGCCTCTTCCTCCTAAAGAAGGGAACGAGGAGAAGAAAAAGAAGAAGAAGAAGAAGAAGAAGAAGAAGAAGAAGAAGAAGAAGAAGAAGAAGAGGGGGAACAAAAAGAAAGAGGTAACGACATATCCCCGCGTGTATGAGATAACGATAGGTAACCGTAAGTATGTTGCTCCTAATGATTATTATGATAATGAATCTGAGTACAATGATCTTCCTATGCCCTTTACCTATATTAGTGATTATGATTTAGAAGAGCACACTACTTTTGATATTGAAAATCTCTGGGAAACTAATTCTGAAAATGAGGATGTTAATAACTGCCATAGTATTAGTACTATCCATGTTTCTTCCCATGACGATATAGAAAGCTCTAAGCTTGGGGAAGCTTGTTTTGATGAGCATGATATTTTTAGTCCCCCAAGCATGGAGGAGAAAATTTACTTTGATGATATTTTACCTCCTATATATGATGATTACAATGATGACTATCATATTTTCAGTCCACCTACTATTGAGGAGAAAATTAATTATGACTACAATATGCCTCCTATATATGATGATTATGGTGATGAGAATAATAATGATAGCTATTTTATTGAATTTGCTCCCACTATAATTAATAGTAAAGACTATGCTTATGTGGAGAGTAATAATTTTATGCATTAACTCATGATAAGAATGTTTCATGTGATAGTTATATTGTTGAGTTTGTTCATGAAGCTACTGAAAGTTATTATGAGAGAGGTAAACATGGTTATATGCATCTTAATAATATTAAGTTTCCCCTCTTTATGTTGAGAATCTTGAAATTGTGCTTGTGTTGCCTTTCTATGCTTGTTGCTTTGTGCTTACATGACTTGTTTATTTACAAGATTCCTTTTCATAGGAAGTGGGTTAGACTTAAATTTGTTTCATACTTGCTTTTTGATGCTCTCTTTTGCTTCAACTCTCATCCTTATGAGTGCATCATTAAAACTGCTGAGCCCATCTTAATGGCTATAAAGAAAGCACTTCTTGGGAGATAACCCATGTTTTTATTTTGCTACTGTTTTGTTGTGTCTTGGAAGTTGTTACTACTGTAGCAACCTCTCCTTATCTTTATTTTATTGCATTGTTGTGCCAAGTAAAGTCTTTGATAGTAAGGTTGATACTAGATTTGGATTACTGCGCAGAAACAGATTTCTTGCTATCACGAATTTGAGTAGGCCTCTCTGTAGGTAACTCAATTTACGTGTGTGATCCTCAGATATGTACACAACTTTCATTCAATTTGAGAATTTTCATCTGAGCAAGTTAAGTGCCCCTGAAAAATTCGTCTTTACGGACTGTTCTGTTTTCACAGATTCTGCCTTTTATTTCGCATTGCCTCTTTTGCTATGTTGAATGGATTTCTTTGTTCCATTAACTTTCAGTAGCTTTGTGCAATGTCCAGAAGTGTTAAGAATGATTGTGTCACCTCTGAATATGTGAATTTTTGATTATGCACTAACCCTCTAATGAGTTTGTTTTGAGTTTGGTGTGGAGGAAGTTTTCAAGGGTCAAGAGAGGAGGATGATACAATATGATCAAGAAGAGTGAAAAGTCTAAGCTTGGGGATGCCCCCGTGGTTCATCCCTGCATATCTCAAGAAGACTCAAGCATCTAAGCTTGGGGATGCCCAAGGCATCCCCTTCTTCATCGACAACTTATCAGGTCACCTCTAGTGAAACTATATTTTTATTCCGTCACATCTTATGTGTTTTACTTGGAGCGTCTGTGTGCTTTTATTTTTGTTTTTGTTTGAATAAACTTGGATCCTAGCAATCCATGTGTGGGAGAGAGACACGCTCCGCTCGTTCATATGAACACTAGTGTTCTTAGCTTTACTTTTAATGTTCATGGCGAAGGTTGAAACTGCTTCGTTCATTGTTATTTGGTTGGAAACAGAAAATGCTTCATGTGGTAATTGGTATATTGTCTTGAATAATTTGATACTTGGCAATTGTTGTGCTCAAATAGATCATGTTTAAGCTCTTGCATCATGTACTTTGTACCTATTAATGAAGAACTACCATAGAGCTTGTTGAAATTTGGTTTGCATGATTGGTCTCTCTAAAGTCTAGATATTTTCTGGTGAAGTGTTTGAACAACAAGGAGACAGTGTAGAGTCTTATAATGCTTGCAACCTTGCTAGCCAAAGCCTTGTACCGAGAGGGATTTCTTCTCGTGCATCCAAATCCTTGAGCCAAAAACTATGCCATTTGTGTCCACCATACCTACCTACTATGTGGTATTTCTCTGCCATTCCAAAGTAAATTGCTTGCGTGCTACCTTTAAAATTTCATTCTTTGTCTTTGCAATACATAGCTCATGGGAAAATAGCTTAAAAAACTATTGTGGTATTGAATATGTTGCTTATGTATCTTATTTCTTATAAGTTGCTTGTTGAGCGGTAACCATGTTTCTGGGGACGCCATCAACTATTACACCTTTGTTGAATATCATGCGAGTTGCTATGCATGTTCGTCTTGTCTAAAGTAAGGGTGATTTATCATGATCAAATGGTTTGAGTATGCATATTGTTAGAGAAGAACATTGGGCCGTGATGCGTGTAGTTGACACGTCCGTTGGGAACCCCAAGAGGAAGTGTGATGCGCACAGTAGCAAGTTTCCCTCAGTAAGAAACCAAGGTTTAATCGAACCAGTAGGAGTCAAGAAGCACGTTGAAGGTTGATGGCGGCGGGATGTAGTGCGGCGCAACACCAGAGATTCCGGCGCCAACGTGGAACCTGCACAACACAACTGCCCCAACGAAACAGTGAGGTTGTCAATCTCACCGGCTTGCTGTAACAAAGGATTAGATGTATAGTGTGGATGATGATTGTTTGCAGAAAACAGTAGAACAAGTATTGCAGTAGATTGTATTCGATGTAAAGAATGGACCGGGGTCCACAGTTCACTAGAGGTGTCTCTCCCATAAGATAAATAGCATGTTGGGTGAACAAATTACAGTGGGCAATTGACAAATAGAGAGGGCATGACCATGCACATACATGATATGATGAGTATTGTGAGATTTAATTGGGCATTACGACAAAGTACATAGACCGCTATCCAGCATGCATCTATGCCTAAAAAGTCCACCTTCAGTTATCATCCGAACCCCTTCCAGTATTAAGTTGTAAACAACAGACAATTGCATTAAGTATGGTGCGTAATGTAATCAATAACTACATCCTTATACATAGCATCAATGTTTTATCCCTAGTGGCAACAGCACATCCACAACCTTAGAACTTTCTGTCACTGTCCCAGATTTAATGGAGGCATGAACCCACTATCGAGCATAAATACTCCCTCTTGGAGTTAAGAGCAAAAACTTGGCCAGAGCCTCTACTAATAACGGAGAGCATGCAAGATCATAAACAACACATAGGTAATAGATTGATAATCAACATAACATAGTATTCTCTATCCATCGGATCCCGACAAACACAACATATAGAATTACAGATAGATGATCTTGATCATGTTAGGCAGCTCACAAGATCCGACAATGAAGCACAATGAGGAGAAGACAACCATCTAGCTACTACTATGGACCCATAGTCGAGGGGTGAACTACTCACTCATCACTCCGGAGGCGACCATGGCGGTGAAGAGTCCTCCGGGAGATGATTCCCCTCTCCGGCAGGGTGCCGGAGGCGATCTCCTGAATCCCCCGAGATGGGAATGGCGGCGGCGGCGTCTGCGGAAGGTTTTCCGTATCGCTCTCGGTGGGGGTTTCGCGACGAAGGCTTTAAGTAGGCGGAAGGGCAACGCGGGGACACGAGGGCCCCAGACGCCAGGGCCGCGCGGCCAAGACCTGGGCCGCGCCGCCCTGTTGTGGCGGCGCCTCGTTCCTTTCCCCTCGGTCTTCGGAAGCTTCGTGCAAAAATAGGACCCCGGGCGTTGATTTCGTCCAATTCCGAGAATATTTCCTTACTAGGATTTCTGAAACCAAAAACAGCAGAAAACAGCAATGGCTCTTCGGCATCTCGTTAATAGGTTAGTGCCGGAAAATGCATAAATACGACATATAATGTGTATAAAACATGTAGATATCATCAATAATGTGGCATGGAACATAAGAAATTATCGATACGTCGGAGACGTATCAGCATCCCCAAGCTTAGTTCTCTCGTCCCGAGCAGGTAAACGATAACAAAGATAATTTCTGGAGTGACATGCCATCATAACCTTGATCATACTATTGTAAGCATATGTAATGAATGCAGCGATCAAAACAATGGTAATGACATGAGTAAACAAATGAATCATAAAGCAAAGACTTTTCATGAATAGTACTTCAAGACAAGCATCAATAAGTCTTGCATAAGAGTTAACTCATAAAGCAATAAATCAAAGTAAAGGTATTGAAGCAACACAAAGGAAGATTAAGTTTCAGCGGTTGCTTTCAACTTATAACATGTATATCTCATGGATATTGTCAATGTAAAGTAATATAACAAGTGCAATATGCAAGTATGTAGGAATCAATGCACAGTTCACACAAGTGTTTGCTTCTTGAGGTGGAGAGAAATAGGTGAACTGACTCAACATAAAAGTAAAAGAAAGGTCCTTCAAAGAGGAAAACATCGATTGCTATATTTGTGCTAGAGCTTTGGTTTTGAAAACAAGAAACAATTTTGTCAACGGTAGTAATAAAGCATATGTATCATGTAAATTATATCTTACAAGTTGCAAGCCTCATGCATAGTATACTAATAGTGCCCGCACCTTGTCCTAATTAGCTTGGATCACCAGGATTATCATTGCAATACACATGTTTTAACCAAGTGTCACAAAGGGGTACCTCTATGCCGCCTGTACAAAGGTCTAAGGAGAAAGCTCTGAAGGAGATATGCCCTAGAGGCAATAATAAAGTGGTTATTATTTATATCTTTATGTTTATGATAAATGTTTATATATCATGCTAGAATTGTATTAACCGAAACATTAGTACATGTGTGATATGTAGACAAACAAGAAGTCCCTAGTATGCCTCTTAAACTAGCTTGTTGATTAATGGATGATTAGTTTCATAATCATGAACATTGGATGTTATTAATAACAAGGTTATGTCATTGTGTGAATGATATAATGGACACACCCAATTAAGCGTAGCATAAGATCTCGTCATTAAGTTATTTGCTATAAGCTTTCGATACATAGTTACCTAGTCCTTATGACCATGAGATCATGTAAATCACTTATACCGGAAAGGTACTTTGATTACACCAAACACCACTGCGTAAATGGGTGGCTATAAAGGTGGGATTAAGTATCCGGAAAGTATGAGTTGAGGCATATGGATCAACAGTGGGATTTGTCCATCCCGATGACGGATAGATATACTCTGGGCCCTCTCGGTGGAATGTCGTCTAATGTCTTGCAAGCATATGAATGAGTTCATAAGAGACCACATACCACGGTACGAGTAAAGAGTACTTGTCAGGAGACGAGGTTGAACAAGGTATAGAGTGATACCGAAGATCAAACCTCGGACAAGTAAAATATCGCGAGACAAAGGGAATTGGTAATATATGTGAATGGTTCATTCGATCACTAAAGTCATCGTTGAATATGTGGGAGCCATTATGGATCTCCAGATCCCACTATTGGTTATTGGTCGGAGTGAGTACTCAACCATGTCCGCATAGTTCTCGAACCGTAGGGTGACACACTTAAAGTTGGATGTTGAAATGGTAGCACTTGAATTATGGAATGGAGTTCGAATATTTGTTCGGAGTCCCGGATGAGATCCCGGACATCACGAGGAGTTCCGGAATGGTCCGGAGAATAAGATTCATATATAGGATGTCATTTTATGTGAAATAAAATGTCGCGGAAGGTTCTATGGAAGGTTCTAGAAGGTTCTAGAAAAGTCCGGAAGAAACCACCAAGGAAGGTGGAGTCCACAAGGGACTCCACCTCCATGGCCGGCCAGCCCTAGATGGGGTGGAGTCCCAAGTGGACTCCACCATAGGGGGCCGGCCACCCCCCACATGGGAGGTGGGAATCCCACCTTTGGGTGGGAGTCCTAGTTGGGCTAGGTTTCCCCCTCCTATGGAAGGTTTTGGTTTCGGGTCTTATTCGAAGACTTGGACACCAACACTTGGGATCCACCTATATAATGAGGGGCCAAGGGAGGGGGCCGGCCACCCCAAGACCATAAGCTGGCCGCCCCCCTTGAGTGGCCGGCCACCCCCTCCCAAACCCTAGCTTTGCTCCTCCACTCCATATTGCCCGCATAGCTTAGCGAAGCTCCGCCGGACTTCTACACCGCCACCGACACCACGCCGTCGTGCTGTCGGATTCAAGAGGAGCTACTACTTCCGCTGCCCGCTGGAACGGGGAGGTGGACGTCGTCTTCATCAACAACCGAACGTGTGACCGAGTACGGAGGTGCTGCCCGTTCGTGGCGCCGGAACCGATCGTGATCAAGATCTTCTACGCGCTTTTGCAAGCGGCAAGTGATCGTCTACCGCAGCAACAAGAGCCTCCTCTTGTAGGCTTTGGAATCTCTTCAAGGGTGAGACTCGATACCCCCTCGTTGCTACCGTCTTCTAGATTGCATCTTGGCTTGGATTGCGTGTTCGCGGTAGGAAAATTTTTGTTTTCTATGCAACGTTATCCTACAGTGGTATCAGAGCCGTGTCTATGCATAGATGGTTGCACGAGTAGAACACAATGGTTTGTGGGCGTTGATGCTCTTGTTATCTTTAGTTTGAGTACTTTGCATCTTTATGGCATAGTGGGATGAAGCGGCTCGGACTAACTTTACATGACCGCGTTCATGAGACTTGTTCCTCGTTCGACATGCAACTTGTATTGCATAAGAGGCTTTGCGGGTGTCTGTCTCTCCTACTATAGTAAAGATTCAATTTACTCTTCTATTGAAAACATTAGTATCAACGTTGTGGTTCATGTTCGTAGGTAGATTAGATCTCTCTCGAAAACCCTAAACCACGTAAAATATGCAAACCAAATTAGAGACGTCTAACTTGTTTTTGCAGGGTTTGGTGATGTGATATGGCCATAATGTGATGATGAATATGTATGAGATGATCATTATTGTATTGTGGCAACCGGCAGGAGCCTTATGGTTGTCTTTAAATTTCATGTTGAGTAGTATTTCAAAGTAGTTGTAATAGTTGCTACATGGAGGACAATCATGAAGACGGCGCCATTGACCTTGACGCTACGCCGACGATGATGGAGATCATGCCCGAAGATGATGGAGATCATATCCGTGCTTTGGAGATGAAGATCAAAGGCGCAAGAACAAAAGGGCCATATCATATCACATATGAACTGCATGTGATGTTAATCCTTTTTATGCATCTTATTTTGCTTAGATCGCGACGGTAGCATTATAAGATGATCCCTCACTAAAATCTCAAGATAATAAAGTGTTCATCCTTAGTAGCACCGTTGCCAAGTCTTGTCGTTTCGAAGCACCTCGTGATGATCGGGTGTGATAGATTCAATAAGTACATATGACGGGTGCAAGACAGTTTTGCACATGCGGATACTAAGGTGGCCTTGACGAGCCTAGCATGTACAGACATGGTCTCGGAACACGTGATACCGAAAGGTAGAGCATGAATCATATGGTTGATATGATGAACACTTTGAGTGTTCGCCATTGAAATCACACCTTTTCTCGTGATGATCGGGTTTAGGTGCGGTGGATTTGGTTCGTGTGATCACTAAGACAATGCGAGGGATATTGTTTTGAGTGGGAGTTCACTTAGGTTTTTAATTATGTTGAATTAAAATTTGAACTCAATTTGTCATAAACTTAGTCTAAAACTATTGCAAATATATGTTGTAGAGATGGCGTCCCCAATCAATTTTAATCAGTTCCTAGAGAAAGAGAAACTTAAGAGCAACGGTAGCAACTTCACCGACTGGTTCCGTCATGTGAGGATCTTCCTCTCTGGCGGAAATCTGCAATTTGTGCTTGATGCACCGCTAGGTGACCCTCCTGCAGAAGATGAATCCGATGAAGTAAAAGCTGTTTACGCGACTCGGAAAACTCGGTACTCTCAAGTTCAGTGTGCCATCCTGTGCAGTCTGGAATCCGATCTTCAAAAACGTTTTGAGCACCATGATCCTCATGAGTTGATGAATGAGCTGAAAGCTATATTCGAGACTCATGCGGCCGTGGAATGCTATGAAGCATCGAAACATTTCTTCAGCTGTATGATGGAAGAAGGCAGCTCCGTTAGTGAGCACATGCTCGCCATGACCGGGCATGCGAAGAAACTCAGTGACTTGGGAATAGTGATTCCTAACAGACTGGGGATTAATCGTGTCCTTCAATCACTGCCACCAAGTTACAAGAACTTTGTGATGAACTACAATATGCAGAACATGAACAAGGAGTTACCTGAACTCTTTGGCATGCTAAAAGCTGCTGAGATTGAGATCAAGAAAGAGCACCAAGTGTTGATGGTCAACAAGACCACCAGTTTCAAGAAACAGGGCAAGTCTAAGGGAAAATTCAAGAAGGGTGGCAAGAAAGCTGCCACGCCTCCTATGAAACCTAAGAACGGCCCTAAGCCTGATGCTGAGTGCTATTACTGCAAGGAGAAGGGACACTGGAAGCGTAATTGCTCCAAGTATCTGGCTGATCTGAAGAGCGGCCTTGTCAAGAAGAAGAAAGAAGGTATATTTGATATACATGTTATAGATGTTCATTTCACTGGTTCTCGTTCTAGTACCTGGGTATTTGATACTGGTTCGGTTGCTCATATTTGTAACTCGAAACAGGAACTAAAGAATAAACGACAACTGCTGAAAGATGAAGTGACGATGCGCGTTGGAAACGGATCCAAGGTCAATGTGATCGCAGTCGGCACACTTCCTCTACATCTACCTTCGGGATTAGTTTTAAGCCTAAATAATTGCTATTATGTACCTGCGTTGAGCATGAACATTATATCTGGATCTTGTTTAATGCAAGACGGTTATTCATTCAAGTCTGAGAATAATGGTTGTTCTATTTTTATGAATAATATCTTTTATGGTCGAGCACCACAAAAGAATGGCTTATTTCTGTTAGATCTCGATAGTAGTGATACGCATATACATAACATTGATGCTAAGCGAATTAAACTTAATGATAATTCTACTTATATGTGGCACTGTCGTCTTGGTCATATTGGAGTGAAACGCATGAAGAAACTCCATACTGATGGATTACTTGAATCACTTGACTTTGAGTCACTTGATAGATGCGAAGCATGTCTAATGGGAAAAATGACAAAGACTCCATTTTCTGGTATGATGGAGCGAGCTACTGACTTATTGGAAATCATACATACCGATGTGTGTGGACCAATGAGCGTAGCATCGCGCGGTGGTTATCGTTATGTTCTAACCTTCACAGATGATCTGAGTAGATATGGGTATATCTATTTCATGAAACATAAATCCGAAACTTTCGAGAAGTTTAAGGAATTTCAAAGTGAAGTAGAAAATCAACGTAACAAGAAGATCAAATTTCTACGATCTGATCGTGGAGGTGAATATCTGAGTTATGAGTTTGGCATGCATTTAAAGAAATGCGGAATACTTTCACAATTGACACCGCCGGGAACACCTCAACGAAACGGTGTGTCCGAACGTCGTAATCGAACTCTCTTAGATATGGTTCGTAGTATGATGTCTCTTACTGATTTGCCGTTATCATTTTGGAGTTATGCATTAGAGACAGCCGCATTCACTTTAAATAGAGCACCATCAAAATCCGTAGAAACGACACCGTATGAATTATGGTTTAATAAGAAACCTAAGCTGTCGTTCCTGAAAGTTTGGGGTTGCGAAGCCTATGTAAAGAAGTTACAACCGGACAAGCTAGAACCCAAAGCGGAGAAATGCGTCTTCATAGGATACCCTAAGGAAACTATAGGGTACACTTTCTATCACAGATCCGAAGGCAAAATCTTTGTTGCTAAGAACGGAACCTTTCTTGAGAAAGAATTTCTCACTAAAGAAGTGACTGGAAGAAAAGTAGAACTCGATGAGATTGATGAATCTATACTCGTTGATCAGAGTAGCGCAGTACCGGAAGTTGTACCTGCCGCCTACACCGGCAACAGAGGAAGCTAATGATAATGATCATGAAACTTCGAACGAGGAAACTACTGAACCTCGCAGATCGACAAGGGAACGTGCCACTCCTGATTGGTATGATCCTTGTCTAAATGTCATGATTGTGGATAACAATGATGAGGACCCTACGACGTATGAAGAAGCGATGATGAGCCCAGATTCCAACAAATGGCAAGAAGCCATGAAATCCGAAATGGGATCCATGTATGATAACAAAGTATGGACTTTGGTAGACTTACCTGATAGCCGTAAGGCTGTCGAGAATAAATGGATCTTCAAGAGAAAAACAGATGCTGATGGTAATATTACTGTCTATAAAGCTCGACTTGTCGCAAAGGGTTTCCGACAAATTCAAGGAGTTGACTACGATGAGACATTCTCACCTGTAGCGAAGCTAAAATCTGTGAGGATTTTGTTAGCAATAGCTGCATTTTTCGATTATGAGATTTGGCAGATGGATGTCAAAACGGCGTTCCTTAATGGAGACATTGAGGAAGAGTTGTATATGGTACAACCCAAAGGTTTTGTCGATCCTAAAAATGCTGACAAAGTATGCAAACTTCAGCGTTCAATCTATGGACTGAAGCAAGCATCAAGAAGTTGGAACCGATGCTTTGATAAGGTGATCAAAGACTTCGGGTTTATACAGTGTCATGGAGAGGCCTGTATTTACAAGAAAGTGAGTGGGAGCTCTGTAGCATTCCTGATATTATATGTAGATGACATATTATTGATCGGGAATGATATAGAACTATTAAGCAGTGTTAAGGTTATTTGAATAATAGTTTTTCAATGAAAGACCTTGGTGAAGCATCGTATATATTAGGCATCAAGATTTATAGAGATAGATCAAGACGCCTAATAGGGCTATCACAGAGTACATATCTGGACAAGATTCTAAAGAAGTTTAGAATGGACGAAAGTAAGAAAGGGTTCTTACCTATGTTACCAGGCAAGGTATTGAGTAAAACTCAAGGACCGGCTACGGCAGAAGAAAGAGAAAGGATGTGTAACATCCCCTATGCCTCGGCAGTAGGATCTATCATGTATGCCATGCTATGTACTAGACCGGATATAGCACATGCTGTTAGTTTGACTAGCAGATATCAAAGTGATCCAGGAATGGAACACTGGACAGCGGTCAAGAATATCCTGAAGTACTTGAAAAGAACTAAGGATATGTTTCTTTGTTATGGAGGTGACCAAGAGCTCGTTGTAAACGGTTACACCGATGCAAGTTGGAACACTGATCCTGATGACTCTAAGTCACAATCTGGGTACGTGTTTATATTGAATGGTGCTGCAGTAAGCTGGGCAAGCTCGAAGCAGTGCACGGTGGCGAAGTCTTCAACAGAATCGGAGTACATAGCGGCTTCAGAGGCTTCATCAGAAGCGGTATGGATGAAGAGGTTCATTATAGAGCTCGGTGTGGTTCCTAGTGCATTGGACCCATTAATCATTTACTGTGATAACATGGGTGCCATCGCCAATGCACAAGAGCCAAGGTCACACAAGAGGCTGAAGCATATCAAGCTGCGTTACCACTCGATTCGCGAGTACATCGAAGATGGAGAAGTAAAGATTTGCAAAGTACACACTGATCTGAATGTAGCAGATCCGTTGACTAAAGCTCTCCCTAGGGCAAAGCATGACCAACACCAGAATGCCATGGGTGTTAGGTATATTACAATGTAATCTAGATTATTGACTCTAGTGCAAGTGGGAGACTGAAGGAGATATGCCCTAGAGGCAATAATAAAGTGGTTATTATTTATATCTTTATGTTTATGATAAATGTTTATATATCATGCTAGAATTGTATTAACCGAAACATTAGTACATGTGTGATATGTAGACAAACAAGAAGTCCCTAGTATGCCTCTTAAACTAGCTTGTTGATTAATGGATGATTAGTTTCATAATCATGAACATTGGATGTTATTAATAACAAGGTTATGTCATTGTGTGAATGATATAAAGGACACACCCAATAAAGCGTAGCATAAGATCTCGTCATTAAGTTATTTGCTATAAGCTTTCGATACATAGTTACCTAGTCCTTATGACCATGAGATCATGTAAATCACTTATACCGGAAAGGTACTTTGATTACACCAAACACCACTGCGTAAATGGGTGGCTATAAAGGTGGGATTAAGTATCCGGAAAGTATGAGTTGAGGCATATGGATCAACAGTGGGATTTGTCCATCCCGATGACGGATAGATATACTCTGGGCCCTCTCGGTGGAATGTCGTCTAATGTCTTGCAAGCATATGAATGAGTTCATAAGAGACCACATACCACGGTACGAGTAAAGAGTACTTGTCAGGAGACGAGGTTGAACAAGGTATAGAGTGATACCGAAGATCAAACCTCGGACAAGTAAAATATCGCGAGACAAAGGGAATTGGTAATATATGTGAATGGTTCATTCGATCACTAAAGTCATCGTTGAATATGTGGGAGCCATTATGGATCTCCAGATCCCGCTATTGGTTATTGGTCGGAGTGAGTACTCAACCATGTCCGCATAGTTCTCGAACCGTAGGGTGACACACTTAAAGTTGGATGTTGAAATGGTAGCACTTGAATTATGGAATGGAGTTCGAATATTTGTTCGGAGTCCCGGATGAGATCCCGGACATCACGAGGAGTTCCGGAATGGTCCGGAGAATAAGATTCATATATAGGATGTCATTTTATGTGAAATAAAATGTCGCGGAAGGTTCTATGGAAGGTTCTAGAAGGTTCTAGAAAAGTCCGGAAGAAACCACCAAGGAAGGTGGAGTCCACAAGGGACTCCACCTCCATGGCCGGCCAGCCCTAGATGGGGTGGAGTCCCAAGTGGACTCCACCATAGGGGGCCGGCCACCCCCCACATGGGAGGTGGGAATCCCACCTTTGGGTGGGAGTCCTAGTTGGGCTAGGTTTCCCCCTCCTATGGAAGGTTTTGGTTTCGGGTCTTATTCGAAGACTTGGACACCAACACTTGGGATCCACCTATATAATGAGGGGCCAAGGGAGGGGGCCGGCCACCCCAAGACCATAAGCTGGCCGCCCCCCTTGAGTGGCCGGCCACCCCCTCCCAAACCCTAGCTTTGCTCCTCCACTCCATATTGCCCGCATAGCTTAGCGAAGCTCCGCCGGACTTCTACACCGCCACCGACACCACGCCGTCGTGCTGTCGGATTCAAGAGGAGCTACTACTTCTGCTGCCCGCTGGAACGGGAGGTGGACGTCGTCTTCATCAACAACCGAACGTGTGACCGAGTACGGAGGTGCTGCCCGTTCGTGGCGCCGGAACCGATCGTGATCAAGATCTTCTACGCGCTTTTGCAAGCGGCAAGTGATCGTCTACCGCAGCAACAAGAGCCTCCTCTTGTAGGCTTTGGAATCTCTTCAAGGGTGAGACTCGATACCCCTCGTTGCTACCGTCTTCTAGATTGCATCTTGGCTTGGATTGCGTGTTCGCGGTAGGAAAATTTTTGTTTTCTATGCAACGTTATCCTACAAGCTCGCATTTGGATTTTCGCTTTTGATTATTCTCAACTTAGACATCCATACCGGGACAACATAGACAACAGATAATGGACTCCTCTTTTATGCATAAGCATGTAGCAACAATTAATGTTCTCATATGAGATTGAGGATATATGTCCAAAACTGAAACTTCCACCATGATTCATGGCTTTAGTTAGCGGCCCAATCTCCCTTACTTCAGACAAGACGGACATGCATAGCAACTCACATGATATTCAACAAAGAGTTGATGGCGTCCCCAGAAACATGGTTATCGCACAACAAGCAACTTAATAAGAGATAAAGTGCATAAGTACATATTCAATACCACAATAGTTTTTAAGGCTATTTTGTCCCATGAGCTATATATTGCAAAGGCGAATGATGGAAATTTTAAAGATAGCACTCAAGCAATTTACTTTGGAATGGCGGAGAAATACCATGTAGTAGGTAGGTATGGTGGACACAAATGGCATAGTGGTTGGCTCAAGGATTTTGGATGCATGAGAAGTATTCCCTCTCGATACAAGGTTTAGGCTAGCAAGGTTATTTGAAACAAACATAAGGATGAACCGGTGCAGCAAAACTCACATAAAAGACATATTCTAAACATTATAAGACTCTACACCGTCTTCCTTGTTGTTCAAAACTCAATACTAGAAATTATCTAGACTTTAGAGAGACCAAATATGCAAACCAAATTTTAGCAAGCTCTATGTATTTCTTCATTAATAGGTGCAAAGTATATGATGCAAGAGCTTAAACATGAGCACAACAATTGCCAAGTATCAAATTATTCAAGACATTTTAGAATTACTACATGTAGCATTTCCCGATTCCAACCATATAACAATTTAACGAAGAAGATTCAACCTTCGCCATGAATACTATGAGTAAAGCCTAAGGACATATTTGTCCATATGCAACAGCGGAGCGTGTCTCTCTCCCACACAATGAATGCTAGGATCCATTTTAAAAAAAAACAAAAACAAAAACAAACCGACGCTCCAAGCAAAGTACATAAGATGTGATGGAATAAAAATATAGTTTCAGGGGAGGAACCTGATAATGTTGTCGATGAAGAAGGGATGCCTTGGGCATCCCCAAGCTTAGACGCTTGAGTCTTCTTAATATATGCAGGGGTGAACCACCGGGGCATCCCCAAGCTTAGAGCTTTCACTCTCCTTGATCATATTGCATCATTTCCCTCTCTTGATCCTTGAAAACTTCCTCCACACCAAACTCGAAACAACTCATTAGAGGGTTAGTGCACAATAAAAATTAACATGTTCAGAGGTGACATAATCATTCTTAACACTTCTGGACATTGCATAAAGCTACTGGACATTAATGGATCAAAGTAATTCATCCAACATAGCAAAAGAGGCAATGCGAAATAAAAGGCAGAATCTGTCAAAACAGAACAGTTCGTAAAGACGAATTTTAAAGTGGCACCAGACTTGCTCAAATGAAAATTCCCAGATTGAATGAAAGTTGCGTACATATCTGAGGATCACGCACGTAAATTGGCATATTTTTCTGAGCTACCTACAGAGAGGCAGGTCAAAATTCGTGACAACAAAGAAATCTGTTACTGCGCAGTAATCCAAATCTAGTATGAACCTTACTATCAAAGACTTTACTTGGCACAACAATGCACAAAACTAAGATAAGGAGAGGTTGCTACAGTAGTAAACAACTTCCAAGACTCAAATATAAAATAAAAGTACTGTAGTAAAAACATGGGTTGTCTCCCATAAGCGCTTTTCTTTAACGCCTTTCAGCTAGGCGCAGAAAGTGTATATCAAGTGTTATCAAGAGACGAAGTATCAACATCATAATTTGTTCTAATAATAGAATCAAAAGGTAACTTCATTCTCTTTCTAGGGAAGTGTTCCATACCTTTCTTGAGAGGAAATTGATATTTAATATTACCTTCCTTCATATCAATGATAGCTCCAACAGTTCGAAGAAAAGGTCTTCCCAATATAATGGGACAAGATGCATTGCATTTAATATCCAAGACAACAAAATCAACGGGGACAAGGTTATTGTTAACGGTAATGCGAACATTATCAACTCTCCCCAAAGGTTTCTTTATAGCATTATCAACAAGATTAACATCCAAATAACAATTTTTCAATGGTGGCAAGTCAAGCATATCATAAATTTTCTTAGGCATAACGGAAATACTTGCACCAAGATCACATAAAGCATTACAATCAAAGTCATTGACCTTCATCTTAATGATGGGCTCCCAACCATCCTCTAGCTTTCTAGGAATAGAAGTTTCAAGTTTTAGTTTCTCTTCTCTAGCTTTTATGAGAGCATTTGTAATATGTTTTGTGAAAGCCAAGTTTATAGCACTAGCATTAGGACTCTTAGCAAGTTTTTGCAAGAACTTTATAACTTCAGAGATATGGCAATCATCAAAATCCAAACCATTATAATCTAAAGCAATGGGATCATCATCCCCAATGTTGGAAAAAATTTCAGCAGTTTTATCACAGGCAGTTTCAGCAGTTTTAGCAGTTTCAGGCAGTTTTGCACGCTTTGCATTAGGAGTAGAAACATTGCCAACACCAATTATTTTACCATTGATAGTAGGAGGTGCAGCAACATGTGAATCATTAACATTACTAGTGGTGGTAATAGTCCAAACTTTAGCTACATTATTCTCTTTAGCTAGTTTTTCATTTTCTTCTCTTTCCCACCTAGCATGCAATTCAGCCATTAATCTTATATTCTCATTAATTCTAACTTGGATGGCATTTGCTGTAGTAACAATTTTATTTTCAATATCCTTATTAGGCATAACTTTCGATTTCAAAAGATCAACATCAGAGGCAAGACTATCAACCTTAGAAGCGAGAATATCAATTTTATTGAGCTTTTCCTCAACAGATTTGTTAAAAGCAGTTTGTGTACTAATAAATTCTTTAAGCATAGCTTCAATACCAGGGGTACACTCCTATTATTGTTGTAAGAATTCCCATAAGAATTACCATAACCGTTACCATTATTATAAGGATATGGCCTATAGTTATTACTAGAATTGTTCCGATAAGCATTGTTGTTGAAATTATTATTTTTAATGTAGTTTACATCAACATGTTCTTCTTGGGCAACCAATGAAGCTAACGGAACATTATTAGGATCAACATTAGTCCTATCATTCACAAGCATAGACATAATAGCATCAATCTTATCACTCAAGGAGGAGGTTTCTTCGACATAATTTACCTTCTTACCTTGTGGAGCTCTTTCCGTGTGCCATTCAGAGTAATTAATCATCATATTATCAAGAAGCTTTGTTGCTTCACCAAGAGTGATGGACATAAAGGTACCTCCAGCAGCTAAATCTAATAGGTTCCGTGAAGAAAAATTTAGTCCTGCATAAAAGGTTTGGATGATCATCCAAGTAGTCAGTCCATGGGTTGGGCAATTTTTAACCAAGGATTTCATTCTTTCCCAAGCTTGTGCAACATGCTCATTATCCAATTGTTTAAAATTCATTATGCTACTTCTTGATACGTCTCCGACGTATCGATAATTTCTTATGTTCCATGCCACATTATTGATGTTATCTACATGTTTTATGCACACTTTATGTCATATTCGTGCATTTTGGAACTAACCTATTAACAAGATGCCGAAGTGCCAGTTCCTGTTTCTGCTGTTTTTGGTTTCAGAAATCCTAGTAACGAAATATTCTCGGAATTGGACGAAATCAACCCAGGTTCCTATTTTGCCCGGAAGCATCCGGAACACCCGAGAGTCGAGTGGACCCACGGGGGCGGACCATAGGCCGGCGCGGCCCAGCCCTGGCCGCGCCGCCTATAGTGTCGCCCCTTCGACCTTCCGAGGCTGCCCTTCCGCCTATTTAAAGCCTCCGTCGCGAAAACCCTGATACGTTCGACGAAACCCACAGAAACCTTCCAGCCGCCGCCATCGCAAAGCCAAGATCTAGGGGACAGGAGTCTCTGTTCGCACGCCGTCGGACGGGAAGTGCCCCCGGAAGGCTTCTCCATCGACACCGCTGCCATCTCCACCGCCATCTTCATCACCGCTGCTCCCATGAGGAGGGAGTAGTTCTCCATCGAGGCTAAGGGCTGTACCGGTAGCTATGTGGTTCATCTCTCTCCTATGTGCTTCAATACAATAATCTCATGAGCTGCCTTACATGATTGAGATTCATATGATGATGCTTGTAATCTAGATGTCGTTATGCTAGTCAAGTGAATTTTACTCATGTGATCTCCGGAGACTCCTTGTCCCACGTGTGTAAAGGTGACAGTGTGTGCACCGTGTGGGTCTCTTAGGCTATATTTCACAGAATACTTATTCACTGTTATGAATGGCATAGTGAAGTGCTTATTTATATCCCTTTATGATTGCAATGTGTTTTGTATCACAATTTATCTATGTGCTACTCTAGCAATGTTATTAAAGTAGTTTTATTCCTCATGCACGGTGTAATGGTGACAGTGTGTGCATCCGTGTTAGTACTTGGTTTATGCTATGATTATGATCTCTTGTAGATTATGAAGTTAACTATTGCTATGATAGTATTGATGTGTATTATTCCTCCTACATAGCATGAAGGTGACAGTGTGCATGCTATGCTAGTACTTGGTTTAGTCGAATTGATCTTTCATGCACTCTAAGGTTATTTAAATATGAACATTGAATTGTGGAGCTTGTTAACTCCGGCATTGAGGGTTCGTGTAATCCTACGCAATGTGTTCATCATCCAACAAGAGTGTAGAGTATGCATTTATCTATTCTGTTATGTGATCAATGTTGAGAGTGTCCACTAGTGAAAGTCTAATCCCTAGGCCTTGTTCCTAAATACTGCTATCGCTGCTTGTTTACTGTTTTACTGCGTTACTACTGCAATACTACCACCATCAACTACATGCCAGCAAGCTATTTTCTGGCACCGTTGCTACTGCTCATACTTATTCATACCACCTGTATTTCACTATCTCTTCGCCGAACTAGTGCACCTATTAGGTGTGTTGGGGACACAAGAGACTTCTTGCTTTGTGGTTGCAGGGTTGCATGAGAGGGATATCTTTGACCTCTTCCTCCCCGAGTTCGATAAACCTTGGGTGATCCACTTAAGGGAAAACTTGCTGTTCTACAAACCTCTGCTCTTGGAGGCCCAACACTGTCTAAGGAGGAGGGCGTAGACATCAAGCTGTTTTCGGCGCCGTTGCCGGGAGGAAAGGTAAAAGGTACTCACACTCCGGATCTCGGCTACTAAGCTATTTTCCCGCCGTAAGTACTCAAAGCTATTTCCTTTAGATCCTGCAATTGCATCTTTTTGTTTCTTGTTTACACTAGTTTGGCATAATGGACAAGAATGAGCTTCTTATGCTATTTCCTGATTTAAAACATGGATTGTTTGATGCGAAAATTAAAAAACCTATGGAATCTTATTTGCATGTTGGTAGTAATATTAGTATGAACGCTTTGAACACCATTGTTGATAATGATATAGAAAGTTCTAAGCTTGGGGAAGTTGGTTTTCATGATCTTTTTAGTCCCCCAAGCATTGAGGAGAAAATTTTCTTTGATGATACTTTATCTCCCATATATGATGATTATAATGATAGTGGTCTTTTGGTGCCACCTACTATGGTGTAACACCCCAAATTTCAATGAAAAAGAAAGTTAGAGAATCCCAGAAAGCAAAATTTCAAACCAACAAAAACTTTTCTTTTGCATATAGTACCATGCATAGGACTTGTGCATTTGAGTGATATGCCATGATGATTGCTATTACTTGTATTTGATATGCTCTAAAACCCTAGGGTGATCATGTGAAGATCACCAACCAAATAAACCAAAGTGGAAGAAATTCCCATAATTGAAAAACCCTAAAAACCCTCACATATGCCCTATGGCATTTTTATAAATTTTGACCCTAGACCTATTTGGTCTTCACCATTAGTTGAATAATGTTATTAAACACTTATTACAACTTTTGGAACCAGGGTTGCACAATTCAAATGAATTTCAAACACTTTTCCCACTCACATGTGATGATGACCAAATCTGCCAATTTTAGTCTGATCACCACTTTGAGCCCCTGCAATTCAATTTTCCCAAACCAATCTTTGCTAACTCTTTGCACCATTTCAAAGTCAACATCAAGGTGAACAACTTTGATGAAGATCACCCTGCCAAATTCATCTTTGATCACTAGCTATGCTCATCCAAAGTTGCAACTTTATAACAAGTTCAACAATCTTCACCTAGCCATTTTGGCCAAATTTTGAAATCTAATTTTTCCACCACCACCTCAATTCATCTCTGGTCAATTACAACTTATCTCAACCTTCACATATCACAAACTTTCACCTTTTGAACTTTTTCCAATTTGGATAATTTTGCATTTTCCAAAATTGGGCACTATTTGCAACTATTGCAAATAGTGATCTACCTCACCAAATTTAAACCAAAGCTATACTACAATGTTCCCTGGTCCCCTTAACCCTAAATGAAACATAGTGGAGCTAAGGAGGGAGAGAGAGCAAGCATGGCATGGCCATGCCGGCCACATGCCGGCCATGCCGCACCACCCCCTCTCCCCTTGCTTCCCCAACCCTGGCCCCTGCGCCACAGCATGCCACCGCCTCTCCTACGCCACCCTAGCCCAGCCCTGGTCGAGGAGGAGCTCGACAACGCCCAGACCAGCACGCGTCCACGACGCCCTGGACGCCGCTCACGTCGCGCGTGTGCCCGACGCGGACACACACTGGCCACGCGCCGCGCCACGACCTCGAGCACCCCCTGGACCCCCTGCGAGCACGTTGAGCATCACCGTGACACCGCAACGCTCCCAGACACGCCCTCGACCAAGACCCGCAACCGCCGTCGCCGGAGAAGAGAACCCTGGTCCGCCGCGGACGCGACGGACACGGAAGCAATGCGACCTAACCCAGCCTCCCCCGACCGCGCTGTCGCCGCCAAACGCATCGCCTGGCAGAGGAGAACCCGACAGCACCCTCGCCGAGCCCAACCGCTCGCCGGAATCGCCGCGAGCATGTCGACTTCGCCGCAGCCCCCACGGTCGCTCGCTCGCCTATAAAAGGAGAGCTCCGCTCGTCGATCTGAGCACACCATCGCCTTCCCCTCTTCTCACTTGACCGCCTGAGCCACTCCACCGTCGACATTCCCCACCGCAGCCACCCAATCGCCACCTCACTGCCGCCGGACGCCGCGGAAGATCGCCGTCGATTGAAGCCGATCCAGGAGACGCCGCCGGTGCCAGGAGCTTCGCCGTCGTCCACATCTACATCACGCACACTGCCAGCCACCGCGGGAGCCCTGGTTAGCTCTCCCACCCCCTAGGCTCGCCGCCAGAACCTCGGCATCTCGCCGGAGAAGACGACGACCGTGCGCCGTTGGATCTCCTTCTAATCCTACGCTCCACGTCACCCCGTACCGTTTCGGGTTTAAACGCCCACTGACGGGTGGCCCCCACCCTGTCAGCAGGCCCGCGCGCACTGGATGCGCTGCTGGGCCGTTTTTCTCTGTTTAAACCGTTTCGGCCCACGTTGGTTTCCCGCCGGCCTGTTTAATTCAAATTCGTTTTAAACATTTTCCAAACATTTTCCAATACTGCACAAACTTTGAAATTAAATAGTTTCAATTTGGCTAAACCAAATTTAGTGAATTTGATATTGTTGGAAAGCCACTGAAATTCTCTACAAAATGCCACTGGCCTCTTGGTCAATTTCTTTGTAGAATTAATGTGACAAAAATAACAAGCCAGGGACTTTTCCCTATTCAAATAATTCTTAAAAATCAACCAAAATATATATTAAGTTAATTCCAACTCTAATAGCTCACATTTGACTTACACTAATTGTTTATGCAATAAAATGGTGTGGTCACTTTGCATGATCATGCCATGGTTTAGTGAATGGATATTTTGACTAGTTTAACTAGTTGATATTGTCCAAAACTATTAAAGTTAAATTGTGTGAAGTCTTATACTTCATTTAAACTTGTCTCACATGAATTCATGGGATGTTTGGACCCCTGGTTCCAAACTCTCTTATATGAATTTCTTGAGATTTAAATCAAATGTAGTGTTATTTAAATGGTATGAGGTGATCCACCTCATTTAAATCATTCTCCCAAATGATGATGATGATGAACATTTGACTTAGGTCAAGATGAGTTCATCCATGATTGTTGGAGAAATTAAATCTTAAGAAGAGTTCAATGAGAGGAAATTATTTCTCAAGAACCCTATGGAATACAAATTCTATTTTAAATCCCACAACCCATGCACCCTAGTTTATTTATGTGTGTGCATAGAGTAGTTTGGGTGTTTATTTGTGATGTATGGAATAGCCATTGAATTAGTGAGTAATTATACTCGTATTCAAATTTAGACGGTAGCACCGGAGAGTACGCCGAAGAAGAAGGTTGCTACCAGGAGGAGGAGGAGGAACAGTTTGAGAACTACCAAGGCAAGCTAAATTACTATGCAAGCTTTTACTCTTGCAAAGTGCAAAGCCCCTTGGGGCATGGCACCATGTTTCTTATCTTTTCTTATGTGAACCCATCCCAAGTTTTTACTGGTTTTCTAAATGATTTACTTTTATAGTTAACTTTGGTCAAAGTACAAGTTGGGTACTAGAGTAGTGAGTTAGTCTCTTCCAAGCAAAGCAAGATAGCACCCCTCATGAATTAGAGCTAGTGCTAATAAACTAAACTTGACTACTCTAGATGGGAACCTTGTGATTTTGAAAGGAGTTTGAAACCTTGGAATGAAGATGCATTCCATTGAATGATTTTTGAAGGTGAATATGACCAAGAGAAGATGGTGATTTTTGATAAAACATGATGTTGGTTTGAATGCGATACCTTTCCAATTCTCAAGTACCCCCACAATACCTGATTATGGGTAGGGCTTAACTGGAAGTTTATGCGTTTTAGTATGGGTTCCCTCTAAACAAGCGTCATCGGGGTTATGCCGAAAGCTGCCTCTACCACAAAAGAAACGATACGATATGATGCGAAATGAGGTGAATGTCCGGCCCAAGCCCTGTGCAGTTCCCAGGTTGACAGTTGGTCTTCACTGGGAGGCCAAGCTCATGGGGAGAGGTGCTCATACTAGGATTCGTAAGTGAAAGGTTATGGTTGATGATCCGCGTACTGTGTTACGATTATTCGGGGAAATCCCGACGGATGAAATCAAATGTTGTGGCACAAGTGTGCAACCTCTGCAGAGTGTAAACCTATTCGAATAGCCGCGTCCACGGTTACGGACGGTTGGAAAGGCCATACAGTTTCCGATGTCATATCTTTGAAAATGATGTTGAAAGGTGATGGTGAAATGACTTGTGGTGGATTGAATTGAAATCACCACTTGAATGGTGGGAATGACACTAATGTTCCCACTTGAGTTAGTTAGCACTTGAGTAAGCTTTTCTCAAAACTTTGTGAACTAAAACTAGCTTTATGCAAATAAACTAGAGCTTAGCAAACCCTACTAGAATGTCTAGCACTTACATTAGTTTGAGTTTGCGAGTACTCAACGTACTCACGGCTTTGTCCCTGGCTATTCAAATGGCCAGAGTATGAAGATGAACAAGGAGATGACCAGCAGGACGCCTACGACAACTAAGCGCCTTCCGACGTCAAGCGTTGGCCTGTGGACTCGAGAGTCCTTGTATCTTACGCTTCCGCTATGTTGAACTATGAACTTGTGTTTGTTCGTTGATCAATAGATCAACTATTCGTGTAATATGGATCATGTGATTCCAATTTGTAAGACTTATGGTTTGTAATGAATGATGACTGTGATACTTAACTATTATGCCTCGCAACAACAATATTCCTGGGATTGCGATGTATGACATAATAGGCATTCGGACTTAAAAATCCGGGTGTTGACAAGTTGGTATCAGAGCCATTGTTTGACCTTAGAAGACCTTAGTTAGAATGGGCGTTCTGAAAAATTTAACTTTGAAATCAAATGAAAGAACTTATTTGTGAAAATTTACTACACTCTTGTCTTTGAGACTTTGCCAAAATTTGAGGAATCATGTTCTATCTTATTTGAATCAACTTAAAACCTTGCCACACTTTGCACTCTCTAACTTACTCATCCAATTCTCTTTCAGATGGAGCCGAATGAACCCCTCAACACCAAGTTTTATCAGCTTGGAAACGGAGGAAGCTTGATCTTCGAGCATGACCTCGACTCCCTGTCGGATCACCTTGGCCGCCCACACCCCGAGTTTCACGGGATTCAGGTGGACGACCAGCCGGGAGGGGAACTGCAGTGGATTATCACTGCCGACTTGAGGGGCAAGCTGGAGCCTCCCACCTCGGAGAGGATCCTTTTCTCTTTCAGGGAAAGCAACTGGCTCGACGGACTTGCACGTGCTCTTCAGGAAGCACTTGCTCGTCTGTGCGGACAGAATGCGGAAGCACTTCGTGAGGAACGCTTTGCGCATCTCGCGAGGCGCAACTCTGACGGAAGACCCATGGATGTGCCACTCCACCCCCAGTTGAGGCACCATGTGGATCACTTGGACTTCATGCTCTACCAGACTCAGAGGGACCTCGACGCCTCTCGCGCTTACGCGAACCAGACCCATGCTCACATCATCGAGCAGGGTGAGGCGATCAAGCTACTCAACAACGACCGCAGAAGCCTTCGCCAGCAGCGTGCCAAGAAGGACGCTACGATTCGTCGCCTTCGCGACCGGATCGCGTCACTTGAGGCCACTGTCAAGGCCCAGGAGGATCAGATTCTTCAGATGGAGGATGACGATGAAGGCATCGACATTCAGGGAGGAGACGCCTTTCTGAGCGATGACGATGACTTTGAGGAGGACGAGAACACCGAGGAGGAGGACTACGAGTTCCTGGAGGCCGGACAGGATGACTACGTCCCGATCGATATAGATGATGAGGAGTAGTTGCACTAGTTTCACTTATAGTAGGTGTGAGTTGTATCCCGTCCTTTGTATCGTAGCATGAGAATGGTTCTTAAAACCATTGGAGTATGTGTGTAGTTTGTACTATGTGTTGCATGAATGAATGAATGTTATGTTTGTCATGAAAAGATTACAAGTTTTCAAATGTTTTTCAAACTTAACCAAAATGAACCATAGAATGTTCCCTCTTATCTCATGATCTTCTATATCTTCAGATGGCCCCTCCGAATCGCACCAACGACGCGATGATGCAACTTCTGCAAACCCTGCTTGCAGACCGGGAAACCGAGAGAGCCGAGCGACAAGCCAACATCATCGCCTTGCAGAACATCGCCAACCAAGGCCATGGAAATCATGACCACCCCGGATCCAAGCTCAAGAACTTCCAGAACACCAACCCTCCGGTGTTTAGCAAGACCGAGGAGCCCCTCGACGCCGACGATTGGCTCCAGACTATGGAGAACAATCTGGAAGTAGCTGGAGTGGAAGCCAACGAGAAGGTGTTGTTCGCCACTCACTACCTCGCTGGACCAGCTCGCGCTTGGTGGACAAGTACCCGTGCCATGAACGGAGGTCAATTCATGACTTGGGAGGATTTCAAACTCAAGTTCAGCAAGTACCATGTACCCCCGGGTCTTATCAAAAAGATGAGGGATGAATTTCGTGAACTGAAACAAGGTCGCATGACGGTGGTTGAATACCGCGACAAGTTTCTCACTTTGTCAAGGTATGCCCCTGATGAGACTGACACCGTTGAGAAGAGGAAGGAGAGATTCCTGAACGGGCTGCATGATGAGATGCAGACTGTCCTCGTCAACATCCCCTTCGCCGACCTCGAAGCCCTTGTGGACTCCGCCATCCAGATGGAGGGCAAGTTAAACCAAGCCAATGAGAACCGCAAGCGCCGCATGGCAAATCAGAGTGGATCAAGCCACCCCCAAAAGTTTCGCCCTAGCTCAAGCGGAGGTTTCACTCCGAGACACAACAAACCCCCGATGCAGAACTCTCGCCCCGGTTATCAGAACCGGAGTGGAGGAAACTCCAAGCCAGGAGGCTACAACAACAACTACAACAACAACAACACTACAACCCACCCCGAGCCCCGAACACCAACAACACCAACACCAACACCAACCCCAGAACCGGGAGCAATGCCATTCCCGTTGCGAACAAGCAGGACAAGAGCACTATCACTTGTTATGAGTGTGGTGTAGTGGGGCACTACTCCAACGAGTGTCCCAAGCGTCTTGCCAAGCTCGCCGGCAACACCGCTGCACCTGCTCAGCAGCAACGCCGTGTCTCCACCGGCAAGAAGTTCGTCCCCAACAACCCCAACAACCGCAACGGCCGCCTCTACCACATGAACGCCGAAGAAGCCCAGGAAGCACCAGATGTTGTGCTGGGTATGTTTTCTGTCAACCACACCCCTGCTAGAGTGTTGTTTGATTCCGGAGCATCTCATTCCTTTGTCACCGAAGATTTTGCATCAACAAGTAAAATTCAACCCCTCAGTTTGAAGCATGTTATGATAGTTCAAATCCCCGGATCAACCACCAAAGCCAGAAAATTTTGCAAAAATGTGCCAATCAAAATCCATGATGTAGATTTCTTTGCAAATCTAATCATACTTGGAACCAAAGGTTTGGAAGTTGTCCTAGGAATGGACTGGATGTCCAAGCACAATGGGTTGATAGACTGCGCCAAGAAAGCCATAACCATGACTAGCAGCACCGGTATCGTAGTTGAGCACGTCTCTGAAAAACTACCCAGAAAATTTACCTGCAACCAAAGTGTATCCAAGCCAACTCTGGATCAAATCAGGGTCGTTTGTCGCTACCCTGATGTGTTTCCGGATGATCTACCCGGTATGCCCCCGGACCGGGATATCGAGTTTATCATCGAGTTAATCCCCGGAACTGGACCCATCGCCCAGAGAGCCTACAGCATGAACGCAGCCGAGCTTGTGGAGCTGAAGAAGCAAATAGATGACATGTTAGCCAAAGGTTTGATTAGACCAAGTGCATCCCCCTGGAGATCCCCCGTCTTGTTTGTCGACAAGAAGGATGGTGCAAATCGTTTATGCACGGACTATCGTAAACTTAACGATGTCACCATCAAAAACAAATACCCCTTACCCAAGATCGAAGACTTGTTTGACCAACTCACCGGATCCCGAGTTTTCTCGAAGATTGATCTTAGAACTGGATACCACCAACTGAAGATCCGAGCCACCGACATTCCAAAAACTGCCTTTACCACCAGATATGGGTTGTATGAGTACAACGTCATGTCGTTTGGATTGACCAATGCCCCCGCTTATTTCATGAATCTCATGAATAAGATCTTCATGAACTTTTTGGACAAGTTTGTCGTTGTTTTCATCGATGACATTCTGGTCTACTCCAAGTCCGAAGAAGAACATGAACAGCATTTGGAGATTGTTCTAGAAACCCTTAGACAGCACCAGTTGTACGCCAAGTTTAGCAAGTGTGAGTTTTGGCTGGAAGAAGTTGGATTCCTCGGACACATCTTGTCTGCAGGAGGAATTGCCGTAGATCCCGCCAAGATCAAAACTGTTATGGAATGGAAAGCCCCAACCACACAAACCGAGGTCCGCGCTTTTCTTGGATTAGCCGGATATTACCGCAGATTTGTCGAAGGTTTCTCGAGCATCGCTCGACCAATGACCCAACTGCTGAAAAAGGACAGAAAGTTTGAGTGGACCGACAAGTGTGAAGAGAGCTTTCAACAGCTCAAGAGTAGACTGACAACAGCCCCAATCCTGATCATGCCAGATATCGCAAAGCCCTTTGACGTATATTGCGACGCCTCCAAGACTGGACTTGGATGCGTGCTTATGCAAGAAGGCAAGGTTGTATCCTACCTTTCTAGACAACTCAAGCAACATGAGCAGAATTACCCAACCCACGACCTCGAGCTTGCAGCCGTGGTCTTAGCCTTGAAAGTTTGGCGTCATTACCTCATGGGTAATCGATGCGAGATCTACTCCGACCACAAAAGCCTCAAATATATATTCACCCAGAAAGAGTTGAACATGAGACAACGCCGATGGATCGAATTGATCAAGGATTACGACATGGAGATTCACTACCACCCCGGCAAGGCCAATGTGGTAGCGGATGCTTTGAGTCGACTGCCGTGCCAGTTGAACTCCATGCTCGCAACCGAACAGCCCAGTTTGCACCAAGAGTTTGAACAGTTCAGACTTGAACTTGTAAGTGAAGGATTCCTAGCCAGCATAGAACTGCAACCCACCTTGATTGGTCAGATCAAGGAAGCCCAGAAGGACAACGCTAGCATTGACGGAATCAAGAAACAGATAGCCGCAGGAAAAGCCCCCGGATTCACCATTGACGAAGCCGGAGTGCTTTGGTACAAAGAACGTCTCTGCGTACCATCGGACTCTGACTTGAAACAAGTCATCCTGCAAGAAGCCCATGACACCCTTTACTCAATCCACCCCGGAGGTACCAAGATGTACCAGGACCTAAAGGAACAATTTTGGTGGCACGGAATGAAGAGAGAGATCGGTAGCTATATCGCTAAATGTGACATCTGCCAGAGAGTCAAGGCAGAACACCAAAGACCCGCTGGACTGTTGCAACCCCTTCAGATTCCAGAATGGAAATGGGACTCCGTAGGAATGGACTTTATCACCGGACTGCCCAAATCCAGCAAAGGCAATGATTCCATATGGGTAGTGGTCGATAGATTGACCAAAGTCGCCCATTTCATCGCCGTCAAAACCACCTATCAAGGCCCCAAGTTAGCTGAACTTTACATCTCCAGAATAGTTGCTTTGCACGGAACCCCCAAATCGATAGTGTCAGACAGAGGATCACAGTTCACCTCAAGGTTCTGGCAGAAGGTGCATGAAGGACTAGGCACTCGCCTAAATTTCAGCACCGCCTATCACCCTCAGACCGACGGACAGACTGAGAGAGTAAACCAGATACTGGAAGACATGCTTAGAGCATGCGTACTGGAATACGGATCCAAGTGGGAAGACTGCCTACCTTACGCAGAATTCTCCTACAACAATAGTTACCAAGCCAGCCTACAGATGGCCCCCTTTGAAGCCTTGTACGGAAGGAAGTGCCGTACCCCCCTGAACTGGTCAGAAGTCGGAGAGAGTCAAGTTTTCGGCCCAGACGTTCTTCGTGAAGCCGAAGAGAAGGTTCACAAGATCCGTGAGTATCTCAAGACTGCGCAATCCAGACAGAAGAGCTACGCCGACAAGAGACGTCGGGAGATGACCTTTGAGATCGGAGATTTCGTCTATCTCAAAGTATCCCCCTTGAAAGGGATGCAAAGGTTTCAGCTGAAAGGAAAGCTTGCACCTCGCTATGTGGGACCTTTCCAAGTCCTCAGCCGCCGAGGTGAAGTATCTTATCAACTGGAGTTGCCTGAAGAAATGTCGGCTGTGCACGACGTTTTTCACATCTCACTTCTCCGGAAATGTCTTGAAGTCCCTGAGAAGACCGAAGTGTTCAAGAACATCGATCACCGATCGGTGGATATCAACCAGGATCTGACTTACCGCGAAGTGCCGATTCGCATCCTCGAAGAAGCGTACCGAACCACCCGCACCCGAAGCATCAAGTTTCTAAAGATCCAATGGAGCAATCATACCGAGGATGAAGCCACCTGGGAACGCGAAGACTTCATGAAGAAGGAGTACCCAGATCTCTTTAGTACCTAACTTTCTTTTTGATCTCGGGACGAGATCTTTTGTAAGGGGGAAGGGTTTGTAACACCCCAAATTTCAATGAAAAGAAAGTTAGAGAATTCCAGAAAGCAAAATTTCAAACCAACAAAAACTTTTCTTTTGCATATAGTACCATGCATAGGACTTGTGCATTTGAGTGATATGCCATGATGATTGCTATTACTTGTATTTGATATGCTCTAAAACCCTAGGGTGATCATGTGAAGATCACCAACCAAATAAACCAAAGTGGAAGAAATTCCCATAATTGAAAAACCCTAAAAACCCTCACATATGCCCTATGGCATTTTTATAAATTTTGACCCTAGACCTATTTGGTCTTCACCATTAGTTGAATAATGTTATTAAACACTTATTACAACTTTTGGAACCAGGGTTGCACAATTCAAATGAATTTCAAACACTTTTCCCACTCACATGTGATGATGACCAAATCTGCCAATTTTAGTCTGATCACCACTTTGAGCCCCTGCAATTCAATTTTCCCAAACCAATCTTTGCTAACTCTTTGCACCATTTCAAAGTCAACATCAAGGTGAACAACTTTGATGAAGATCACCCTGCCAAATTCATCTTTGATCACTAGCTATGCTCATCCAAAGTTGCAACTTTATAACAAGTTCAACAATCTTCACCTAGCCATTTTGGCCAAATTTTGAAATCTAATTTTTCCACCACCACCTCAATTCATCTCTGGTCAATTACAACTTATCTCAACCTTCACATATCACAAACTTTCACCTTTTGAACTTTTTCCAATTTGGATAATTTTGCATTTTCCAAAATTGGGCACTATTTGCAACTATTGCAAATAGTGATCTACCTCACCAAATTTAAACCAAAGCTATACTACAATGTTCCCTGGTCCCCTCTAACCCTAAATGAAACATAGTGGAGCTAAGGAGGGAGAGAGAGCAAGCATGGCATGGCCATGCCGGCCACATGCCGGCCATGCCGCACCACCCCCTCTCCCCTTGCTTCCCCAACCCTGGCCCCTGCGCCACAGCATGCCACCGCCTCTCCTACGCCACCCTAGCCCAGCCCTGGTCGAGGAGGAGCTCGACAACGCCCAGACCAGCACGCGTCCACGACGCCCTGGACGCCGCTCACGTCGCGCGTGTGCCCGACGCGGACACACACTGGCCACGCGCCGCGCCACGACCTCGAGCACCCCCTGGACCCCCTGCGAGCACGTTGAGCATCACCGTGACACCGCAACGCTCCCAGACACGCCCTCGACCAAGACCCGCAACCGCCGTCGCCGGAGAAGAGAACCCTGGTCCGCCGCGGACGCGACGGACACGGAAGCAATGCGACCTAACCCAGCCTCCCCCGACCGCGCTGTCGCCGCCAAACGCATCGCCTGGCAGAGGAGAACCCGACAGCACCCTCGCCGAGCCCAACCGCTCGCCGGAATCGCCGCGAGCATGTCGACTTCGCCGCAGCCCCCACGGTCGCTCGCTCGCCTATAAAAGGAGAGCTCCGCTCGTCGATCTGAGCACACCATCGCCTTCCCCTCTTCTCACTTGACCGCCTGAGCCACTCCACCGTCGACATTCCCCACCGCAGCCACCCAATCGCCACCTCACTGCCGCCGGACGCCGCGGAAGATCGCCGTCGATTGAAGCCGATCCAGGAGACGCCGCCGGTGCCAGGAGCTTCGCCGTCGTCCACATCTACATCACGCACACTGCCAGCCACCGCGGGAGCCCTGGTTAGCTCTCCCACCCCCTAGGCTCGCCGCCAGAACCTCGGCATCTCGCCGGAGAAGACGACGACCGTGCGCCGTTGGATCTCCTTCTAATCCTACGCTCCACGTCACCCCGTACCGTTTCGGGTTTAAACGCCCACTGACGGGTGGCCCCCACCCTGTCAGCAGGCCCGCGCGCACTGGATGCGCTGCTGGGCCGTTTTTCTCTGTTTAAACCGTTTCGGCCCACGTTGGTTTCCCGCCGGCCTGTTTAATTCAAATTCGTTTTAAACATTTTCCAAACATTTTCCAATACTGCACAAACTTTGAAATTAAATAGTTTCAATTTGGCTAAACCAAATTTAGTGAATTTGATATTGTTGGAAAGCCACTGAAATTCTCTACAAAATGCCACTGGCCTCTTGGTCAATTTCTTTGTAGAATTAATGTGACAAAAATAACAAGCCAGGGACTTTTCCCTATTCAAATAATTCTTAAAAATCAACCAAAATATATATTAAGTTAATTCCAACTCTAATAGCTCACATTTGACTTACACTAATTGTTTATGCAATAAAATGGTGTGGTCACTTTGCATGATCATGCCATGGTTTAGTGAATGGATATTTTGACTAGTTTAACTAGTTGATATTGTCCAAAACTATTAAAGTTAAATTGTGTGAAGTCTTATACTTCATTTAAACTTGTCTCACATGAATTCATGGGATGTTTGGACCCCTGGTTCCAAACTCTCTTATATGAATTTCTTGAGATTTAAATCAAATGTAGTGTTATTTAAATGGTATGAGGTGATCCACCTCATTTAAATCATTCTCCCAAATGATGATGATGATGAACATTTGACTTAGGTCAAGATGAGTTCATCCATGATTGTTGGAGAAATTAAATCTTAAGAAGAGTTCAATGAGAGGAAATTATTTCTCAAGAACCCTATGGAATACAAATTCTATTTTAAATCCCACAACCCATGCACCCTAGTTTATTTATGTGTGTGCATAGAGTAGTTTGGGTGTTTATTTGTGATGTATGGAATAGCCATTGAATTAGTGAGTAATTATACTCGTATTCAAATTTAGACGGTAGCACCGGAGAGTACGCCGAAGAAGAAGGTTGCTACCAGGAGGAGGAGGAGGAACAGTTTGAGAACTACCAAGGCAAGCTAAATTACTATGCAAGCTTTTACTCTTGCAAAGTGCAAAGCCCCTTGGGGCATGGCACCATGTTTCTTATCTTTTCTTATGTGAACCCATCCCAAGTTTTTACTGGTTTTCTAAATGATTTACTTTTATAGTTAACTTTGGTCGAAGTACAAGTTGGGTACTAGAGTAGTGAGTTAGTCTCTTCCAAGCAAAGCAAGATAGCACCCCTCATGAATTAGAGCTAGTGCTAATAAACTAAACTTGACTACTCTAGATGGGAACCTTGTGATTTTGAAAGGAGTTTGAAACCTTGGAATGAAGATGCATTCCATTGAATGATTTTTGAAGGTGAATATGACCAAGAGAAGATGGTGATTTTTGATAAAACATGATGTTGGTTTGAATGCGATACCTTTCCAATTCTCAAGTACCCCCACAATACCTGATTATGGGTAGGGCTTAACTGGAAGTTTATGCGTTTTAGTATGGGTTCCCTCTAAACAAGCGTCATCGGGGTTATGCCGAAAGCTGCCTCTACCACAAAAGAAACGATACGATATGATGCGAAATGAGGTGAATGTCCGGCCCAAGCCCTGTGCAGTTCCCAGGTTGACAGTTGGTCTTCACTGGGAGGCCAAGCTCATGGGGAGAGGTGCTCATACTAGGATTCGTAAGTGAAAGGTTATGGTTGATGATCCGCGTACTGTGTTACGATTATTCGGGGAAATCCCGACGGATGAAATCAAATGTTGTGGCACAAGTGTGCAACCTCTGCAGAGTGTAAACCTATTCGAATAGCCGCGTCCACGGTTACGGACGGTTGGAAAGGCCATACAGTTTCCGATGTCATATCTTTGAAAATGATGTTGAAAGGTGATGGTGAAATGACTTGTGGTGGATTGAATTGAAATCCCCACTTGAATGGTGGGAATGACACTAATGTTCCCACTTGAGTTAGTTAGCACTTGAGTAAGTTTTTCTCAAAACTTTATGAACTAAAACTAGCTTTATGCAAATAAACTAGAGCTTAGCAAACCCTACTAGAATGTCTAGCACTTACATTAGTTTGAGTTTGCGAGTACTCAACGTACTCACGGCTTTGTCCCTGGCTATTCAAATGGCCAGAGTATGAAGATGAACAAGGAGATGACCAGCAGGACGCCTACGACAACTAAGCGCCTTCCGACGTCAAGCGTTGGCCTGTGGACTCGAGAGTCCTTGTATCTTACGCTTCCGCTATGTTGAACTATGAACTTGTGTTTGTTCGTTGATCAATAGATCAACTATTCGTGTAATATGGATCATGTGATTCCAATTTGTAAGACTTATGGTTTGTAATGAATGATGACTGTGATACTTAACTATTATGCCTCGCAACAACAATATTCCTGGGATTGCGATGTATGACATAATAGGCATTCGGACTTAAAAATCCGGGTGTTGACAAGTTGGTATCAGAGCCATTGTTTGACCTTAGAAGACCTTAGTTAGAATGGGCGTTCTGAAAAATTTAACTTTGAAATCAAATGAAAGAACTTATTTGTGAAAATTTACTACACTCTTGTCTTTGAGACTTTGCCAAAATTTGAGGAATCATGTTCTATCTTATTTGAATCAACTTAAAACCTTGCCACACTTTGCACTCTCTAACTTACTCATCCAATTCTCTTTCAGATGGAGCCGAATGAACCCCTCAACACCAAGTTTTATCAGCTTGGAAACGGAGGAAGCTTGATCTTCGAGCATGACCTCGACTCCCTGTCGGATCACCTTGGCCGCCCACACCCCGAGTTTCACGGGATTCAGGTGGACGACCAGCCGGGAGGGGAACTGCAGTGGATTATCACTGCCGACTTGAGGGGCAAGCTGGAGCCTCCCACCTCGGAGAGGATCCTTTTCTCTTTCAGGGAAAGCAACTGGCTCGACGGACTTGCACGTGCTCTTCAGGAAGCACTTGCTCGTCTGTGCGGACAGAATGCGGAAGCACTTCGTGAGGAACGCTTTGCGCATCTCGCGAGGCGCAACTCTGACGGAAGACCCATGGATGTGCCACTCCACCCCCAGTTGAGGCACCATGTGGATCACTTGGACTTCATGCTCTACCAGACTCAGAGGGACCTCGACGCCTCTCGCGCTTACGCGAACCAGACCCATGCTCACATCATCGAGCAGGGTGAGGCGATCAAGCTACTCAACAACGACCGCAGAAGCCTTCGCCAGCAGCGTGCCAAGAAGGACGCTACGATTCGCCGCCTTCGCGACCGGATCGCGTCACTTGAGGCCACTGTCAAGGCCCAGGAGGATCAGATTCTTCAGATGGAGGATGACGATGAAGGCATCGACATTCAGGGAGGAGACGCCTTTCTGAGCGATGACGATGACTTTGAGGAGGACGAGAACACCGAGGAGGAGGACTACGAGTTCCTGGAGGCCGGACAGGATGACTACGTCCCGATCGATATAGATGATGAGGAGTAGTTGCACTAGTTTCACTTATAGTAGGTGTGAGTTGTATCCCGTCCTTTGTATCGTAGCATGAGAATGGTTCTTAAAACCATTGGAGTATGTGTGTAGTTTGTACTATGTGTTGCATGAATGAATGAATGTTATGTTTGTCATGAAAAGATTACAAGTTTTCAAATGTTTTTCAAACTTAACCAAAATGAACCATAGAATGTTCCCTCTTATCTCATGATCTTCTATATCTTCAGATGGCCCCTCCGAATCGCACCAACGACGCGATGATGCAACTTCTGCAAACCCTGCTTGCAGACCGGGAAACCGAGAGAGCCGAGCGACAAGCCAACATCATCGCCTTGCAGAACATCGCCAACCAAGGCCATGGAAATCATGACCACCCCGGATCCAAGCTCAAGAACTTCCAGAACACCAACCCTCCGGTGTTTAGCAAGACCGAGGAGCCCCTCGACGCCGACGATTGGCTCCAGACTATGGAGAACAATCTGGAAGTAGCTGGAGTGGAAGCCAACGAGAAGGTGTTGTTCGCCACTCACTACCTCGCTGGACCAGCTCGCGCTTGGTGGACAAGTACCCGTGCCATGAACGGAGGTCAATTCATGACTTGGGAGGATTTCAAACTCAAGTTCAGCAAGTACCATGTACCCCCGGGTCTTATCAAAAAGATGAGGGATGAATTCCGTGAACTGAAACAAGGTCGCATGACGGTGGTTGAATACCGCGACAAGTTTCTCACTTTGTCAAGGTATGCCCCTGATGAGACTGACACCGTTGAGAAGAGGAAGGAGAGATTCCTGAACGGGCTGCATGATGAGATGCAGACTGTCCTCGTCAACATCCCCTTCGCCGACCTCGAAGCCCTTGTGGACTCCGCCATCCAGATGGAGGGCAAGTTAAACCAAGCCAATGAGAACCGCAAGCGCCGCATGGCAAATCAGAGTGGATCAAGCCACCCCCAAAAGTTTCGCCCTAGCTCAAGCGGAGGTTTCACTCCGAGACACAACAAACCCCCGATGCAGAACTCTCGCCCCGGTTATCAGAACCGGAGTGGAGGAAACTCCAAGCCAGGAGGCTACAACAACAACTACAACAACAACAACTACAACCGCGCTCCACCCCGAGCCCCGAACACCAACAACACCAACACCAACACCAACCCCAGAACCGGGAGCAATGCCATTCCCGTTGCGAACAAGCAGGACAAGAGCACTATCACTTGTTATGAGTGTGGTGTAGTGGGGCACTACTCCAACGAGTGTCCCAAGCGTCTTGCCAAGCTCGCCGGCAACACCGCTGCCCCTGCTCAGCAGCAACGCCGTGTCTCCACCGGCAAGAAGTTCGTCCCCAACAACCCCAACAACCGCAACGGCCGCCTCTACCACATGAACGCCGAAGAAGCCCAGGAAGCACCAGATGTTGTGCTGGGTATGTTTTCTGTCAACCACACCCCTGCTAGAGTGTTGTTTGATTCCGGAGCATCGCATTCCTTTGTCACCGAAGATTTTGCATCAACAAGTAAAATTCAACCCCTCAGTTTGAAGCACGTTATGATAGTTCAAATCCCCGGATCAACCACCAAAGCCAGAAAATTTTGCAAAAATGTGCCAATCAAAATCCATGATGTAGATTTCTTTGCAAATCTAATCATACTTGGAACCAAAGGTTTGGAAGTTGTCCTAGGAATGGACTGGATGTCCAAGCACAATGGGTTGATAGACTGCGCCAAGAAAGCCATAACCATGACTAGCAGCACCGGTATCGTAGTTGAGCACGTCTCTGAAAAACTACCCAGAAAATTTACCTGCAACCAAAGTGTATCCAAGCCAACTCTGGATCAAATCAGGGTCGTTTGTCGCTACCCTGATGTGTTTCCGGATGATCTACCCGGTATGCCCCCGGACCGGGATATCGAGTTTATCATCGAGTTAATCCCCGGAACTGGACCCATCGCCCAGAGAGCCTACAGCATGAACGCAGCCGAGCTTGTGGAGCTGAAGAAGCAAATAGATGACATGTTAGCCAAAGGTTTGATTAGACCAAGTGCATCCCCCTGGAGATCCCCCGTCTTGTTTGTCGACAAGAAGGATGGTGCAAATCGTTTATGCACGGACTATCGTAAACTTAACGATGTCACCATCAAAAACAAATACCCCTTACCCAAGATCGAAGACTTGTTTGACCAACTCACCGGATCCCGAGTTTTCTCGAAGATTGATCTTAGAACTGGATACCACCAACTGAAGATCCGAGCCACCGACATTCCAAAAACTGCCTTTACCACCAGATATGGGTTGTATGAGTACAACGTCATGTCGTTTGGATTGACCAATGCCCCCGCTTATTTCATGAATCTCATGAATAAGATCTTCATGAACTTTTTGGACAAGTTTGTCGTTGTTTTCATCGATGACATTCTGGTCTACTCCAAGTCCGAAGAAGAACATGAACAGCATTTGGAGATTGTTCTAGAAACCCTTAGACAGCACCAGTTGTACGCCAAGTTTAGCAAGTGTGAGTTTTGGCTGGAAGAAGTTGGATTCCTCGGACACATCTTGTCTGCAGGAGGAATTGCCGTAGATCCCGCCAAGATCAAAACTGTTATGGAATGGAAAGCCCCAACCACACAAACCGAGGTCCGCGCTTTTCTTGGATTAGCCGGATATTACCGCAGATTTGTAGAAGGTTTCTCGAGCATCGCTCGACCAATGACCCAACTGCTGAAAAAGGACAGAAAGTTTGAGTGGACCGACAAGTGTGAAGAGAGCTTTCAACAGCTCAAGAGTAGACTGACAACAGCCCCAATCCTGATCATGCCAGATATCGCAAAGCCCTTTGACGTATATTGCGACGCCTCCAAGACTGGACTTGGATGCGTGCTTATGCAAGAAGGCAAGGTTGTATCCTACCTTTCTAGACAACTCAAGCAACATGAGCAGAATTACCCAACCCACGACCTCGAGCTTGCAGCCGTGGTCTTAGCCTTGAAAGTTTGGCGTCATTACCTCATGGGTAATCGATGCGAGATCTACTCCGACCACAAAAGCCTCAAATATATATTCACCCAGAAAGAGTTGAACATGAGACAACGCCGATGGATCGAATTGATCAAGGATTACGACATGGAGATTCACTACCACCCCGGCAAGGCCAATGTGGTAGCGGATGCTTTGAGTCGACTGCCGTGCCAGTTGAACTCCATGCTCGCAACCGAACAGCCCAGTTTGCACCAAGAGTTTGAACAGTTCAGACTTGAACTTGTAAGTGAAGGATTCCTAGCCAGCATAGAACTGCAACCCACCTTGATTGGTCAGATCAAGGAAGCCCAGAAGGACAACGCTAGCATTGACGGAATCAAGAAACAGATAGCCGCAGGAAAAGCCCCCGGATTCACCATTGATGAAGCCGGAGTGCTTTGGTACAAAGAACGTCTCTGCGTACCATCGGACTCTGACTTGAAACAAGTCATCCTGCAAGAAGCCCATGACACCCTTTACTCAATCCACCCCGGAGGTACCAAGATGTACCAGGACCTAAAGGAACAATTTTGGTGGCACGGAATGAAGAGAGAGATCGGTAGCTATATCGCTAAATGTGACATCTGCCAGAGAGTCAAGGCAGAACACCAAAGACCCGCTGGACTGTTGCAACCCCTTCAGATTCCGGAATGGAAATGGGACTCCGTAGGAATGGACTTTATCACCGGACTGCCCAAATCCAGCAAAGGCAATGATTCCATATGGGTAGTGGTCGATAGATTGACCAAAGTCGCCCATTTCATCGCCGTCAAAACCACCTATCAAGGCCCCAAGTTAGCTGAACTTTACATCTCCAGAATAGTTGCTTTGCACGGAACCCCCAAATCGATAGTGTCAGATAGAGGATCACAGTTCACCTCAAGGTTCTGGCAGAAGGTGCATGAAGGACTAGGCACTCGCCTAAATTTCAGCACCGCCTATCACCCTCAGACCGACGGACAGACTGAGAGAGTAAACCAGATACTGGAAGACATGCTTAGAGCATGCGTACTGGAATACGGATCCAAGTGGGAAGACTGCCTGCCTTACGCAGAATTCTCCTACAACAATAGTTACCAAGCCAGCCTACAGATGGCCCCCTTTGAAGCCTTGTACGGAAGGAAGTGCCGTACCCCCCTGAACTGGTCAGAAGTCGGAGAGAGTCAAGTTTTCGGCCCAGACGTTCTTCGTGAAGCCGAAGAGAAGGTTCACAAGATCCGTGAGTACCTCAAGACTGCGCAATCCAGACAGAAGAGCTACGCCGACAAGAGACGTCGGGAGATGACCTTTGAGATCGGAGATTTCGTCTATCTCAAAGTATCCCCCTTGAAAGGGATGCAAAGGTTTCAGCTGAAAGGAAAGCTTGCACCTCGCTATGTGGGACCTTTCCAAGTCCTCAGCCGCCGAGGTGAAGTATCTTATCAACTGGAGTTGCCTGAAGAAATGTCGGCTGTGCACGACGTTTTTCACATCTCACTTCTCCGGAAATGTCTTGAAGTCCCTGAGAAGACCGAAGTGTTCAAGAACATCGATCACCGATCGGTGGATATCAACCAGGATCTGACTTACCGCGAAGTGCCGATTCGCATCCTCGAAGAAGCGTACAGAACCACCCGCACCCGAAGCATCAAGTTTCTAAAGATCCAATGGAGTAATCATACCGAGGATGAAGCCACCTGGGAACGCGAAGACTTCATGAAGAAGGAGTACCCAGATCTCTTTAGTACCTAACTTTCTTTTCGATCTCGGGACGAGATCTTTTGTAAGGGGGAAGGGTTTGTAACACCCCAAATTTCAATGAAAAGAAAGTTAGAGAATTCCAGAAAGCAAAATTTCAAACCAACAAAAACTTTTCTTTTGCATATAGTACCATGCATAGGACTTGTGCATTTGAGTGATATGCCATGATGATTGCTATTACTTGTATTTGATATGCTCTAAAACCCTAGAGTGATCATGTGAAGATCACCAACCAAATAAATCAAAGTGGAAGAAATTCCCATAATTGAAAAACCCTAAAAACCCTCACATATGCCCTATGGCATTTTTATAAATTTTGACCCTAGACCTATTTGGTCTTCACCATTAGTTGAATAATGTTATTAAACACTTATTACAACTTTTGGAACCAGGGTTGCACAATTCAAATGAATTTCAAACACTTTTCCCACTCACATGTGATGATGACCAAATCTGCCAATTTTAGTCTGATCACCACTTTGAGCCCCTGCAATTCAATTTTCCCAAACCAATCTTTGCTAACTCTTTGCACCATTTCAAAGTCAACATCAAGGTGAACAACTTTGATGAAGATCACCCTGCCAAATTCATCTTTGATCACTAGCTATGCTCATCCAAAGTTGCAACTTTATAACAAGTTCAACAATCTTCACCTAGCCATTTTGGCCAAATTTTGAAATCTAATTTTTCCACCACCACCTCAATTCATCTCTGGTCAATTACAACTTATCTCAACCTTCACATATCACAAACTTTCACCTTTTGAACTTTTTCCAATTTGGATAATTTTGCATTTTCCAAAATTGGGCACTATTTGCAACTATTGCAAATAGTGATCTACCTCACCAAATTTAAACCAAAGCTATACTACAATGTTCCCTGGTCCCCTCTAACCCTAAATGAAACATAGTGGAGCTAAGGAGGGAGAGAGAGCAAGCATGGCATGGCCATGCCGGCCACATGCCGGCCATGCCGCACCACCCCCTCTCCCCTTGCTTCCCCAACCCTGGCCCCTGCGCCACAGCATGCCACCGCCTCTCCTACGCCACCCTAGCCCAGCCCTGGTCGAGGAGGAGCTCGACAACGCCCAGACCAGCACGCGTCCACGACGCCCTGGACGCCGCTCACGTCGCGCGTGTGCCCGACGCGGACACACACTGGCCACGCGCCGCGCCACGACCTCGAGCACCCCCTGGACCCCCTGCGAGCACGTTGAGCATCACCGTGACACCGCAACGCTCCCAGACACGCCCTCGACCAAGACCCGCAACCGCCGTCGCCGGAGAAGAGAACCCTGGTCCGCCGCGGACGCGACGGACACGGAAGCAATGCGACCTAACCCAGCCTCCCCCGACCGCGCTGTCGCCGCCAAACGCATCGCCTGGCAGAGGAGAACCCGACAGCACCCTCGCCGAGCCCAACCGCTCGCCGGAATCGCCGCGAGCATGTCGACTTCGCCGCAGCCCCCACGGTCGCTCGCTCGCCTATAAAAGGAGAGCTCCGCTCGTCGATCTGAGCACACCATCGCCTTCCCCTCTTCTCACTTGACCGCCTGAGCCACTCCACCGTCGACATTCCCCACCGCAGCCACCCAATCGCCACCTCACTGCCGCCGGACGCCGCGGAAGATCGCCGTCGATTGAAGCCGATCCAGGAGACGCCGCCGGTGCCAGGAGCTTCGCCGTCGTCCACATCTACATCACGCACACTGCCAGCCACCGCGGGAGCCCTGGTTAGCTCTCCCACCCCCTAGGCTCGCCGCCAGAACCTCGGCATCTCGCCGGAGAAGACGACGACCGTGCGCCGTTGGATCTCCTTCTAATCCTACGCTCCACGTCACCCCGTACCGTTTCGGGTTTAAACGCCCACTGACGGGTGGCCCCCACCCTGTCAGCAGGCCCGCGCGCACTGGATGCGCTGCTGGGCCGTTTTTCTCTGTTTAAACCGTTTCGGCCCACGTTGGTTTCCCGCCGGCCTGTTTAATTCAAATTCGTTTTAAACATTTTCCAAACATTTTCCAATACTGCACAAACTTTGAAATTAAATAGTTTCAATTTGGCTAAACCAAATTTAGTGAATTTGATATTGTTGGAAAGCCACTGAAATTCTCTACAAAATGCCACTGGCCTCTTGGTCAATTTCTTTGTAGAATTAATGTGACAAAAATAACAAGCCAGGGACTTTTCCCTATTCAAATAATTCTTAAAAATCAACCAAAATATATATTAAGTTAATTCCAACTCTAATAGCTCACATTTGACTTACACTAATTGTTTATGCAATAAAATGGTGTGGTCACTTTGCATGATCATGCCATGGTTTAGTGAATGGATATTTTGACTAGTTTAACTAGTTGATATTGTCCAAAACTATTAAAGTTAAATTGTGTGAAGTCTTATACTTCATTTAAACTTGTCTCACATGAATTCATGGGATGTTTGGACCCCTGGTTCCAAACTCTCTTATATGAATTTCTTGAGATTTAAATCAAATGTAGTGTTATTTAAATGGTATGAGGTGATCCACCTCATTTAAATCATTCTCCCAAATGATGATGATGATGAACATTTGACTTAGGTCAAGATGAGTTCATCCATGATTGTTGGAGAAATTAAATCTTAAGAAGAGTTCAATGAGAGGAAATTATTTCTCAAGAACCCTATGGAATACAAATTCTATTTTAAATCCCACAACCCATGCACCCTAGTTTATTTATGTGTGTGCATAGAGTAGTTTGTGTGTTTATTTGTGATGTATGGAATAGCCATTGAATTAGTGAGTAATTATACTCGTATTCAAATTTAGACGGTAGCACCGGAGAGTACGCCGAAGAAGAAGGTTGCTACCAGGAGGAGGAGGAGGAACAGTTTGAGAACTACCAAGGCAAGCTAAATTACTATGCAAGCTTTTACTCTTGCAAAGTGCAAAGCCCCTTGGGGCATGGCACCATGTTTCTTATCTTTTCTTATGTGAACCCATCCCAAGTTTTTACTTGTTTTCTAAATGATTTACTTTTATAGTTAACTTTGGTCGAAGTACAAGTTGGGTACTAGAGTAGTGAGTTAGTCTCTTCCAAGCAAAGCAAGATAGCACCCCTCATGAATTAGAGCTAGTGCTAATAAACTAAACTTGACTACTCTAGATGGGAACCTTGTGATTTTGAAAGGAGTTTGAAACCTTGGAATGAAGATGCATTCCATTGAATGATTTTTGAAGGTGAATATGACCAAGAGAAGATGGTGATTTTTGATAAAACATGATGTTGGTTTGAATGCGATACCTTTCCAATTCTCAAGTACCCCCACAATACCTGATTATGGGTAGGGCTTAACTGGAAGTTTATGCGTCTTAGTATGGGTTCCCTCTAAACAAGCGTCATCGGGGTTATGCCGAAAGCTGCCTCTACCACAAAAGAAACGATACGATATGATGCGAAATGAGGTGAATGTCCGGCCCAAGCCCTGTGCAGTTCCCAGGTTGACAGTTGGTCTTCACTGGGAGGCCAAGCTCATGGGGAGAGGTGCTCATACTAGGATTCGTAAGTGAAAGGTTATGGTTGATGATCCGCGTACTGTGTTACGATTATTCGGGGAAATCCCGACGGATGAAATCAAATGTTGTGGCACAAGTGTGCAACCTCTGCAGAGTGTAAACCTATTCGAATAGCCGCGTCCACGGTTACGGACGGTTGGAAAGGCCATACAGTTTCCGATGTCATATCTTTGAAAATGATGTTGAAAGGTGATGGTGAAATGACTTGTGGTGGATTGAATTGAAATCACCACTTGAATGGTGGGAATGACACTAATGTTCCCACTTGAGTTAGTTAGCACTTGAGTAAGCTTTTCTCAAAACTTTGTGAACTAAAACTAGCTTTATGCAAATAAACTAGAGCTTAGCAAACCCTACTAGAATGTCTAGCACTTACATTAGTTTGAGTTTGCGAGTACTCAACGTACTCACGGCTTTGTCCCTGGCTATTCAAATGGCCAGAGTATGAAGATGAACAAGGAGATGACCAGCAGGACGCCTACGACAACTAAGCGCCTTCCGACGTCAAGCGTTGGCCTGTGGACTCGAGAGTCCTTGTATCTTACGCTTCCGCTATGTTGAACTATGAACTTGTGTTTGTTCGTTGATCAATAGATCAACTATTCGTGTAATATGGATCATGTGATTCCAATTTGTAAGACTTATGGTTTGTAATGAATGATGACTGTGATACTTAACTATTATGCCTCGCAACAACAATATTCCTGGGATTGCGATGTATGACATAATAGGCATTCGGACTTAAAAATCCGGGTGTTGACATATGGAGAGTAAATTTTGTTGTGATTATACTATGCCTCCAACACTTGATGAGAATAATAATGATAGCTACTTTGTTGAATTTGCTCCTACTACAATTAATAAGAATAACTATGCTTATGTGGAGAGTAATAATTTTATGCATGAGACTCATGATAAGAATGCTTTATGTGATAGTTATATTGTTGATTTTGCTCATGATGCTACTGAAAGTTATTATGAGAGAGGAAAATATGGTTGTAGAAATTTTCATGTTACTAAAACACCTCTCTATGTGCTGAAATTTTTGAAACTACACTTGTTTTATCTTTCTATGCTTGTTGCATTATGTTTCTTGAATTTGTTTATTTACAAGATTCCTTTTCATAGGAAGCATGTTAGACTTAAATATGTTTTGAATTTGCCTCTTGATGCTCTCTTTTGCTTCAAATGCTATTTCTTGCGAGTGCATCATTAAAACTGCTGAGCCCATCTTAATGGCTATAAAGAAAGAACTTCTTGGGAGATAACCCATGTGTTATTTTGCTACAGTACTTTGTTTTATATTTGTGTCTTGGAAGTTGTTTACTACTGTAGCAACCTCTCCTTATCTTAGTTTTGTGTTTTGTTGTGCCAAGTGAAGCCTCTAATCGAAGGTTGATACTAGATTTGGATTTCTGCGCAGAAACAGATTTCTATCTGTCACGAATCTGGGCTGTTTTCTCTGTAGAAAAATCAGAAAAATATGCCAATTTACGTGCGTGTTCCTCAGATATGTACGCAACTTTCATTCAATTTGAGCATTTTCATCTGAGCAAGTCTGGTGCCATTTTAAAATTCGTCTTTACGGACTGTTCTGTTTTGACAGATTCTGCCTTTTATTTCGCATTGCCTCTTTTGCTATGTGGGATGGATTTCTTTGTTCCATTAACTTCCAGTAGCTTTGGACAATGTCCAGAAGTGTTAAGAATGATTGTGTCACCTCTGAACATGTGAGTTTTTGATTATGCACTAACCCTCTAATGAGTTTGCTTTGAGTTTGGTGTGGAGGAAGTTTTCAAGGGTCAAGAGAGGAGGATGATATACTATGATCAAGAAGAGTGAAAGCTCTAAGCTTGGGGATGCCCCTGTGGTTCACCCCTGCATATTCTAAGAAGACTCAAGCATCTAAGCTTGGGGATGCCCAAGGCATCCCCTTCTTCATCGACAAATTATCAGGTTCCTTCTCTTGAAACTATATTTTTATTCGGTCACATCTTATGTGCTTTACTTGGAGCGTCTGTATGCTTTTATTTTTGTTTGTGTTTGAATAAGATCTGATCCATCATGCTTGTGTGGGAGAGAGACACGCTCCGCTGTTTCGTATGAACACATGTGTTCTTAGCTCATAGTATTCATGGCGAAGTTTCTTCTTCGTTAAATTGTTATATGGTTGGAATTAGAAAATGATACATGTAGTAATTGCTATAATGTCTTGGATAATGTGATACTTGGCAATTGTTGTGCTCATGTTTAAGCTCTTGCATCATATACTTTGCACCTATTAGTGAAGAAATACATAGAGCATGCTAAAATTTGGTTTGCATAATTGGTCTCTCTAAGGTCTAGATAATTTCTAGTAAGGTGTTTGAACAACAAGGAAGACGATGTATAGTCTTATAATGCTTGTAATATGTCTTTTATGTGAGTTTTGTTGTACTAGTTCATACTTGTGTTTGTTTCAAATAAATCTTGCTAGCCTAAACCTTGTATCGAGAGGGAATACTTCTCATGCATCCAAATACTTGAGCCAACCACTATGCCATTTGTATCCACCATACCTACCTACTACATGGTATTTCTCCGCCATTCCAAAGTAAATTGCTTGAGTGCTACCTTTCAAATTCCATCATTTACCTTTGCAATATATAGCTCATGGGACAAATAGCTTAAAAACTATTGTGGTATTGAATATGTACTTATGCACTTTATCTCTTATTAAGTTGCTTGTTGTGCGATAACCATGTTTAGGGACGCCATCAACTATTCTTTGTTGAATATCATGTGAGTTGCTATGCATGTTCATCTTGTCTGAAGTAAGAGAGATCTACCACCTTATGGTTAAGCATGCATATTGTTAGAGAAGAACATTGGGCCGCTAACTAAAGCCATGATCCATGGTGGAAGTTTCAGTTTTGGACATATATCCTCAATCTCATATGAGAAAATTATTAATTGTTGTTACATGCTTATGCATAAAAGAGGAGTCCATTATCTGTTGTCTATGTTGTCCCGGTATGGATGTCTAAGTTGAGAATAATCAATAGCGAGAAATCCAATGCGAGCTTTCTCCTTAGACCTTTGTACAGGCGGCATAGAGGTACCCCTTTGTGACACTTGGTTAAAACATGTGCATTGTGATGATCCGGTAGTCCAAGCTAATTAGGACAAGGTGCGGGCACTATTAGTATACTATGCATGAGGCTTGCAACTTGTAAGATATAATTTACATGATACATATGCTTTATTACTACCATTGACAAAATTGTTTCATGTTTTCAAAATCAAAGCTCTAGCACAAATATAGCAATCGATGCTTTTCCTCTATGGAGGACCATTCTTTTACTTTCATTGTTGAGTCAGTTCACCTATTTCTCTCCACCTCAAGAAGCAAACACTTGTGTGAACTGTGCATTGATTCCTACATATTTGCATATTGCACTTGTTATATTACTCTATGTTGACAATTATCCATGAGGTATACATGTTATAATTTGAAAGCAACCGCTGAAACTTAATCTTCCTTTGTGTTGCTTCAATGCCTTTACTTTGAATTATTGCTTTATGAGTTAACTCTTATGCAAGACTTATTGATGCTTGTCTTGAAGTGCTATTCATGAAAAGTCTTTGCTATATGATTCACTTGTTTACTCATGTCATATACATTGTTTTGATCGCTGCATTCACTACATATGCTTTACAAATAGTATGATCAAGGTTATGATGGCATGTCACTCCAGAAATTATCTTTGTTATCGTTTTACCTGCTCGGGACGAGCAGAACTAAGCAGGGTGCTGATACGTCTCGATGTATCGATAATTTCTTATGTTCCATGCCACATTATTGATGTTATCTACATGTTTTATGCACACTTTATGTCATATTCGTGCATTTTGGAACTAACCTATTAACAAGATGCCGAAGTGCCAGTTCCTGTTTTCTGGTTTTTGAAATCCTAGTAACGAAATATTCTCGGAATTGGACGAAATCAACGCCCAGGTTCCTATTTTGGAAGCATCCGGAACACCCGAGAGTCGCAGTGGACCCACGGGGGCGGACCATAGGCGGCGCGGCCAGGCCCGGCCGCGCCTATAGTGTCGCGCCCCTCGACCTTCCGAGGCTGCCCTTCCGCCTATTTAAAGCCTCCGTCGCGAAAACCCTGATACGTTCGACGAAACCCACAGAAACCTTCCAGAGCCGCCGCCATCGCAAAGCCAAGATCTGGGGGACAGGAGTCTCTGTTCCGGCACGCTGGAATGGGGAAGTGCCCCGGAAGGCTTCTCCATCGACACCGCTGCCATCTCCACCGCCATCTTCATCACCGCTGCTGCTCCCATGAGGAGGGAGTAGTTCTCCATCGAGGCTAAGGGCTGTACCGGTAGCTATGTGGTTCATCTCTCTCCTATGTGCTTCAATACAATAATCTCATGAGCTGCCTTACATGATTGAGATTCATATGATGATGCTTGTAATCTAGATGTCGTTATGCTAGTCAAGTGAATTTTACTTATGTGATCTCCGGAGACTCCTTGTCCCACGTGTGTAAAGGTGACAGTGTGTGCACCGTGTGGGTCTCTTAGGCTATATTTCACAGAATACTTATTCACTGTTATGAATGGCATAGTGAAGTGCTTATTTATATCCCTTTATGATTGCAATGTGTTTTGTATCACAATTTATCTATGTGCTACTCTAGCAATGTTATTAAAGTAGTTTTATTCCTCCTGCACGGTGTAATGGTGACAGTGTGTGCATCCGTGTTAGTACTTGGTTTATGCTATGATTATGATCTCTTGTAGATTATGAAGTTAACTATTGCTATGATAGTATTGATGTGTATTATTCCTCCTACATAGCATGAAGGTGACAGTGTGCATGCTATGCTAGTACTTGGTTTAGTCGAATTGATCTTTCATGCACTCTAAGGTTATTTAAATATGAACATTGAATTGTGGAGCTTGTTAACTCCAGCATTGAGGGTTCGTGTAATCCTACGCAATGTGTTCATCATCCAACAAGAGTGTAGAGTATGCATTTATCTATTCTGTTATGTGATCAATGTTGAGAGTGTCCACTAGTGAAAGTCTAATCCCTAGGCCTTGTTCCTAAATACTTGCTATCGCTGCTTGTTCTTTTCTACGTTACTACTGCTGCAATACTACCACCATCAACTACACGCCAGCAAGCTATTTTCTGGCACCGTTGCTACTGCTCATACTTATTCATACCACCTGTATTTCACTATCTCTTCGCCGAACTAGTGCACCTATTAGGTGTGTTGGGGACACAAGAGACTTCTTGCTTTGTGGTTGCAGGGTTGCATGAGAGGGATATCTTTGACCTCTTCCTCCCTGAGTTCGATAAACCTTGGGTGATCCACTTAAGGGAAAACTTGCTGCTGTTCTACAAACCTCTGCTCTTGGAGGCCCAACACTGTCTACAGGAAAAAGTAGACATCACTTCTCAAAGATATAATTTTAGCAGGGGATAATATCTACCAATAAAAGCATCCTTGCATTTAGTCCATGAATCAATACTATTCTTAGGCAGAGATAGCAACCAATCTTTAGCTCTTCCTCTTAATGAGAAAGGAAACAATTTTAATTTTATAATGTCACCATCTACATCTTTATACTTTTGCATTTCACACAATTCAACAAAATTATTGAGATGGGCAGCAGCATCATCAGAACTAACACCAGAAAATTGCTCTCGCATAACAAGATTCAGTAAAGCAGGTTTAATTTCAAAGAATTCTGCTGTAGTAGCAGGTGGAGCAATAGGTGTGCATAAGAAATCATTATTGTTTGTGGTTGTGAAGTCACACAACTTAGTATTTTCAGGAGTAGCCATTTTAGCAGTAGTAAATAAAGCAAACTAGATAAAGTAAATGCAAGTAACTAATTTTTTGTGTTTTTGATATAGAGTGCAAGACAGTAAATAAAGTAAAACTAGCAACTAATTTTTTTGTGTTTTGATATAATGCAGCAAACAAAGTAGTAAATAAAATAAAGCAAGACAAAAACAAAGTAAATAGATTGGATTGTGGAGACTCCCCTTGCAGCGTGTCTTGATCTCCCCGGCAACGGCGCCAGAAATTTGCTTGATGCGTGTAGTTGACACATCCGTTGGGAACCCCAAGAGGAAGGTGTGATGCGCACAGCAAGTTTCCCTCAGTAAGAAACCAAGGTTTAATCGAACCAGTAGGAGTCAAGAAGCACGTTGAAGGTTGATGGCGGCGGGATGTAGTGCTGCGCAACACCAGAGATTCCGGCGCCAACGTGGAACCTGCACAACACAACCAAAGTACTTTGCCCCAACGAAACAGTGAGGTTGTCAATCTCACCGGCTTGCTGTAACAAAGGATTAGATGTATAGTGTGGATGATGATTGTTTGCAGAAAACAGTAGAACAAGTATTGCAGTAGATTGTATTCGATGTAAAGAATGGACCGGGGTCCACAGTTCACTAGAGGTGTCTCTCCCATAAGATAAATAGCATGTTGGGTGAACAAATTACAGTCGGGCAATTGACAAATAGAGAGGGCATGACCATGCACATACATGATATGATGAGTATTGTGAGATTTAATTGGGCATTACAACAAAGTACATAGACCGCTATCCAGCATGCATCTATGCCTAAAAAGTCCACCTTCAGGTTATCATCCGAACCCCTTCCAGTATTAAGTTGTAAACAACAGACAATTGCATTAAGTATGGTGCGTAATGTAATCAATAACTACATCCTTAGACATAGCATCAATGTTTTATCCCTAGTGGCAACAACACATCCACAACCTTAGAACTTTCTGTCACTGTCCCAGATTTAATGGAGGCATGAACCCACTATCGAGTATAAATACTCCCTCTTGGAGTTAAGAGCAAAAACTTGGCCAGAGCCTCTACTAATAACGGAGAGCATGCAAGATCATAAACAACACATAGGTAATAGATTGATAATCAACATAACATAGTATTCTCTATCCATCGGATCCCGACAAACACAACATATAGAATTACAGATAGATGATCTTGATCATGTTAGGCAGCTCACAAGATCCGACAATGAAGCACAATGAGGAGAAGACAACCATCTAGCTACTGCTATGGACCCATAGTCCAGGGGTGAACTACTCACTCATCACTCCGGAGGCGACCATGGCGGTGAAGAGTCCTCCGGGAGATGATTCCCCTCTCGGCAGGGTGCCGGAGGCGATCTCCTGAATCCCCGAGATGGGATTGGTGGCGGCGGCGTCTCGGAAGGTTTTCCGTATCGTGGCTCTCGGTACTGGGGGTTTCGCGACGAAGGCTTTAAGTAGGCGGAAGGGCAACGCGGGGGCCACACGAGGGCCCCACACGGGCCGCGCGGCCAAGACACGGGCCGCGCCGCCTGTTGTGGCGGTGCCTCGTGGCCCCACTTCCTTTCCCCCTCGGTCTTCGTGGAAAAATAGGACCCTGGGCGTTGATTTCGTCCAATTCCGAGAATATTTCCTTACTAGGATTTCTGAAACCAAAAACAGCAGAAAACAATGGCTCTTCGGCATCTCGTTAATAGGTTAGTGCCGGAAAATGCATAAATACGACATATAATGTGTATAAAACATGTAGATATCATCAATAATGTGGCATGGAACATAAGAAGTTATCGATACATCGGAGACGTATCATGCCGCTAACTAAAGCCATGAATCATGGTGGAAGTTTCAGTTTGGACATTAATCCTCAATATCTTATGAGAATATTATCTGTTGTTGAATGCTTATGCATTAAAGAGGAGTCCATTATCTGTTTTCTATGTTGTCCCGGTATGGATGTCCTAAGTTGAGATCTATCAAAAACGATAAATCAAATGCGATCTATCTCCTTGGACCTTTGTACAGGTGACATAGAGGTACCCCTTTGTGACACTTGGTTGAAACATATGTTATGCAATGATAATCCATGTAAATCCAAGCTAATTAGGACAAGGTGCGAGCACTATTGGTACTCGATGCATGAGGCTTGCAACTTATAGGACATCTTATGCATAACACATATGAATTATTACTACCGTTGACAAATTTTTTTTTATGTTTTCAAAATGAAAATCTCTAGCACAAAAACAGTAATCCATGCTTCCCTCTGCGAAGGGTCCATTCTTTTACTTTATGTTGAGTCAGTTTACCTATTTCCTTCTATCTTAGAAGCAAACACTTGTCTCAACTGTGTGCATTGATTCCTACATACTTGCTTATTTGCATTCATCATATTACTTTGAGTTGACAATTATCCATGAGATATATCCATGAGATAAACATGTTGAAGTTGAAAGCAACCGCTGAAACTTATATCTTCCTTTGTGTTGCTTCAAAACTTTCTACTAAGAATCTATTGCTTTATGAGTTAACTCCTGTGCAAGTCTTATAGATGCTTGTCTTGAAAGTTCTATTCATGAAAAGTCTTTGCTATATGATTCAGTTGTTTAAGTCATTGTCTTTACCATTGCTTCGAATCACTTCATTCATCTCATATGCTTTACAACAGTATTGATCAAGATTATGATAGCATGTCACTTCAGAAATTATCCTTGTTATCGTTTACCTACTCGAGGGCGAGTAGGAAATAAGCTTGGGGATGAGTCATCTCCATCGACACCACCACCATCTTCATCGCCATCGCTGTCTCCTATGATGAGGAGGGAGTAGTTCTCCCCCGAGGTTAAGGGCTATACCGGTAGCTATGTGGTTCATCTCTCTCTCCCGTGTGATCTTTATGTGATCATGAGCTTTGTATCACTATTAATCTATGTGCTACTCTAGTGATGTTATTAAAGTAGTCTATTCCTCCCTCATGATGTAATGTGGGCAGTGTGTGCATCATGTAGTACTTGGCGTAGGTTATGATCGTGATCTCTTGTAGATTATGAAGTTAACTATTACTATGCACTCTAGAGTTACTTTAATATGAACTCCGGAATTACTCTTCATGGTGTGACAGTGACAGTGTTTGCATCATGTGTGATTCCTTTATGACGTTGTGGAGCTTGTTTACTCCGGCTTGAGGGTGCTCTCGTAGCCCTACACAATGAATGGTGTTTGTTATCCAACAATAGAGTCTTTGAAAGTAGCATAAGAGAAGAGAACTTATTTATTTATGTGATCATTGTTGAGAGTGTCCACTAGTGAAAGTATGATCCTAGGCCTTGTTTCCAAGCATCGAATCACCGTTTACTTACTGTTCTATTACATGTTTACTCGCTTCCATCTTTATTTCAGATTGCTATTACCATTCATATTCATCCATATCACTTGCATCTCACTATCTCTTCGCCGAACTAGTGCACCTATACATCTGACAAGTGTATTAGGTGTGTTGGGGACACAAGAGACTTCTTGTATCTTAATTGCAGGATTGCTTGAGAGGGATATCTTTGACCTCTTCCTCCCTGAGTTCGATAAACCTTGGGTGATTCACTTAAGGGAAACTTGCTGCTGTTCTACAAACCTCTGCTCTTGGAGGCCCAACACTGTCTACAGGAATAGAAGCGTGCGTAGACATCAAGCCCGCAGAGCCGCCTCGCGCGAGGCGGCCCAAGGGGTCTTGTTTTCCTCGAGCAATTAGTTGGTGGCGTTCATGGTATCATGGATGCACTAGGGACTCACACTGCCTCTTATTTCCCAACATAATTTTATTGACTACTGGATCTGTAGATGCAGTGCCCGACAGGATATAGAACTAAGAGCATGTCTAACAGGCCCCTTAAAACCCGCCCACCCCGTAAAATTCCGGCGGGATACGGGGCAGGCGCGGTTTGGGCCGTCTAGCAGGCCCCATATTCGGGCCGGCCCGTTTCGGCGGAATACGGGGCCCAGGATATCCGCACCGCCGCCCCCTACTTATACCGGGCGAAGGTGCGAGTGAGGGGTTAACCCCTCACTCGCAACCCTAGCTCCGCCGTGCGCCGCCGCCTCCCCAGTTAGCTCCGGCGAGAAATCCCGCGCACCCTAGCTCCGCATTTCAACCGCCGGTCGGCATGTACGCACGCCGCCGTACCGCGTTGCCGGCGAGCGGATCGAAGCGATCCCGCTCGCCGGACACCGTCGAGGAGGCGTGGCGTCTCCAATGCAAGCGATCCGCCGCCGGGAGCCGCCGTGCGGCGTGCAGGTACGCCGGCGCCCTGTACGTCCCGCCGAAGCTCCGTGAGTTCGCGCCGGGCGGGCTCTGGTACAAGGAGGATCCGCCGCTCAAGCCGATGAGCGGCCCCGACTTCGACAAGTGGCGCGCCGAGTGGGAGCGGAACCGCCGGGCGAAGGCGGCATGGGACGCGCGCATCGGGAGCACCAGCGGCGGAGGAGCTCCGCCGCCGGCGAGGAGGAAGAGAGGAGGAGGAGGAAGACCCCCTCTTCTTGCAGGCGATAGCAGCATCCCTCAAGGACGATGCCGACAAGAAGAGGGCGGAGGAAGAAGAGAAGGCGGCGGCCATCGCCGCCGTGAAGGAGAAGGCGGCGCGGGAGGCGGAGGCGGACACATACATCGTCGACCTCTCCGACTAGAAGTCGCGATCCATTTAGGATCGCGCAATTCAGTATGTATATATGTTGATCCGTATGTATGATCGACTATCTATGAACTATGAATATGAACAAGTTTCCCGGGGTTTTAAATTTACGAATTTACGGGGTGAAATACGGGGTCTGCTAGACGGAACGATCTATCTAGGAGCACTTTTTTTATACGGGGCGAAATACTCGCGTTTACGGGCAGAAAGGTAAGGGGCCTGTTAGACATGCTCTAACATGGATGTTATTTTAAAAAAAATTGAAGGACTGGCCAATTAAAATGTATGTAAAGTACGTCAGGGGCGTAGCTCCCAATAGGGCAAGGTAGGACAGCCGCCCTACCTTGATTTTTGGTGAATACATTTAGATGCGCGTGTTTTTTCTGAAAATTTTGAGTGGTCATACGTCGAAAACAGACTCCGCTTGTTTCAGTGAACACTGCGCAAAATCGACTGCAAATCAAAAACATAGATTATTATCTCCAAACATATACTCATATTCTATGTTCAATATGAATAACATTGCTTGATAACATAGATTTATTATTGATTGGACCTTAGTATATACAAGATAAGTTCTAGTTATTCATTATTTATACTCGCGAAATTGGAGACTTTAGAGATTTTTAGCTATTTAAAAGGCATGGCATATTTTCTTCGACCGCATTATCACTCCATTAAGATGACATTGGTTTTACACATGGCGGCATTAACAATTGAAAGGATTTTTCCGCAACAAAGATAATCAAGACCGAGTTATGCATCAAATGAGAGATAATCAAACGTCTTAAATGTTTGAATTACATTAGATTTTTTAAAAAGAGGTAAAGCTTAGCCATTGAGTAGGCATTATTGGTATGTTTTTTAGTTCTATTATAATAAAATATGTTTTATTTTTATTGTATTTAGTGATTGACTATTTTGACATTTGCATTCTTAAAAGTTCGCCCTACCTCAGATTTTTTTTGTCCTTCGCCACTGAAGTACGTTGTTTCTGCACAAAAATTGAAGGACTGGCCAATTAAAATGTATATGTAAAGTACGCTGTTTCTGCAATGTGCAGAAGTGCTTACACAAATCTAAAAGCCTGTCATAAGACTAGGACTCAAGTGTAGTTGTAGAGTTTGTTTCCAAGTCTACTTGAAAATCACTTTTGTTCTCGCCAACTCGTGTAACGGTCTCTTGTCCTTATTGTACACAAAAAGCCCGCTTCGTTTTTCTCTCTCTCGTGTTTGTAAGTCAAGCTTGCAATGTCATCAAGGATATGCTGATACATTGTGTTAAGGGTACAATTCGCGACACGCTAGTTTTAATTCAGAATGTGACACGAGTTGTGACACATATTATTTATCTACACGGCTGCGACAATTTAATTACCCTTTCGTTTTAACAGACTGACAGCTTGACAGTAATACAATGTGTAGTGATTGCCTGCAAGACCGCAACCTGCATACAATATTAACCGGGGTCGTCGTGCCATGGGTTGAATTAATACCCAAAAGCAACCAGTGCATTTTACTACAGGGCCAGTTTAACCGCGACTGTCTGCGCATAAGAATATCTGCATATAAAAATACTTAAGATACACTGAACTTTCTGATGTCAAGATAGATACACTGGACTTTCTCTGTGTTGAGCAGGTGATAATGATATCGAACATCGCCGGTGGGATAGCAGAAAGTTCAACTATGAAACAAGAGAAACAAATAGTGATAGGCACATGTGATCAAAATAGTTAGTGCTGCAGCAAAGTGTCGGCAGTGACCTGCAGCAATTGGCCGGGCTAGCTAGCTGTAGAGAGAGCAGCAGTTACAACCAGGACAGCGACTGAAATATACTTGCCAGCTTCCACGGCGAGCGACACGATCGACGAGTAGCGGTCAGGAAAAATAAGTCAGAGCTTTCCTGCAAAGTTGGACGTAAGAGCATCTCCAGCAGGCGCGCTATATCGCGGCGCGCCAAAAGCAAAAATCTGCGCGCGCTAAACAGTTGCCGCGTGCCGGATCGATTTCTTCTCCGCGGTCGCCATTTTGCAGCGCGCGTTGGCGCGGTAAAATAGCACCTCCGCCGGACGCGCCATTTTGCAGCGCGCGGGCGCGGCGCAAACAACAAACACACACAAGTATGCATCCAAGAAGATCAAACAATATATAAAAATTCACAAATATATTGTACCATCCAAATACAATACATTGTTCACAACAATACTTCACACCAAATACAACACGTCCAACATACAACAATACAACATGGTTTTGAGACAATACAACACATAGTTTTCAAACAAATACAACAAATATGCAACTATTGTTGTCCATTCCAATTCCACCATTCTTCCATGAGATCTTTTTGAAGCTCATCATGTGTGTCGTTGCACCGAATGGCATGGTATGAGGCAATGAATCGGGCAATCCTATGTGCGGACCTCGTCACTTGCACGGGAACCCCCATCAAGTCGTAGGGGATGATCCACATCTTCGCGGGAAGTAAAACCAATTTATTGATTCGACACAAGGGGAGACAAAGAATACTTGAAAGCCTTAACAGCGGAGTTGTCAATTCAGCTGCACCTGGAAACAGACTTGCTCGCAAGAGTTTATCAGTAATAACAGTTTATAGCAGTAGCAGTAGTGAAATAACAGCAGCAGAGTAACAAAGACAACAGTAGTGATTATAGTAAACAGCAGGATTAAAATACTGTAGGCACATGGATGGATGAACGGGCGTTGCATGGATGAGAGAAACTCATGTAACAATCAAGCAGGGCATTTGCAGATAATAATAAAACAGTGTCCAAGTACTAATCAATCAATAGGCATGTGTTCCATGTATAGTTGTACGTGCTCGCAATGTGAAACTTGCACAACATCTTTTGTCCTACCAGCCGGTGGCAGCCGGGCCTCTAGGGAATCTACTGGAAATTAAGGCACTCCTTTTAATAGAGCACCGGAGCAAAGCATTAACACTCCGTGAACACATGTGATCCTCATATCACCGCCATCCCCTTCGGTTGTCCCAATTTCTGTCACTTTGGGGCCTCGGGTTCCGGACAGCAATACGTGTATACAACTTGCAGGTAAGATCATAAAGCAATGAATATCATAATGAATTGATAACATGTTCAGATCTGAGATCATGGCACTCGGGCCCTAGTGACAAGCATTAAGCAGCAAAGCATTAACACTCCGTGAACACATGTGATCCTCACATCGCTACCATTCCCTCCGGTTGTCCCGATTTCTGTCACTTCGGGGCCATCGGTTCCGGACAGCGACATGTGTATACAACTTATAGGTAAGACCATAAACAATGAATATCTTGATGAAGCAATAACATGTTCAGATCTGAGATCATGGCACTCGGGCCCTAGTGACAAGCATTAAGCATAACAAGTTGCAACAATATCATCAAAGTACCAATTACGGACACTAGGCACTATGCCCTAACAATCTTATGCTATTACATGACCAATCTCATCCAATCCCTACCATCCCCTTCGGCCTACAGCGGGGGAATTACTCACACATGGATGGGGGAAACATGGCTGGTTGATGTAGAGGCGTTGGCGGTGATGATGGCGATGATCTCCTCCAATTCCCCGTCCAGTGCGGAACGGAGACTTCTGGCTCCCGAGACGGAGTTTCGCGATGTGGCGGCGTTCTGGAGGGTTTCTGGCGATTTCGACTTCTCCTCGTGCGTTTTTAGGTCGAGGCTGATAAATAGTCCGAAGGAGGGCGTCGGAGGCTGGCCGAGGGGGCCACACCACAGGGCCGCGTGGGCCCCCCCTGGGCCGCGCCACCCTATGGTGTGGGGCCCTCGGGCCTCCACCTGGTTTGTCCTTGGCTCGTCAGTTCTCTGGGAAAATAGGGCCTTGCATAAATTCCGAGGATTTTCCGAAAGTTGGATTTCTGCACAAAAACGAGACACCAGAGCAGTTCTGCTGAAAACAGCGTTAGTCCGTGTTAGTTGCATCCAAAATACACAAATTAGAGGCAAAACAATAGCAAAAGTGTTCGGGAAAGTTGATACGTTTTGGACGTATCAACTCCCCCCAAGCTTAGCTTATTGCTTGTCCTCAAGCAATTCAGTTAACAACTGAGCGATAAAAGAACTTTCACGAACACATTTGCTCATATGATGTATATATTCTCATGTTATGGCTAATACTTAAGCAGTTCATAATGAGATATATGCAAATAAGATCATCTAACAGCTATGTCAATCATGGAGAGGTACCAACAATTAATAATAAGCATCATGAATCATGTATATAAGCAGGATTGCAATGTTCATAAGAGAGTATGATAAAGTGGTATCTCGCTTGCCCGTATTTGATTGGCAAAACATAAATGCCCAGGCACCTCTGGAGTTCATAGAAAGACTAGAAGTAGTGATTGTCAAAGATAAAAGCATCAAAGTTATACCACAATCAATCATATTTTGAGACAAGCATATTATACTAAGAATGACAGTTGTGCTCTCAAGATAGTGCTCAAAGAAATAATGGAGACACAACATAAAAGTAAAAGATTGACCCTTCGCAGAGGGAAGCAGGGATTAACATGTGCTAGAGCTTTTCATTTTTATAAAGACAGGAGTAAAATTATTTTGAGAGGTGTTTGTTGTTGTCAACGAATGGTAATGGGTACACCAACTACCTCGCCAACCGGACTTTCAAGAGCGGCTCCCATGAATTATTGCATATTTATGTGGCACTCCTTCCAACCTTTCTTTCACAAACCATGGCTAACCGAATCCTCGGGTGCCTGCCAACAATCTCATACCATGAAGGAGTGCCTTTTTATTTTATTTTTATTATGATGATGACACTCCCCCAACCTTTGCTTACACAAGCCATGGCTATCCGAATCCTTCGGGTGCCGTCCAACAATCACAAACCATGGAGGAGTGTCTATTTAAGTTAATTAATTCGGGACTAGGAATCCCATTGCCAGCTCTTTTTGCAAAATTATTGGATAAGCGGATGTGCCACTAGTCCATATGAGAGTCCGTCAAAAGTAAATGACAAGGTTGAAAGCTAAACACCACATACTTCCTCATGAGCTATGAAACATAAACACAAATTGAGAAGCATTTTGAAGATTTTAAAGGTAGCGCATGAAAATTTACTTGGAATGGTTTGAAATGCCATGCATAGGTATTTATGGTGGACACTTTTGGAACAACTTGGTTTTCAGGTGTTTGGAAGCACGAGCAGCGTTCCCGCTCAGTACAAGTGAAGGCTAGCAATAGACTAGGGAGCGACAAATCAAGAGAGCAGTAACTGTCATAATCATGCTTGCGGCAAAATAAATTAACGGAGGCATAAAAGTGATACAAGAACTCTGAAGCAATATAGATCATCGAGGCTTAATTGACTTTTTGTTCAGTCATATGCATGCGTGAGCATGTGCCAAGTCGATATAAATGAATTATTCAGAGGAGGATACCACAATGCCATACTTACTTATGAATAAAACAATGCAAGCAAACATCCATGACATGCTACTCATATTAATAGATTGGAGCTAAACATGAGAGATCATAAACTACTAGACTTTCTCAAATAACATATACCTCACATGAACCAACTAAGCATGCTCACATGGATGAGTATATGTACAAAAATGAAAACAAATAGAGTTCATACCAGCCTCTCACCACAATCAGATTGTCGTAGATCGTCATTATTGCCTTTTCACTTGTGTAGCTTGGATAATATGAAATGAAAACCACGCTCCAGCCACCGAAGACCATTGAACTCATAATGAACTTTACAAACCAAAGAAGAACAGCAAATATTTTTGGTGTTTTCAAATTAGAAACAAGAACAAAAGGAAACAAGCAAACAAAGCAAAATCTTTTTGGGTTTTCTTATAGCAAACTAGCAATAGCAAATAAAGCGAAACAAATGCAAGAAACCAAAGCAAACAAATGGTGAAGAGAAACAACAGAATATTTTTGGTCTTTTTGTGTTTTGGGAAGGGAACAAAGCAAAAACAAGAAATAGCAAACTAAAAGAAACACATAAAAGCAGGATGACAGAAATCTGCCAAAACCTGACAGCAGTACAGAAATCGATTTTTACAAAAATCTTACGTTGCTCAGATCGAAAAGTGTTCAACTAATGAAAGTTAGATAACAACCTGGGGAACCTGCACAAAAATTGGCAGCTCAAAATAACGTTCTGGCTGTGCGCACGAATTTTTCTAGTAACAGTCCAGAATCTGTTTTCAGGCAGCACTTCCCCAAATATCATCTTCCTCTCATTAGAAAACCACTCAAACGAACAAAACAAGTATGTGCAAGTATCCAGCAATCATAATATGCAAAGAATGAGTGATGCCGGTATACCTCCCCCAAGCTTAGGCTTTTGGCCTAAGTGGAGTTCAATCCCATCGATCCCATGAGGTAATATCTCCGTAGTATGACGAAGATGGATCGTATTCCGGGTATGTGCTAGAAGAAGCACCCGGATACGTGACGGTGTAGTCGTGGGAGGCCTCGGCGTCCTCGGAGTCATGCTGCTGGTGGAAGTCTTGTATCTTCATATGTTCATCCACCTCCTCCTTGGTGCACGACCATGATTGCCTGTCAATACTGAACAAACCTGGTTGGGGAAGAGGGATTTCCTTCTCATCCCCGTCAGAAAACAACATTCTATAGACCATATTATCTAAAGTAGAATCAGTGGTAACAAAATGATGACTCTTCATAGCAGCAATATCGAGTCTCCTAGGGGCCAATGGCACATCATTAGGATCAATAGGAAGCCTTAGATAAGTTAAAACACGCAGTGCAATAGTTCCTCCAAAAATAGGCCCCCTGTTAGTCAGGCGGCGAGCAATAAGAGAACCAAGATGATAAGATGTCTGACCAGTAAGTGCAATATTCAAGAAAGCAAGATGGTAACTAGAAATATTGCTAGTGTTCTCCCTACCAAGAATGCTAGTAGCAATGTAATATGCAAAATACTTAATGGCGGGGAGTTGAATGTTCCTTATCTTGCCACGCTGAATGGTGCGACAATCATCATCGGTGATCCCTCGATAAAGCTCCAACAAGTCCCGGGGGTTGTCATCAATCCTACTTGCTGTACCTACAGGGGCAATATCCAATGCACGACAAAAATCTTCCAATCCCATAGTAACAGGATTACCATAGATCTTGAATGCAACTGTCGGCTCATATTGCTTGTTGTGGAACTTGAAGCTCTCGACGAAGATTTTGGTGAGCATGTAGTATTGCTCCCTTTCATCACCCACATAGGTGGTTAAGCCTGCCCTGTTGACAAGGGTGGAGAAATCCTCCAATATCCCTGCATTCCTCAGAAAATCATAGCATGGAAAAGACGAAGCATTAGGAGCCCCGTTGTCCTCTTCGGGCGCGAAGCTAGGCGCGATGATATCCTCGTTGTACGATCGCCTAATCCGGGTGGCGGCCCTAGAAGGCCTCCCGGTGCTGGTTGTTCCTTTCTTGAACAACTCTCCAAAGTTGAACTTCTTCATCTCTTCTCTGAAATTTTCAACAAGTAATATAAAATTTGATTTGGTGACATATAATCAAGGGGAACTACTATAGGAACTTGCTAGAGTACTAATCATGCATCAAAACTAGTTTATACAACTTAGAACAAGCATGCAAGCTCACTAAACATGTTACCTACAGCAGCAAAATATTCAAGATATACTCAACCAAACAAAATTCTACTTGGATCATTGGAGGAGTCACATACCAAGGAGCAAATGTGCCAAATTTCAGCAAGAAATCTGGGCTGAGCAAAGAGATCGAAAAATCTGGAGCTCTTGAGCAAAAACGCGAGTGAGAGGAACCTGTGCGAGTTTTTTCGGGAGAGAGAAGATGCTGGGAGAAAGAGATGGCAAAGTGGGGCAAGGTGGGGCCCACACCACATGGTGGCGCGCCCACCACCTTGGCCGCGCCGGCCTGTGGTGTGGCACCCTCTGTGCCCCACAGGTCATCCTCTGGTGCTCCCAGGTGCCTCGTCGAAAAATAGGACCAACGGTATAATTTTTGTGAATTTTTGAAAACTTTGAAAAATGCACATTTCTGGGTATTTAATTTATTATTACTGGCCAGGAAATTTTTTGAAATCTTTGATTAACTAAGGAACTTTGCAAATTAAAAGTGCTACAGCAACTAGAGCAAGTGGAGGAAGAAAGAGATGTTGTTTACCTCCTCTATGCATATAAAAAGTATTTGTTAACAAGGTTGATCAAGTCTTGTCACCAAATAAATTTTACATAGCATAAGAAGAAAGAAACCTCAAATCAATCATGTTACCTTGAATTGTATTGATATGGATCCAATCACGAGAGTTTGATATTCTTCCTTAGGCTCATATATAGGACAATCAATAGTTCCCACTTTGATAGTTCTCACATTAAAAATAGTATTGACTCCACATACTTTATCAATCTTCTTGGGGAAATAGACGGTATGCTCCTTATCATCAACATTAAAAGTAACCTTTCCTTTATTGCAATCAATAACAGCCCCTGCGGTGTTAAGAAAAGGTCTCCCAAGAATAATAGACATATTATCATCTTCAGGCATTTCCAACACAACAAAATCAGTTAATATCAAGCAGTTAGTAGTAACTTGAACAGGAACATCCTCACATATACCAACAGGAATAGCAGTAGATTTATCAGCCATTTGCAAAGATATATCAGTAGGTATCAACTTATCTAAGTAAAGTCTCTTATAAAGAGAAAAAGGCATAACACTAACACCGGCTCCCAAATCACATAGAGCAGTTTTAACATAATTATTCTTAATAGAACAAGGAATAGTAGGTATACCTGGGTCGCCCAACTTCTTTGGAACTTTGCCATTGAAAGAGTAATTAGCAAGCATAGTGGAAATTTCCTCATTGGGGATTTTCCTTTTGTTAGTAACAATATCTTTCATATACTTTGAATAAGGTGGCAATTTAATAGCATCAGTCAAAGGGATTTGCAAGAATAAAGGTTTCATCCAATCGCAAAATTTATTATAGTGTTCTTCTTCCTTTGATTTTAGTTTCTTAGCAGGAAAAGGCATTTGCTTTTGAACCCAAGGTTCTCTTTCATTACCATGTTTCTCAGCAATAAAATCTTCTTTAGTGTACTTTTTATTTTTAGTATGCTTTTCAGGTTCTTCTTCAACCTCTTCTTTATCAGGAGTATCATTATTATCATTATCTTTATCATGTTCATTACCACTTTCAGTTTCAGCATCAGAAATAGAAATACTATTAGGATCATTAACAGGTTCAGAGGATTCTACAACATTTTTATGTTTCTTCTTCTTTTTCTTCTTAGAAGGAGCACTAGGTTCAATGCGTTGAGAATCTTGTTCAATTCTTTTGGGATGCCCTTCAGGATATAGAGGATCCTGGGTAGAGACACCACCTCTAGTTGTTACTTCATAAGCATGTTTCTCTTTAGAATTATTCCCTAACAAGTCATTTTGCACTTTAGTGAGTTGATCAATTTGAGTTTGAATCATATGAAAATGTTTAACAAGCATCTTAACATCATTGGAGGTTCTCTCTACAATATCATGCAATTCACTAATAGCTCGAGAATTTTCCATTAAATGATTCTCTACTCTCATATTAAAATTTTCTTGCTTAACAATATAATTATCAAACTCATCTAAGCATTGTGCAGGAGGTTTCGAATACGGAATATCTTCCCTAGTAAATCGTTGAAGGGAGTTTACCTCAATCATGGATGAAGGGGGAATTATCTCACATACATCTTCTATGGGAGGAAGATTCTTCACATCTTCAGATTTAATACCTTTCTCCTTGAGAGACTTCTTGGCTTCCCTCATATCTTCATCATTCAATTTAATTAAACCCCTCTTCTTTAATATTGGCGTTGGAGTTGGTTCAGGCGTAGTCCAATCATCATGATTCCGGCTTATTTTAGCCAATAATTCTTCAGCGTCGTCTGGAGTTCTTTTCCTGAAAACACAACCAGCACAACTATCCAGGTATGCCCTAGACTCAATGGTTAGTCCGCTATAAAATATATCAAGTAAATCATGCTTTTCCAAATCATGATCAGGCCGAGCTCTAATAAGAGAGCAAAATCTCGCCCAAGCCTCAGGCAATTTCTCTTCATCTCCCTGGTCAAAATTATAAATTCTCTGCAAAGCAATATGTTGAGCACTAGCAGGAAAGTATTTGCGGAAGAAAACATCAAGCAACTCTTTTGGACTTTTAATAGAATTAGGTGGCAAATTATTATACCAAGTTTTAGCGTCATCCTTTAATGAGAATGGAAAGATTTTAGCAACAAAGTAAGTACGCATCTTGACATCATCAGAAAACAAGCTACTTAGAGTAGATAACTCAGTCATGTGTTCAACAGCACTTTCTTTTTCAGTACCACAAAAGGGTGTTTTCTCAACAATAGCTATATGAGATAGATCAAGAGAAAAATCATAATCTTTATCCTTAATGTTTATGGGAGATGTGGCAAACTTAGGATCAGGAGACAGTTTATATCTAACAGCATGTTCTGCAAGCAACTTTTTAATTTTTCTTGCATCAGTAGTAGCATTGCATTTTTCAATAAAATCATCATTAAGCTCCACATAATCTTCATCAGGATCATCACTAAAATAATCAAGTTCAGGTGAATTAACAGGTGTAGTAGCATTAGGAGTTTCAGTATTTTCAATTTGTCTAGACCTAGCAATTGTAGCATCTAGAAAAGATCCCAATGAACCACTATCATCAAGCACAGCAGAAATATTATCAATATTATGAGAGTTTTCAGATTCAGCAGAAGTACCCGCATGTGAAGCATGCGGCGGTGAAACAAGTTTATCAATCACAGATGGTGAATCAAGTGTAGCGGAGGTACTCAGAATTGTACCTTTTCTTGTAGTGGATGGTAATATGGCGATCTTAGTATCGCGAGGTTTACCCATGATGGAGAATTTGCAGCGAACAATATTAATCCAAGTGAACTTCCAAATAAAGCTATGCTCCCCGGCAACGGCGCCAGAAAATAGTCTTGATGACCCACAAGTATAGGGGATCGCAACAGTCTTCGAGGGAAGTAAAACCCAATTTATTGATTCGACACAAGGGGAGACAAAGAACACTTGGAAGCCTTAACAACGGAGTTGTCAATTCAGCTGCACCTGGAAACAGACTTGCTCACAAGAGTTTATCAGTAGTAACAGTTTTATAGCATAGCAGTAGTGAAATAACAGCGAGTAACGAGACAGTAGTGATTTTAGTAAACAGCAGGATTAAAATACGTAGGCACGGGGACGGATGACGGGCGTTGCATGGATGAGAGAAACTCATGTAACAATCATAGCAGGGCATTTGCAGATAATAATAAAACGGTGTCCAAGTACAAAGCAATCAATAGGCATGTGTTCCATATATAGTCGTACGTGCTCGCAATGAGAAACTTGCACAACATATTTTGTCCTACCAGCCGGTGGCAGCCGGGCCTCAAGGGAAACTACTGGATATTAAGGTACTCCTTTTAATAAAGTACCGGAGCAAAGCATTAACACTCCGTGAACACATGTGATCCTCACATCGCTACCATTCCCTCCGGTTGTCCCGATTTCTGTCACTTCGGGGCCATCGGTTCCGGACAACGACATGTGTATACAACTTATAGGTAAGACCATAAACAATGAATATCTTGATGAAGCAATAACATGTTCAGATCTGAGATCATGGCACTCGGGCCCTAGTGACAAGCATTAAGCATAACAAGTTGCAACAATATCATCAAAGTACCAATTACGGACACTAGGCACTATGCCCTAACAATCTTATGCTATTACATGACCAATCTCATCCAATCCCTACCATCCCCTTCGGCCTACAGCGGGGGAATTACTCACACATGGATGGGGGAAACATGGCTGGTTGATGTAGAGGCGTTGGCGGTGATGATGGCGATGATCTCCTCCAATTCCCCGTCCCGGCGTGCGGAACGGAGACTTCTGGCTCCCGAGACGGAGTTTCGCGATGTGGCGGCGTTCTAGAGGGTTTCGGCGATTCTCCTCGTGCGTTTTTAGGTCGAGGCTGATAAATAGTCCGAAGGAGGCGTCGGAGGCCGGCCGAGGGGGCCACACCACAGGGCGCGCGGCCCCCCGCGCGCCGCCTATGGTGTGGGGCCTCGGGCCTCCTGGTTTGTCCTTCGGCTCCGTCGGTTCGTGGAAAAATAGGCCCAGGGCGTTGATTTCGTCCAATTCCGAGAATATTTCCTTACTAGGATTTCTGAAACCAAAAAACAACAACTGGCACTTCGGCATCTTGTTAATAGGTTAGTTCCAAAATGCACGAATATGACATAAAGTGTGCATAAAACATGTAGATAACATCAATAATGTGGCATGGAACATAAGAAATTATCGATACGTCGGAGACGTATCAGCATCCCCAAGCTTAGTTCTGCTCGTCCCGAGCAGGTAAAACGATAACACAGATAATTTCTGGAGTGACATGCCATCATAATCTTGATCATACTATTTGTAAAGCATATGTAGTGAATGCAGCGATCAAAACAATGTATATGACATGAGTAAACAAGTGAATCATATAGCAAAGACTTTTCATGAATAGCACTTCAAGACAAGCATCAATAAGTCTTGCATAAGAGTTAACTCATAAAGCAATAATTCAAAGTAAAAGCATTGAAGCAACACAAAAGAAGATTAAGTTTCAGCGGTTGCTTTCAACTCATAACATGTATATCTCATGGATATTGTCAACATAGAGTAATATAACAAGTGCAATAAGCAAGTATGTAGGAATCAATGCACAGTTCACACAAGTGTTTGCTTCTTGAGGTGGAGAGAAATAGGTGAACTGACTCAACATTGAAAGTAAAAGAATGGTCCTCCATAGAGGAAAAGCATCGATTGCTATATTTGTGCTAGAGCTTTGATTTTGAAAACATGAAACAATTTTGTCAACGGTAGTAATAAAGCATATGCATCATGTAAATTATATCTTATAAGTTGCAAGCCTCATGCATAGTGTACTAATAGTGCCCGCACCTTGTCCTAATTAGCTTGGACTACCGGATCATCACAATGCACATGTTTTGACCAAGTGTCACAAAGGGGTACCTCTATGCCGCCTGTACAAAGGTCTAAGGAGAAAGCTCGCATTTGGATTTCTCGCTATTGATTATTCTCAACTTAGACATCCATACCGGGACAACATAGACAACAGATAATGGACTCCTCTTTTATGCATAAGCATGTAACAACAATTAATAATTTTTTCATTTGAGATTGAGGATATATGTCCAAAACTGAAACTTCCACCATGGATCATGGCTTTAGTTAGCGGCCCAATGTTCTTCTCTAACAATATGCATGCTTAACCATAAGGTGGTAGATCTCTCTTACTTCAGACAAGACGGACATGCATAGCAACTCACATGAAATTCAACAAAGAGTAGTTGATGGCGTCCCCAGTGAACATGGTTATCGCACAACAAGCAACTTAATAAGAGATAAAGTGCATAATTACATATTCAATACCACAATAGTTTTTAAGCTATTTGTCCCATGAGCTATATATTGCAAAGGTGAATGATGGAATTTTAAAGGTAGCACTCAAGCAATTTACTTTGGAATGGCGGAAAATACCATGTAGTAGGTAGGTATAGTGGACACAAATGGCATAGTGGTTGGCTCAAGTATTTTGGATGCATGAGAAGTATTCCCTCTCGATACAAGGTTTAGGCTAGCAAGGCTTATTTGAAACAAACACAAGGATGAACCGGTGCAGCAAAACTCACATAAAAGACATATTGAAAACATTATAAGACTCTACACCGTCTTCCTTGTTGTTCAAACTCAATACTAGAAATTATCTAGACCTTAGAGAAACCAAATATGCAAACCAAATTTTAGCATGCTCTATGTATTTCTTCATTAATGGGTGCAAAGCATATGATGCAAGAGCTTAATCATGAGCACAACAATTGCCAAGTATCACATTACCCAAGACATTAATAGCAATTACTACATGTATCATTTTCCAATTCCAACCATATAACAATTTAACGAAGGAGAAACTTCGCCATGAATACTATGAGTAGAAACCAAGGACATACTTGTCCATATGCTATAGCGGAGCGTGTCTCTCTCCCATAAAGTGAATGCTAGGATCCATTTTATTCAAACAAAACAAAAAACAAAAACAAACCGACGCTCCAAGCAAAGCACATAAGATGTGATGGAATAAAAATATAGTTTCAGGGGAGGAACCTGATAATGTTGTCGATGAAGAAGGGGATGCCTTGGGCATCCCCAAGCTTAGATGCTTGAGTCTTCTTAGAATATGCAGGGGTGAACCACCGGGGCATCCCCAAGCTTAGAGCTTTCACTCTCCTTGATCATGTTGCATCATACTCCTCTCTTGATCCTTGAAAACTTCCTCCACACCAAACTCGAAACAACTCATTAGAGGGTTAGTGCACAATAAAAATTAACATATTCAGAGGTGACACAATCATTCTTAACACTTCTGGACATTGCATAATGCTACTGGACATTAGTGGATCAAAGAAATTCATCCAACATAGCAAAAGAGGCAATGCGAAATAAAAGGCAGAATCTGTCAAAACAGAACAGTTCGTATTGACGAATTTTAAAATGGCACCAGACTTGCTCAAATGAAAATGCTCAAATTGAATGAAAGTTGCGTACATATCTGAGGATCATGCACGTAAATTGGCTTAATTTTATGAGCTACCTACAGGGAGGTGGACCCAGATTCGTGACAGCAAAGAAATCTGGAACTGCGCAGTAATCCAAATCTAGTACTTACTTTACTATCAAAGACTTTACTTGGCACAACAAAACACTAAACTAAGATAAGGAGAGGTTGCTACAGTAGTAAACAACTTCCAAGACACAAAATAAAAACAAAGTACTGTAGGTAAAAACATGGGTTGTCTCCCATAAGCGCTTTTCTTTAACGCCTTTCAGCTAGGCGCAGAAAGTGTATATCAAGTATTATCAAGAGACGAAGTGTCAACATCATAATTTGTTCTCATAATAGAATCAAAAGGTAACTTCATTCTCTTTCTAGGGAAGTATTCCATACCTTTCTTGAGAGGAAATTGATATTTAATATTACCTTCCTTCATATCAATGATAGCACCAACAGTTCGAAGAAAAGGTCTTCCCAATATAATGGGACAAGATGCATTGCATTCAATATCCAAGACAACAAAATCAACGGGGACAAGGTTATTGTTAACGGTAATGCGAACATTATCAACTTTACCCAAAGGTTTCTTTGTAGAATGATCAGCAAGATTAACATCCAAATAACAATTTTTCAATGGTGGCAAGTCAAGCATATTATAGATTTTCTTAGGCATAACAGAAATACTTGCACCAAGATCACATAAAGCATTACAATCAAAATCTTTAACCTTCATCTTAATGATGGGCTCCCAACCATCCTCTAGCTTTTTAGGAATAGAGGCTTCGCGCTCTAGTTTCTCTTCTCTAGCTTTTATGAGAGCATTTGTAATATGATGTGTAAAAGCCAAATTTATAGCACTAGCATTAGGACTTTTAGCAAGTTTTTGCAAGAACTTTATAACTTCAGAGATGTGGCAATCATCAAAATTCAAACCATTATAATCTAAAGCAATGGGATCATCATCCCCAATGTTGGAAAAAATTTCAGCAGCTTTATCACAGGCAGTTTCAGCAGTTTTAGCAATTTCAGGCAGTTTCTCGCGCTTTGCATTAGAAGTGGAAACATTGCTAACACCAATTCTTTTATTATTATTAGTAGGAGGTGCAGCAACATGTGTAGCATTAGCATTACTAGTGGTGGTAATAGTCCAAACTTTAGCTACATTCTTCTTTTTAGCTAGTTTTTCATTTTCTTCTCTATCCCACCTAGCACGCAGTTCAGCCATTAATCTTATATTCTCATTAATTCTAACTTGGATGGCATTTGCTGTAGTAACAATTTTATTATGATGATTTTCATTAGGCATAACTTTCGATTTCAAAAGATCAACATCAGCAGCAAGACTATCGACTTTAGAAGCAAGTATATCAATTTTCCCAAGCTTTTCTTCAACAGATTTGTTAAAAGCAGTTTGTGTACTAATAAATTCTTTAAGCATGGCTTCAAGTCCAGGGGGTGTGTTCCTATTATTGTTGTAAGAATTCCCATAAGAATTACCATAGCCGTTGCCATTATTATAAGGATATGGCCTATAGTTGTTACTAGAATTGTTCCGGTAAGCATTGTTGTTGAAATTATTATTTTTAATGAAGTTTACATCAACATGTTCTTCTTGTGCAACCAATGAAGCTAATGGAACATTATTAGGATCAATATTAGTCCTATCATTCACAAGCATAGACATAATAGCATCAATCTTATCACTCAAGGAAGAGGTTTCTTCGACATAATTTACCTTCTTACCTTGTGGAGCTCTTTCCGTGTGCCATTCAGAGTAGTTGATCATCATATTATCAAGAAGCTTTGTTGCTTCACCAAGAGTGATGGACATAAAGGTACCTCCAGCAGCTGAATCCAATAAATTCCGTGAAGAAAAATTTAGTCCTGCATAGAAGGTTTGGATGATCATCCAAGTAGTCAGTCCATGGGTTGGGCAATTTTTAACCAGAGATTTCATTCTTTCCCAAGCTTGAGCAACATGTTCAGTATCTAATTGTTTAAAATTCATTATGCTACTCCTCAAAGATATAATTTTAGCAGGGGATAATATCTACCAATAAAAGCATCCTTGCATTTAGTCCATGAATCAATACTATTCTTAGGCAGAGATAGCAACCAATCTTTAGCTCTTCCTCTTAATGAGAAAGGGAACAATTTTAATTTTATAATATCACCATCTACATCTTTATATTTTTGCATTTCACATAGTTCAACAAAATTATTAAGATGGGCAGCAGCATCATCAGAACTAACACCAGAAAATTGCTCTCGCATAACAAGATTCAGTAAAGCAGGTTTAATTTCAAAGAATTCTGCTGTAGTAGCAGGTGGAGCAATAGGTGTGCATAAGAAATCATTATTATTTGTGGTTGTGAAGTCACACAACTTAGTATTTTCAGGGTTGGCCATTTTAGCAACAGTAAATAAAGCAAACTAGATAAAGTAAATGCAAGTAAACTAATTTTTTTGTGTTTTTGATATAGCAAACAAGATAGCAAATAAAGTAAAACTAGGAACTAATTTTTTTTTTTTGTATTTTGATTTAGTGCAGCAAACAAAGTGGTAAATAAAACTAAGCAAGACAAAAACAAAGTAAAGAGATTGAGAAGTGGAGACTCCCCTTGCAGCGTGTCTTGATCTCCCCAACGGCGCCAGAAATTTAGCTTGATGACGCGTAAAGCACACGCTCGTTGGGAACCCCAAGTGGAAGGTGTGATGCGTACAGCAGCAAGTTTCCCTCAGTAAGAAACCAAGGTTTATCGAACCAGTAGGAGCCAAGAAGCACGTTGAAGGTTGATGGCGGCGGGATGTAGTGCGGCGCAACACCAGGGATTCCGGCGCCAACGTGGAACCTGCACAACACAACCAAAGTACTTTGCCCCAACAAAACAGTGAGGTTGTCAATCTCACCGGCTTGCTGTAACAAAGGATTAACCATATTGTGTGGAAGATGATTGTTTGCAGAAAACAGTAGAACAGTATTGCAGTAGATTGTATTTCAGTAAAGAGAATTGGACCGGGGTCCACAGTTCACTAGAGGTGTCTCTCCCATAAGACAAAAGCATGTTGGGTGAACAAATTACAGTTGGGCAATTGACAAATAAAGAGGGCATGACCATGCACATACATATCATGATGAGTATAGTGAGATTTAATTGGGCATTACGACAAAGTACATAGACCGCCATCCAACTGCATCTATGCCTAAAAAGTCCACCTTCAGGTTATCATCCGAACCCCTCCGTATTAAGTTGCTAACAACAGACAATTGCATTAAGTATTGCGCGTAATGTAACTAGTGACTACATCCTTGAACATAGCACCAATGTTTTATCCCTAGTGGCAACAGCACATCCATAACCTTAGAGGTTCTTGTCACCCCTCCAGATTCACGGAGACATGAACCCACTATCGAGCATAAATACTCCCTCTTGGAGTTACTAGCATCAACTTGGCCAGAGCATCTACTAATAACGGAGAGCATGCAAGATCATAAACAACACATAGACATAGCTTTGATAATCAACATAACAAGTATTCTCTATTCATCGGATCCCAACAAACGCAACATATAGAATTACAGATAGATGATCTTGATCATGTTAGGCAGCTCACAAGATCCGACAATGATAGCACAATGGGGAGAAGACAACCATCTAGCTACTGCTATGGACCCATAGTCCAGGGGTAGACTACTCACACATCACACCGGAGGCGACCATGGCGGCGTAGAGTCCTCCGGAGATGATTCCCCTTTCCGGCAGGGTGCCGGAGGCGATCTCCGGATCCCCGAGATGGGATCGGCGTTGGCGGCGTCTCTGGAAGGTTTTCCGTATCGTGGCTCTCGGTACGGGGGTTTCGTCACGGAGGCTTTAAGTAGGCGGAAGGGTAGGTCAACAGGCGCGCGGGGCCCCACCATAGGGCCGCGCTGCCAGGGCAGGGGCCGCGACGCCCTATGCTCTGGCTGCCTCGTGGCCCCTCTTCGTCTCGTCTTCGGACTTGGAAGCTTCGTGGAAAAATAGGCCCCGGGCGTTGATTTCGTCCAATTCCGAGAATATTTCCTTACTAGGATTTCGAAACCAAAAACAGCAGAAAACACACCATCTTGTTAATAGGTTAGTTCCAGAAAATGCACGAATATGACATAAAGTGTGCATAAAACATGTAGATAACATCAATAATGTGGCATGGAACATAAGAAATTATCGATACGTCGGAGACGTATCACCTACAATTACTCACACATGGATGGGGGAAACATGGCTGGTTGATGTAGAGGCGTTGGCGGTGATGATGGCGATGATCTCCTCCAATTCCCCGTCCCGGCGGAGTGCCAAGACGGAGTTTCGCGATGTGGCGGCGTTCGGAGGGTTTCGGCGATTTCGACTTCTCCCCGTGCGTTTTTAGGTCGAGGCTGATAAATAGTCCGAAGGAGGGCGTCGGAGGCCGGCCGAGGGGGCCACCATAGGGCCGCGTGGGCCCCCTGGGCCGCGCCGCCTATGGTGTGGTGTCGGGCCTCCACACTGGTTTGTCCTTCGGCTCCGTCGTTCTCTTGGAAAATAGGGCCTTCTGCATAAATTCCGAGGATTTTCCGAAAGTTGGATTTCTGCACAAAAACGAGACACCAGAGCAGTTCTGCTGAAAACAGCGTTAGTCCGTGTTAGTTGCATCCAAAATACACAAATTAGAGGCAAAACAATAGCAAAAGTGTTCGGGAAAGTAGATACGTTTTGGACGTATCCCCCATCAAGTCGTAGTGGGTATGATCCACATCTTTTCCGCGATCATCCTCTATAATCATGTTGTGCATGATTACACACGCGGTCATGATATACCAAAGGCATTCTTGATCCCAAAATCTAGCCGGTCCTCTAACAATGGCAAATTGGGCTTGCAAAATCCCAAATGCTCTCTCTACATCTTTCCTAGCCGCCGCTTGTGCATTGTGGAATTGAGTTTGCTTTTTACCTCTTGGTTGAATAATTGGCTTCACAAATGTTTGCCACCTTGGATATATGCCGTCGGCGAGGAAGTAGCCATAGTTGTACTTGTGGCCATTTGCTTCAAACTCCACCAATGGACCTTCCCGCATTGCAAGTCTTGTCATTAGTGGTGACCGTTGAAGAACATTGATGTCATTGCAAGATCCGGGCATTCCAAAGAAAGCATGCCATATCCAAGTCTCTTGGTCGGCCACCGCTTCAAGTACTATGGTGGCATCCTTCTTGTAGCCTTTGAATTGTCCATGCCATGCCGCTGGACAATTCTTCCAACTCCAATGCATACAATCAATGGAACCAAGCATACCGGGAAACCCCCGGTTGGCGTTGATCTCCAAAAGCCTTGCCGTGTTTTGAGCATTGGGGGCGCTACGAGCGATGCCGCGCTGTAGCCGACGCGCCAGATATGCCGCTCCGGATTGTGCAAAAGCCGCGCGCCCTAAAATTTTTACAGCGCCGCGCCGTTTACCGCGCCTGCTGGAGCGCCACATTCTGTCCCGCGCGCGCTATATCGGACGTTTTTATACCGCGCGGCCTATATAGCGCGTCTGTTGGAGATGCTCTAACAGTTGGGAAAAATAAACACATACGCCCGCTGGATGATTTGCTACGGGTTACTTACTACGGGCCTTTCTGCATGCGTTTCTCGCGACCTAGGAAAGCAACGTGCTAACAGCCAGGGGTATCTGTATATATGGGTGTCTGCGCTCTACTGCAATTCTGCATACTATATGATCTAGCTAACAGAGATTTCTGCATGTTTTTTTCCTCGGACTTACAGAGGATGCCTCACTTGAACATACATGAGAAGTAATGCAACAGTATACAGTACAGAAGTAAAGTTCAAAGTTGGTTCAACGATATATATATATAGCAAAATGTATTTAAGAACTCGATTTGAGAACTACAATAATGATGCAGCATTATTCAGGAAGGGAACAGTATTAGCAACTAGGAACGCTGATGCCGTCAGTCGATTTTTTTTGAAACGGATGCCGTCAGTCGATCGAGTTACAGATGCTACAAGCGGTCACACGGCCTCGCTCCGTTGTCTCTACTAAACCTTACTAAGGAGTTAGCTAGCTAGGACACTGGTTCGCTCCGGTCTGATGATCGATGATGATCATCAGCGAGCGTCGCCATCTCCTTGTCAGTTACGGTGCAGTACATGCATCGCACGGATTCGTGCCCAGGACTCCACCGGCGACAGCGATCGACGACGGCTCAAAGTCACAACCACCGCCGTGGAACCGATCGAGGCCGGAGTTGACCTAATCATGCATCGAGCTAGCTACGCACGAAAGCTCCACTTAATTGATTAGTACTCCAGTAAACGAGGACGGATGAATTTTTCATTAGCTTGATATATATACACGCGTATTGTACCGTTGGCTCGGACTCGATATCGATCTTGTTGACGACACAGATGACTGCACGTATAACTAACGAACTAATTGGTTATGGAGTTCAAATATTGAAGTAAATCAATACCACAGATCAAATATTGAAGTAAATCAATACCACAGATCAGGCGGTTTCTGCTTCGTTAGATCTGACGGTGCATTAGAAGACAATGCTCCGACATACGGTTTACTGAAGCAATAACCATAACCTATGCGCAGTTAATTAGAAACCCATGTCCGGAAAGGAATCATCACTGATCAGTTTGACACAACGGATATGTACATCTTAATTCCATATCAGAGCAGACTTTTAATTTGGCATCGCCGTTGAATACAAAAGTAGATGGAAAACAGGAAAGGTATATGAAAGTGTACAAGTGAGTCGTGTCGTGAGTGGAAATCCTAAGCCGCCAAGCCGTCACTCGGAGCTGCACATAATGTATCAGTACCAAAGCAGCAAGGGTCACTCTGGTTGCTACAAAATACTTTGACTTTTCCAGACAAGCAACAAAGTGGAACATAACATTTTATCGACCTAGGCAACCAGTACAACACAACAGAGATTTGGTAACACAATCATGTAACACATGATAGAATATGTTACAATCATTCATATTATTTGTATTTTACTATCTCTTTGCCGAACTAGTGCACCTATACATCTGATAAATGTATTGGGTGTGTTGGGGACACAAGAGACTTCTTGTATCGTAATTGCAGGGTTGCTTCAGAGGGATATCTTTAACCTCTACCTCCCTGAGTTCGATAAACCTTGGGTGATCTACTTAAGGGAAACTTGCTTCTGTTCTATAAAACTCGGCACTTGGATGCCCAACAATGTCTACAAGAATAGAAGCGTGCGTAGACATCATGGATCAACCATATGCTCTAAATATTCCTTCCTTTTCACCCCACGAGGGATTACCCTTATACGTCCCGAACCTGCCTAAATATCGTCAACGCATGTGCGTGAAGCCGGACGCACCCCGGGGTTTAATACTGGATCCACAAACATCCCACCACACTTGTATAGACACCATACGGACACACACAAGGTTTGGGGGGATTTCCACCCTCCGAAGTTTGGCATCTAGAGAAACCCTAATCCGTTGATCGCGTGGTCTACAACTTTGAGTACATCCCAACGGCGGTGCGGCAGTGGACTTATGCCTGCATTTGAGTTTGATTAGACAATAGGGACATGTGGTGACAAGGATCAACCCATATGCTCTCAAGATTCCCTGCGATTCACCCCACGAGGTAGGTATCCCCTATACGTCGAGAACTTGCCTCAGTGTCGTCGGCGCACGTGCATGAAGGAGGGCACACTCGGGGACCATGGTGCGAGTTTCACACTCTATCATTTCACTATGAGACGAAAATTTGTCCACAATTGATTTAAAAAAATCTAAAAATGGAAAACCGATGTGCAACGTCATTTTATGAGATCTAGTTGCGAGGAACGTTGAGAAACATGAACTACGACAATTTTTCTGAAAAAAACTCTTCACAAAATTGAGCTACCACAGGAATGAAATTCTATGGCTTTCAAACGAAATGAGCTACTTGATGGTCTTAACCACTTCGTAGTTTTGTCGAACGCATCCCATATTTTATGCGGGCCAAGGTGTGGATAGAGACAATCAGGCATCCCTCCATTCTAATATAGCTATATTGAAATTATCTTGAGAAATAAATAAATAAAAGAAGTAGGATTAGCTTAACAAAAAATGGGCCGATCGACCGCATTGTCGTCGGCGTAGATATCACCATGATGCCGTCCATTCGACCGTTTGGATGGGGGATGGGATAGGCTAGAGCTACGCTGACGGACACACCCATCATACGCCGACGGTTTGATGTGCGCCGACGGCCGCGGTCATCTTGGGCTGACGTGTTGTTGTACGCTGATGGTAGCCGTCGGCGTAGGGTCATCTAGGCCGACGACATTTCTCCGCCGACGGCCGCACACCTCCGCTTCCCACCTCAACATCTATGTTGATGACACCGACAAAAAGCTGTCAGCGTAGGTTCTAGGCCAGCGGCCTATGGCGGTTTTCCTATAGTGTAGATGTCCCAATCAGTCATGATTTTTGTAGAGAAAACTATGGACATATCCTAAATTGCAAGTTGGCCCCAATTTTACTTTTATACAGTGAAGTCCCTACACTTCTTAAAAATTGCAGTATCCCTCAATCGTCCTAGATTTCAACAAAAATACCTCAAATCCATAAAGCATTTGCATAGCTAATATGCCATGAGGGACGTATCCGATAGTTCAAGCCCTCAAGAGTCAACATTGTGATATGCATCCACAAGAATTACTTTTATGACTATAGGTTAAGGGGCCTCTTTTGTGTGAATTATTAGTTTTACGTGGGGTCTCATTCAATCATATATGTCAAACAAATGGTAAATTTACAAAGTTAATACACGTCAAAAAAATGCAAGCAACTAATCGTGATCAAGAAGTCAAAGAAGGATAAAAGATAAAAGAAGAGGTTAGGACATGAAGGCGCAAACAAAGAAGCCTAATAAGTTGAGAGATTTGTGGTCTAGTCTACACCATGCAGCGCACACCTTCCCTAGCTCATCATGGACCCATATACCCCATATTACTCTACTACCCTCTCACTTACCATATCAAAGGTAACCTTGGTCATTTCTCAATAAGCTTTACCCTCTAAATAGCCCTCGATGCACATGTACCCCATTAGTTTAAACTAGAAATTATATCGTGGAGATGGAACTAGTGCTCCACGACGAGTTTGGTGACGGTAGGCAAACATACTCACTAGAAATCTCTATCAAGATATTTATTGTACGAGAAATTTTACGGCTTTTGCCACGACATCTATTATATATTTCTATTATCTATTAAAAGCACAATACGGATGTTTAAAATAGAGATACCACGTTAATCCATATCATCTTAATTATTTCAATGGTTAGATCTAAATTTTGTGGCTAAGATTTAATCAAAGAATATTAATAACGTAACCATCTAGATTCCGCTTGACACGTTTATATTTAGAAAGTTATATGGATCAGAGTACTTTTAAAACATGTAGACCCGTGCTAAAACTTTCTATGTGAAAGATATCCATGAGAATAGCAATGTCAGTTCGGAAAAAAAAAATGTAGCTAACCAAGTCTATTTGGAGTCCGATTAAAAAAAAAGATTCGCTAGCAAGCTTGACCCGGAGGAATGGAACCTGCGCGCACCCATTTACGAAAAGTTCAAAAAAATGCTATTTAAAAGTTTCAAAAAATGTGAAGTAAAATTTTGCATGTACATATTATGTTGATACTTACTCGTGTGTACGAAAAATACCATTGTGTGTGGCCTATTTTGTCATTTTTGTGTAGGCCACACACAATGGTATTTTTCCGTGAAAACACACATGAGTAAGTATCAACATAATATCTACATGCAAAAATTTACTTCACATTTTTTGGAACTTTTAAATAGCATTTTTTTGAACTTTAAATGGGTGGCCATTCACCATTTTCCCGTGATGCACTAGCTATTAGTAGCAGTCCATGCATAACTGATTTTCACTTAAAAAAAGATCCGTCAAACAAAAAAGATCCGATGCAATATTTTAGCTATCGAGACCTTAAAGTGTGATTTTGGGCAGGACGATTTTATACGATTTTAAGTTCTAGGCCTGACTTCATTTTTTTTCGATGAAAAATAAATCGTGGCAAAAAAATTAGGGAATGCTCGGAAACGAAAGGCGAAAGGAGGGACGATCGGGGTAGCGACGAACGCCGACCGATACTAAGAGATAATCGGAGGTCGTTGTTAGCAACATCGATCAATTGTCCTTAGCACCACCAGACTCCAGCCACTCTATGTCGCCGTTACCTAGCTTGAGCGCCACCGCCTCACCCTATGCTTCTCTGCTAACCGGCGCCCCAAGATTTATGAGGTGGTGAGTAGAACAAGCTCGCGGTGAAAAGCGTGTATGGCCTCCTCCGCCCCATCGGCTTAGAGACCGATGACCCAGTTCACCACAAATGCAAAACGATGATGACGGTTAGATTTATAAATTAAATATGTTTTTGGGCACAATATGTTTTCGGGCACACATGACAAATGCATACTTAACCAATTCAAATAGAGCAAATACTAACAGACTAGAGCCCAGCTTAAGTTACTCCAACAAATTTAAAACTTTAGGATTGTTTTAACATCATGTTAGAGGTTTAAAAATGGAGAGATATTTAAGAAACTATGATATATCAATAACTTTTAGACAACTAAATAATAGTGAGTGTCATTTGGAATCTGATCAAGATATGTAATACTGAGGACTTCGATGTCTCTTCCAATCACTGAGACGTGTCATATAAAAGAATTAAATGTCTAGAATGATATTTTAATTATATATGATTCCATATCTAAATGACCATACAATAAATCATTGAGATTGTACTTTTCCTAGATGACATATCAGTAATTAATACACAAATTAAATTTGTATGTTTGCTTACTATATTCTAAAATATAACTATTAGCTTCCAGTCTCCTGACATGTGTGTCTATGAAATAATAAATTTTATATTTCAAACAATTTCAAGAGATTCAAATTGGTGCCCTCGCAACTATGCTAGTTTAATGATAACAATGTATTAGAACTCATACATAGACAGTGTCATTACTGTAAGTGTCCTAGATTAATCTACAGCGTCATGAGATTGTATAATTTTCTAGTTTTTAATAGGCACTTGAGTAATAAAAGGTTTTCATAAAAAAATCGCAGTAGTAAATTTCTTACTAGATGATTAATTGCAGAACTTATTTAAATTTTAATGGAAGTATATTGAAAGAATGAACTTTGAAATTGTATAAGAATTATCATTGTATTTGTGACAAATGTATATCTTTAATTTCGTTGAGTGTAACAAAAAAACATATTAGTTAGGATCATTTATTGAGATGGGGTGATTCTTACATTATTTGTCTAGTGTTTACCTTGTATACTTGAGAATGAGAATAACAAATATTGTTCGATTTACGCTTATGCAGTCCACTTGAAAATCAATTCCATTCTCACAAACCGTGTCACCTTTGTCATTTATAGAGCCCATTAAAATTTTGGGAAGTTGACACCGTGCTTCAGTGGCAAGCGAAAAGTTTGATTTAGGTATATGAAAGAGCTCGTTTTGATGGTAAGTGAAGCTTGCAATTTCATCATAGATACGTATACAGTTTAGCCATCATTGACATTGCGTTAAGGGCACCACTCGTGGCATACCAGGTTTTACCCAGAATGTGACCTGAGTTGTGACACATATATATTCATTTTCTACATGGCTGCGACAACTTGATTATCATTTCTCTATAACGGACTGACAGCTTCATTGTAGTAATAAAATGTATAGTAATTGTCCGCAAGTCTGCAACCTACATAAAAAAATTAACCGGAATTGTGACAGGCGTTGAATGCGCGAAAGTAACGAGTAGATTTTTCTATAGACCAGTTAAACTGTGACAGTCGTCTGCGATCTGATCCACGTACAAGAATACATATACATATCGAAATACTTAAGATGCACTGAGCTTTCTCTACATTTAAGACAGAACTTCGTCCGTGTTGTGCATGTGATGATCGAGCATCGCCATTGTGTGGGATAGCTGAAAGTTCAAACGAGAGAGGAATAAAGTGACCTGCAGATGGTGACCAAAATGGTTAGAGCTACGTAGTGTCAGCAGTGACCTGCAGCAAATTGCCGGGCTAGCTAGCTGTGTAGAGAGAGCAGCAGTTGCAGCCAGGACAGCGACCGAATATATTTGCCAGCTTCGACAGCGAGCGAAACGATCGACTAGTCGCGGTCAGGACAAAACAAAGTCAGAGCTTTCCTGCAAAGTTGGACATAACAGTTGGGAGAAAACGCACACGTCCGCTGGATGATTAGCTACGGGTTACTTACTACGGGCCTATCTTGCATGCGTTCCTCCAGACCAAGGAAAGCAACGTGCTAACAGCCATGGCCATGAGTATCCATATATGGTGGTGTGTTCTACTAACAATTCTGCTTATATGCTTGATGATCTAACGAACATTTCTGCATGCGTTTTCGAACATGCAGGAGAAGGCATGCAAGAGTATACAATGGAAATTTTGGCTGGGAGTTCCTTTTTTTTTTTAAACGGAGGCAAAAGATTCTCCATCCATTAGTTAAGCAGAGTTTTGACAAGAAAAAAAAAAGCATTATCAACATGACTACATGAGGGACTACTACTCTCCCGACATTAGGCTGGTGCCAATGCACTGCCCCGCTCTAGCCTCGCCACGTCAGCTTTTTCCCCACTCTCACCCCACTCTCACCCCACTCTCACCCCACCTTGCCATGCATGGGCTATAGTGAGAGCTCTCACTTCTCTCTCCTCCACATCAGCTTTTCTCTCTCCTCGACATTAGCTTTTCTTTTTCAGATTACAACATTAATAATAATGCAAGGAAATTATTTTATTGAACTAAAATTGTTACCGATTACATCATAAAAAGAAATTACATAAAAATTTGAAAAAATTACATAAATAGTTGAAAAAATTACATAATCTAGGCATTATGAGCCCACACATGCTCTATCAAATCTTGCTGGAGCTGTGTATACACCGGTGAGTCCCTCATATCGTTGTCCATCTGAATCCTGGCTGCTAGGCTTGGTGGTGCATGGTGGTGTATTGCAGGGCCGACATTGGACTCAACGGTCTCATAGGTGTGCTCCAAATTTGTACCACGCTCATCGTCGATGATCATGTTGTGCAGAATGACACATGCACGCATGATCAACCCAAGAGTACGCCTCGAGTAGGAGCGTCCCGGAACTGCTAGAATGTTGAACCTAGCCTTCAGCACTCCAAAGGCACACTCGACATCTTTGCGCCAAGCTGATTGAGCAGCAGTGAACATTCGCTGCTTTTCACTTTGTGGAAGAGTAACACCTTTCATGAACACCGGCCAGGAGGGGTAGATGCCGTCGGCAAGGTAGTAACCATAGTTGTACTCGTGTCCATTCACCGTGAAGTTCACTACGGGTGCTTCTCCCCTAAGCACGTCCGTGAACAACGGCGACTGGTTGAGTACATTGAGGTCGTTGTTGGACCCGGCCACTCCAAAAAAGGCATGCCAGATCCAGCGATCATACGACGCAACGGCTTCTAAGATTATGGTAGGGTGTTTGATGTCTCCCCTTGTGAATTGACCAGCAAAAGCCACTGGGCAGTTCCTCCACTGCCAATGCATGCAATCGATGCTCCCTAACATGCCCGGAAAGCCACGCTCCTCGGCTTTCGCTAACAGACGCTGAGTATCCTCGACATTTGGTCGACGGCAAAAGTGTTCCCCGTAACAGGCAATGATGCCTTCACAGAATCTATCTAGACAATCTGATGAAGTTTGTCTAGCTAACTTAAGCCACTCATCTATTGTATCTGCAGAGGCTCCATAAGCTAACAGACGCAAAGCCGCAGTACACTTTTGTAGGGGAGAAAAACCAGCACGGTTGAGAGCATCATTCCTTTGGGTGAAATACGGAGAGTATTCACCCAATCTATCCACAATGCGCAGGAAAAGGGATCGCCTCATCCGATACCTTCGCCGAAAGAAGCTCGGAGGGTAGTTGCAGTCGTCGGCGAAGTAGTCCTCGAACAGCCGATCGTGGGCACCAAGTGTTGGAGATATGCCCAAGAGGCAATAATAAAAGTGGTTATTATATATCTTTATGTTTATGATAAATGTTTATATATCATGCTATAATTGTATTAACTGAAACATTAGTACATGTGTGATATGTAGACAAAGAAGAAGTCCCTAGTATGCCTCTTAAACTAGCTTGTTGATTAATGGATGATTAGTTTCATAATCATGAACATTGGATGTTATTAATAACAAGGTTATATCATTATATGAATGATGTAATGGACACACCCAATTAAGCGTAGCATAAGATCTCGTCATTAAGTTATTTGCTATAAGCTTTCGATACATAGTTACCTAGTCCTTATGACCATGAGATCATGTAAATCACTTATACCGGAAAGGTACTTTGATTACACCAAACACCACTGCGTAAATGGGTGGCTATAAAGGTGGGATTAAGTATCCGGAAAGTATGAGTTGAGGCATATGGATCAACAGTGGGATTTGTCCATCCCAATGACGGATAGATATACTCTGGGCCCTCTCGGTGGAATGTCGTCTAATGTCTTGCAAGCATATGAATAAGTTCATAAGAGACCACATACCACGGTACGAGTAAAGAGTACTTGTCAGGAGACGAGGTTGAACAAGGTATAGAGTGATACCGAAGATCAAACCTCGGACAAGTAAAATATCGCGTGACAAAGGGAATTGGTATTGTATGTGAATGGTTCATTCGATCACTAAATTCATCGTTGAATATGTGGGAGCCATTATGGATCTCCAGATCCCGCTATTGGTTATTGGTCGAAGTGAGTACTCAAACATATCCGCATAGTTCACGAACCGTAGGGTGACACACTTAAAGTTGGATGTTGAAATGGTAGAACTTGAATATGGAATGGAGTTCGAATATTTGTTCGGAGTCCCGGATGAGATCCCGGACATCACGAGGAGTTCCGGAATGGTCCAGAATAAGATTCATATATAGGATGTCATTTTATGTGAATTAAAATGTCGCGGAAGGTTCTATGGAAGGTTCTAGAAGGTTCTAGAAAAGTCCGGAAGAAACCACCAAGGAAGGTGGAGTCCACATGGGACTCCACCTCCATGGCCGGCCAACCCTAGTGGGGGGAGTCCCAAGTGGACTCCCCCTTAGGGGGCCGGCCACCCCCCCATATGGGAGGTGGAACTCCCACCTCTAGTGGGAGTCCTAGCTTGGCTAGGTTTCCCCTCCATATGGAAGGTTTTTGGTTCGGGTCTTATTCGAAGACTTGGAGACCAACTCTTGGGGTTCCACCTATATAATGAGGGCCAAGGGGAGGGGGCCGGCCACCTCAAACACCACCAAGGTGGCCGCACCCCATAGTGGCCGGCGCCCCCTCTCCCCAAACCCTAGCCACCCCGCTCCTCCACTTCCCGCACGCTTAGCGAAGCTCCGGACTTCTCCACCACCACCAACACCACGCCGTCGTGCTGTCGGATTCAAGAGGAGCTACTACTTCCGCTGCCCGCTGGAACGGGGAGGTGGACATCGTCTTCATCAACAACCGAACGTGTGACCGAGTACGGAGGTGCTGCCCGTCGTGGCGCCGGAACTGATCGTGATCAAGATCTTCTACGCGCTTTTGCAAGCGGCAAGTGAACGTCTACCGCAGAAACAAGAGCCTCCTCTTGTAGGCTTTGGAATCTCTTCAAGGGTGAGACTCGATACCCCCGCGTTGCTACCGTCTTCTAGATTGCATCTTGGCTTGGATTGCGTGTTCGCGGTAGGAATTTTTTGTTTTCTATGCAACGTTATCCTATAGTGGTATCAGAGCCGTGTCTATGCATAGATGGTTGCACGATTAGAACACAATGGTTTGTGGGCGTTGATGCTTTTGTTATCTTTAGTTGAGTACTTTGCATCTTTGTGGCATAGTGGGATGAAGCGGCTCGGGCTAACTTTACATGACCGCGTTCATGAGATTTGCTCCACGCTCGACATGCAACTTGTATTGCATAAGTGGCTTTGCGGGTATCTATCTCTCCTACTATAGTGAAGATTCAATTTACTCTTCTATTGACAACACTAGTATCACCGTTGTGGTTCATGTTCGTAGGTAGATTGGATCTTACTCGAAAACCCTAAACCACGTAAAATATGCAAACCAAATTAGAGAACGTCTAACTTGTTTTTGCAGGGTTTGGTGATGTGATATGGCCATAATGTGATGATGACTATGTATGAGATAATCATTATTGTATTGTGGCAACCGGCAGGAGCCTTATGGTTGTCTTTAAATTTCATGTTGAGTAGTATTTCAAAGTAGTTGTAATAGTTGCTACATGGAGGACAATCATGAAGACGGCGCCATTGACCTTGGTGCTTCGCCGACGATGATGGAGATCATGCCCGTTGATGATGGAGATCATGTCCGTGCTTTGGAGATGAAGATCAAAGGCGCAAAGACAAAAGGGCCATATCATATAACATATGAACTGCATGTGATGTTAATCCTTTTATGCATCTTATTTTGCTTAGATCGCGACGGTAGCATTATAAGATGATCCCTCTCACTAAAATCTCAAGATAATAAAGTGTTCATCCTTAGTAGCACCGTTGCCAAGATTTGTCGTTTCGAAGCATCTCGTGATGATCGGGTGTGATAGAATCAACAAGTGCATACAACGGGTGCAAGCCAGTTTTGCACATGCGGATACTAAGGTGGCCTTGACGAGCCTAGCATGTACAAACATGGTCTCGGAACACGTGATACCGAAAGGTAGAGCATGAATCATATGATTGATATGATGAACACTTTGAGTGTTCGCCATTGAAGTTACATCTTGTCTCGTGATGATCGGACTTGGTGTGGTGGATTTGGTTCGTGTGATCACTAAGACAATGCGAGGGATATTGTTTTGAGTGGGAGTTCACCTAGTTTTAATTATATTGAATTAAAATTTGAACTCAATTTGTCATAAACATTAGTCTAAACTATTGCAAATATGTTATAGATATGGCATCCTCAATCAATTTTAACCAGTTCCTAGAGAAAGAAAAGCTTAAGAGCAACGGTAGCAACTTCACCGACTGGTTCCGTCATGTGAGGATTTTCCTCAATGGCGGAAATCTGCAATATGTGCTTGATGCACCGCTAGGTGACCCTCCTGCAGAAACTGAAACCGATGAAGTAAAAGCTGTTTACGCAACTCGGAAAACTCGGTACTCTCAAGTTCAGTGTGCCATCTTATGCAGTCTGGAAGCCGATCTTCAAAAATGTTTTGAGCACCACGATCCACATGAGTTAATCAATGAGTTGAAGACTATATTTGAGACTCATGCGGCCGTGGAATGCTATGAAGCATCGAAACACTTCTTCAGCTGCATGATGGAAGAAGGCAGCTCCGTTAGTGAGCACATGCTCGCCATGACCGGGCATGCGAAGAAACTCAGTGACTTGGGAATAGTGATTCCTAATAGACTGGGGATTAATCGTGTCCTTCAATCACTGCCACCTAGTTACAAGAACTTTGTGATGAACTACAATATGCAGAACATGAACAAAGAGTTACCGGAACTCTTCTCCATGCTGAAATCTGCTGAGATTGAGATCAAGAAAGAGCACCAAGTGTTGATGGTCAACAAAACCACCAGCTTCAAGAAACAGGGCAAGTCTAAAGGCAAGAACAAGAAGAGTGGCAAGAAAGCTGCCACGCCTCCTGTGAAACCTAAGACCGGCCCTAAGTCTTGATGCTGAGCTATTACTGCAAGGAGAAGGGACACCGGAAGCGTAATTGCTCCAAGTATTTGGCGGATCTGAAGAGCGGCCTTGTCAAGAAGAAGAAAGAAGGTATATCTGATATACATGTTATAGATGTTTATCTTACTGGTTCTCGTACTAGTACCTGGGTATTTGATACTGGTTCGGTTGCTCATATTTGTAACTCGAAACAGGAACTAAAGAATAAACGAAGACTACTAAAAGATGAAGTGACTATGCGCGTTGGAAATGGATCCAAAGTCGATGTGATCGCTGTCGGCACACTTCCTCTACATCTACCTTCGGGATTAGTTTTAAGCCTCAATAATTGTTATTTTGTACCCGCGTTGAGCATGAACATTATATCTGGATCTTGTTTAATGCAAGACGGTTATTCATTCAAGTCTGAGAATAATGGTTGTTCTATTTTTATGAATAATATCTTTTATGGTCGAGCACCTGAAAAGAATGGCTTATTTCTGTTAGATCTCGATAGTAGTGATACACATATACATAACATTGATGCTAAGCGAATTAAATTGAATGATAATTCTACTTATATGTGGCACTGTCGTCTTGGTCATATTGGAGTGAAACGCATGAAGAAACTCCATACCGATGGATTACTTGAATCACTTGACTTTGAGTCACTTGATAGATGCGAAACATGTCTAATGGGAAAAATGACTAAGACTCCATTCTCTGGTATGATGGAGCGAGCTACTGACTTATTGGAAATCATACATACCGATGTGTGCATCGCGCGGTGGTTATCGTTATGTTCTAACCTTCACAGATGATCTGAGTAGATATGGGTATATCTATTTCATGAAACATAAATCCGAGACTTTTGAGAAGTTTAAGGAATTCCAAAGTGAAGTAGAAAATCAACGTAACAAGAAGATTAAATTTCTACGATCTGATCGCGGAGGTGAATATTTGAGTTATGAGTTTGGCATGCATTTAAAGAAATGCGGAATACTTTCACAATTGACACCGCCGGGAACACCACAACGGGTGTGTCCGAACGTCGTAATCGAACTCTCTTAGATATGGTTCGTTCTATGATGTCTCTTACTGATTTGCCATTATCATTTTGGAGTTATGCATTAGAGACAGCCGCATTCACTTTAAATAGAGCACCATCAAAATCCGTTGAAACGACGCGTATGAATTATGGTTTAATAAGAAACCTAAGTGTCGTTCTAAAAGTTTGGGGTTGCGAAGTCTATGTAAAAAAGTTACAACCGGACAAGCTAGAACCCAAAGCGGAGAAATGCATCTTCATAGGATACCCTAAGGAAACTATAGGGTACACCTTCTATCACAGATCCGAAGGCAAGATCTTTGTTGCTAAGAACGGAACCTTTCTTGAGAAAGAATTTCTCATTAAAGAAGTGACTGGAAGAAAAGTAGAACTCGATGAGATTGAAGAATCTCTGCTCGTTGATCGAGTAGCGCAGATCGGAAGATGTTCCGTGCCGCCTACATCGGCAACAGAGGAAGCTAATGATAATAATCATGAAACTTCAAACGAGATAGCTACTGAACCTCGCAGATCGACAAGGGAACGTACCACTCAGGGTATGATCCTTGTCTAAATGTCATGATTGTGGACAACAATGATGAAGACCCTGCGACGTATGAAGAAGCGATGATGAGCCCAGATTCCAACAAATGGCAAGAAGCCATGAAATCCGAAATGGGATCCATGTATGATAACAAAGTATGGACTTTAGTAGACTTACCTGATAGCCGCAAGGCTGTCGAGAATAAATGGATCTTCAAGAGAAAAACAGATGCTGATGGTAATATTACTGTCTATAAAGCTCGACTTGTCGCAAAGGGTTTCCAACAAATTCAAGGAGTTGACTACGATGAGACTTTCTCACCTGTAGCGAAGCTAAAATCTGTAAGGATTTTGTTAGCAATAGCTGCATTTTTCGATTATGAGATTTGGCAGATGGATGTCAAAACGGCGTTCCTTAATGGAGACATTGAGGAAGAGTTGTATATGGTACAACCCAAAGGTTTTGTCGATCCTAAAAATGCGACAAAGTATGCAAACTTCAGCGTTCAATTTATGGACTGAAGCAAGCATCAAGAAGTTGGAACCGACGCTTTGATAAGGTGATCAAAGACTTCGGGTTTATACAGTGTCATGGAGAGGCCTGTATTACAAGAAAGTGAGTGGGAGCTCTGTAGCATTCCTAATATTATATGTAGATGACATATTATTGATTGGGAATGATATAGAACTATTAAGCAGTGTAAAAGGTTATTTGAATAATAGTTTTTCAATGAAAGACCTTGGTGAAGCATCGTATATATTAGGCATCAAGATTTATAGAGATAGATCAAGACGCCTAATAGGGCTATCACAGAGTACATACCTGGACAAGATTCTAAAGAAGTTTAGAATGGACGAAAGTAAGAAAGGGTTTTTACCTATGTTACCAGGCAAGGTCTTGAGTAAGACTCAAGGTCCAGCTACGGCAGAAGAAAGAGAAAGGATGAGTCAGATCCCCTATGCCTCGGCAGTAGGCTCTATCATGTATGCCATGCTATGTACAAGACCGGATATAGCACATGCTGTTAGTTTGACTAGCAGATATCAAAGTGATCCAGAAATGGAACACTGGACAGCGGTCAAGAATATCCTGAAGTACTTGAAAAGAACTAAGGATATGTTTCTTTGTTATGGAGGTGACCAAAAGCTCGTTGTAACAAGTTACACCGATGCAAGTTGGAACACTGATCCTGATGACTCTAAGTCACAATCTGGGTACGTGTTTATATTGAATGGTGCTGCAGTAAGCTGGCTCGAAGCAGTGCACGGTGGCGAAATCCTCAACAGAATCGGAGTACATAGCGGCTTCAGAGGCTTCATCAGCGGTATGGATGAAGAGGTTCATTGTAGAGCTCGGTGTGGTTCCTAGTGCATTGGACCCACTAGTCATCTATTGTGACAACATGGGTGCCATCGCCAATGCACAAGAACCAAGGTCACACAAGAGGCTGAAGCATATCAAGCTGCGTTATCATTCGATTCGCGAGTACATCGAAGATGGAGAAGTAAAGATTTGCAAAGTACACACTGATCTGAATGTAGCAGATCCGTTGACTAAAGCTCTCCCTAGGGCAAAGCATGACCAACACCAGAATGCCATGGGTGTTAGGTACCTTACAATATAATCAAGATTATTGACTCTAGTGCAAGTGGGAGACTGTTGGAGATATGCCCAAGAGGCAATAATAAAAGTGGTTATTATATATCTTTATGTTTATGATAAATGTTTATATATCATGCTATAATTGTATTAACTGAAACATTAGTACATGTGTGATATGTAGACAAACAAGAAGTCCCTAGTATGCCTCTTAAACTAGCTTGTTGATTAATGGATGATTAGTTTCATAATCATGAACATTGGATGTTATTAATAACAAGGTTATATCATTATATGAATGATGTAATGGACACACCCAATTAAGCGTAGCATAAGATCTCGTCATTAAGTTATTTGCTATAAGCTTTCGATACATAGTTACCTAGTCCTTATGACCATGAGATCATGTAAATCACTTATACCGGAAAGGTACTTTGATTACACCAAACACCACTGCGTAAATGGGTGGCTATAAAGGTGGGATTAAGTATCCGGAAAGTATGAGTTGAGGCATATGGATCAACAAGGGATTTGTCCATCCCAATGACGGATAGATATACTCTGGGCCCTCTCGGTGGAATGTCATCTAATGTCTTGCAAGCATATGAATAAGTTCATAAGAGACCACATACCACGGTCGAGTAAAGAGTACTTGTCAGGAGACGAGGTTGAACAAGGTATAGAGTGATACCGAAGATCAAACCTCGGACAAGTAAAATATCGCGTGACAAAGGGAATTGGTATTGTATGTGAATGGTTCATTCGATCACTAAAGTCATCGTTGAATATGTGGGAGCCATTATGGATCTCCAGATCCCGCTATTGGTTATTGGTCGAAGTGAGTACTCAACCATGTCCGCATAGTTCACGAACCGTAGGGTGACACACTTAAAGTTGGATGTTGAAATGGTAGAACTTGAATATGGAATGGAGTTCGAATATTTGTTCGGAGTCCCGGATGAGATCCCGGACATCACGAGGAGTTCCGGAATGGTCCGGAGAATAAGATTCATATATAGGATGTCATTTTATGTGAATTAAAATGTCGCGGAAGGTTCTATGGAAGGTTCTAGAAGGTTCTAGAAAAGTCCGGAAGAAACCACCAAGGAAGGTGGAGTCCACATGGGACTCCACCTCCATGGCCGGCCAACCCTAGTGGGGGTGGAGTCCCAAGTGGAATCCCCCCCCCCATATGGGAGGTGGAACTCCCACCTCTAGTGGGAGTCCTAGCTTGGCTAGGTTTCCCCTCCATATGGAAGGTTTTTGTTCGGGTCTTATTCGAAGACTTGGAGACCAACTCTTGGGGTTCCACCTATATAATGAGGGCCAAGGGGAGGGGGCCGGCCACCTCAAACACCACCAAGGTGGCCGCACCCCATAGTGGCCGGCGCCCCTCTCCCAAACCCTAGCCGTCCCGCTCCTCCACTTCCCGCACGCTTAGCGAAGCTCTGCCGGACTTCTCCACCACCACCAACACCACGCCGTCGTGCTGTCGGATTCAAGAGGAGCTACTACTTCCGCTGCCCGCTGGAACGGGGAGGTGGACGTCGTCTTCATCAACAACCGAACGTGTGACCGAGTACGGAGGTGCTGCCCGTTCGTGGCGCGGGAACCGATCGTGATCAAGATCTTCTACGCGCTTTGCAAGCGGCAAGTGAACGTCTACCGCAGCAACAAGAGCCTCCTCTTGTAGGCTTTGGAATCTCTTCAAGGGTGAGACTCGATACCCCCTCGTTGCTACCGTCTTCTAGATTGCATCTTGGCTTGGATTGCGTGTTCGCGGTAGGAAAATTTTTGTTTTCTATGCAACGTTATCCTACACCAAGACGATCACGTCTGATGAACTCTCGGCGGCGTCGCGGCCGTCTTGGCTCCTCCTCCTCGTTCAGCATCTCCTCCTCGTACTCCGCCTGGAATGCAGCGATCAGATCACCCTCTATTCCGTCGCTCGAACTGCTGGACGAAGACATGGCGTTGAGAGGAGTGGAAATGGAGAGTGGAGGAGATGAAATGGGTGTGGAGTGAGTGAAACCATATGGAGGTATTTATAGAGGGGGGCTGAAATTTTAGGGTTTTTTGAAGTACCAACGGCTACCCCAACGGCTAGCTGAGGTGGACGAATCAGATCGCGCCACCTCAGCCACTACCGCCCTCTCTCGCCATCTCTCGCCCGCTACTGCCCGCTTCGCCCCACTCCCGCCCGCCTACCGCCCGCTCTCGCCCGCCCTCTCGCCCGCCTCGCCCCGCCCCGCCAACGCGCCGCCCCGCCTCCCGCCCCGCTCCCGCCTCACTCACGCCGCCAACGCGGGCGGTAGCCGGGCGGCAGCGGGCGCTACCGCCGGGCGACCCAGCCACCGCCTGCCGCTACCGTCCCGCCCCACTAACGCCCGCCTCCCGCCCCGCCACGGGCGCTATCGCCCTCACTGGCGCCCGCGTTGGCACCAGCCTTACACCCCGCGGTGACCCAAATTTTGGCTCGGAGTTAGATATCTTGAATTGAAATAGCACAGAAATTGTATATAGGAACTCTATATGAAAAATACGATGACATGTAAGAATAACTAGGAAGAGAACAGTATTAACAATTAAGTTACTGATGATGCCGTCACACTATAGTGCATACACACACACGGCCTCGCTCAGTTGTCTCTACTGAACCTGAAGGTAGGAGTTAGCTAGGACACTGTGGCTCTAGTCTGATCATTAGCGCCGGTGTCCATCTCCTTGTCAGTTACAGTTCAGTGATGCATGCAGCGCACTGATTCGTGCCCAGGACTCCACCGGCGACAGCTATCGACGACGGCTCAAAGTCACAACCACCACCGTCGAACCGAAGCCGGAGTTGACCTAATCATGCATCGCGAGCTGGCTACGTACGAAAGCTCCAGTTAATTAACTAGTAATTAAGTAGTAAACTGTAAACGAGATAGGATTGAATCATCATTAACTAGATATATGTACGAAAATGCCAAACGGAACCTGGATACGCGCGCACCCAGTTATGAAAAATTCAAAAAAATGCTATTTAAAAGTTTCAAAAAAATGTGAAGTAAAATTTTGCATGTTCATATTATGTTGATACCTACCCGTGTCGTTTTCACGAAAAATACCATTGTATGTGGCCTACACAAAAATGACAAAATGCAATTTTCGGATCTGTGAATAGTACAAATTCCTATTCACTATTGTCATTAGGGCATTTTGTCATTTTTGTGTAGGCCACATATAATGATATTTTTTCGTGAAAACGCACACGAGTAAGTATCAACATAATATGTACATGCAAAATTTTACTTCACATTTTTTTGAAACTTTTAAATATCGTTTTTTCATTTTTTGGAAAACTGGGTACGCGCGTACCCAGGTTCCAAACGTGCCTGTCGGATATATGTACACCTACTATACCATCGATCTGACACGGTCGATCTCGTTGACGTTACCGTTCTGCGTAGTCGACATTAAGTATTAAGGAGGCAAAGAATGTAAGCGGTTCAATACTAACATAGAGTAGAAAAAACAACAGTCCATTTCTTCTCGTTAAATCTGACTGTACATGAGCAGACATTGCTGCGACAATACGATTTATTGAAGCAATATATTAGCCTAGCTATGGCACAGTTAGAAACCCATGTCCGGAAGAAACCATCTCTGAGTTGGACACAATGGATATGCCGGAGACTTTTGGCATCGCCTCTTGAATACAGAAGTGGATGGAAAACAGGGACACTGGTTTTAATGTGGAAAACTCGCTCGGGCCAAAAATTGTGGGTGCACGAAGATGATCCTCACTATATATCGGAATGAGTTTGCAAATTCATGGAAAACATTCGATTCTTGTTTTGAACCTCGCACGAGGAAGGCAGCAGCCTCTGTCGAGCAGGAGGACCAAAAGGTATGAGAAGCTGCCTTCCGTCAAAGAGCAACTTTATCTTACTGTACTGCTTAACTTGTTGTCAATGGAAAGTGACGCAATTCTGCACAGAGAACGAAGGAGACAAGTCGCACAGGACACATCAGGTAGGAAAGATTAGGGCATGAGCAATGGAGGCAGCTGTCCAACTAGGCTTGGATAAAACTTTTGATATATGCATGCCATGTTATGGTCCCATTAATATGTCTTTCTCTCAAAAGTTGATTTGGTTTTTCTCTTTCTCTCTCACATTTTTCACTTTATGGCTGAAGAGGTTGCCTCCTGATGAAGAGGCTACCTCCTCATCCGAACCTACTTTGGACCACCCGAACCTAGATAAAGGTGTGAGGCAACACCCCTAGGGCTATGCATTGGGCATGCCCTTAGGGACCAAGAATCCTCTATCCCATTGTGTTTGTCCTCTTACACTGGTTCCATCTTTTCTCTGTTGCACCTGGACCGGTGTATACATAATTACATATGTCTACATCTATATATACCAATCTGGTTCTCTTTATGCCCGCCATCTTCTTTGAAAATGTGTACAACAACTACATGCAAAGTGTTCCAACAATGTGTATATACATTTTTCATATTTATCTGCATATATAGTCATTAGCACTGGACCCTTCAGAATTAGCTCAGATGGCTTGCAGCAGAAACTGACAACGTTTGATAAAAGGAGATCGATGCCCAAGAGGCTCTCCAAGCTTTAACAAAGGGAGGTTGGTGCATGTGTCTCTAACTATACATATCAACCAAATCCAGCCATTGGTGTGCACTTTTGGATGCATGGTCACTGTGATTAAACCTCAAAGTGAGCATGGTCTGAGGCATTTGGCCTGTTCTGACGATGACGAAGTGAGCGCTTTGAAGAGTGTCGAGGCGGGCAAAGATCGTCATCGGCAAAACGCGGGCCGGGTGGATGGAATACTTGAAGGAAACAAAACCTGGGGAGGTTCTTGGGTTGTTGGCTGCACCAACTCCCACACACATATGTTAAAGAGGGGCGTGTGTGTCAGTTTTGCTTGTCTATCTATTCCCTTTTTCCAATGGCATGGAACAGGTGTGCATTGCAAGCCTTGATTTAGGCCACATTATTGCTCTCAGTCGCCTGGCTGTGGGTTGATCCAATTATATACTTAAAGCGATGGCGATGAAACTGTTTGACTGATGTACGTAAGAGTCTTAGGAGTTGGAATTTGTAACACTCGCCGTGTGGGATGGGCACACATGCATACATGTTAATGTGAATCTGTGGATTACGATGGAAGTATTTCACGCGCATGAGTTTTTTTACAAGAAATGGGTACAAGTGTACAAGATAGTTGTAAATAAAAGAAAGGCTTGTAAGAGTGGCTTGATCTTCATTCTCTTGATTTCCAACTTTGGCCAGAACTCACCATTGAGAATTGGTGCCTAAAGATGTTGGACAGATCCACCCCGAACAGCAAAACGTTGGCATTCATCACCTTGCTCACCTGTTGAGAGGTGTGCAACGAAAGGAATGCAAGAGTTTTCAATAGCAAGCATGCCCCGTCTTCGACTGTGTCAGGTAGAATTAAGAATGAAACTCGCTTGTGGGTGAACGCGGGTGCTAAGTTGAGTGAAATCATGCCGGAAGAGTAGAGCTAGTTGTATGTTTTTTTAATTTCTTGTAAAACTTCTTTTTAATTAATAGACTGGGGCAAACCCCCGTTAAAAAAAGCTAAGCTAAGAATTAAATGAAAATGAAGTCATCAATCCATGATGGCAAAAGGGTACAACCCTTCCTTGTAGCCCAGTACTTGATCCATTTCAGTCCTTCCTTGAAAATAGCCTTGCTTCTGAAAAGGTACGGGTCTCAGAAGTGTTGAGGCCATCAAACAAATCTTACTTCTACCAAGTTGTAGATTCAGATCCCAAAAGACTTTAGCTAATTCGCTGGCTCACCGCGGACCCTAAAAGCCTAGTCACCTCGGTGAGCTTGCCGGCGTGCCATGCGAGCAGGTTAGTGGTGGCCTGGGTTGGTTAGGACTTAGGAGCCGCCTTGAATGACTTGAAATATTCTAGGACTCAAATATGCAACTTTTACAAATTTATGACAAACTTTAACGTGAATGGGTGTTTTCATGCAGAGGCCAGGAACGAATCATACTTGTCTAAGCTCAGGGGCGTGTTGCCTAATTTCCATTTCCCAGTTTTATCAAATCTATGATCTGCAAGGCTAACTTTTTCGATAAAGGATGCTTTATTACTTTTGGAAAGCAATTACACCCAGCCTCTGCATAACCAGTATGCACACAACCGTTTATATGTCTCGAGTCAAAAGTCTGAAAATAAAACTAGGCGAATTACATATCTAGGCGATGAATCATAAGATGCCTAAGGTGTAGGTGGAGTTTCAATCCGTAGACTATGCTGCCACCCATGTAGGGAAAAAGTATCCCTCGCCGCAGCCTCCAACCGTGTACAGACCTCCGTAAACAGGTCTCGGTTCTCCACTCGCTGAAGAGGTAACCAAAAACGGAGAATACCTATACATCTGTAGACAACCTGCAAAATAGAGAAATTTTTACCGTTAAAAATCTTGTCATTTCTACTTAGCCAAAGCGCCCAGATGACTGCCAGCGCCCCCACCCTAAGAAGCAACTTAAACATTGGATCGGTACCATGAAGCCAATTGCCAAAGACATTGGCCACACTAGTCGGAGGATACAGGCTAGACGCTACTTGGATGATTGACCATATAGATTTCACAAATCGGCACTGGAAGAAGAGGTGTTTAATAGTTTCGTCATGGTGACAGAAAACACACCAAGTACTTCTATGCCAGTTTCGCTTAACAAGATTGTCCTTGGTGAGGATAACCCCCCGACGAAGATACGATCCAAATATTTTAATTTTGTAGTGGTATTTTCATCTTCCAAATTTTCTTATTATTATCAACTGGTATGTTAGAATGAATTATCACATGTACAATGATTTTACCGATAAAGTACCATCTACATGTAGATTCCACCTAAATTCATCCGGCTCAGGCGACAGTTGTATATCTCCCAGCCTTTGAACCAGGGAATTTCATGCCATTAGCCTTTACCCAAGTAAGACCCGTCTGAACGTCACATTTGGAGGTGAGGTAGCCATTACCGTGGCAATGGCATCACTTTTGCGACGGACAATACTATACAGGACGAGATACTATTCACATAAGGGTGCATTGCCTAACCAAATGTCCTCCCAGAATCGTATATGTGCTCCATTTTTGATTGAGAATGTACCATGACGGAAAAAGAATTTCTTTGCCGCCATGAGACCTGCCCAGAAATGTGAATCCCCTGGTTTCCAAACCACTTGGGATAGCGTCTTCGAGCCGATATACTTTCTCCTAAGAATAGTTTGCCATATCCCATCTTCGGTAAGAAGCTTGAACAGCCATTTACCTAACAGGGCTAAATTCTTGACTTCCAAGTCATGAACTTCAAACCCTCCTTGATATTTGGGACTACAAACCATACTCCATTTGACCAGTCGATATTTCTTTTTCTGGCTGTCCCCATGCCAAAAGAATCTGGATCGATAATAATCGAGTTTATACAGGATTCCTTTTGGTACGAGGAAGAATGATAGCATATATAATACCATATTAGTGAGTACCGAATAAATGAGTACCAATCTTCCTCCTAGGAACAACAATTTTTCTTTCCAGCTGCTAAGGCGTTTTTGTAATCTTTCCTCCACTATTTTCCATTCAGCGATTGTGAGTCTCCTTTAATGAATAGGGATACCCAAATAGCGAATAGGAAATTGGCCTTGCCCGCAACCGAACAGCTCTACATATAGAGCCGTATCATTTTGGGCATCGCCGAACCAGAACAATTCATTTTTATGGAAATTGATTTTTAACCCCGACAACTGCTCGAATGTCGCTAAAATTAATTTTAGATTGCGAGCTTTTTCAAGATCATGATCCAACAGAATTATATCATTATATCATCAGCATATTGAAGGATTGATAGACCACCATCAACCAGATGTGGTATCACACCTTCAATTTGACCATCAGACTTGGCCCGCTCTATCAGGATAGCCAGCATATCCGCGACAATGTTGAACAACATTGGTGACAACGGATCGCCTTGGCGTAACCCTTTTCGTGTCTGGAAGTAGTGTCCGATATCATTATTAACCCAGATTGCCACACTTCCTCCATACACAAAATCATTGATCAGGGCACACCATTCAGGAGAAAAACCTTTCATCCTTAGCGTCTGCTGAAGGAAAGATCACTTAACCTTATCATACGCCTTCTCAAATTCTAATTTAAAAATAACCCCATGTAATTTCTTGGTATGCATCTCATGTACCATCTCATGCAGAACCGCCACTCCATCCAGGACATTTCTTCCTTGCATGAAATCGGTCTGTGATGGATGAACTACATGATACGCGGCCATATTTAGTCTAATGGTGGTCACTTTCATGAAAATCTTGAATACGTTTAATAGGCAAATAAGTCTATATTGTTGAATCCTTTCTGCCTCATTGACTTTCGGTAACAAAATTATTTCACCAAAATTTCGACGAAATAATTCTAGTTGTCCCATGTGCAAAGCACTAAACAAATCTAGAAGATTTACTTTTATAGTATCCCAGAAAGTTTGATAAAACTCCGCTGGAAAACCACCTGGACCCGGTGCTTTGTTACATTCCATTTGGAAAATTGCCTTATGAACTTCTTCCTCTCAATAAGGTGCCGTCAGAAGGCCATTTTATTCCATGGATACTTGGGGTATGTCATCCGTTAAGTCCTCATTTAAAGAAAAAGGAACTTTCCTCCAGAGGATCAAACAAATCTTTGTAATAATTCGTAATGTAGGATTTAAGTTGCTCATGGCATTCAATCAGCCCTTCATCTTGTATCAGAGAATGAATACGTTTTCTCCGATGTCTCCCATTGGCTAAGCCATGGAAATATCGCGTATTTGAATCTCCTTCCAAAATGATATGGGCCTTGGAACGTTGATACCATTTAAGCTCCTCTTCTCGAAGAAGACTCGCTATCTTCGCATTTGACAGATTCTTAAATTCAATCTCTTGTGAAGATAACGGTCTTACCACAGCTAAAGCCTCAAGCTCATCGATAACAGATGATAGGCGAGCCTTTTCCTTTTTAAGAATACCAGCCATATGAGCAACCCAACCAGAGAGATGTTTGCGCAGAGCCCGTATTTTATTATTCCATCTCAAAATTGGAGTACTCTCTGAGACCGGTCTTTCCCAACCCGTCTTAACCATTTCATGGAACCCCTCGTTTAGAAACAGGGTGGGGATTCCCAATGGTTAATAGGATAGGAGCATGGTTCGATAATTTTTCAATACGTTATAGTGCACAGACGGATACCATAGGATATTTATCTTCCCAATTAGTATCCATCAACACGCGATCTAGTTTCTCGTACGTGGGTTCAGGCAAGCTGTTGGCCCAAGTAAATTGTTGACCAGACATAAACACCTCTCTCAAGTCTAAGCTATCGATGACAGCATTAAACAAGAAAGACCAATGTCTTGCTTTTCTCGTGAGGGAATCTAAGCAAATTAAAATCTTCACCGATCAAGATCAGATGAGGATTATGTTTTGCAAGATTTACCAACTCTCTTAAAAAGTCTGCCTTAAAATCATCTTGAGCGGCACCATATACAACAACCATACTCCAAATGAAACAATCTGCTTTGTTCTTAATGTCGAGTTTAATATGGTATTCTCCATCAGAACTAGCTAAGACAGTCATGGTGTCTATGCGGATGCCTAGTAAAATACCCCCAGATCTACGACGAGGCGAGCGAGAAAACCACTGAAAGTTAATCCCGCCTGATAATCGGTCGAGAAATCTTTGTGAGAAATTCCGCCTACCCGTCTCCGATATGGCAAGAAAATCTAAATCATAATCTCTACAACAATCGGCAATGTGAGAATGTTTAGCCAAGTCACCAAGACCTCTGCTATTCCGAAACATGCCATCCATCGTCAAACATTTTTAGATTTGTTACCCTTGCCATATCTACGAGATTTCTTTTCAGCAGAAGATCGAGAACCACGTATAGACACCTTTAGATCATACAATGAACTACATTCCCAACTAGAGCTGAGAGAAGCTGACCATCTAAGATGTCATCACCTTCATCTTCGTCTAGAATGGGGGTTTCAAGGCCAGTGGAAACTTTAGGAACGACCGTTAAACGGTCATGTTCCATCCGCCTCAACACATTTGCCGAAACCGAAATCTCATCTGACTTACTACCCATTGAAACACCTAAACTACTCAAATTCGACGAAATACAAGAATCTGAAAAAGAAGTAAACGAATTGATTGGTTGTTTAGTACCTGCCGTGTCGAGGTTTTTCTCCGCCTTACGCCGCATGGCTCTCTGCATCACATCCTCATCTGTAGCCCCAACCCCATCCTCATTAAGAGCATACCTCCCACTCCTCCTCACTGTTGGCCGAACAACAGGTGGAGGGCTAGTGGGACGAGGATGCTGCAAGGTAGAGGCCGGTGATGAAGAACTCGAGTGCGGTGAAGAACCCGTCGAGGCGGGGGTAGAGGCCGCTGATGCAGGGGTAGATGGCGGCGTAGCCCCCTGCACCAAATGAGTCCGCGGTGAAGTCCCTCCCAAGGGTGAAGAGGTCGGTGCCATCGGGCCAGCCGCCCCATGGGAGGCGCGCGAGCTCCCTGGCCACGGCGAAGTCCCTCCCAAGGGAAAAGAGGTCGGCGCCGTCGGGCCACCCACACCTCCAGTCATACGAATGCATGTATATCATTAATAGGGAAGGGTCATCTGTGGCGCACCTAAATACCTATTTTGCGCATGGGGGGTAGTGCATCACAGAATACACGCCATAAAAATTGGAATTCTGTGACGCACCAGCCCATGCGCCACAAAATATCATCTTTCTGTGGCGCAATGTTGCCACGGTGCGTCACAGAAATAGGTGCGCCACATAATTATTTTTAGGTACACCACACAATTAGTTACATGTATACACGATTTTGTACTTCCTGCTATACACATACAAGTTATATACAACCGTATATAAATATTATACAGGTTATATACAACAATATACAGATATTATACATGTTATATACAACAGTATACATATATAATATAAATATCATGTACATTGCACATATATAATATAAACAACATCATCACATTACTTACAACCGGATCGAGATACACATATAGTGCCAAGTGTCAAATTTTTACATACAAGTCTTAATTCATACAAAGTTTATCAGCCCGAGATACAAATAGACGAGAGTCACTACGAGCATCATCGCGATAAAAGTGATCTTCATCCGGTTCCTCCTCTGCTCCCTCCTCTCTCCCGCCAGGCTCGCTTGCACTGCCCCCGAGTGTAGTGACTAAAATGGAAGAAAGACCAAAGTAAGCGAAGAATCCCAACTCAAATACGAGCCAAGTAGTATCAACTAGATAGCATGCCTCATATTTTGTTGGTCGAAACAAATATTAACATTCAGGGACGGTGTAAGCGAGGACAAGTAGGATGCACAAGAGATTGATATTTGTGCCATCACACCAGGCTTGCTTGCACCACCCCCGAGTGTAATGACCAAGCATTCTAATCATCGGCACTAAAATGGAAAAAAAGACCAAAGTAAAAGAAGAATGCCAACTCAAATAAGAGCCAAGTAGGATGAACTAAATGGCATGCCTCATACATTGTTGGTCGAAACAAATATTAACATTCAGGGACGGCATCAGTGAGGCCAAGTAGGATGCACGAGAGATTAATATTTGTGCCATCACACCAGGCTCACTAGCGCCGCCCCCGAGTGTAGTGACCAAATATTCTAATCATCGACACTATCTCGAATAAAGACCAAAATAAACAAAGATGGCCAACACAAATAAGAGCCAACTAGGATCAAATAAATAAAGGTCTCATATATTGTTGGTCAAAATAAATATTAACATTCACGGATGGCGATGGCGTAAGTGAGGCTAAGTTCGATGCACAAGAGATTGGTATTTGTGCCATCTTACCAGGCTCACTTACGCCCCTCCAGAGTGTACGGTGACCAAACATTCTAATCATCGGCACTATCTCGAAGAAATACCAAAATAAACGAAGAAGCCCGACTCAAATACGAGCCAAGTAGTATCAACTAAATAACATGCCTCATACTTTGTTGGTCGAGGAGGGGAACAGTCAGTTTCTAACTCTCTATTAGTGACGGATGTAGCTACCAGAGAATTGGCATGGAGATGAGGTAAAAATTGAGGAGGGGAACGCGCGCACTTGCGATGGAGTAGTTGAACTCGGGTGAGCCGAAGAGGAAGCAGTCGGCGCTGCCGACCTGGTCACGGAAGGCCTCGACGGTGGGCGGGAAGCCCCCGTCGGTGGTCTCGAGGTCGGTGTTGAGCAGCGGCAGGTCCGAGATGTCGACGTGCTCCACGCGCATCCCCGGGATGGACTCCTCGCACACCTCGGATACTGCATCATAGGAAACGAGGTCAGCGAGCCGTGAGCAGTAGCTAGGAGGAGGGTGAGAGGCGGGATGGCCGTACCGGCGTGGAGGAGGCCGCTGTTGTAGGAGGCCTTGCGGAGGGAGCCGCAGATGGCGGCGTGGAGGCAGATGGCGTGGGAGGGGGCAGGGGGAGGGCGACGGCGTGGTTCTCGGCGGCGTGGAGACAGATGGCGAGGGAGGGGGCAGAGGGAGGGTGACGGCGTGGTTCCCGGCGGCGTGGAGGCAGATGGCGAGGGAGGGGGCAGGGTGAGGGTGTGATACGTCCCAAACGTATCTATAATTTCTTATGTTCCATGCTACTTTATTGATGATACTCACATGTTTTATACACATTATATGACATTATTATGCATTTTCCGGCACTAACCTATTGACGAGATGCCGAAGAGCCAGTTGTTGTTTTCTGCTGTTTTTGGTTTCAGAAATCCTAGTAAGGAAATATTCTCGGAATTGGACGAAATCAGCGCCCAGGGTCCTATTTTTTCACGAAGCTTCCAGAAGTCCGAAGAGGAAACGAAGTGGGGCCACGAGGCGGCCACACACTAGGGCGGCGCGGCCTGGGCCTTGGCCGCGCCGGCCTGTTGTGTGGGGCCCTCATGCGGCCCCCTGACCTACCCTTCCGCCTACTTAAGCCTTCGTCGATAATAACTCCAGTACCGAGAGCCACGATACGGAAAACCTTCCAGAGACGCCGCCACCACCAATCCCATCTCGGGGGATTCAGGAGATCGCCTCCGGCACCCTGCCGGAGAGGGGAATCATCTCCCGGAGGTCTCTTTATCGCCATGATCGCCTCCGGATTGATGTGTGAGTAGTCCACCCCTGGACTATGGGTCCATAGCAAGAGCTAGATGGTTGTCTTCTCTCTCATTGTGCTATCATGTTAGATCTTGTGAGCTGCCTATCATGATCAAGATCATCTATTTGTAATGCTACATGTTGTGTTTGTTGGGATCCGATGAATATTGAAAACTATGTCAAGTTGATTATCAATCTATCATATATGTTATTTATGTTATTGCATGCTCTCCGTTGCTAGTAGAGGCTCTGGCCAAGTTGATACTTGTGACTCCAAGAGGGAGTATTTATGCTCGATAGTGGGTTCATGCCTCCATTAAATCTGGGACAGTGACAGAAAGTTCTAAGGTTGTGGATGTGCCGTTGCTACTAGGGATAAAACATCGATGCTTTGTCTAAGGATATTTGTGTTGATTATACGCACCATACTTAATGCAATTGTCCGTTGTTTACAACTTAATACCGGAGGGGGTTCGGATGATAACCCGAAGGTGGACTTTTTAGGCATAGATGCATGCTGGATAGCGGTCTATGTACTTTGTCGTAATGCCCTGATTAAATCTCATAGTACTCATCATGATATATGTATGTGCATTGTTATGCCTTCTTTATTTGTCAATTGCCCAACTGTAATTTGTTCACCCAACATCTGTTTATCTTATGGGAGAGACACCACTAGTGATCTGTGGACCCCGGTCCTATTCTTTACATCTGAAATACAATCTGCAATTGTTCTTTACCGTTCTTAAACAATTGATAACTGATAACCCACAAGTATAGGGGATCGCAGCAGTCTTCGCGGGTAGTAAAACCCAATTTATTGATTCGACACAAGGGGAGACAAAGAATACTTGAAAGCCTTAACAGCAGAATTGTCAATTCAGCTGCACACAAACAGACTTGCTCGCAAGAGTTTATCAAGAATAACAATTTTATAGCAGTAGTAAAATAACAGCAGCGAGTAAAGACAGCAGTAGTGATTATAGTAAACAACAGGATTAAAATATTGTAGGCACACGGATAACGGGCGTTGCATGGATGAGAGAAACTCATGTAACAATTAAGCATTTGCAGATAATAATAAAACGGTGTCTAAGTACAAAGCAATCAATAGGCATGTGTTCCAATTATAGTCGTACGTGCTCGCAATGAGAAACTTGCACAACATCTTTTGTCCTACCAGCCGGTGGCAGCCGGGCCTCAAGGGAATCTACTGGATATTAAGGTACTCCTTTTAATAGAGTACCGGAGCAAAGCATTAACACTCCGTGAACACATGTGATCCTCACATCACTACCATCCCCTCCGGTTGTCCCGATTCACTTCGGGGCCATTGGTTCCGGACAGCGACATGTGTATACAACTTGCAGGTAAGACCATAAATAATGAATATCATGATGAAATAATAACATGTTTAGATCTGAGATCATGGCACTCGGGCCCTAGTGACAAGCATTAAGCATAACAAGTTGCAACAATATCATCAAAGTACCAATTACGGACACTAGGCACTATGCCCTAACAATCTTATACTATTACATGACCAATCTCATCCAATCCCTACCATCCCTTCAGCCTACAGCGGGGGAATTACTCACACATGGATGGGGGAACATGCCTGTCGATGGAGAGGCGTCGGTGGTGATGATGGCGATGATCTCCTCCAATTCCCCGTCCGAGTGCCGAACGAGACTTCGGGCTCCCGAGACGGAGTTTCGCGATATGGCGGCGTTCGGAGGATTTCTGGCGACTTCGACTTCCTCCCGTGCGTTTTTAGGTCGAAGGCAATAAGTAGTCCGAAAGAGGGCGTCGGGGGCCAGCCGAGGCCGCCACACACTAGGGCGCGCGGGCCCCTCCTAGGCGCGCCGGCCCAAAGTGTGGCCCTCGGGCCCACCTGGCTCGCCCTTCGCTCCGCTCAATATTCTGGGAAAATAGGACCTTCGCATAAATTCGAGGATTCTCCGAAAGTTGGATTTCGCACAAAAACGAGACACTGCACGTCTCGCTGAAAACAAGTTAGTCCGTGTTAGTTGCATCTAAAATACACAAATTAGAGACAAAACACAAAAGTGTTCGGGGAAGTAGATACGTTTTGGACGTATCAACTCCCCAAGCTTAGCTTATTGCTTGTCCTCAAGCAATTCAGTTAACAACCGAGCGATAAAAGAACTTTCACGAACACATTTGTTCATATGATGTAAATATTCTCATAATATGGCAAGTACTTAAGCAGTTCATAATAAGATACATGCAAATAAGATCATCTAATAGCTATGTCAATCATGGAAAGGTACCAACAATTAATAATAAGCATCATGAATCATGTATATAAGCAGGATTGCAATGTTCATAGAATGATATGATAAAGTGGTATCTCGCTTGCCCATATTTGATCAGCAAAACATAAATGCTCAGGCACCTCTGAAGTTAGAAAGACTAGAAATAGTGACTGTCAAAGATAAAAGCATCAAAGTTATACCACAATTAATCACATTTTGGGAAAAGCATATTATACTAAGAATGATAGTTGTGCTCTCAAGATAGTGCTCAAAGAAAGGATGGAGACACAACATAAAAGTAAAAGATTGACCCTTCGCAGAGGGAAGCAGATTAACATGCGCTAGAGCTTTTCATTTTTAAAACAGGAGTAAAATCATTTTGAGAGGTGTTTGTTGCTGTCAACGAATGGTAATGGGTACACCAACTACCTCGCCAACCGGACTTTCAAGAGCGGCTCCCATGAAGAACGTTATCTCTACCAGCAAGGTAGATCATCCCTCTTTCTCTTTTTGTTTACACACGTATTTTAGTTTTTATTATGAGTGACACTCCCCCCAACCTTTGCTTACACAAGCCATGGCTAACCGAATCCTCGGGTGCCTTCCATCAATCACATACCATGGAGGAGTGTCTATTTGCAAAATTAAGTTGCTTACCGATGAATCAGAGCAAAACATGTGAAGAGAATTATTAATGAAGTTTGATTAATCGGGGCTAGGAACCCCATTGCCACTCTTTTTGCAAAATTATTGGATAAGCGGATGTGCCACTAGTCCATAATGAAAGTCCATCAAGAGTAAATGACAAGGTTGAAAGTTAAACACCACATACTTCCTCATGAGCTATGAAACATTAACACAAATTGAGAAGCATTTTGAAGGTTTTAAAGGTAGCACATAAAAATTTACTTGGAATGGTTTGAAATGCCATGCATAGGTATTTGTGGTGGACACTCTGGAATAACTTGGTTTTCATGTGTTTGGAAGCACGAGCAGCGTTCCCGCTCAGTACAAGTGAAGGCTAGCAATAGACTGGGAAGCGACAATCAAGAGAGCAGAACTGTCATAATCATGCTTGCGACAAAAATAAATTAACTGAGGCATAAAAGTGATACAAGAACTCTGAGGTAAAGTAAATCATCGAGGCTTAATTGACATTTTGTTCAGTCATATGCATGCGTGAGCATGTGCCAAGTTGATTCAAGAGAATTATTCAGAGGAGGATACCACAATATCATACCTATTTATGAATAAAACAATGCAAGCAAACATCCATGACATGCTACTCATATTAATAAATTGGAGCTAAACATGAGAGATCATGAACTACTAGACTTTTCTTAAATGACATATACCTCACATGAACCAACTAAGCATGCTCACATGGATGAGTATATGTACAAAAATGAAAACAAATAGAGTTCATACCAGCCTCTCACCACAATCAGATTGTCGAATATCGTCATTATTGCCTTTCACTTGTGTAGCTTGGATAATATGAAATGAAAACCACGCTCCAGCCACCGAAGACCATTGAACTCATAAAGAACTTTACAAAACCAAAGAAGAACAGCAAATATTTTTGGTGTTTTCGAATTTGGAAGCAAGAACAAAAGGAAACAAGCAAACAAAGCAAAACCTTTTTGGATTTTCTTATAGCAAAACAACGATAGCAAATAAAGCAAGATAAAAGCAAGAAACTAAAATAAACAAGTGGTGAAGAGAAACAACAGAAATATTTTTGGTCTTTTTGTGTTTTAGGAAAGAAACAAAGTAAGAATAAGAAAATGAAAACTAAAAGAAACACAGAAAAGCAAGATGGCAGAAATCTGCCAAAACTTGACAGCAGTACAGTAATCGATTTTAAAGAAATTCTTAAGCTGCTCAGCTCGAAAAGTGTTCAACTAATGAAAGTTAGATAACAACCTGGGGAACATGCACAAAAATTGGCAGCTCAAAATAACGTTCTGGCTGTGCGCACGAATTTTTTTAGTAACAGTCCAGAATCTGTTTTCAGGCAGCACTTCCCCAAATATCATCTCCCTCTCATTAGAAAACCACTCAAAGAAACTAAACAAGTATATACAAGTATCCAGCAACCATAATATGCAAAGAATGAGTGATGCCGGTATACCTCCCCCAAGCTTAGGCTTTTGTCCTAAGTGGAGATCAATCCCATGGTGCCCATGAAGTAGCACCTCCGTAGTACGACGAAGATGGATCATATTCCGGGTATGTGCTGGAAGAAGCACCCGGATAGGTGACGGTGTAGTCGTGGGAGGGCTCGGCGTCCTCGGAGTCATGCTGCTGGTGGAAGCCTTGTATCTTTAATTGTTCATCCACCTCCTCCTTAGTGCGCGACCATGGTTTCCTGTCAATACTGAACAAATCTGGCTACGACAAAAGGATTTCCCTCTCTTCCCCGTCAGCAAACAATATTCTATAGACAATCTTATCTAAACTAGAGTCGGTTGTAACAAATTGATGACTCTTCATAGCAGCAATATCAAGCCTCATAGGAGTTATTTTCACATCAGTAGGGTCAAGAGGAAGCTCTAAATATGCTAAAACGCGCGAAGCAATAATTCCTCCAAATATAGGCCCCTTGTTAGACAAGCGGCGAGCAACAAGAGCACCAAGATGATAAGGCGTGTCCCCAGTGAGTGCAGCAATTAAGAAACCAAGGTGATAGCTAGATATGTTACTAGTGTTCTCCCTACCAAGAATGCTAGTACCAATGTAATAAGCAAAATACTTAATGGCGGGGAGTTGAATGTTTCTTATCTTGCCACGCTGAATGGTGCGACAATCATCGTTGGTGATCCCTCGATAGAGCTCCAGCAATTCCTTGGGGTTGTCCTCAATCTTCCTTGCTGTACCTACAGGGGCAATACCCAATGCAGCACAAAAAAATTCCAACTTCATAGTAATAGGTTTACCATAGATCTTGAATGCAACTGTCGGGCGAAAGTGCTTATTGTTGAACTTGAAGCTTTCCACAAAGATTTTAGTGAGCGTGTAGTATTGCTCACTCTCATCTCCCACATAGGTGGTTAAACCTGCCTTACCGACGAGGGTCAAGAAATCATCCAACAAGCCTGCATTACTCAAAAAGTCATAACATGGAAAGGATGCAGCATTGGGGACTCCATTGTCCTCCTCGGGTGCGAAGCTTGGTGCGATGAGATCCTCATTATAGGATTGCCTGAATCGGGTGGATGACCTCGAGGGCCTCCCCGTGCTTGTTGTCTCCCCTTGGAACACTTCTCCAAAGTTAAAGTTGTCCATCCCCCTTTTCTGAAATTTTTCAACAAACAATATAAAATTTGATTTGGTGACATATAATTGAGGGAAACTACCATAGGAACTTGCTAGAGTACTAATCATGCATCAAAACTAGTTTCTACCACTTAGAACAAACATGCAAGCTCACTAAACATGTTACCTACAGCAGCAAAATATTCAAGATATACTCAACCAAACAAAATTCTACTTGGATGGTTGGAGGAGTCACATACCGAAGAGCAAATGTGCCAAATTTCAGACAGAAATCTGGGCTGAGCAAAGAGATCGAGAAATCTGGAGCTCTTGAGCAAAAACGCGAGTGAGAGGAACCTGGTGCGAGTTTTTCGGGAGAGAGAAGAGAGTGGGGAAGAGATAATGAAGTGGGGCAAGGGGACCCACACAACAGTGGCGCACCCCCTTGCTGGCCGCGCCGGCCTGTGGGGCCACCTTAGGGTGCCCCACCGGGTCATCCCTGTGTTCCTGTGCCTCGTCGAAAAATAGGACCAACGGTATAATTTTTGTGAATTTTTGAAAACTTTGAAAAATGCACATTTCTGGGTGTCAAAATTATTATCTGGGCAGGAATTTTTTGAAATCTCTAAAGAACTTTGCAAAATAAAAGTGCTACAGCAAGTAGATCAAGTGGAGGGAGAAAGAGATGTTGTTTACCTCCTCTATGCATATAAAAAGTATTTGTTAACAAGGTTGATCAAGTCTTGCCACCAAATAAATTTTACATAGCATAAGAAGAAATAAACCTCAAATCAATCATGTTACCTTGAATTGTATTGATATGGATCCAATCATAAGATTTTGATATCCTTCTTTAGGATCATATATAGGACAATCGATAGTTCCAACTTTGATAGTCCTCACATTAGAAATAGTATTAACTCCACATACTTTATCAATCCTCTTGGGGAAATAGACGGTGTGCTCCCTATCATCAACATTGAAAGTAACCTTTCCTTTATTGCAATCAATAACAGCCCCTGCAGTGTTAAGAAAAGGTCTCCCAAGAATAATAGACATATTATCATCTTCAGGCATTTCCAACACAACAAAATCAGTTAATATCAAGCAGTTATTAGTAACTTGAACAGGAACATCCTCACATATACCAACAGGAATAGCGGTAGATTTATCAGCCATTTGCAAAGATATATCGAGGTGAATTGCTGCCAAAACCCACCGGGCAGCGACGGGCAACACCGTAGCGGGAACAACCTAGGGCTGCGGCTGGCCGAGGTCCCTCCGAGCGACGGCCCGCAGCCTTCCTGTACACACGTCCGATGCTGATGCAAGGGCGTGCCACCTGACCTATACCTGGTCAGAAGGTGATGGAGATGCCTCGCTTAGTTTCCTGCATGGCATACACGTAAACATTAAATACGAGCCTCGATCGGCTCTCAGGTTATCCCGTGAATCGGCTCAGGGAGCCGATCCACCTATGATTCGTCGGGGCACGAATATATGGTGGTCCTGCTTGATCAAGATAAAGCTAATGAGATCTATGACGATTTAGGGTTTTCACCGCATAATCGGATCATCCTACTCAGGATTGGCCTCGCGGCCACGCACAGTGATCATAAGCCGATCCTAGACAAGGCCTAAAACCAACACGAGGTTGATCCCCGGAACATCCTGTCTAGGACTAGCGAATGACACCCTACGTGCCGCTGGATCCTCCAACCCTTTGTAAGGCCTAACTATTGCTGATATTAAACTAATCCTTGAGGAACAAGGAGCAACCATAACGGATCAGATCTACTAAATAATGATCAAGCGGGGTGCCGCCCCCACCTAAGATAGGTGTAAGGGCGGCTAGATATGCAAGGGTTGCACTACGATAGCATGATACGCGAAGAACTATGCTAACCCTAACACATCTATGATAACTACGTTGCTCGCCATCAAAAAGGCTTCAGCACGAGCAACGCATGAACAACGTAAGCTTTGCTGCCTAGATCGCAAGATGCGATCTAGGCAGCATGTTGCTTACCGGTAGAAACCCTCGAGATGAAGGAGTTGGCGATGCCGAGATTGATTTGGTTGGTTGAACGTTGGTTGTTGTTTATTCCATAAACCCTAGATACATATTTATAGTCCAGGGACTTTCTTAGACGTGTGCACCTAACCGTGCACGGGTAAAATTCTAACTAACCGACACGTATCCTAATATGTTACAGATACAAAGGCAAACTAGCCCAAACTCAGCATAACAGGCCGATTCACGTAATTCTTCCATGTATATTCTTCAAGTTCATCTTGATCGCGGCCCACCTCTGGCTTGGTCAAATTCTGGTGATAACACATGCCCCCCTGGTTTTGGAATTGGTAATTCCAAAACTCTGCTTTCCTTTTCGTTGGGTCATGTCGTGGTAAACCGTTGATATCCGTCATCATGATGCCTTGCCTTCTCAACTTCTCCGCGTGACTGGCAGTTTTTTTTTCTTAGGCACCACTTCTCGGAAACTGCTGTGGCATTAAATTTCCACTATATCCCTTTTTATTTAACCGCCTCCGTACGCTTTATTTTCGCATCTTCTTCTTACACTCCAAGTTCTCCGGCGCCACCATGTCTTCTTCCTCTCTGCTCCATCGGATCTTTCCAGCCGTCCTCCTTCCCGTGAGCCGACGCCGGAGCCGACCGGAGGAAGTCCACGCGGCGAACACCCGCCGCGCCATCGGCCGGGAGGAGTCCAGCCATGACTTCTCCGTCTGGTCCGAGGACGAAATGTCTGACCGACGGAAAGCGACTCCGCTCCGCCGACGGGGGAAACGGAGGAGGAGAGTGATGACGATCGCTTCTCCCGCGACTTCACTCTTCCGAGAGGAGGAGGAGGAGCAGGAAGAGAGATGACACCCTCCGACGAGCCGCCAGCCAAGCGGTGCTCCGCCGGCCGGCAACCTCAAACGACTTCGACAACGACGATGACGCTGATGAAGAGGACGAGACAATGAGGCTCCCGTCGGCGGCCATTGGAGCGGCGACGAGCCCGCCGGAAGCAGCCACGGCGCGACGGGCCGACGAGGGCAGTGACGGCCCGTAGATAGGACCTCTAGTATAGCCAGTAGCAGTAGATGGGGCAATGTATCTTATTTTTTGAGAGCAATCAGCTTTTATGTAAGAAATCTCGCCTATCAATGAAGAACTTTTCCCAATTTGATTTTGCCGATTTCCTTTGAGCTTAATTTAGCCGATTTCCTCTCATACCGACCTTGCCGATTTGTCCCCTTTGCCAATGCGTAATGAGCCGATAGCAACGCATCGGTCCTTTTAAAATTCACCCTTCCATTCTTCAACTGATGATCTTGAAATCTGGTGGATAATGTAGAATCTTCAGGGAAGCCTTTGAATTCTTCCAACCAAACCTAATGGTCTTCTTTAACACTCATCATCTGTGAAGAAGGTTGCGACGAAAGATCAGCCGATGGTACCCCAATCGGCTCATGAACAGAGCATCTACCAGGCCTGCTGCCCCCCGAGCCTCACTCGAGGCGAGAATGTCAGAGAGGATGCGCCAAAGCCGATCACCTTTCTTCCTTAGAAAGCCGATATACCCCTTCTGTCAACACGGCTGAACTAGTATCAAAGGTTGGAAATCCTCGACAAGAAGGTTCAGGAACCCGGATCGGCTCGAAGCAGCTGAAGAAGTTCTCATTGTTTTTACTCCCGCAAAGAAGCAGAAGGCCCCACAGCTGAACTGGACTTGGTGAACTGGACTCGGTGGAGATCCGGCAAACCTCGTATAATTGTACTAGATGCCCTTGCACATCGGCTGTAAATTTTTTTTTTACTGGCCGATTTTCTCCTATCGGCCCCAATATTTTACTGCACGCATGTTCTCCTGCACCTGTTCCATGTTCATCGTGTTTAGGTGCCCCCCGAGCCAATCTAGGGAATGGCAGATATCGCTCTGTAATTCGCACGTCGGCCCGGACCAAGGAAGACGAACACAAGCAGAACATGTGGTGAGGATAATTTTGGCCGATTGCTGAATCGGCCTCCATATCGATTGAAGCGCTGACTGAAGGTTCTGTAATGTCCCTTCATAATTTTTGGGGCCGATCACAAGGATCAGCCTCGCCCCGTTTGCTCATCGGTTTGTTCTTGCTACTCGGTCAGGCTGGACAAAACCAACCCAACCTCTGACTTTATCGTGTTGATGCGCTTGCTGTCGCCCCCTTGAGTGCATCGTATAATCGTGGAGCACTAAGCTCCGTCCGGAAGGACGAGCACCATGTTTGTACCAGCCGATGTTTCATCATCGGCTTTCCTTTGCTTGGGGCGCCACTCCATTTTCCGTGGACGACCCTCTTCATCCAGGGTTCGCTGAACTTTCGCAGCCAGATCAGTGCCTTCCTTAGCGTATGCAAGTATAACCTTTCGGCTTCCTCCAGACCACGCAACGCTGAACCCTGCGCTTTTGTGAACGGCTGAGTCCATCAGGGCACCACCTTGGCGTGGTACCTTCTTCTTCTTGTCCCTCGTCTTCTGAATCCTTGAGATCTGCCCACCGAGGGGACTCAGCGCGTTTGCTTTGTGGCGGGAGAGGCCCTAAGCGCCTGAACACAGACACGTTGGCTGCCTCCTTCTTCTTCTGGTTGCATTCTGGGCAATTGCCGATTGTGGGCAATCTCCATTCCCGAATCCCGCAGTGTTCGGCAGGGCAGTCCAGTGCCTGTCGTTGTCGTCTTGCTCCCTTGATTTTTCTTTGGCACGGCGCTCGTGCTCCTCCTCATCGCGATCATGCCGACGATGTCTTCTGGCTTCTCTAGCCAGACGATCTCTTTCATCATCATCGCTGGATCGTCGGCGTTGGTCATACTGACTCACATACTTGTTGAGGAGGTGATCAGAGAGGGGTCGCTGATATCTCATGTTCTTCACTTCTCCCTCTGTGACGTAGCGCTTGCCATCATGACGGAGCCGATCGCGTGGAGCGGCCTCCTCCGTGTCCTTGCTACGAGAGCAGCTGCCCTCGTCTCCATCTTTGCCAGAGTGGTGCCCAGGTCCTACCATGTTGATGCTGAACGAGGATCCTGGCTGGCAACCTTCAGGGTAAGTGCATTCCACCATGTTAACGGCGGGGAAGGGCTGGGTGTCGACCTTCATGGCGTACCGTTGAAAATCGACGCCCTTTTTCTATCGCCGCTGATGCCATGGCTATACCCCGCAGTCGTTGGTGGCATGGGAGAGCGAGTTATGCCATTTGCAGTATGGCTTTCCGTTCAGCTCTTGCACCGTGGGGAATTTGAGACCTTCGGGAATCGTCAACCGCTTCTCCTTGAGCAGGAGGTCGAAGATTTGCTCGGCTTTGGTCACGTCAAAATCAACCCCTGGCGGGCCGTGGTTTACCATTTGCGTGACACGGGGTTCCTCCCCGAGTCCATCCATTCAGCCACTGCGTACCGTTGATCTCCCGCAGAAACTTCGTCTTCCTATCGACCAGGACTACTGCACGCTTGAATTTGTCCTCGTGCACAGTCCGGTGGCGCCGTTCATATGCCGGCGCTTCGAACCATGTGCGCCAAAGGAGGGATAGTCTCGCTTGGGAGGCCATGTCCTTGAGCGGTGTTGGAGGCCCGCTAACTGCTTCCTTTTCAGCTAACGAACCGAATAACATCGGTTCCTAAGATTCCTGAAGCGCTGGATGTATTCTGTCACGGTTTCTCCACGCTTCTGACGTAGTTGTGCTAGATCGGCAATGCCGGACTCGGAAGCCTCTGAATGGTACTGCATATGGAACTGCTCTTCCAACTGCTTCCAAGTCCGGATGGAGTCTGGTGGCAACGAGGTGTACCACCCGAAAGCCGATCCCGTGAGGGACTGTGAGAAGAGCCTCACGCGTAGCTGATCCGACACTGAGGCCGGTCCTAGTTGTGCCAAATATCGGCCTACGTGTTCGATGGAGCTGGAACCATCTGATCCACTGAATTTGAGAAATCAGGGAGCCGATATTTAGGTGGTAGCGGATCATCTCGTAGTCGTCGGGTACGGCTTGGAATAGCCGATTGCCCTCCTTTTCGCACCATACCGAACTGATCTCGCATGGTACCGATTTGATCCGTCGTGTCGGCTGCAGAGTTGAACTCAAGACTCGCCGGGTGGCGACTTAGCCAGCCATGTTTGCTTTTCCAGCTCGAGCCAACTGCAGAGCTGAGCTCTGGAGGTTCGTCGGGGTGGCGTACTTAGTTAGCCACGCTCGCTTCAAGATCTCGTTCGACGTCCCTCCCGCTTCCCCGTAAGTCCCCGATGTTGTGGCCTCGGTTTGTGAGCGCCCGCTACGCAACCGGCACATATGTGCATGTGTACCCGTGAGGGATCTCCTTAGGCGCCTCAAGCAAGAACTGGTAGTCACCAGGGTCACCACCGATCTTGTAGACGACGAATGCCGTGAAGTCGGCACTTCTGGTGCTGCCAACGCAAATGGCAGCGGTGGACGGGACTGACAGCTCCTCTGATGCGTCCCGAGAGCTGGTCCCGACGGCGAGTACCGGTGCCTCATGATCTCCTCGGATCACGCGAAGAGCGACACGCTCCAACGTGTTGACCAGGTTCTCGAGTGGCGGTGTAGCGAGTGCCACCAAGTAGTTGATCTCCTGCCGCAGTGGACTCGTGCGTTCTTCCGACGGGGCAGAGAGGTCGATCCCATCTAGTGCACCATTAGGCGAGAACCCCTTCCACCTGATGCCATGTGAACGGGTTCCTGTGGAAAGAGCCGATGAGGTCGGCTTCGAGGATGACTTGATCTCGTCATACTTCTTCTTGAGCTCGTCGGTCAGATCCTCGTACGTGACTGGTGTGCCGTCCGCCATCTCAGATGTAGATGGCGATGTGGTTGATGTAGAAGCTTGTCCCACCGGGCGTGCCATGTGTTGTTAAAACCCACCGGCGGGCAGCGACGGGCAACACCGTAGAGCCGGGAACAACCTAGGGCTGCGGCTGGCCGAGGTCCCTCCGAGCGACGGCCCGCAAAGCCTTCTGCACACACGTCCGATGCGGATGCAAGGGCGTGCCACCTGACATACTGGTCAAGAAGGTGATGGAGATGCCTCGCTAGTTTCCCGCATGGCATACACGTAAACATTAAATACGAGCCTCGATCGGCTCTCGGGTTATCCTGTGAATCGGCTCAGGAGCCGATCCACCTATGATTCGTTTAGGTGCGAATATATGGTGGTCCTGCTTGATCAAGATAAAGCTAATGAGATCTACGACGATTTAGGGTTTTCACCGCATAATCGGATCATCCTACTCACGATTGGGCCTCGCGGCCACGGTGATCGTAAGCCGATCCTAGACAAGGCCTAAAAACCAACACGAGGTTGATCCCCGGAACATCCCGTCTAGGACTAGCGAATGACACCCTACGTGCCGCTGGATCCTCCACCCTTTGTAAGGCCTAACTATTGCAGATATTAAACTAATCCTTGATGAACAAGGAGCAACCGTAACGGATCAGATCTACTAAATAATGATCAAGCGGGGTGCCGTCCCTACACCTAAGATAGGTGTAAGGGCGGCTAGATATGCAAGGGTTGCACTACGATAGCATGTTACGCGAAGAACTATGCTAACCCTAACACATCTATGATAACTACGTTGCTCGCCATCAAAAAGGCTTCAGTACGAGCAACGCATGAACAACGTGGAGCTTGTGCTGCCTAGATCGCAAGATGAGATCTAGGCAGCATGTTGCTTACCGGTAGAAACCCTCGAGACGAAGGAGTTGGCGATGCGCCGAGATTGATTTGGTTGGTTGAACGTTGGTTGTTGTTTATTCCATAAACCCTAGATACATATTTATAGTCCAGGGACTTTCTAACTTAGACGTGCACCTAACCGTGCACGGGTAAAATTCTAACTAACCGACACGTATCCTAATATGTTACAGATACAAAGGCAAACTAGCCCAAACTCAGCATAACAGGCCGATTCACGTAATTCTTCCATGTATATTCTTCAAGTTCATCTTGATCGCGGCCCACCTCTGGCTCGGTCAAATTCTGGTGATAACACATGCCCCCCTGGTTTTGGAATTGGTAATTCCAAAATCACTCTGCTTTTCCTTCGTTGGGTCATGTCGTGGCAGAACCGTTGCAGTATCCGTCATCATGATGCCTTGCCTTCTCAACTTCTCCGCGTGACCTGGCAGTTTTTTTTTAGGCACCACTTTCGGCCGATGTGGCATTAAATTTCCACCCCCATTTACTTTATTTTCGCATCTTCTTCGCATTAGCACTCCAAAAGCCCTCCGGCGCCACCATGTCTTCTTCCTCCTCTGCTCCATCGGATCTTTCCAGCCAGTCCTCCCCTTCCCGTGAGCCGACGCCGGAGCCGACCCAGGAGGAAGTCCACGCGGCGAACACCCGCCGCGCCATCGAAGCTGGGGAGGAGTCCAGCCATGACTTCTCCGTCTGGTCTGAGGACGATAAGTCCTTGACCGACGGGGAAGCGACCTCCGCTTCCTCGCCGACGGGGAAACGGAGGAGGAGAGTGATGACGATCGCTTCTCCTGCGACTTCACTCTTCCGACAGGAAGGGGAAGGAAGAGGAGGAGGATGACACCTCCTCCGACGAGCCGCCGCCAAGCGGTTCCGCCCCGGCCGGGCAACCTCGCCGACCGGCGCCGACGATGACGCTGATGAAGAGGATCGAGGACAATGAGGGCCCTGGCCGGCGGCCATTGGAGCGATGACGAGCCCGGCGAAGCAGCGCCGACGCCGGCGACGACGGCGACGACGAGGGGCAGGACGTGCCCGTAGATAGGACCTCTAGTATAGGCCAAGCAGTAGATGGGGCAATGTATCCCCTAGTACTTCCTTTTGAGAGCAATCAGCTCTTTATGTAAGAAATCTCGCCTATCAATGAAGAACTTTTCCCAATTTGATTTTGCCGATTTCCTTTGAGCTTAATTTAGCCGATTTCCTCTCATACCGACCTTGCCGATTTGTCCCCTTTGCCAATGCGTAATGAGCCGATAGCAACGCATCGGTCCTTTTAAAATTCACCCTTCCATTCTTCAACTGATGATCTTGAAATCTGGTGGATAATGTAGAATCTTCAGGGAAGCCTTTGAATTCTTCCAACCAAACCTAATGGTCTTCTTTAACACTCATCATCTGTGAAGAAGGTTGCGACGAAAGATCAGCCGATGGTACCCCAATCGGCTCCTGAACAGAGCATCTACCAGGCCTGCTGCCCCCCGAGCCTTACTCGAGGCGAGAATGTCAGAGAGGATGCGCCAAAGCCGATCACCTTTCTTCCTTAGAAAGCCGATATACCCCTTCTGTCAACACGGCTGAACTAGTATCAAAGGTTGGAAATCCTCGACAAGAAGGTTCAGGAACCCGGATCGGCTCGAAGCAGCTGAAGAAGTTCTCATTGTTTTACTCCCGCGAAGAAGCAGAAGGCCCCACAGCTGAACTGGACTTGGTGAACTGGACTCGGTGGAGATCCGGCAAACCTCGTATAATTGTACTAGAGTCGATGGCTGCGCATCGGCTTCAATTTTTTTTTTTACTGGCCGATTTTCTCCTATCGGCCCCAATATTTTACTGCACGCATGTTCTCCTGCACCTGTTCCATGTTCATCGTGTTTAGGTGCCCCCCGAGCCGAATCTGTCAGGGAATGGCAGATATCGGCTCTGTAATTCGTACGTCGGCTCCGGTAGGATCAAAGACGAACACAAGCAGAACATGTGGTGAGGATAATTTTGGCCGATTGCTGGAATCGGCCTCCATATCGATTGAAGCGCTGACTGAAGGTTCTGTAATGTCCCTTCATAATTTTTGGGGCCGATCACAAGGATCAGCCTCGCCCCGTTTGCTCATCGGTTTGTTCTTGCTACTCGGTCAGGCTGGACAGAACCAACCCAACCTCTGACTTTATCATGTTGATGCGCTTGCTGTCGTCCACCTTGAGTGCATCGTATAATCGTGGAGCACTAAGCTCCGTCGGAAGGACGAGCACCATGTTTGTACCAGCCGATGTTTCATCATCACTTTCCTTTGCTTGGGGCGCCACTCCATTTTTCGTGGACGACCCTCTTCATCCAGGGTTCGCTGAACTTTTCGCAGCCGATCAGGTCGTGCCTTCCTTAGCGTATGCAAGTATAACCTTTCGGCTTCCTCCAGACCGCGCAATCGCTGAACCCTGCGCTTTTGTGAACGGCTGAGTCCATCGTGGCACCACCTGGCCGGTGGTACTGTCTTCTTCTTCTTGTCCCTCGTCTTCGAATCCTTGAGATCTGCCCACCGAGGGGACTCAGCGCGTTTGCTTTGTGGCGGAGAGGCCCAGCGCCCTCGAACACGACACGTTGCTGCCTTCTTCTGGTTGCATTCGGGCAATTGCCGATTGTGGGCAATCGGCTCATTCCTGAATCCCAACAGTGTTTGAAGAAAGGGCAGTCCCAGTGCCTGTCGTTGTCGTCTTGCTCCCTTGATTTTTCTTTGGCACGGCGCTCGTGCTCCTCCTCATCGCGATCATGCCGACGATGTCTTCTGGCTTCTCTAGCCAGACGATCTCTTTCATCATCATCGCTGGATCGTCGGCGTTGGTCATACTGACTCACATATTGTTGAGGAGGTGATCAGAGAGGGGTCGCTGATATCTCATGTTCTTCACTTCTCCCTCTGTGACGTAGCACTTGCCATCATGACGGAGCCGATCGCGTGGAGCGGCCTCCTCTGTGTCCTTGCTACGAGAGCAGCTGCCCTCGTCTCCATCTTTGCCAGAGTGGTGCCCAGGTCCTACCATGTTGATGCTGAACGAGGATCCTGGCTGGCAACCTTCGGGGTAAGTGCATTCCACCATGTTAACGGCGGGGAAGGGCTGGGTGTCGACCTTCATGGCGTACTGGTTGAAAATCGACGCTCCTTTTTCTATCGCCGCTTGATGTGCTGATGCCATACCCTGCAGTCGTTGGTGGCATGGGAGTTATGCCATTTGCAGCATGGCTTTCCGTTCAGCTCTTGCACCGTGGGGAATTTGAGACCTTCGGGAATCGTCAACTGCTTCTCCTTGAGCAGGAGGTCGAAGATTTGCTCAGTTTTGGTCACGTCAAAATCAAACCCCCTGGGCGGGCCTGGTGGCTTTACCCATTTGCAGGACACGGGGGTTCCTCCCCGAGTCCATTCAGCCACTGCTACCTCTTGATCTCCCGCAGAAACTTCTGCCTTCCTCTGCATCGACCGGACTATCGCACGCTTGAATTTGTCCCGGTACAGTCCGGGTGGCGTTGTTCATATGCCACGCTTTCTGAACCATGTGCGCAGTGAGGGATAGTCTGCTTGGGAGGCCATGTCCTTGAGCGGTGTTGCGAGGCCCGCTACTGCCAACTCGACTGCTTCTTGTTCAGTTATACGAATCCGAATAACATCGGTTCCTAAGATTCCTGAAGCGCTGGATGTATTTTCTCCACGCTTCTGACGTAATTGTGCTAGATCGGCAATGCCGACTCAAGCCTCTGAATGGTACGCATATGGAACTGTTCTTCCAACGCTTCCAAGTCCGGATGGAGTCTCGTGGCAACGAGGTGTACCACCCGAAAGCCGATCCCGTGAGGGACTGTGAGAAGAGCCTCACGCGTAGCTGATCCGACACTGAGGCCGGTCCTAGTTGTGCCAAATATCGGCCTACGTGCTCGATGGAGCTGGAACCATCTGATCCACTGAATTTGGAGAAATCAGGGAGCCGATATTTAGGTGGTAGCGGGATCATCTCGTAGTCGTCGGGGTACGGCTTGGAATAGCCGATTGCCCTCCTTTTCGGCACCATGCCGAACTGATCTCTCAGTATGGTACTGATCTGATCCGCGGTGGGCCGCAGAGTTGAACTCTGAAGATTCGCCGTGGCGTACTTAGCCAGCCATGTTTGCTTTTCCAGCTCGAGCCAACCGCAGAGCTGAGCTCAGAGGTTCGTCGGTGGCGACTTAGTTAGCCACGTCTGCTTCTCAAGATCTGTCGCGACGTCCCTCCTGCTTCCCAAGTCCTGATGTTGTGGCCTGGTTTGTGAGCGCCCACCGCAATCTGGCACATATGTGCACGTGTACCCGTGAGGGATCTCCTTAGGCGCCGCAAGAACTGGTAGTCACTAGGGTCACCACCGATCTTGTAGACGACGAATGCCGGTGAAGTCGGCACTTCTGGTGCTGCCAACGGCAGCGGTGGACGGGACTGGAGTGGCAACTCTCCTTGATGCGTCCCGAGAGCTGGTCCTGACGGCGAGTACTGGTGCCTCATGATCTCCTGGATCACGCGAAGAGCGACACGCTCCAACGTGTTGACCAGGTTCTCAGAGTGGCGGTGTAGCGAGTGAGCCACCAAGTAGTTGATCTCCTGCCGCAGGGACCTGGTGCGTTCTTCCGACGGGGCAGAGAGGTCTATCCCATCTAGTGCACCATTAGGCGAGAACCCCTTCCACCTGATGCCATGTGAACGGGTTCTGTGGAAAGAGCCGATGAGGTCGGCTTCGAGGATGACTTTGATCTCGTCATACTTCTTCTTGAGCTCGTCGGTCAGATCCTCGTACGTGACTGGAGTGCCGTCCGCCATCTCGATGTAGATGGCGATGTGGTTGATGTAGAAGCTTGTCCCACCGGGCGTGCCAGAATGTGTTGCTGCCAAAACCCACCGGCGGGCAGCGACGGGCAACACCGTAGAGCCGGGAACAACCTAGGGCTGCGGCTGGCCGAGGTCCCTCCGAGCGACGGCCCGCAAAGCCTCTGGTACACACGTCCGATGCTGATGCAAGGGCGTGCCACCTGACCTATACCAGGTCGTGAAGGTGATGGAGATGCCTCGCTTAGTTTCGCATGGCATACACGTAAACATTAAATACGAGCCTCGATCGGTTCTCAGGTTATCCTGTGAATCGGCTCAGGGAGCCGATCCACCCATGATTCGTACGAGGTGCACGAATATATGGTGGTCCTGCTTGATCAAGATAAAGCTAATGAGATCTACGACGATTTAGGGTTTTCACCGCATAATCGGATCATCCTACTCAGGATTGGGCCTCGCGGCCACGCACGGTGATCATAAGCCGATCCTAGACAAGGCCTAAAAACCAACACGAGGTTGATCCCCGGAACATCCTGTCTAGGACTAGCGAATGACACCCTACGTGCCGCTGGATCCTCCAGCCCTTTGTAAGGCCTAACTATTGCAGATATTAAACTAATCCTTGATGAACAAGGAGCAACCGTAACGGATCAGATCTACTAAATAATGATCAAGGGGTGCCGCCCCTACACCTAAGATAGGTGTAAGGGCGGCTAGATATGCAAGGGTTGCACTACGATAGCATGTTACGCGAAGAACTATGCTAACCCTAACACATCTATGATAACTACGTTGCTCGCCATCAAAAAGGCTTCAGTACGAGCAACGCATGAACAACGTGGCAGCTTGCTGCCTAGATCGCAAGATGCGATCTAGGCAGCATGTTGCTTACCGGAGAAACCCTCGAGACGAAGGAGTTGGCGATGCGCCGAGATTGATTTGGTTGGTTGAACGTTGGTTGTTGTTTATTCCATAAACCCTAGATACATATTTATAGTCCAGGGACTTTCTAACTTAGACGTGCACCTAACCGTGCACGGGTAAAATTCTAACTAACCGACACGTATCCTAATATGTTACAGATACAAAGGCAAACTAGCCCAAACTCAGCATAACAGGCCGATTCACGTAATTCTTCCATGTATATTCTTCAAGTTCATCTTGATCGCGGCCCACCTCTGGCTCGGTCAAATTCTGGTGATAACAGTATCAACTTATCTAAGTAAAGTCTCTTATAAAGAGAAAAAAGCATAACACTAACTCCGGCTCCCAAGTCACAAAGAGCAGTTTTAACATAATTATTCTTAATAGAACAAGGAATAGTAGGTATACCTGGGTCGCCCAACTTCTTTGAACTTTGCCATTGAAAGAGTAATTAGCAAGCATAGTGGAAATCTCCTCATTAGGAATTTTCCTTTTGTTAGTAACAATATCTTTCATATACTTTGAATAAGGAGGCAATTTAATAGCATCAGTCAAAGGGATTTGCAAGAATAAAGGTTTCATCCAATCACAAAATTTATTATAGTGTTCTTCTTCCTTTGATTTTAGTTTCTTAGCAGGAAAAGGCATTTGCTTTTGCACCCAAGGTTCTCTTTCACTACCATGTTTCTTAGCAATAAAATCTTCTTTAGTATACTTTTTATTTTTATCTTGCTTTTCAGGTTCATCTTCAACTTCTTCTTTATCAGAAACATCATTCTTATCATTACCATTATTATTATCATGTTCATTACCACTTTCAGTTTCAGCATCAGAAATAGAAATACTATTAGGATCATTAACAGGTTCAGAGGATTCTACAACATTTTTATGTTTCTTCTTCTTTTTCTTAGAAGGATCACTAGATTCAATGCGTTGAGAATCTTGTTCAATTCTTTTGGGATGCCCTTCAGGATATAGAGGATCCTGGGTAGAGACACCACCTCTAGTTGTTACTTCATAAGCATATTTCTCTTTAGAATTATTTTTTAATAAGTCATTTTGCACTTTAGTAAGCTGATCAATTTGAGTTTGAACCATTTGAAAATGTTTAACAAGCATCTTAACATCATTGGAGGTTCTCTCCACAATATCATGCAAATTGCTAATAGCTTGAGAATTTTCCATTAGATGATTCTCTACTCTCATATTAAAATTTTCTTGCTTAACAATATAATTATCAAACTCATCTAAGCATTGCGCAGGAGGTTTTGAATATGGAATATCTTCCCTAGTAAAGCGTTGAAGGGAGTTTACCTCAATCATGGATGAAGGGGGAATTATCTCACATATATCTTCTATGGGAGGTAGATTCTTCACATCTTCGGATTTAATACCTTTCTCCTTGAGAGACTTCTTGGCTTCCCTCATATCTTCATCATTTAATTTAATCATACCCCTCTTCTTCAATATTGGCGTTGGAATTGGTTCAGGCGTAGTCCAATCATCATGATTCCGGCCTATTTTAGCCAATAATTCTTCAGCTTCGTCTGGAGTTCTTTTCCTGAAAACACAACCAGCACAACTATCCAAATATGCCCTAGACTCAATGGTTAGTCCATTATAAAATATATCAAGTAGATCATTCTTTTCTAAATCATGTCCAGGTCGAGCTCTGATAAGAGAACAAAATCTTGCCCAAGCCTCAGGCAATTTCTCTTCATCTCCTTGGTCAAATCTATAAATTTTCTGTAAAGCAACATGTTGAGCACTAGCAGGAAAGTATTTTCGAAAGAAAACATCACGCAAATCGTTGGACTTTTAATAGAACCAGGAGGCAAATTATTATACCAAGTTTTAGCATCATCCTTTAATGAGAAAGGAAAAATTTAGCGACAAAATAAGTACGCATCTTGACATCATCAGAAAACAAGCTACTCATAGAAGAAAGTTCAATCATGTGTTCTACAACACTTTCTTTTTCAGTACCACAAAAGGGTGCTTTCTCAACAATAGCTATATGAGATAAATCAAGATAAAAATCATAATCTTTATCCTTAATGCATATAGGAGATGTGGCAAATTTAGGATCAGGAGATAACTTATGTCTAACATATTGTGTGAGAAACTTTTAAATTTTGCTTGCATCAGTAGTAGCATTGCATCTATTAATAAAATCATCATTAAGCTCCACATAATCTTCATCAGATCATCACTAGAATAATCAAGTTCAGGTGAATTAACAGTGTAGTAGCATTAGGAGTTTCAGTATTTTCAATTTGTCTAGACCTAGCAATTGTAGCATCTAGAAAGGATCCCAATGAACCACTATTATCAAGCACAGCAGAAACATTATCAATATTATGAGAGTTTTTAGATTAAGCAGAAGTACCAGCAAGTGAAGCTTGTGGCGGTGAAACAAGTCGACTTATCACAGATGGCGAATCAAGAGCAGCAGAGGTACTCAGAGTTGTACCTTTTCTTGTAGTGGATGGTAATATGGCGACTTTAGGATCGCGAGGTTTACCCATGATGGAGAATTTGCAGCGAACAGTATCAATCCAAGTGAACTTCCAAATAAAGCTATGCTCCCCGGCAACGCGCCAAAACAGTCTTGATAGCCCACAAGTATAGGGGATCGCAACAGTCTTCGCGGGTAGTAAACCCCAATTTATTGATTCGACACAAGGGGAGACAAAGAATACTTGAAAGCCTTAACAACAGAGTTGTCAATTCAGCTGCACTGGAAACAGACTTGCTCGCAAGAGTTTATCAAGAGTAACAGTTTTATAGCAGTAAAGAGTAAAATAACAGCAGCAGAGTAGACAGTAGTGATTATAGTAAACAGCAGGATTAAAATACTGTAGGCACGGGGACGGATAACGGGCGTTGCATGGATGAGAGAAACTCATGTAACAATCAAGCAGGGCATTTGCAGATAATAATAAAACGGTGTCTAAGTACAAAGCAATCAATAGGCATGTGTTCCAATTATAGTCGTACGTGCTCGCAATGAGAAACTTGCACAACATCTTTTGTCCTACCAGCCGGTGGCAGCCGGGCCTCAAGGGAATCTACTGGATATTAAGGTACTCCTTTTAATAGAGTACCGGAGCAAAGCATTAACACTCCGTGAACACATGTGATCCTCACATCACTACCATCCCCTCCGGTTGTCCCGATTTCCACTTCGGGGCCATTGGTTCCGGACAGCGACATGTGTATACAACTTGCAGGTAAGACCATAAACAATGAATATCATGATGAAATAATAACATGTTCAGATCTGAGATCATGGCACTCGGGCCCTAGTGACAAGCATTAAGCATAACAAGTTGCAACAATATCATCAAAGTACCAATTACGGACACTAGGCACTATGCCCTAACAATCTTATACTATTACATGACCAATCTCATCCAATCCCTACCATCCCCTTCAGCCTACAGCGGGGGAATTACTCACACATGGATGGGGGAAACATGGCTGGTCGATGGAGAGGCGTCGGTGGTGATGATGGCGATGATCTCCTCCAATTCCCCGTCCCGGCGGAGTGCCAGAACGAGACTTCTGGCTCCCGAGATGGAGTTTCGCGATATGGCGGCGTTCTGGAGGGTTTCTGGCGACTTCGACTTCCTCCCGTGCGTTTTTAGGTCGAAGGCAATAAGTAGTCCGAAAGAGGGCGTCGGGGCCAGCCGAGGCCGCCACACACTAGGGCCGCGCGCCCTCCCGGGCGCGCCGGCCTAGTGTGTGGGCCCCTGCCCCCACCGCTCGCCCTTCTGCTCCGCCAATATTCGGGAAAATAGGACCTTCTGCATAAATTCTGAGGATTCTCCTGAAAGTTGGATTTCTGCACAAAAACGAGACACTGAAGCTTCGCTGAAACAGCGTTAGTCCGTGTTAGTTGCATCCAAAATACACAAATTAGAGACAAAACAATAGCAAAAGTGTTCGTGAAAGTAGATACGTTTTGGACGTATCAATAACCCACAAGTATAGGGGATCGAAACAGTCTTCGAGGGAAGTAAAACCCAAATTTATTGATTCGACACAAGGGGAGGTAAAGAATACTTATAAGCCTTAACAACTGAAATGTCAATTCAGCCGCACCTGAAAAGCACTAGTAACATGGGTGATGTGAAAGCAAAGAGAATATGAGAGCAGTAGTAACAATAACACATCAGCAGTAGCAGTAATATGAGAGCAATGGCACCAAAAAATAGTTGATACTACTTCCAATGACATGTAGAACGAGTATATGATGATGAGAGATGGACCGGGGTTCCCAGCTATCTACACTAGTGGTAACTCTCCAATAACAAGTGTTGGGTGAACAAATTACAGTTGGGCAATTGATAGGATTGAAATATCATTAAGACAGAACATCAAGATTATTAATCATGTAGGCATGTTTTCCATATATAGTCATACGTGCTCGCAATGAGAAACTTGTACAACATCTTTTGTCCTACCAGCCGGTGGCAGCCGGGCCTCTAGGGAATCTACTGGAAATTAAGGCACTCCTTTTAATAGAGCACCGGAGCAAAGCATTAACACTCCGTGAAAACATGTGATCCTCATATCTAAGCCTTCCCCTCCAGTTGTCCCAATTTCTGTCACTTTGGGGCCTTTGGTTCCGGACATAGACATGTGCATACAACTTATAGATACAATCTAAGCAATAAGTATAGAGCTTAAATCTAAGATCATGCCACTCGGCCCTAGTGACAAGCATTAAGCATAACAAGATTGCAGCAACAATAACTTCATAAACTTTGTAGATAGACAATCATAATGTAACAATCCATCGGATCCCAACATACACAACACCGATTACATCAGATGAATCTCAATCATGTAAGGCAGCTCATGAGATCATTGTATTGAAGTACATGGGGGAGAGAATACCAACTAGCTACAGCTAGAACCCGTAGTCCATGTGGGAACTACTCACGGAGCATGATGGAGGCGGTGGCGTTGATGGAGATGGCTTCCGGGGCACTTCCCCGTCCCGGCAGGGTGCCGGAACAGAGACTTCTGTCCCCCGAAACGGAGTTTCGCGATGATGGCGACGCCCCTGGAGTCTTTTTGGAGTTTTGTCAATTGGTATCGCGTTTTTAGGTCGAAAGGGCTTATATAGGCGAAGAGACGGAGTCGGAGGGTGCCTGGGCCCACCTCACAAGGGCCGCGCCGCCATGTTGTGTGGAGGCCCCCTGGCCCCTCTCCGACTCTCCTTCGGTGTTCTGGATGCTTCCGGGATAAATAAGATGTTTGGCGTTGATTTCGTCCAATTCCGAGAATATTGCCCGAACAACCTTTCTGGAACCAAAAACAGCAGAAAACAGGAACTGGCCCTTCGGCATTGATGCGTGTAGTTGACACGTCCGTTGAGAACCCCAAGAGGAAGGTGTGATGCGCACAGTAGCAAGTTTCCCTCAGTAAGAAACCAAGGTTTAATCGAACCAGAGGAGTCAAGAAGCACGTTGAAGGTTGATGGCGGAGGAGTGTGCGCGCAACACCAGGGATTTCGGCGCCAACGTGGAACCCGCACAACACAATCACGAACTTTGCCCCAACGTAACAATGAGGTTGTCAATCTCACCGGCTTGCGTAAACAAAGGATTAGATGTATAGTGTGGATGATGATGTTTGTTTACGAAGAACAGTAAAGAACAATTGCAGTAGATTGTATTTCAGATGTAAAGAATAGGACCGGGTCCACAGTTCACTAGTGGTGTCTCTCCCATAAGATAGCAGATGTTGGGTGAACAAATTACAGTTGGGCAATTGACAAATAAAGAAGGCATAACAATGCACATACATATATCATGATGAGTACTATGAGATTTAATCAGGCCTTACGACAAAGTACATAGACCGCTATCCAGCATGCATCTATGCCTAAAAAGTCCACCTTCAGGTTATCATCCGAACCCCTTCCAGTATTAAGTTGCAAACAACAGACAATTGCATTAAGTATGGTGCGTAATGTAATCAACACAAATATCCTTAGACAAAGCATCGATGTTTTATCCCTAGTGGCAACAGCACATCCACAACCTTAGAACTTTCTGTCACTGTCCCAGATTTAATGGAGGCATGAACCCACTATCGAGCATAAATACCCCTCTTGGAGTCACAAGTATCAACTTGGCCAGAGCCTCTACTAGCAACGGAGAGCATGCAAGAACATAAATAACATATATGATAGATTGATAATCAACTTGACATAGTATTCAATATTCATCGGATCCCAACAAACACAACATGAAGGATTACAAATAGATGATCTTGATCATGATAGGCAGCTCACAAGATCTAACATGATAGCGCAATGAGGAGAAGACGACCATCTAGCTACTGCTATGGACCCATAGTCCAGGGGTGAACTACTCACACATCGATCCGGAGGCGATCATGGCGATGAAGAGACCTCCGGGAGATTCCCCTCCGGCAGGTGCCGGAGGCGATCTCCTGAATCCCCGAGATGGGATTGGCGGCGCGGCGTCTCTGGAAGGTTTTCCGTATCGTGGCCTCGTACCGGGGTTTCGCGACGGAGGCTTTAAGTAGGCGGAAGGCAGGTCGAGAGGCGCCACGGGGGCCCCACACAACAGGGCCGCGCGGCCCCTTCTGGCCGCGCCGCCCCTGTGGCGGCGCCGTGGCCCCACTGCCTCTCCCTCGGACTTCTGGGAAGCTTCGTGCAAAAATAGGACCCTGGGCGTTGATTTCATCCAATTCCGAGAATATTTCCTTACTAGGATTTCTGAAACCAAAAACAGCAGATAACAGCAACTGGCTCTTCGGCATCTCGTTAATAGGTTAGTGCCGGAAAATGCATAAATATGACATATAATGTATATAAAACATGTGAGTATCATCATAAAAGTAGCATGGAACATAAGAAATTATAGATACGTTTGGGACGTATCAAGCATCCCCAAGCTTAGTTCCTACTCGCCCTCGAGTAGGTAAACAATAACAAAGATAATTTCTGAAGTGACATGCTATCATAATCTTGATCATACTATTGTAAAGCATATGAGATGAATGCAGCGATTCGAAGCAATGATGAAGATAATGAGTAAACAAATGAATCATATAGCAAAGACTTTTCATGAATAATACTTTCAAGACAAGCATCAATAAGACTTGCATAAGAGTTACTCATAAAGCAATAAATTCAAAGTAAAGGCATTGAAGCAACACAAAGGAAGATGTAAGTTTCAGCGGTTGCTTTCAACTTCAACATATTTATCTCATGGATAATTGTCAACACAAAGCAATATAACAGGTGCAATAAGTAAACATGTAAGAATCAATGCACACAGTTGATACAAGTGTTTGCTTCTGAGATAGAAAGAATAGGCAAACTGACTCAACAATAAAGTAAAAGATAGGCCCTTCGTAGAGGGAAGCATTGATTACTATATTTGTGCTAGAGCTTTTCATTTTGAAAACAAGAAACAATTTTGTCAACGGTAGTAATAGTGCTCGCACCTTTTCCTAATTAGCTTTGATTAACACGGATTATCATTGCATAGCATATGTTTCAACCAAGTGTCACAAAGGGGTACCTCTATGCCGCCCGTACAAAGGTCTAAGGAGAAAGCTCGCATTGGATTTCTCGCTTTTGATTATTCTCAACTTAGACATCCATACCGGGACAACATAGACAACAGATAATGGACTCCTCTTTAATGCATAAGCATTCAACAACAGTTAATATTCTCATAAGAGATTGAGGATTAATTGTCCAAACTGAAACTTCCACCATGAATCATGGCTTTAGTTAGCGGCCCAATGTTCTTCTCTAACAAGATGCATACTCAAACCATTTGATTGTGAGAACCGCCCTTACTTCAGACAAGACGAACATGCATAGGAACTCACATGATATTCAACAAAGGTAAAAGAGTTGATGGCGTCCCCAGAAAACATAGTTACCGCTCAACAAGCAACTTACTAAGAAATAAGACACATAAGTACATATTCTTCACCACGATAGTTTTTAAGCTATTTTGTCCCATGAGCTATATATTGTAAAGACAAAGAATAGAATTTTTAAAGGTAGCACTCAAGTAATGTACTTTGAAATGGCGGAGAAATACCATGTAGTAGGTACGTATGGTGGACACAAATGGCATTGTGGTTGGCTCAAGGATTTGGATGCACGAGAAGAATTCCTCTCAATACAAGGCTAGGCTAGCAAGGTTGTTTGAAGCAAACTCAAGTATGAAAGGTGCAGCAAAGCTCACATATGAACATATTGTAGCTATTATAAGACTTTACATTGTCTCCTTGTTGTTCAAACACCTTAACCAGAAAATATCTAGACTCTAGAGATCAATCATGCAAACCAAATTTTAACAAGCTCTATGTAGTTATTCATTAATAGGTACAAGGTACATGATGCAAGAGCTTAAACATGATCTATATGAGCACAACAATTGCCAAGTATCACATTATTCAAGACATTAAACCATTTACCACATGCGGCATTTTCCGTTTCCAACCATATAACAATGAATGAAATAGTTCAAATTTCGCAATGAACATTAAAGATGAAGCTAAGAACATATGTGTTCATACGAAACAGCGGAGCGTGTCTCTCTCCCAAACAAAGAATGCTAGGATCTGATTTTATTCAAACAAAACAAAAATAAAAACAAACAGACGCTCCAAGTAAAGCACATAAGATGTGACGGAATAAAAATATAGTTTCACTAGAGGAACCTGATAAGTTGTCGATGAAGAAGGGATGCCTTGGACATCCCCAAGCTTAGACGCTTGAGTCTTCTTAAAATATGCATGGATGAACCACGGGGGCATCCCCAAACTTTGACTTTTCACTCTTCTTGATCATATTGTATCATCCTCCTCTCTTGACCCTTGAAAACTTCCTCCATACCAAACTCGAAACAACTCATTAGAGGGTTAGTGCATAATCAAAAATTCACATGTTCAGAGGTGACATAATCATTCTTAACACTTCTGGACATTGCACAAAGCTACTGGACATTAATGGAACAAAGAAATTCATCCAACACAGCAAAACAAGCAATGCGAAATAAAAGGCAGAATCTGTCAAAACTGAATAGTTCGTAAAGACGAATTTTAAAGTGGCACCATACTTGCTCAGATGAAAATGCCCAAATTGAATGAAAGTTGCGTACATATCTAAGGATCACGCACGTAAATTGGCAGAATTTTTTGATTTTTCTACAGGGACTACTGCCCAAATTCGTGACAGCAAGAAATCTGTTCCTGCGCAGTAATCCAAATCTAGTATTGGCTTTACTATTAAAGACTTTACTTGGCACAACAATGCAATAAAATAAAGATAAGGAGAGGTTGCTACAGTAGTGATAACTTCCAAAACACAACAAAACAGTAGCAAAATAAAAACATGGGTTATCTCCCAAGAAGTGCTTTCTTTATAGCCATTAAGATGGGCTCAGTAAATTTAATGATGCACTCGCATAAGGATGAGAGTTGAAGCAAAGAGAGCATCAAAAGGCAAGTATGAAACAAATTTAAGCCTAACCCACTTCCTATGAAAAGGAATCTTGTAAATAAACAAGTCAATGAAGAACAAAGTGAATAGCATAGGAAGACAAAACAAGTGTAACTTCAAAAATTTCAGCATATAGAGAGGTGTTTTAATAACATGAAAATTTCTACAACCATATTTTCCTCTCTCATAATAATTTCCAGTAGCATCATGAACAAACTCAACAATATAACTATCAAATGAAACATTCTTATCATGAGTTTCATGCATAAAATTATTACTCTTCACATAAGCATAATCAATTTTATTAGTTGTAGTGGGAGCAAATTCAACAAAGTAGCTATCATTATTATTCTCATCAAGTGTAGGAGGCATAGTATAATCATAATAAAATTTACTCTCCATAGTAGGCGGCACCAAAAGACCACTCCATTATAATCATCATAAATAGGAGGCAAAGTATCATCAAAGAAAATTTTCTCCTCAATGCTTGGGGACTAAAAAGATCATGAAAACCAGCTTCCCCAAGCTTAGAACTTTCTATATCATTATCAACAATGGTGTTCAAAGCGTTCATACTAATATTACTACCAGCATGCAAATAAGGTTCCATAGGTTTTTTAATTTTCGCATCAAACGATCCATGTCTTAACTCAGGAAATAGAATAAGAAGCTCATTGTTGTCCATTATGCCTAACTAGTGAAATCACACAACTTAGTGTTCTTAGGAGTATTCATTTTAACAGTAGTAAATAAAGCAAACTAAATAAAGTAAATGCAAGTAACTAATTTTTTTGTGTTTTTAATATGGAGAACAAGACAGCAAATAAAGTAAAACTAGCAACTAATTTTTTTGTGTTTTTGATACTCCCTCCATCACAGTTTACACGGCGTATTTGAGAAAACGCTGGGACCTAGGTACTAGTTGATTGGTTGTTAATTCGTTTCAGCTGAACGTGAAAGTAGGGGTATTTGTTAGGCCCATTAAACACACCACGCCTGATTATGTGTAATTAACGCATTGGATGCTCCTCCCGTCCAGAAATCAAGCTGTTTCCTTCCATGCATTGGTGGAGACCGATTCCTCACCTCTGCATGCAACTCTATTCACACATGAATGAGGTTTTTCCACATCGCAAAGAAATGGAAGGGGAGGAAATTACGGGCCAAAACGAGCCACTTAAATTGCTCATTAATGCTAATACGCCTAATTAGTGAAAATGCATGAAAATGAAAGGGCGCCGTGTAAACTGTGATGGAGGGAGTAAAGTGCAACAAACAAAGTAGTAAATAAAGTAAAACAAAGCAAGACAAAAACAAAGTAAAGAGATTGGAAGTGGAGACTCCCCTTGCAGCGTGTCTTGATCTCCCCGGCAACGGCGCCAGAAATTTGCTTGATGCGTGTAGTTGACACGTCCGTTGGGAACCCCAAGAGGAAGGTGTGATGCGCACAGCAAGTTTCCTCAGAAAGAAACCAAGGTTTAATTGAACCAGTAGGAGTCAAGAAGCACGTTGAAGGTTGATGGCGGAGGAGTGTAGTGCGGCGCAACACCAGGGATTCCGGCGCCAACGTGGAACCCGCACAACACAATCACGAACTTTGCCCCAACGTAACAGCGAGGTTGTCAATCTCACCGGCTTGTCTGTAAACAAAGGATTAGATGTATAGTGTGGATGATGATGTTTGTTTGCGAAGAACAAAAGAAAGAACAATTGCAGTACATTGTATTTCAGATGTAAAGAATAGGACCGGGGTCCACAGTTCACTAGTGGTGTCTCTCCCATAAGATAGCAGATGTTGGGTGAACAAATTACAGCTTGGGCAATTGACAAATAAAGAAGGCATAACAATGCACATACATATATCATGATGAGTACTATGAGATTTAATCAGAGCATTACGACAAAGTACATAGACCGCTATCCAACATGCATCTATGCCTAAAAAGTCCACCTTCAGGTTATCATCCGAACCCCTTCCAGTATTAAGTTGCAAACAATAGACAATTGCATTAAGTATGGTGCGTAATGTAATCAACACAAATATCCTTAGACAAAGCATCGATGTTTTATTCCTAGTGGCAACAGCACATCCACAACCTTAGAACTTTCTGTCACTGTCCCAGATTTAATGGAGGCATGAACCCACTATCGAGCATAAATACTCCTCTTGGAGTCACAAGTATCAACTTGGCCAGAGCCTCTACTAGCAACGGAGAGCATGCAAGAACATAAATAACATATATGATAGATTGATAATCAACTTGACATAGTATTCAATATTCATCGAATCCCAACAAACACAACATGAAGGATTACAAATAGATGATCTTGATCATGATAGGAAGCTCACAAGATCTAACATGATAGCGCAATGAGGAGAAGACGACCATCTAGCTACTGCTATGGACCCATAGTCCAGGGGTGAACTACTCACACATCGATCCGGAGGCGATCATGGCGATGAAGAGACCTCCGGAGATGATTCCCCTCTCCGGCAGGGTGCCGGAGGCGATCTCCTGAATCCCCGAGATGGGATTGGCGACGGCGGCGTCTCTGGAAGGTTTTCCGTATCGTGGCTCTCGGTACTGGGGTTTCGCGACGAGGCTTTAAGTAGGGGAAGGGCAGGTCGAGAGGCGCCACGGGGGCCCACACAACAGGGCCGCGGGCCCTTTCGGCCGCGCCACCCTTGTGGCGGTGCCTCGTGGCCCCACTTCGTCTCCCTCGGACTTCTGGAAGCTTCGTGCAAAAATAGGACCCTGGGCGTTGATTTCGTCCAATTCCGAGAATATTTCCTTACTAGGATTTCTGAAACCAAAAACAGCAGAAAACAGCAACTGGCTCTTCGGCATCTCGTTAATAGGTTAGTGCCGGAAAATGCATAAATATGACATATAATGTATATAAAATATGTGAGTATCATCATAAAAGTAGCATGGAACATAAGAAATTATAGATAGTTTGGGACGTATCAGGCATCTCGTTAATAGGTTAGTTCCGGAAAATGCATAAAAACATTATAAAGTGCAAGCAAAACATGTAAGTATTGTCATAAAACAAGCATGGAACATCAGAAATTGTAGGTACGTTGGAGACGTATCAGCATCCCCAAGCTTAGTTCCTGCTCGCCCTCGAGTAGGTAAACGATAAAAAGAGTAATTTCTGTAGTGACATGCTACTTACATAATTGATCATACTATTATAAAGCATATGAGATGAATGTAGTGACTCAAGGCAATGATCTATAGTTGCTAACAAATAGATAACATATAGCAAAACTTTTCATGAATAGTACTTTCAAGACAAGCATCAAAAGTCTCGCATAAGAGTTAACTCATAAAGCAATAAATTCAAAGTAAATGCATTGAAGCAACACAGAGGAAGATTTAAGTTTCAGCGGTTGCTTTCAACTTTCAACATATATATCTCATGGATAATGGTCAACACAAAGTAATATGAGGAATGCAAATAAGCAAGTATGTAAGAATCACAGCTGACACAAGTGTTTGCTTCTAAGATGGAAGGAAGTAGGTAAACTGACTCAACATAAAGTAAAAGAAAGGCCCTTCGCAGAGGGAAGCAGGATTAAATCATGTGCTAGAGCTTTTTAAGTTTTGAAATCATATAGAGAGTATAAAAGTAAAGTTTTGAGAGGTGTTTGTTGTTGTCAACGAATGATAGTGGGCACTCTAACTACCTCATCAACCAGACTTTCAAGAGTGGCTCCCATGAAGGACGTTATCTCTACCAGCAAGGTAGATCATCCTCTTCTCTTTTGTTTACACATGTACTTTAGTTTTTATTTATGGATGACACTCCTCCCAACCTTTTGCTTACACAAGCCATGGCTAACCGAATCCTCGGGTGCCTTCCAACATTTCACATACCATGAAGGAGTGTCTATTTGCAAAATTAAGTTGCTTACTGATAAATCAGGGCAAAACATGTGAAGATAATTATTAATGAAAGTTGATTAATTGGGGCTGGGAACCCCATTGCCAGCTCTTTTTGCAAAATTATTGGATAAGCGGATGTGCCACTAGTCCATTATGAAAGTCTGTCAGGAGCAAATGACAAGATTGAAAGATAAACACCACATATTTCCTCATGAGATATAAAACATTGACACAAATTGAGAAGCATTTTGAATGTTTAAAGGTAGCACATGAAGTATTTACTTGGAATGGCAGGAAATACCACATAGTAGGTAGATATGGTGGATACAAATGGCATAGGTTTTGGCTCAAGGTTTTGGATGCACGAGAAGCATTTCCTCTCAGTACAAGGCTTTGGCTAGCAAGGTTATTTGAAGCAAACACAAGTATGAACCGGTACAGCAAAACTTACATAAGAACATATTGCAAGCATTATAAAACTCTACATTGTCTTCCTTGTTGCTCAAACACTTCTACTAGAAAATATATAGACCTTAGAGAGACACATCATGCAAACCAATTTCAACAAGCTCTACGGTATTTCTCCACTAATAGGTTTAAACTACATGATGCAAGAGCTTAATCATGATCTACTTGAGAGCTCAAAACAATTGCCAAGTGTCAAATTATCCAAGACAATATGAGGCATTTTCCTTTTCCAACCAAATAGCAATAAATGCAATAGCTTCCAACTTTTATCATTGAACATTAAAAGTAAAACGAAGAACACAAGTGTTCATATGAAAAAGCGGAGCGTGTATTTCTCCCACACAAGGATTGCTAGGATCCAAATTTATTCAAACATAAACAAAAATAAAAACACACAGACGCTCCAAGTAAAGCACATAAGATGTGACCGAATAAAAATATAGTTTCAATAGAAGAACCTGATAAGTTGATGAAGAAGGGGATGCCCAAGGCATCCCCAAGCTTAGACGCTTGAGTCTTCTTGAAATATGCAGGGATGAACCACGGGGGCATCCCCAAGCTTAGGCTTTTCACTCTTCTTGATCATATATCATCCTCCTCTCTTGACCCTTGAAAACTTCCTTCACACCAAACTTCTCATAAACTTCATTAGAGGGGTTAGTACTAAAAAAAACTTTAATCCACCTTGGCCCTGTAGTGACACATTGCAAGTACTCAATAAAACATTAGCTACAGCTCTCCACGTCTAGAAAACCTTGCTTAAAGTCCACAAGAGACAATGCAAAAAACAGAGACAGAATCTGTCAAAACAGAACAGCCAGTAAACACGAATTTTTAAGAGGTACTTCCGTTGCTCAAATCAGAAAACTCAAAACTAATGAAAGTTGCGTACATATCTGAGGATCGCTCACGTAAATTGGCAGATTTTTCTGAGTTACCTACGGAGAATCATACCCAGATCCGTGACAGAAAGAAATCTGTTTCTGCGCAGAAATCCAAATCTAGCATCAACCTTCTATTAGAGACTTCACTTGGCACAACATTGCAATAAAATAAAGATAAGGAGAGGTTGCTACAGTAGTAACAACTTTCAAAACACAACAAAACAGTAGCAAAATAAAGACATGGGTTATCTCCCAAGAAGTGCTTTCTTTATAGCCATTAAGATGGGCTCAGCAGTTTTAATGATGCACTCGCAGGAAATAAGAGTTGAAGCAAAAGAGAGCATCAAAAAGCAAGTATGAAACAAATTTAAGTCTAAACCACTTCCTATGCATAGGAATCTTGTACACAAATAAATTCATGAAGAACAAAGTGACAAGCATAAGAAGGTAAAACAAGAGTAACTTCAAAATTTTAAGCATATAGAGAGGTGTTTTAGTACCATGAAAATTTCTACCACCATATTTTCCTCTCTCATAATAATTTTCAGTAGCTTCATGAACAAACTCAACAACATAACTATCACATACAGCATGCTTTTCATGATTCACAAACACATAATTTTTATCAAGCTCAGAAATAATAGGATTAAAACTTTCAAACCCACTTTTATCAATAATGTAACAAGATGATTGATCAATCTCAAAAGATATGGGACTCATAGATAAAGTCAAGAACTCTCCAATCCCATTTTCATTAGTAGTACAATTAATAGTATCAAGTAACATAGGACCATCATCTAGAGATTTATCATAAACATTTGCCAAGCAAAACTCTTTAGTACCATGCATTTCGACATCAGGCACAAACAAAGCATTATCATAAGATTTATCAAAGTAGCATGGATTATCATAGATAACAGGAGCATAATTATTCTCACAAGTTTTACTCATAGGTAGTATTTCAAGAGAATCTACAGGAACATAACATTCAACCTCCTTTGGTAAGCATGGAGGACAATCAAATAGTGTAAGAGATAAAGAGTTACTCTCATTAGAAGGTTGGCATGGGTAGCTAATCCATTCTTCCTCCTTTTGTTCATCACTCTCCTCTTCTTTTTCATCCAATGAGCTTTCAGGTTCATCAATCTCCTCCTCTTTTTCATCCAATGAGCTTTCCGGTTCATCAATTTCTTCTTCCACTGGTTCCTGCAAATTGTGAGTGCATTCTTGTGCATTAATGAGTCTCTCTTTATAATCAATGATATAGGGATTATCACTGTAGCTTTCTATGCAAAAATTAAGGATAGAAGAGACATAATCTTTAAGGTCCTTACAAACAGCACAAGTTTCATAATTTTTAGACATGAAGGATTCTATCTCAGAGGCTCCCATAAATAAGACAAATTGTTCTACCTCTTCGAACCCAAAATGAATATAGCTATTCCGATTATAGTTCTTAATAAAAAATTCCTCACTAAAGCCACATTGAAATTTAAGATGTTTAGTATCCTGTTGAGAGCAACAGTTTATATCATGGCGTTTAAGCAAGATTTTAGCAATTGTTTTCAGTTTTTCTATCACAGCACTCATAACTTCGCCCGCTCTTGATTTTCTATAATTATTATATAATTCCATAAGCTCCAAATAGGTTGTAGGTTCTCCCATAGCAACAGTTTTTAATTTTTAGGTTTTTCAAATTTTTATGGATTTTCGGGTATATAGGGAAAATAAAACAAGACAAAAATAAACTAGACAAAAGTAAACTAAGCAAAATAAAAATAGGCAGAAATAAACTAAGCACAAATAAACTAAACAAAAGTAAACCAAGCAAAACAAAATAAAATAAAACAAAGACAGAGAGAGAGGTAGAGTGTACTCCCCAGGTGAACTTATGAGTAGAGCTATACCTCCCCGGAAACGGCGCCAGAAAATAGTCTTGATAACCCACAAGTATAGGGGATCGCAATAGTCTTCGAGGGAAGTAAAACCCAAATTTATTGATTCGACACAAGGGGAGGTAAAGAATACTTATAAGCCTTAACAACGAGTTGTCAATTCAGCTGCACCTGGAAAAGCACTAGTAACAGGGGTGATGTGAAAGCAGCAGTAATATGAGAGCAGTAGTAGCAGTAACACAGCAGCAGTAGCAGTAATATGAGAGCAATGGCACCCGAAAATAGTTGATACTACTTCCAATGACATGTAGAACGAGTATATGATGATGAGAGATGGACCGGGGTTCCCAGCTATCTACACTAGTGGTAACTCTCCAATAACAAGTGTTGGGTGAACAAATTACAGTTGGGCAATTGATAGGATTGAAATAGCATTAAGACAGAACATCAAGATTATTAATCATGTAGGCATGTTTTCCATATATAGTCATATGTGCTCGCAATGAGAAACTTGTACAACATCTTTTGTCCTACCAGCCGGTGGCAGCCGGGCCTCTAGGGAATCTACTGGAAATTAAGGCACTCCTTTTAATAGAGCACCGGAGCAAAGAATTAACACTCCGTGAAAACATGTGATCCTCATATCTAAGCCTTCCCCGCCAGTTGTCCCAATTTCTGTCACTTTGGGGCCTTTGGTTTCGGACATAGACATGTGCATACAACTTGTAGATACAATCTAAGCAATAAGTATAGAGCTTAAATCTAAGATCATGCCACTCGAGCCCTACTGACAAGCATTAAGCATAACAAGATTGCAGCAACAATAACTTCATAAACTTTGTAGATAGATAATCATAATGTAACAATCCATCGGATCCCAACAAACACAACACCGATTACATCAGATGAATCTCAATCATGTAAGGCAGCTCATGAGATCATTGTATTGAAGTACATGGGGGAGAGAATACCAACTAGCTACAGCTAGAACCCGTAGTCCATGGGGGAACTACTCACGGAGCATGATGGAGGCGGTGGCGTTGATGGAGATGGCATCCGGGGCACTCCCCGTCCGGCAGGTGGAGACTGTCCCCCGAAACGGAGTTTCACGATGGTGGCGGCGCCCCTGGAGTCTTTCTGGAGTTTCGTCAATTGGTATCGCGTTTTTAGGTCGAAAGGGCTTATATAGGCGAAGTCGGAGGGTGCCTAGGCCCCCCTCACAATAGGCCGGCGCGGCCAGGCCCGGGCTGCGCCGCCATGTTGTGTGGTGGCCCCCTGGCCCCTCCCCGACTCTCCTTCGGTGTTCTGGATGCTTCCGGGAAAAATAAGATGTTTGGCGTTGATTTCGTCCAATTCCGAGAATATTGCCCGAACAGCCTTTCTGGAACCAAAAACAGAAAACAGGAACTGGCCTTCGGCATCTCGTTAATAGGTTAGTTCCGGAAAATGCATAAAAACATTATAAAGTGCAAGCAAAACATGTAAGTATTGTCATAAAACAAGCATGGAACATCAGAAATTATAGGTACGTTGGAGACGTATCAACAATTATCATCATCCGCACTATACATCTAATCCTTTGTTTACAGCAAGCCGGTGAGATTGACAACCTCACTGTTACGTTGGGGCAAAGTATTTTGATTGTGTTGTGCAGGTTCCACGTTGGCGCCGAAATCCCTGGTGTTGCGCCGCACTACACTCCGCCGCCATCAACCTTCAACGTGCTTCTTGGCTCCTACTGGTTCGATAAACCTTGGTTTCTTACTGAGGGAAACTTGCTGCTGTACGCATCACACCTTCCACTTGGGGTTCCCAACGGGCGTGTGCTTTACGCGTCATCAAGCTAAATTTCTGGCGCCGTTGCCGGGGAGATCAAGACACGCTGCAAGGGGAGTCTCCCACTTCCAATCTCTTTACTTTGTTTTTGTCTTGCTTTGTTTTACTTTATTTTATTTACTACTTTGTTTGCTGCACTTATATCAAAAACACAAAAAAATTAGTTGCTAGTTTTACTTTATTTACTGTCTTGCTCTCTATATCAAAAACACAAAAAAATTAGTTACTTGCATTTACTTTATCTAGTTTACTTTATTTACTACTGCTAAAATGGGTACTGTTGAGAATACTAAGTTGTGTGACTTCACTAGCACAAATAATAATGATTTCTTATGCACACCTATTGCTCCACCTGCTACTACAGCAGAATTCTTTGAAATTAAACCTGCTTTACTTAATCTTGTTATGAGAGAGCAATTTTCTGGTGTTAGTTCTGATGATGCTGATGCCCATCTTAATAATTTTGTTGAACTTTGTGAAATGCAAAAGTATAAGGATGTAGATGGTGACATTATAAAATTAAAATTGTTTCCTTTCTCCTTAAGAGGAAGAGCTAAAGATTGGTTGCTATCTCTGCCTAGAAATAGTATTGATTCATGGACTAAATGTAAGGATGCTTTTATTGGTAGATATTATCCTCCCGCTAAAATTATATCTTTGAGAAGTAGCATAATGAATTTCAAGCAATTAGATAATGAACATGTTGCTCAAGCATGGGAGAGAATGAAATCTTTGGTAAAGAATTGCCCAACCCATGGACTCGACTACTTGGATGATCATCCAAACCTTTTATGCAGGATTGAATTTTCTCGCGGAACCTATTGGATTCAGCTGCTGGAGGTACCTTTATGTCCCTCATTTTGGGGGCGGCAACAAAGCTTCTTGATGATATGATGATAAATTACTCTGAATGGCACACGGAAAGAGCTCCACAAGGTAAGAAGGTAAATTCTGTTGAAGAAACCTCTTCCTTGAGTGATAAGATTGATGCTATTATGTCTATGCTTGTGAATGGTAGATCTAATGTTCATCCTAATAATGTTCCTTTAGCTTCATTGGTTGCCCAAGAAGAACATGTTGATGTGAATTTCATTAAAAGTAATAATTTCAACAACAATGCTTATAGGAATAATTCTAGTAACAACTATAGGCCATATCCTTCTGCTAATGGTAATGGTTATGGTAATTCTTATGGGAATTCTTACAACAATAATAGTAGTGTACCCCCTGGTCTTGAAGCCATGCTTAAATAATTTATTAGTACACAAACTGCTTTTAACAAATCTGTTGAAGAAAAGCTTGATAAAATTGATATTCTTGCTTCTAAGGTTGATAGACTTGCCTCTGATGTTGATCTTTTAAAATTGAAAGTTATGCCTAATAAGGATATTGATAATAAGATTGTTACTACAGCAAATGCCATCCAAGTTCGAATTAATGAGAATATTAGATTGATGGCTGAATTGCATGCTAGGTGGGAAAGAGAAGAAAATGAAAAACTAGCTAGAGAGAATAATATAGCTAAAGTTTGGACTATTACCACCACTAGTAATGATAATGCTTCACATGTTGCTACACCTCCTACTACCAATGGTAAAATAATTGGTGTTGGCAATGTTTCTACTCCTAGTGCAAAGCGTGCAAAACTACCTGAAACTGCTAAAACTGCTGAAACTGCTTGTGATAAAACTGCTGAAATTTTTCAAAATGTTGGGGACAATGATTCCATTGCTGTAGGACATCATGATTTAGACTTTGATGATTGTCACATCTCTGAAGTTATAAAGTTCTTACAAAAACTTGCTAAAAGTCTCAATGCTAGTGCTATAAATTTAGCCTTTACAAAACATATTACAAATGCTCTCATAAAATCTAGAGAAGATAAACTAAAACTTGAAACCTCTATTCCTAGGAAGTTGGAAGATGGTTGGGAGCCTGATACGTCTCCAACGTACCTATAATTTCTGATGTTCCATGCTTGTTTTATGACAATACTTACATGTTTTGCTTGCACTTTATAATGTTTTTATGCGTTTCCGGAACTAACCTATTAACGAGATGCCGAAGGGCCAGTTGCTGTTTTCTCGTTTTTGGTTCCAAAGGCTGTTCGGGCAATATGGAATTCGACGAAACGAAGACCCAAAGATCTTATTTTTCCCGAACCTTCCAGAAAGTCAAGGGGACCAGAGAGGGGGCCCCACACGTGTGGCCGGCGTGGCCCAGGAGGGGGGCGCGCCGCCCTAGTGTGAGGTGGCCCCGTGGCCCCTCCGACTCCGACTCTTCACCTATTTAAGCCCTGGAGACCTAAAACATCGATACCAATTGACGAAACTCCAGAAAGACTCCAGGGGCGCCGCCACCATCACGAAACTCCATTTTGGGGGACAGAAGTCTCTGTTCTGGCACCCGCCGGACGGAAGTGCCCCCGCCATCTCCATCGACGCCACCGCCTCCATCATGCTCCGTGAGTAGTTCCCCCATGGACTACGGGTTCTAGCTGTAGTAGTTGGTATCTCTCCCTATGTACTTCAATACAATGATCTCATGAGCTGCCTTACATGATTGAGATTCATCTGATGTAATCGGTGTTGTGTTTGTCGGGATCCGATGGATTGTTACATTATGATTGTCTATCTACAAAGTTTATGAAGTTATTGTTGCTGCAATCTTGTTGTGTTTAATGCTTGTCACTAGGGCCCGAGTGGCATGATCTTAGATTTAAGCTCTATACTTATTGCTTAGATTGTATCTACAAGTTGTATGCACATGTCTATGTCCGGAACCAAAGGCCCCAAAGTGACAGAAATTGGGACAACTGGAGGGGAAGGCTTAGATATGAGGATCACATGTTTTCACGGAGTGTTAATGCTTTGCTCTGGTGCTCTATTAAAAGGAGTGCCTTAATTTCCAGTAGATTCCCTAGAGGCTCGGCTGCCATCGGCTGGTAGGACAAAAGATGTTGTGCAAGTTTCTCATTGCGAGCACGTACGACTAAATATGGAACACATGCCTATTGATTGATTAGTACTTGGATACCGCTTTATTAATATCTGCAAATGCCCTACCTTGATTGTTACATGAGTTTCTCTCATCCATGCAACGCCCGTTCATCCATCCCTGTGCCTACAGTATTTTAATCCTGTTGTTTACTATAATCACTACTGCTGTTTTTGTTACACTGCTGTTGTTATTTCACTATCACTCGCTATAAACCGTTACTACCGATAAACTCTTGCGAGCAAGTCTGTTTCCGGTGCAGCTGAATTGACAACTCCGCTGTTAAGGCTTTCAAGTATTCTTTGTCTCCCCTTGTGTCGAATCAATAAATTGGGTTTTACTTCCCTCGAAGACTGTTGCGATCCCCTATACTTGTGGGTTATCAGAGCCCATCATGAAGATGAGGGTCAATGATTTTGATTGTAATGCTTTATGTGATCTTGGTGCAAGTATTTCTGTTATGCCTAAGAAAATCTATGATATGCTTGACTTGCCACCATTGAAAAATTGTTATTTGGATGTTAATCTTGCTGATAATGCTATGAAGAAACCTTTGGGGAAGATTGATAATGTTCGTATTATGGTTAACAATAACCTTGTCCCCGTTGATTTTGTTGTCTTGGATATTGAATGCAATGCATCTTGTCCCATTATATTGGGAAGACCTTTTCTTCGAACTGTTGGTGCTACCATTGATATGAAGGAAGGTAATATTAAATATCAATTTCCTCTCAAGAAAGGTATGGAACACTTCCCTAGAAAGAGAATGAAGTTACCTTATGATTCTATTATTAGAACAAATTATGATGTTGATGCTTCATCTCTTGATAATACTTGATTCACACTTTCTGCGCCTAGCTGAAAGGCGTTAAAGAAAAGCACTTATGGGAGACAACCCATTATTTTTACTTCTGCACTTTGTTTTATATTTGAGTCTTGGAAGTTGTTACTACTGTATCAACCTCTCCTTATCTTTATTTTATTGCATTGTTGTGCCAAGTAAAGTCTTTGATAGTAAAGTCAATACTAGATTTGGATTACGCAGAAACAGATTTCTTGCTGTCACGAATTTCGATCTGCCTCTCTGTAGGTAGCTCAGAAAAATCTGCCAATTTACGTGCGTGATCCTCATATATGTACGCAACTTTCATTCAATTTGGGCATTTTCATTTGAGCAAGTCTGGTGCCTCAACAAAATTTGTCTTTACGAACTGTTCTGTTTTGACAGATTCTGCCTTTTATTTCGCATTGCCTGTTTTGCTGTGTTGGATGGATTTCTTTGTTCCATTAACGTCCAGTAGCTTTGTGCAATGTCCAGAAGTGTTAAGAATGATTATGTCACCTCTGAACATGTGAATTTTTGATTATGCAGTAACCCTCTAATGAGTTTGTTTTGAGTTTGGTGTGGAGGAAGTTTTCAAGGGTCAAGAGAGGAAGATTATACAATATGATCAAGAAGAGTGAAAGGTCAAAGCTTGGGGATGCCCCGTGGTTCATCCCTGCATATTTTAAGAAGACCCAAGCGTCTAAGCTTGGGGATGCCCAAGGCATCCCTTCTTCATCGACAACTTATCAGGTCACCTCTAGTGAAACTATATTTTTATTCCGTCACATCTGATGCACTTTACTTGGAGCGTCTGTTTGTTTTTGTTTTTGTTTTTGTTTTGTTTGAATAAGATAGGATCCTAGCATTCTTTGTGTGGGAGAGAGACACGCTCCGCTGTTTCGTATGAACACATGTGTTCTTAGCTTTATCTTTAATGTTCATTGCGAAAGTTGGACTATTTCATTCATTGTTATATGGTTGGAAACGGAAAATGCCGCATGTGGTAAATGGTTTAATGTCTTGAATAATGTGATACTTGGCAATTGTTGTGCTCATATAGATCATGTTTAAGCTCTTGCATCCTATTAATGAATAACTACATAGAGCTTGTTAAAATTTGGTTTGCATGATTGATCTCTAGAGTCTAGATATTTTCTAGTTAAGGTGTTTGAACAACAAGGAGACAATGTAAAGTCTTATAATAGTTACAATATGTTCATATGTGAGCTTTGCTGCACCTTTCATACTTGAGTTTGCTTCAAACAACCTTGCTAGCCTAGCCTTGTATTGAGAGGAATTCTTCTCGTGCATCCAAATCCTTGAGCCAACCACTATGCCATTTGTGTCCACCATACCTACCTACTACATGGTATTTCTCCGCCATTTCAAAGTACATTACTTGAGTGCTACCTTTAAAATTCTATTCTTTGTCTTTACAATATATAGCTCATGGGACAAAATAGCCTTAAAAACTATCGTGGTGAAGAATATGTACTTATGTGTCTTATTTCTTAATAAGTTGCTTGTTGAGCGGTAACCATGTTTCTCGGGACGCCATCAACTTTTACCTTTGTTGAATATCATGTGAGTTGCTATGCATGTTCGTCTTGTCTGAAGTAAGGGAGATTTTCATGATCAAATGGTTTGAGTATGCATAATGTTAGAGAATGTCGTCGTGGTGAACGAGCAGATGCCATAGGATGGCTTAGATTGGGGCCGAATGGACGCTAGAGGATTCGGGGGAGGGTTTGCGATTAGATGGGAAGAACTTCCGGATGCTTTCCTCAAGAACACAACCAAAGGCCGGTATGCAAGAAGAGAGACAAGAGGAAGAACTCTTTACTAGATCGCTAGCTTCATTGATCTCAACATGGTTACAAGTTTGTGCTTCAGCTTCCTTCCGTGCGTGCATGCAAGAGGGCTGCCCCCTCTCCTTATATGGGAGAGGGTGGCTTACAGGGCAAGAAACCCTAATGGCATCTTTGACTAGACAAACTACTTTACAAAGCTACTTTAATCACAGATGACGCCGGGGTCCTCTTTAATCAGGGCTGCTGATGTCCTCCGGCTTCTTTTAGCGTCATCCCTCTTTGGCGCCAGGGCTCTGATTAAAGCCACTTTGCTTAGCTCATCCTTGTCTTCTTGCTCTGAAGAGAATCTTTGACCAGTCCTGCCGACAGGCCCTTCTTTCCGGTAACTTCTTTACCGGGTTCCGGCATGCCCCCTTGGGGATGCCGGCTTAGCTTCACTTAGCCCAAACTCCTACCTTTGTTTCCGGTAAGAATATTAAACCGGTATCTCGATGGCTCAAACCATCCGGTTTGGCATGCCTTTGGCATACCGGGGGTTATCCCCCCAACATTAGTCCCCGAAGCTGGTATAGTCTGGTGGATTCTATCCTACAGACCATGCCAGGTTTTCATCTTTTTAGGATACCGGTTTAATCTCTCCGGCCTGAGCTTGGATCCGGCATCTTTGCCCTTTTTTGTCTTTTCTCTCTTTGCAAGGCATCTTCCGGCATCTCTTTTCTCCGGTATCATTCGCATTTACTCTTCCTCGGCGAAGTCGAGAATATTTTGGGCCCCGCGCCTGTCAGTGACATGCGCACTGTTAACTGCCACGCCAGTGTCAGTTGTCACTTCGCTTCGACTCCCGCGCGGTCATTAAATGCCCCACTGCGGATCCCACTACCCACTTGGGATCCTGTGTGTGCCTCCGTGTGGCTCCACTTTCTCGCGTGTATCTCCTCGCCACGTGGCGGCCCGTGGTGCGAACCGTCGCGGGCCGCGAGGCGAACCGCCGCGGCCCAGCGGTTTTCGGCCCACCTTCTCTCTCCTTTATAAGCACAACCGCCCCTTCTTCTTCATCTTCTTCGCATTCCTCATCCTTCGCGCACAGTGCTCCTCGCCTTTGCGCTTCCGCCGCTCTCCGTCCGTCGTCGCTCGTTCAAGCTCCGGCGCCCGGCGAACTCACGCCGTGCTTCCGCCGGACCTCGCTGTGCGGGAATCTTCAGCAGCACCTTCACCGCGCCCGCTGCATTCGCGCTTCTTCGCAAGCTTCTCCGCCTCGCCGTCGACGGTGGTCGTTGGCGACCGCAGGCCCTCTCCTTCGCCGGCGAAAGTCTTCCTCAGCGACCGCGCCGCTCAAGGTTGGTAGCAATCTTACTTTGCTCGCCATCTGCTTGCTTTTCAGATCTTGGGTCTACGGTGTTCTTATTTCCTCTTTTTCTTTGGTTTTCTTCTTACTCGTAGATCTTCACGCGGGGTTCAAGTGTGGGATTTCTGTTTTTCTGCCTACCCATCCAATGTCTGACGAGGAATCTTCCTCCGCATCTTCTTCTTCCCTTTCTGTTAAGCGCCGTAGACAATCTCCCGGCGAATCCACGGCTTCAGATCCGATGGACACCGATTCCGGCAACCAGCAGGAATCCGGTAGCCACCAAGAGTCCGGTGGCCACTTAGAATCCGGTAGCTTTAGCCAAGCATCCGGTAGCCACCTTGAAGCGAGTAGCTCTGGCGAAGCATCTAGTAGCTCCAGCCAATCATCCGGCGCAGAGCCTTCCCCAATCACCCGCGGAGCCTGGATGGGCTCCAACGTCACTGAATATGAGATCGATTGGTTATACCGGTCCCGCAGGATTCCGGAAGGAGTAGTCTGCCGGATTCCCGGTGACGAAATCGAACCGGATCCCGAGCCCGGTGAACATGTTGTTTTTCTTGCTCACTTTGAGCGTGGCTTCGGCCTTCCTGCCTCCCCTTTTTTCCGGGAGTTTTTAGATTTCTATAAACTCCAACCTCACCACCTTCCTGGCAACGCCATCTTCTACCTCTCTTGCTATGTCACCTTCATGGAGGCTTATATCGGCATTCGTCCCACTCGTGAGACGTTTGCCCGCTTCTTTGTTTGCGGATTAACTCCGTCCAGGGCAAGGAAATCCCTAAGCCCAAACCGCCTGTGGAGTGCGGATCTTGCATCGTTGGCTCCCGCCAAGGGAGCACTTTCCTTAAGTTTGCCGGCCTCGAGTCCTGCCGCGCCTGGCAAGGAACCTTTTTCTATGTGAAGAACGAGGGCCGCGCCAATCTTATTGATCTTCCTCCGTTCCAAGCGGGGCCTCCTAGCAGAACCAATTGGAGCTACAACCCGAAGATGGATCACGCCGAAACCAACCGGGTGGTACGCTTCTTGGATTCTTTGAAGAAGGAGACCAACATCTGCTCGGATGATATCATCCGCACCTTTATATCGCGCCGGGTGCTTCCTCTGAAGCGCCGCGTGCATAGGATGAGCGAGATGTACGGCCCTGGCGATCCTACCAAGATCACAGGCCGTCCTCTTAGCAAGAAGGATGTCGTTCGTAAGGCTAAGCAGATTTGCCAAACTGCTATGTCATTTGATTGGGAATGGGGCCTCCTTCCCCTCAGCACTACTAACCCTCCGACCCAAGAAGTAAGAGATTACGCAATTGGGGTTGTCTTTGCCGGTAACTTTCTGCTTTTGTTAACCTTCTTTTTTCGTGTTTCAGGCCAAGGACCGCTTCCCCCTCATCAAGAGCGACGGGATTCCGGAAGCGCGCCCTTGACTCCTTCGACCCAGATCCCTACATCTTTTGGAAGGATCTGAAGATGGGCAAGACTCCGGCTGCGCGCCTTGGCCGGGACCCGCCGGAGCCAACCGGGTCCTCCGATGACCTGACCATGCTCGAGGTATTTTCTTTTCCGGTTTCTTGTACTTTTCCGCTATCTCCTTCTTGCGAATTTTTCCTTAGCTATGTTCAACTTACAGATCCACGAGCGCGCGCCGCCCCTGCGCGCTGAGGCCGGCCAGGAGTTTGTGGACAAACTCATGGCCCAAGGCCAAAAGAACAAGCTGCCGGCATCTGATGCCGGTCCCAGCCAGGCCCCTCCCTCCAAGCGCTTCCGGACTGAGCCCTTGGGGGAGAAGCAAGTGGGCGTGCGCCGCTACGGGCGCAAGCGATGCCGACTGCTTCCGGGTAAGTTTTTCATTTTCTTGCTTGCCTCTTTTTGCCAAGTTCTTTTTCCGGTTGCTTTTCTCTAACCATCCTTCTTTCTTTCTTTCAGCCCCGCGCTCAAGCTTGGCCCAAGGCCATCGGGCTCTGAAGGTTCCGCAAGGACTTCAACCCCTCCTCCTCGCTCAAGCCCGGCACCATCTGGTGCCGCAACACCTCTGCCTCCCTTTCGGGGGGCACAACAAATTCGGGGCGTGCGGCCCCTTCATCATCAGATCACCGCACGGAGGAGGATCTTTCCTTTCTCCAAGAGAACCAAGATACCGGCGCCAGCAACATCGGCGCCGAAGAAGAAGAAACTGCTGGGCGGGCGGAGCCTCCGGCTCCTCCCGTCCCTGAAAAGATGACAACTTCCGCGCCGGAATCTTCCGCGCCGGAAGGCTCCAAATCGGGCGACGCGCCTAGCGCTCCCCCTTCTCCACGAACCATTCTCATGCCACCTCCAGATGCTCCTCGCACCAAGCCCTCCAGGGCTGCTCCAACTGCGCCGCCGCCCAAGACCTCCAAGCTAATTAAGGGGAAGGCGACGGCCTCCAGCGCCCCTTCCGGCGGCCAGCAGCCCCTGGTGCTGCACGTCGCCAAGGCCGCCAAGGATACCGCCACGAAGGCCACCGGCCTCCTTGGCCGTATTACTGAGTTCCAGCGCAAGGCCAGGACCTGGGGCATCTTCTGCCCTACGCCCAAAAGTGGAACGCCGCGGACATGACTCCGGCGACCCGCGGCCTGGCAAGGACAGGCTGCCGGCACCTGACCCTGTCGGGGACCGGTCTTCCGAGGAGCACTTCATGCGGCTTCGCAGCGCCGTGAAGGAGCTCGACAGCGCGTGGTACGATTCCACGAACAACTTGATGGTACGTTCTACTAACTTTTTTCAATCTTTACCGGTTTCCTTGCTTCCGGCTTTGCTCTATCTTTAGTTCATGCCGGTTTCTCTCTTGTCTATCTTCCCAGTCCCCGAGTTTTGTGGTGAGAGCGCAGCTCTTAGCGCAAAACTTAACTTAAAAACTTAGCGTGAAACCGGCACTGCCCCCCGAGTTTCGGGTTAAACACCTTCTTCTTAGCGCACAACTTATCTTAGAAACGCGCAAAACCGGCACTGCCAGTCCCCGAGTTTCGGGTTAAGAACTTTGTTCTTAGCGCAAAACTTATCTTAGAAACGCGCAAAACCGGCACTGCCAGTCCCCGAGTTAAGAACTTTGTTCTTAGCGCAAAACTTATCTTAAAAACGCAAAACCGGCACTGCTAGTCCCCGAGTTTCGGGTTAAGAACTTTGTTCTTAGCGCAAAACTTATCTTAGAAATACGCGAAACCGGCACTGCCAGTCCCCGAGTCTCGGGTTAAGAACTTTGCTCTTAGCGCAAAACTTATCTTAGAAACGGCAAAACCGGCACTGCCAGTCCCCGAGTCTCGGGTTAAGAACTTTGTTCTTAGCGCAAAACTTATCTTAGAAATACGCGAAACCGGCACTGCCAGTCCCCGAGTCTCGGGTGAAGAACTTTGTTCTTAGCGCAAAACTTATCTTAGAAACGCGCAAAACCGGCACTGCCAGTCCCCGAGTCTCGGGTTAAGAACTTTGTTCTTATCGCAAAACTTAACTCATTTCTTTTTCTTGAACAGCTCACGGCTGACGCTCAGAAGGCCCTCTTTGAGGAGCTTCTATGGGAGCATCGGGAGCTCGCTGAGGCACGATAAGTGCCAAGGTAATTTTGTACAACCGGCATCTTTTTATCGGAAACCTTTTTTCCTTCTAACATTTATAATTTTGCTTAACAGTGATCCCGGAAGCTTCCATCGAGGCTCTCAAGGAGCAGCTCGCCGCCGCCCAACGTACAACTTTCCCTCTTTCCTGTTAACTTGTTTTTCTTTTCATCTTTACCAGCACAATCGTGTTAACATCTTCTTTTTCGGGTTGCAGGGGAGAAGGACGAGCTCATCCGGCGGCATCAGGAAGAGCTGAGCGCGCAGAAAACCAGCTACCAGGAGCTCAAGTCCCAGCTCATCCAGCTGGGGCTCGACCATGCCAAGGCCATCAAAACCGCTGAAGCTGATGCAGCGGCCAAGATGAATGAGGCTCTGGAAGATGCCAGCAATGCCACCGTGGTGTTGCGAGCTGAGCTGGAGGAGCTGGCCAAGGCCCGGAAGGGTGCCGAGGAGAAAGCTGCGCGGCTGGAGGAGGAGCAGGGTGCAACCAGCTGATCCTGCAAACTGATACACTTGCCTACCGTAAGTCCTTTCCTTTTGCATTCTTTGACTACTGCATACGAGCCTTTTTTCTTCCAACTGCATTTTCTTTTGCTTTATTTCGGTTTTTTTCCTTCCGGTTGCATTTTCTTCCGGATTCCTTTCCTTAGCCTTTTTCTTTCTTTGCACAGGCCTCTTTCCGGACTCTCAGAGGTATGCTGTCAAGAAAGTTGACGAGCGCCGCACTGCCCAAGGCCAAGCGAATCTCGCCGTGCCATGGACGCCCTATGACCATCTGGTCGCGCTGAACGCGCGGGTGTCTCATATGCGCGCCATAGATCGCAACTTATCTGACATTCCTGATGTAGCTACCCAGCTCTTCAGGACTCTGTGGCCTGGCGAGGAGGTGCCGGATACTTTCTCCCTCATCAGCGATCGTCTCAAGGGCGCCGGCAAGAGGATCCGCGAGTGGCAGTGCTCTGCTGCCCGCGCTGGAGCAGACTCTGCCCTCCGCGTCGCTTGCTCCTGGTACCCGGAGCTGAACCTGGATGCCCTTACCGGAGTGCGCGAAGGCGCGGAAACCGATCTGGACCCGATTCTCACCGCTAAGCGGCAGGATCGTGCGTACCACATCGCGGAGTACGCCGACATGCGCACCTTCATCCCTCCCCCTCCTGACGTCAAAGATTATCTTGATGAGGAGGAGGATGAAGCCGAGGAGGAGCCTCTGGACGACGCTGGTGCTGGCGATGCCCCTCCGGAAGCCCCTGCTGCCTGATTACCTAATTTTGCCTGTGATATGCTGTTTGGTCCTGTTTATCTCAAAACAATGCTCGTTAAATTCTGCCCCGGTATGCCGGGGCTTATGATGTAAAACTTTAAGTCTGCTTGTGGTTGCCGTACAACATTTTATGCCGGTAAGTTATACCGGTAGCTAATTATCTTAAGTTTGTCTTAGCATATTTGCTTTTGGTTTTGCTTTTATCCTGCACTGCAAAGATTTCCAAATTGTTTCCGCATCCAATTCGATGCACACTTGGTTCTTTTGCCTTGGCTCTGCCTGCCTTCTCTGGGCGTTCTTTGGCGTATGAGCGCAAGGTTCTTTCACCAAACAAGCATTTTCTTGAACTTAGAAATAACTTCGAAATTTTGCAAAAAACCGGTTAAACCGGGGTTAGTTAAATTTTCCGGATTGTTCTTTCCTGCTCTCCCTCTTCGCAGTTCATGTGCTTATCTCCTACCGGTTTATCTTGCTTGCCATGAAGCCGGGTTGCGGACAGCAGCAAAGTCGAAGACTCCGGTAGGATTTAGCACACTACTAAACCGGAAAGAAAAAACGTTCAATAAGCAACCGGTGAACTGAAAAAATAAACAAGTTCCATGCAACCTTATTGGGGTAGTCCCCGAGATTCGTTCAAGGTTCCGACATCTTTTATTCATAGCAATTAAGGTACAAAAAGGAACTTCTTACACCACACTTCAAGAGTAGAAAGGACGCAACAGAGCTACGTTCCATGGACGCTTGCTCTCCTCTCCGGACCTGTCCGCCTTTCCTTTTTTCCACTCTTGTGCATCAATCAAGTAGTATGCATCATTGTGAAGCACCTTGCTTACAATGAAGGGACCTTCCCATGGTGGTAAGAGCTTATGCCGGCCTTCAGTGCGCTGCACTAGGCGTAGCACCAGATCTCCTTCCCGGAAAACTCTCGGGTTAACCTTCCGGCTATGATAGCGTCTGAGGTTTTGCTGGTAGATGGCTGTTCTTGCCAAAGCCAGCTCTCTTGCTTCTTCTAGCAAGTCCACATCATTTTCTCTGGCCTCTTTGACCTCTTGCTCAGTATAGAGCTGTACCCTTGGTGAATCATGAATGATGTCAGTTGGTATGACTGCTTCTGCTCCATAAACCATGAAGAACGGAGTGTATCCGGTAGACCGGTTTGGAGTTGTTCTTATACTCCACAGTACTGACGGTAGCTCATCGAGCCAACATCCCGGTGACTTTTCCACTGCATCAATGAGTCTAGGTTTGATACCGGAAAGCACCAAAGCATTCATTCTTTCCACTTGGCCATTGCCTTGTGGGTGTGCCACTGAGCACAAATCCAGCCGGATGTTGTTATCCTCACAGAACCTTTTGAACTCACCTTGAGCAAAGTTGGTTCCATTGTCAGTGATGATGCTGTGCGGGTATCCATACCGCAAAATGACATCTTTCAAGAACTTCACCGATCTGTGCCCATCACACTTTGCGATAGGTTTCACTTCTAGCCACTTGGTGAATTTATCCACCATTACCAAGATGTGAGTCATGCTGCTCCTAGCAGTTTTGAATGGGCCAACCATATCGAGGCACCAAACGGCAAACGGCCATGTTAACGGTATTGTCTTTAAACCAGACGCTGGGGTATGATTTTGCTTGGCGTACCTCTGGCACCCGTTGCATTTTCTTACCAAATCCTCAGCGTTTTCCAAAGCAGTGGGCCAATAGAACCCATGCCGGAATACTTTTGCTACCAGCGCCCTTGATGAAGCATGATGCCCACATTCTCCTTGGTGAATTTCCTCAAGCATTTCTTTCCCTTCTTCCGGTTCCACACATCTTTGAAGGACACCGGTAACGCTTCTCTTGTACACCTCACCATTGATGAATGTATATGCCTTGGACCTTCTTTGTATTCTTCTTGACTCATTTTCGTCATCCGGCAAGGTGCCGTTGATCAGGAATTCCTTAATAGGTTTAACCCACGACGGTGTCTCTCGAACCAAAAACACCGGTGCATCTATCTCCATGCTATCTACCAGCATCATTTCTTCCGGTATGGGTACAGCAGTCCCCGAGCTTGCCGGAGCAGTCCCCGGGTTTCCTTCATCAATATCCATGGGTACTACATGTGATTCCGGTACAAAAATTGATTCTGATTCCGGGCTTGGTTTGATCGACGGTGCTCTTAAGTGAGCCAAAGCTATTCCGGGAGGAATTTCTTGCCTGGATGAGCCCAGCTTGGACAAAGCATCCGCGGCTTCATTTTCTGCGCGCGGCACATGGTGAAACTCACACCCTTCGAAGAATCCGGCAATCTTTTGCACGTGAAACCGGTACGAGGCCATGTTGGCATCTTTTGCATCCCAATCCCCGGAACACTGCTGTACCACAAGATCTGAATCTCCATAGCAAATGATCCGGTGTGCACCGATTTCTTTTGCGACCTTAAGCCCATGGATCAAAGCTTCATATTCAGCGACATTATTCGATGCCCTGAAATGTACTTGCAAAACATACCGGAGGTGATCTCCTTTTGGTGAGGTGAGCACCACACCGGCACCTAGACCCTCTTTGAGCTTGGATCCATCAAAGTGCATTTTCCAGTATTCTATCCTCTGATCTGGCGGTTTGTATTGCATCTCCGCCCAATCAACGAGGAAATCAGCCAAAGCCTGTGATTTTATGGCATCCCTTCTTTCGTACGCTGGTACATATGGTGATATCTGGATTGCCCATTTTGCAATCCTTCCGCTAGCGTCCTTGTTGCACATGATATCGGAGATTGGTGCTTCACTCACCACCTTCATAGGATGCTCTTCAAAGTAGTGCTTGAGTTTTGTGGCGGCCATGTACACGCCATAAGTCATCTTTTGGAAGTGAGGGTAGTTTTGTTTTGAGAGGGAGAGCACCTCGCTCAGGTAGTATACCGGCCTCTGGACGGTTTTTCCTTCCTCTTCTCTTTCAACTACAACCACTACGCTCACAACCCGGTTTGTTGCCGCTATGTATAATAGCATAGGCTCCCTTTCTAGAGGTGAAGCCAGTATAGGTGCTGTGGCCAGCATTGCTTTTAGTTCTTTGAACGCTGCGTCTGCCTGAGGGGTCCAGACGAACTTGTTGGATTTTTTCATCAGAGCATAGAGTGGCAGAGCTTTTTCTCCCAACCTGCTCATGAACCGGCTTAGCGATGCCAAGCTTCCGGTAAACTTTTGCACATCTTTTAGCTCTCGAGGGACAGTCATTCTTTCTATTGCCCGGATTTTTACCGGATTGACTTCAATGCCCCGGCTTGACACAAGGAAACCGAGCAGCTTGCCGGCAGGGACACCGAAAGTACATTTTGCCGGATTAAGCTTCATCCGGAACCGTCTTAGGTTATCGAATGTTTGCCGGATGTCATCGATTAAGGTGTTCTTTACCTTAGTTTTTATCACAATGTCGTCTACATAGACTTGCACATTCTTTCCAATTTGATCAAACAAGCATTTTTGCATACAGCGCTGGTACGTTGCACCAGCGTTGCGCAAACCAAAAGGCATAGTGACATAGCAATAAGCCCCGTGCGGGGTAATGAACGCAGTTTTTATTTGATCTTCCTTTTTCAAGGGAATTTGGTGGAAACCGGAATACGCATCCAGGAAGGACAACAACTCACACCCAGCAGTTGAATCAATCACTTGATCGATCCGTGGCAAAGGAAAAGGGTCTCTTGGGCAAGCCTTGTTTAGGTTGGTGTAGTCGATGCACATGCGCCACACCTTTGGAGCTTTTGCTTCCAGGTTCTCATCTTTTTTCTTTTCAACCATTACCGGATTGGCCAGCCACTCTGTGTGCGTGACCTCCACAATGAATCCGGCAACAAGCAGTTTGGTTACCTCTTCTCCTATGATTTTCCTTCTATCTTCAGCGAACCGGCGCAAGGGTTGTCGCACCGGCTTGGCATCCTTCCGGACGTTTAAAGAGTGCTCAGCCAGCTCCCTCGGAACACCTACCAAATCATCAGTTGACCAGGCAAAGATATTCCGATTCTCACGGAGGAAGCTGACGAGCGCGCTTTCCTATGCTTGATCGAGTCCGGTACCAATGCGAACGGTGCGCTCTGGGTAAGCCGGATCCAGCACAATGTCCTTTGTTTCATTTGTCGGCTTGAATGCCGGTGAGCCCAAGTTTCCACTCATTGCCGCTAAGCTCAACTGTGAGGACTGAGCCAGCGCAACCGCTGTTTGCATCCTTTTCTTTTCCTCCGCGATCACCAGCGATTCCGCTAGGTTTGATCCGGCAGATGCAGTTTCCAGCGAGACTTTATAGTTCCCCACTACAGTTAAGGGTCCACGAGGTGCCGGCATCTTCATCTTGAGGTAAGCCGTATGAGTGGTAGCCATGAAAGCTGCCAATGCTGGTCTTCCCAACAACGCATGGTAAGGACTGTCTAGATCCACCACCTCAAACTCAACATTTTCAACCCGGCAATTATCACGTCCTCCAAATGCTACGTCCACCCGAACTTTTCCTATCGGGGCACAGGACAAGCCCGGAACGATTCCGTGGAACGTTGTACGTGTTGGCTGAAGCATGTTTTCTGTTATGCCCAGCGTATGCATGGTATGCTTGTACATGATGTTTATGCTGCTGCCGTTATCTATCAGCACCTTGCTGAACTTTACTCGAGTTTGTGGCCCTTTCATGATTGGGTCCACAACAAGAGCGTATCCACCCGGATTCGGCATGATTTTAGGGTGATCCTTGAATGACCAGGTAATTTCCTGATCTGACCACAGCATGTACTTGGGGACTGCCGGCATCACGGCATTGACCTCCATGGAGCGGCGGTGTACACTTTGCCTGTCTGTTGGCTCAGTGACAAAGACAACACAGCACATATGCGGGCCTTCGTAAACATTCCGGCCTAAAGGTGCCGGTGGAGGTGGTTGATCATCATTTTGCTCCACCCGGTTAACTTGCTGGTACTGCTGCCGGTTTGGCTGCACCGGTAAGGCGTTTGCCCCGGTAAGTGGCGGTGGTGGTGGTAGCTGTTGTTGCCGCGGCATGTCTTGTGGTGGTTGTGCATCTTTTACCGTTCCCTTTTGCATCAAGTACTTGGTCCAGGTACAATCCTTCGTCAGATGGTTTGACGGGTGTGCCGGATTCGGTGTGTGCCACCGGCAAGGTTGGTCCATGGCAGCTTCCATGGTGTATTTTGCGGGTTCTTGCCAGTTTCTTTTCTGGACCCAGGGTTTCTTTTCCACCCATTGTTTCTTAGGACCCGCCCACGGCTGCGATCCGGTTCTTTGCCTCTGACTGCCGCTGGCCTCAGAGTTTTCCTGCACAGCAGCAACTTGCTGCGGACCGTACCTTCGATCCGGAAAATCTTCTCTTCTTTTGTTATTCCGGTTATCCCGGTGTTGTTCGTGGCGCAGCTGTTCCGGCTCAGGTTGCACTGCCGGCTGCGTTGGGTCTCCCAACGCATAGCTATCCGCCACACGTATCATCTCTGCCAACGTTGTCGGCATGTTTCGCTGCAGCTTTTGCCACAACGGTGAACCTCTTCTGCACCCACTGCTAAACCAAGCAATGGCCTGTGCCTCGATTACCCCTTCACAGGAGTTCCTTGTAGTGTTCCACCGGGCCAGATAATCCCGGTCTGTTTCGTTTGGGCGCTGTACGCACAGAGCGAGTTGCTGCGGCCTATTTGGCCTTTGATAAGTGCTGCTGAAATTGCTCACAAAAGCCTCCTCAAAATCCAGCCAGCCATTTATGCTTCCTGCCGGCAAGTTGTTTAGCCAAATTCTTGCCGGTCCAACCAAAAACGATGGTATGATCCTTACGGCCCAACGCCGATTTCCTCCTCCTGCTACGGTTCCTCCGCCGCCTGCGACGTATACCGCGGTTACGTAATCCGCGAGCCAGTCTTCCGGCTTCGTAGTGCCATCGTATGTTTTTGTGTCACGGGGCAACATAAAGTTGCGCACTGGTGGTTTTTCTTTCATGATCCTTGGGCCAAAGCACTTTGGGCCTGGGGGACCTTCCTCCTCGATCATTTCCGACAAGTACACTCTATCCAGACGGTGCCTCGCATCCCGTTCCGGTAAGTATCTCTCTCCCAGGCGTTCTCCCAATGGGTTCCGGAATGCTGCCGGTCTTGCAGAATCAGCTTCATCATAACATTCCGGTACCGCGGCCCTTGCCTGCCGGTACCTCGGGGGATCTATTTCCTCCTCCTCATACGCTGCCCTTGCAGGTCGATAATTTTGCCCGGTCTCGTATCTACCGGCATGATTGTTTCCGGCATAGCCGCCTCTGGCGTAGCCTCGTTCTGCCCCTTGGCTTTTTCTACCGGCATCATGTTGCCCGGCTTGTTGTTTTCCGGCAAGAACCGGATCGTACACAGTCATCTGCTGTGCGTTCATCTCTTTTTCTCTTCTTCTGTCCGGATGGGGGGACGATGCCTGCCCATGGGACTTGCTTCCGGCATTCTTTGTTGAACGCACGGATTTCGAGGCCGCGGCCTTGTTTAGCTTAGCCAGCTGCTCAGCGTTCTGCTGCTCAATAGTTTCCAGCAGCTCTCTAACACGCTCTTGCTGTTTTGCCAAAGCATCTCCGGAAAGCGACTCGCATAGCTCTACTGCAGCTTTAGCAGCTTTTATAGTTTTATCCGGGCTACTGTACTTAGGTTTTTCCACGATGCTAACAGATGCAGAGGTACTTTTGCCGGCATGAATCTCTTTGCGCAAATCCTGATCTAGGTTGCGAGCTTTTAGCCGGTTCTCCGGTATCCTAGCAGCATGCGCGCTAACAGAAGCAAAGCCATGGGCAGCGTTATACTCACGTACGGTTAGGTTCAGCTCGCGCTGCGCCCTGACGACGTCCTTGCCGCTCTCGAGTATCTTCTGGCGCTGCGCCTCCAGCTCCGCCTGAGCCGCTGCCGGGTCGATGTTCTGCGCGATGGGGGTGGCGAGGACGTTCATCGCCGCTTGGAGCGGTGTCTCCGGTGGTGCGGATGATGCTCCCGCTGCGCCTGCGCCTCCAGCGGTGGCTTGGCCGCACGGGTCGAAACCGCACGCCCAGCGCCTTCACCCACAGCTTCTTTGCCGGCGTCGACCGCGCCTGCCATCATCACCTCCACGCTCCCTGGAGCGCGGCCAGCATGTAGCCATCTTGGCGGATCCGGCGCCACCAGCACCGGCGAGAGGCACTGGCGCACAGGAACGGTGCCGAAGTAGATGCGGTGGCTGCCGAACTCGATGATGCGGCCGTTCTTGGGGAACCGCCGTTGGCGAAGCAGCCCGCGTTGTCGTTGATGAAGTCCATGGCGTAGATGCGCTGCACCAACGCGGAGACCGTACGCTGACCGGCGACGTCGAGGATGCCCGCCCGAATGTGAACTCCAGCAAGCGCCACTTCATGCCCCACGGTGGGCGCCAACTGTCGTCGTGGTGAACGAGCAGATGCCATAGGATGGCTTAGATTGGGGCCGAATGGACGCTAGAGGATTCGGGGGAGGGTTTGCGATTAGATGGGAAGAACTTCCGGATGCTTTCCTCAAGAACACAACCAAAGGCCGGTATGCAAGAAGAGAGACAAGAGGAAGAACTCTTTACTAGATCGCTAGCTTCATTGATCTCAACATGGTTACAAGTTTGTGCACTGATCTCTCTTCGTGCCCGTAAGAAGAGGCTGCCCCCTCTCCTTATATAGGGGAGAGGGTGGCTTACAGGGCAAGAAACCCTAATGGCATCTTTGACTAGACAAACTACTTTACAAAGCTACTTTAATCACAGATGACGCCGGGGTCCTCTTTAATCAGGGCTGCTGATGTCCTCCGGCTTCTTTTAGCGTCATCCCTCTCTTTGGCGCCAGGGCTCTGATTAAAGCCACTTTGCTTAGCTCATCCTTGTCTTCTTGCTCTGAAGAGAATCTTTGACCAGTCCTGCCGACAGGCCCTCTTTCCGGTAACTTCTTTACCGGGTTCCGGCATGCCCCCTTGGGGATGCCGGCTTAGCTTCACTTAGCCCAAACTCCTACCTTTGTTTCCGGTAAGAATATTAAACCGGTATCTCGATGGCTCAAACCATCCGGTTTGGCATGCCTTTGGCATACCGGGGGTTATCCCCCCAACAGAGAAGAACATTGGGCCGCTAACTAAAGCCATGATTCATGGTGGAAGTTTCAGTTTGGACAACTAATCCTCAATCTCTTATGAGAAAATTAACTGTTGTTGAATGCTTATGCATTAAAGAGGAGTCCATTATCTGTTGTCTATGTTGTCCCGGTATGGATGTCTAAGTTGAGAATAATCAAAAGCGAGAAATCCAATGCGAGCATTCTCCTTAGACCTTTGTACAGGCGGCATAGAGGTACCCCTTTGTGACACTTGGTTGAAACATATGCTATGCAATGATAATCCGTGTTAATCCAAGCTAATTAGGACAAGGTGCGAGCACTATTAGTATACTATGCATGAGGCTTGCAACTTATAAGATATCTTATACATAACGCATATGCTTTATTACTACCGTTGACAAAATTGTTTCTTGTTTTCAAAATGAAAAAGCTCTAGCACAAATATAGTAATCAATGATTCCCTCTGCGAAGGGCCATTCTTCTACCTTATTGTTGAGTCAGTTTACATATTCTTTCTATCCCAGAAGCAAACACTTGTATCAACTGTGTGCATTGATTCTTACATGTTTACTTAGTGCACTTGTTATATTACTTTGTGTTGACAATTATCCATGAGATAAATATGTTGAAGTTGAAAGCAACCGCTGAAACTTATATCTTCCTTTGTGTTGCTTCAATGCCTTTACATTGAACTTATTGCTTTATGAGTAACTCTTATGCAAGTCTTATTGATGCTTGTCTTGAAAGTATTATTCATGAAAAGTCTTTGCTATATGATTCATTTGTTTACTCATTTACTTCATCATTGCTTCGAATCGCTGCATTCATCTCATATGCTTTACAATAGTATGATCAAGATTATGATAGCATGTCACTTCAGAAATTATCTTTGTTATCGTTTACCTACTCGAGGGCGAGTAGGAACTAAGCTTGGGGATGTTTGATACGTCCCAAACGTATCTATAATTTCTTATGTTCCATGCTACTTTATTGATGATACTCACATGTTTTATACACATTATATGTCATTATTATGCATTTTATGGCACTAACCTATTGACGAGATGCCGAAGAGCCGGTTGTTTTCTGCTGTTTTTGGTTTCAGAAATCCTAGTAAGGAAATATTCTCGGAATTGGACGAAATCAACGCCCAGGGTCCTATTTTTCCACGAAGCTTCCAGAAGTCCGAAGAGGAAACGAAGTGGGGCCACGAGGCGGCCACACACTAGGGTGGCGCGGCCTGGGCCTTGGCCGCGCCGGCCTATTGTGTGGGGCCCTCGTGTGGCCCCCTGACCTACCCTTCCGCCTACTTAAGCCTTCGTCGATAATAACTCCAGTACGAGAGCCACGATACGGAAAACCTTCAGACGCCGCCGCCGCGAATCCCATCTCGGGGGATTCAGAGATCGCCTCCGGCACCCTGGGAGAGGGAATCATCTCCCGGAGGTCTCTTCATCGCCATGATCACCTCCGGATCGATGTGTGAGTAGTCCACCCTGGACTATGGGTCCATAGCAGTAGCTAGATGGTTGTCTTCTCCTCATTGTGCTATCATGTTAGATCTTGTGAGCTGCCTATCATGATCAAGATCATCTATTTGTAATACTATATGTTGTGTTTGTTGGGATCCGATGAATATTGAATACTATGTCAAGTTGATTATCAATCTATCATATATGTTATTTATGTTCTTGCATGCTCTCCGTTGCTAGTAGAGGCTCTGGCCAAGTTGATACTTGTGACTCCAAGAGGGAGTATTTATGCTCGATAGTGGGTTCATGCCTTCATTAAATCTGGGACAGTGACAGAAAGTTCTAAGGTTGTGGATGTGCTGTTGCTACTAGGGATAAAACATCGATGCTTTGTCTAAGGATATTTGTGTTGATTACATTACGCACCATACTTAATGCAATTGTCTGTTGTTTACAACTTAATACTGGAGGGGTTCGGATGATAACTGAAGGTGGACTTTTTAGGCATAGATGCATGCTGGATAGCGGTCTATGTACTTTGTCGTAATGCCCTGATTAAATCTCATAGTACTCATCATGATATATGTATGTGCATTGTTATGCCTTCTTTATTTGTCAATTGCCCAACTGTAATTTGTTCACCCAACATCTGTTTTTCTTATGGGAGAGACACCACTAGTGATCTGTGGACCCCGGTCCTATTCTTTACATCTGAAATACAATCAAATTGTTCTTTACTGTTCTTCGCAAACAATCATCATCATCCACACTATAGATCTAATCCTTTGTTTACACAAGCCGGTGAGATTGACAACCTCACTGTTACGTTGGGGCAAAGTATTTTGATTGTGTTGTGCAGGTTCCACGTTGGCGCCGGAATCCCTGGTGTTGCGCCGCACTACACTCGCCGCCATCAACCTTCAACGTGCTTCTTGGCTCCTACTGGTTCGATAAACCTTGGTTTCTTACTGAGGGAAACTTGCTGCTGTACGCATCACACCTTCCACTTGGGGTTCCCAACGGGCGTGTGCTTTACGCGTCATCGGGGGTGACGGCATGGTTCTCGGGGGCGTGGAGGGCGAGGGAGGGGGAGCGGAGGGAGGGGGTAGGGGAGGGAGGCTGCAACGTACGGGTGAGGGAGCGGGGAGGGGCGAGATATACCATAGTTGGGTCCCCCCTCTTGGTCCGCACCAGAAGGTGCGCCACAGAATATCTTATTTCTGTGGCGCACCAAGCAAGATTCGTCACAAAATGTCTTATTTATATGGCGCACGTGGTTCTGTGCGCGAAACCAATTATTTGGGGTGGGCCCGCCATATTTCTGTGGCGGATGTGACTCTGATGCGCCACAAAAGCATGCTATTTCAGTGGTGTACCTAGTCTGGTGCGCCATAGAAATAATTTTTGTGCCACATGCGAATAGTGCGCCACAAAATAGTCTCCCACCTTTAGTTATTCTTAGTAGTATACATCCTACCTTACGAGCATCTTTGAGAGACTGAATTAAGATTGAGGAAGTCAATACATGCGCATCATCGTTTTATAGGTTCCCACTGACACTGGTAGAAAAACGGCCATTGGTCGCGGTTCGCAACTGCCATTAGTCGCGGTTGCGCGACCGCGACCAATTATGCGCGACTAAAGGCCCCCCCTTTAGTCGCGGTTCCTTCCAAACCGCGACTAAAGGCCCATCCACGTGGGCGGCAGGCGAGCGCCAGGGCGGAGGACCTTTAGTCGCGGTTCTTCGGGCCAACCGCGACTAAAGGCCTCCGCAGGTTTAGGGTTTTAGCCCCCCCCCCAAACCTGGTTTCTTTTTAATTTGTATTGTTTTATTTCTTTTGGGTTTTAATTTTGAAGGAGTTTCACATATTCTACGGTACTACATATATACATGCATATGAATGTACAATTTCAAACAAATTTGAAATTAGAACCAAAAAGAATTCAAGAGGAATATACAATATATATTCAATATCGGATGACCATATACAATTTTGAACAAGTTTCCATACATAATTTAGTGCATATGAAGTTCTACGTCCTCTACATAGTGTTCTCCTCTAGGATCGATGACTTCCCTCGCGAACCATCCAGCTAGTTCCTCTTGAAGTGGTCGGAAGCGAGCTTCTGGACTAAGCGTCTTCCGGAGGTTATTCCTCTTGATGTTGATCTCAGACGACTGGTCCCGCTCATTGGTGTATCTCCGGATCCTCTCACAAACATAGTATCCACATAGATTGGTCCCCGGTGGCTGAATATCCCCAGTCGTCAGCACTGCCCTTTTAAAATGTAGCTCTTTTTTGAATTCACCGACCTTTTCATCTACGAACCGTCTCCAAACCCTACGAGGCAAAGAAAATTAAATGAACAAGAGAGTTATTAATTAGTTACTTGATATTAGGAAATGATGAACGAAATAGGCCGATCGATATAGAGCGCAAATGAATGAAAACAATTACTTTTGCATCATTTTTCTCATGTCGGCCCAAAGCGCCGCATCCATATTCAGAGAGTCGTGGACGAGAACTGTGGAGGTGTGAAATTGAATTACCATCAGAATCCAGTGGAACCTGCGGACACGATACAGTCATGCATAACTCATCGATTAGCCACATACCATGCATGGAGTAAACAAAAGAGAATGTGCTCAAGACAGAAACACTCACCCAAAATGGTAAGGAAATAGAATATCACTTTTGAGTTCCTGTTTTCTAAGAAACCGCCACAGGTCTTCCTCCACATCGGCGGGGTGGTGTTCTAACACATATGAATTAACGATGTGTGGGTCAATGAACCCAACATCATGGATGTTCCTTATTCGCATTTCCCGCTTCTTCATTCTGCATAATAGCGTACACAACAAGATAGTTAGGACAATATATATATATATATAGTGCAGGCAATGAACGAGATGGGGTAGAAATTAATAAATCACTTACAGAAAGTAGCAACTGATGATAGATTTGTCGAGCTCGCGTAGATTGAACAGCTGGAACAATTCACTCCGATGAATTGTTATATAGTAATGTTTGAAGTGATGCTCATATCTAACTTCCGCATAAATATAGTCTTTGGCGTTTTTAAGTTTTATGTAACCCTTGTACCAATTTAGCAGACCTTTCATTTGTCGAGGTAGATCCTCTTCCTGCGCAGGCTCGACGAGAGGGCCATTCTCCACATATGTAAATACTACGTCCTTCATTGGCGCCTCATCAAGGCCTAACAGTGCACGAAGAGTGATACCTAAGTTGGCCGCTTGTTCTCTGGCACTCGTTACAGTCAATCCATGTGCTGCCGCAGCTGCTATGATATCGGGGGCATCCGGACCGGCGGCTTGCACTATGAGCGGGGCGATCGATTGTTTACTTTGTTCCCCGAGCTGGGCAACTTCTTTCCCCCTTTCTAATTTTTTCTCGGCCTCCTCCAAGGCTTTCTTCTCCGCCAACTCTCACGTGCATAGTCGTCAGGCAGATTCTTCGCGGCTTGGGACGGTGTGCTCAAAAATGACTTAGCCCACTTCTTTTGCTCATCAGAAAATACTGGCTTGGGCTCGGGCTCTCTTTTCTTCTTGCATTCCGCCTTCCATTTCTCATAATCAGCAGCCGCGTGTGCGTCGACTTCCTCGGCAGTACGTTCCCAAGGCCTCGTGGGGAGAGGCTTCAGTGATGGCTCCGGTACCTTTGTGGTTCTAGGTGCATAAGGGTCCGGGTTAATAACCCAGGACTGCTTCTGCTTCTTCGCCGGAGGTGGATTGGGGGGCGGCGTCTGATCACCCGCCGGACGAGGATCGGGGCGGCGGCTGCTTACCCGCCGAGGTGAATTGGGGGGCGGCGGCTGACGTGAAGGAGGTGTAGGTGAAGCACCACCACCACCACCACCGCCACCGCCACCACCACCGTAGGGGGTGGACTTGTTGGCGCCTCGCCTGGAAACTTGATAAACTTCTTTTGCCATAGAATGAACTGGCGCTTGACATCTCCAAGTCTTCTCGCCCCTTCAGGTGTAGCAATGTCAATGTCCAGGTCCTCAAACCCTTGGACTATGTCCTCCACCGTGACACGAGCATAGCCATCTTGAATGGGGTTGTTGTGGTGGAGTGCTCCAGGTAAACATGGTAAAGCACTGCCGATGGCTACCTTCATGGACATGTTCCCGATAGGATAATACAGATGACATTCTTTCATCTCCTTTATATCGTCCACGGGATAGCGAGGAGGCTCCGGTGCAGTAATTTCGACCACCAGAGGCTCCGGTGCAGTAATTTCGATCGTCGGTGCACCAGCCGGTGGGGCCTCCGTGGAAGCCACGCTGCTTCTCCGCTGCTGGCTTCCGAGATCCAATGGATGATCTTCATGCTGCGCCCGAGCTGCATCTCTTTCGGCTACTAGTACACTCACGGTTTTCTTCATCACATCCATTTCCGATGCCAACCGCGCCACAACATCTGCTTCCCGATCCATCTTTCTCTTACGGCTTCTGTAACCGTACGGGTCATCGTTCTGGGGGAACCCTATTTTCCACGGAATGTGCCCCATGCCTCGTACACGTCCTCCGTGTTCAGGATTCCCGAGGGCTTTTGTCAGCGCGTCGTTCTCTCTGTTGAACTTGATCTTCCCCTCTTGAGCATCCCTCATTGCCTCAATAAGCTTTTGGGTGGGTTTAATTATTTTGCCCCGGTAAACACACTCCCCTGTCTCCGGGTTCAGCGATCCCCCATGCCCGTACCACCAGCTTTTGGCCCTTGGGTCCCATCCCTCCGTACCTGGACGGATTCCTCGCGCCCTCAGCTCGTTCTCCATCTTCTCCCACCTAGGCTCCCAAAGGCGATACCCTCATGGCCCCATAATATGATTGTACTCCTTCTTAGCCGCATTTTCCTTATTTTTTTCCATATTTCAAGGAACTGCTCCGATTTCTTTTGCTTCACAAATTCTGGCCAATCATGTTTCAGTTTCTCATATTGTCCTTTGAAATCCGGAGTCTTGTTCTCCTTGACAAAGTCATGGGCTAGATTTTGCTTGAATTTCCGGAATGCCGCGGACATCTTATGAAGAGCGAACTGTTTGACTAGCCTCCTCCTCTCCTTGTTTTCCTCAATCTTGTTACCCTCCTCATCGAATTTGTTGTATTCCGGAGGTAGAATGAAATGTTCCATAAGCTTCTTGAAGCAATCTTTTTTTGTTCTCTCATCGACAAAAGTGAAACCAACTCGTGCCTTCTTTGGCTCATTCCACTCCTGGACGGTGATCGAGACGTTGTCTCTAACAATGGCTCCGCATTGGTTGACAAACTTGGTGGCGTTCTTGCGGGGCTCCAGCGGCCTGCCGGTTGCACTGTCGACAACCTCGATGGTGCATGTTTCTCCTTGTTTCATCGTCTTGGTTGCGCCACGCTTTGACGACGTACTCGATTGTTTCGACGATCCGGCCGAGGGCTAAAATAAGAAAGAGAGTCGCGCGCGTTAGTACACACATATTTATTCAAATCGGTTAGTTTGTATCACCAGAGGCTCAATGTATATATATACCTCGGCGCCGGAGGTGGTTGCTACTTCCAATTGAAGATCGTCGTTTATCGACGTTTCTTCGGCATCATCTTGCTGACGGCGCCCTTCATCTTCACCGTCAAGGTTCAGATAAGAAGAGATATCATCTTCTTCTTGTCCGGTCGGCACATATACAATATCGCCGTTTATGATGCCGAACATATGGTCTTCAGCGTCCGGATCATAGTTGTCCATAATCGGGTCAGCTCTATCGTCCGCCATATGTCAGTCCTGAAAACATGTAGTAAAAACAAATTAATTAAGTGAAGAAGGGGGGCGGTGGCGGTGGCGAAAGGGCGGTGCCAAAAGGAGGGGGCCGGCGAGCTGGAAGGGGTGGCGAGAGGGTGGCGAAAGGGCGCGGCGGGGCGGTAGACGACACATAACCCTCGCCGCCCCCTCTCGATCCCAAAAAAACACCGCGCGTATACGGAGGGGGCGACGAGGGGCTCGCTCCCCCCTCAGTATACGCGCGCGTGGCGGTGGTGAAAGGGCGGTGGCGAAAGGGCGGTGGCGGTGCCGAGGACACATAACCCTCGCGCGGTGGAAGTTATGTGTCCTCGGCGCCCTAGTGCGTGTGTGTGGCACGCCGTCCTAATGCGTGTGTGTGGCGCGCGCCCCCGGCCGTGCGCGCGCGCCTCCGTCTCCCCCTAGATCTGGTACATTTTATTAAGTCAAGATTTTAAGTCAAAATTATTAAGTCAAAAAAAGTCAAAATTTTAAGTCAAAATTGTTAAGTTTTAATTTTATTAAGTCAAGATTTTAGTTAATTAAGTAAATTTGTTGTGTTTTCTCAGTAAACAAAAAAGTGTAATTAAATTTGTAACTCCGTTTTAGTTTTGTTTTTTGAATTTGTAACTAAGTTTTTTTTGTTTTTTGAAGTGTTACTAAGTTCTTCACATATAATACACGTTTAAAATTTAATTAAGTTACAATTTTAATTAAAAAACTTAGTTACAATTTAAAAAAAACAAAAAAACCAAAAAACTCTCTGGTTCTCTCGCTCCTCTCCTCTCTGGTTCTCTGCTGCCGAGCGGAGCGCACCCCGCGTGCGCGCGGCGAGGGCGCCGGCGGCGGTGCCGTGCAGCGACGACGGCCGGGAGAGGGCGCGCGGCAGCGGCGAGGGGACACTCGCGGGGAAGCGGCGAGGGGCGGCGGCGGTGCCGTCGTGTCTCCATCGTCGCGGTGGTGCGGCAGGAGAGCGGCGGCCGGGGAGGGGCTCGATCGATTAGCGCGCGCGGACGGGAGGGCAGCAATATACGGCGGCGTTCGGCGACGGACGACGGCGGCGACGGACAACGGCGGCGACGGACAACGGCGGCGTCTGAGAGGATCGATCTCCGCGCGCGCAGCCTGACGGTTCGAGGAGAAGAAGAAGAACTGGCCGGCCGTTCGCGCCCGCGAGTATTTATAGCGCCACCACTTTAGTCGCGGTTGGGGAGGCGACCCGCGACTAAAGGGTACCCAGCGGGCTGGCACAGCAACGACTAAAGGCTTTTTTCGGGTTTTTCGTTCCAACGCGACTTTAGGTCCTTTAGGCGTTGGCCAAGGTATTTTTCAAATTACTTTTTGTTTTTCAAAATGTTAAAAATACAGAAAAATTCAGAAAAATAAAACTAATTCATTTCAAAATCATAAAATACAAATAATATATCAAAAATTTCAGAAAAATAAAACTAATTCAATTCAAAATGTTTAAAATACATATAATATATCAATAAATTCAGAAAAATAAAACTAATTCATTTCAAAATCTGAAAAATACAAATAATATATCAAAAATTTCAGAAAAATAAAACTAATTCAATTCAAAATGTTTAAAATACATATAATATATCAATAAATTCAGAAAAATAAAACGAATTCATTTCAAAATATGAAAAATACAAATAATATATCAAAAATTTCAGAAAAATAAAACTAATTCAATTCAAAATGTTTAAAATACATATAATATATCAATAAATTCAGAAAAATAAAACTAATTCATTTCAAAATCTGAAAAATACAAATAATATATCAAAAAGTAAAGAAAAATAAAACTAATTCAATTCAAAATGTTTAAAATACATATAATATATCAATAAATTCAGAAAAATAAAACTAATTCAATTCAAAATGTTAAAAATACAAATAATATATCAAAAATTTCAGAAAAATAAAACTAATTCAATTCAAAATGTTAAAAATACAAACATTTAGTCTTCCCGCCAGTTCTTCCCGCTAGCTTTAGTCACGGTTGCACCCTCCAGCCGGGACTAAAGCTTACCCAAACATCCTTATCCCACCCGCCACTTTCTTCCCGCCTCCTGTCTTTTTCCCGTGCGACGTGTAGCCACCGCTTCCACGTGCCTCGCCCCGCCGACGCCGGCGTGCGACGTGTAGCCGTGGCTTACACGTGCCATGCCCCGCGTGCGCTATATAGAGCGACGAGTGCGGGCGCAACCACACGTCGCCACCGCCTCCGCTCATTCATCTCCGGGATGCCTCCACGTCGTCGAGGGGCGTCCGGTTTCCGTGGCGTTCGAGTGCGTCCGAGCGGTAGGTTCACCGCCGAGATACGCGCCGGTGGCTTCCGCCTCACCCTCGGCACGTACAACACGCCGGAGCTGGCGGCGCGCGCTTACGACGCGGCGGCGTGGCGCTTTCGGCTGCCAGGGCGCGACATGAACCGAGAATGGAAATCTCTTCGACTAGGTGAACCAGGAGGTGCGTCATAATGTTGAAGAAGGATGGCGGGAACACCAACTCGAAACTGACAAGACATTGGACCACATCGTTCTGTAACCGTGGTAGAACTTCTGGATTGATTACCTTCTGAGAGATTGCATTGAGGAATGCACATAGCTTCACAATGGCTACTCGAACATTTTCCGGCAGGAGCCCCCTCAAAGCAATCGGAAGCAATTGCGTCATAATCACGTGGCAGTCGTGAGACTTCAGGTTTTGGAACTTTTTCTCCGCCATGTTTATTATTCCCTTTATATTGGACGAGAATCCAGACGGGACCTTCATACTGCTCAGGCATTCAAAAAAGATGACCTTCTCTTCTTTGGTCAGAGCGTAGCTGGCACGACCTTGAAACCATTCCGGATGCCGGTTATCAGGGTCTTTCAAACGTTGCTGGTCCTGCCGTGCTTTCTTTGTATCATTTGTCTTCCCATACACGCCCAAGAAGCTTAGGAGGTTCACGCAAATATTCTTCGTAACGTGCATCACGTCGATTGCAGAGCGGACTTCTAGGACTTTCCAATATTCTAGCTCCCAGAATATAGATTTCTTCTTCCACATGGCTGCGTGCCCGTCAGCTCCCTTCGGAACTGATTGTCCGCCAGGACCCTTTCCAAAGATGACTTTCAAATCCTTGACCATATCAAATACCTCAGCACCAGTGCGTTCCGCAGGCTTCGGCCGGTGATCTGCCTTGCCGTTGTAATGCTTGCCTTTCTTTCTTACTGGATGAATTTTCGGAAGAAATCGACGATGCCCAAGGTACACGTTCTTCTTACAATTTGGCAAATGTACACTTTCAGTCTCATGTAAGCAGTGCATGCATGCATTGTATCCCTTATTTGACAGTCCCGAAAGGTTACTAAGAGCAGGTCAATCGTTGATGGTTACGAAAAGCAACGCTCGTAGGTCAAATTCCTCTTCTTTGTGCTCATCCCACACACAGACACCAGGTCTGCCCCACAGCTGTAAAAGTTCATCAACTAATGACCTTAGGTACACATCGATGTCGTTGCCGGGTTGCTTCGGACCTTGGATGAGCACTGGCATCATAATGAACTTCCGCTTCATGCACAACCAAGGAGGAAGGTTGTAGATACATAGAGTCACGGGCCAGGTGCTATGGCTGGAGCTCGCTCGCCAACATATCCGTACTTAGACCAAATCTTATGTTCCTTGCGTCAGCTGCAAAATCTTTGAACTCTCTGTCGATCTTTCTCCATTGCGTTCCATCTGCGGGGTGTCTCAACTCCCCGTCCAACTTACGGTCCTCTTTGTTCCTGAACAGACGTTTCAACCGTGGTATTATAGGAGCATACCACATCACCTTGGCGGGAACCCTCTTCCTGGGTTTCTGGCCCTCAACATCGCCACCAGGGTCATCGCCTCTGATCTTATAACGCAATGCAGTGCATACCGGGCATTCATTCAAATTCTCGTATTCACCGCGGTAGAGGATGCAGTCGTTGATGCATGCATGTATCTTCAGAACCTCTAAACCTAGAGGGCAGACAACCTTCTTTGCTTCGTACGTACTGGCGGGCAACTCGTTATTCTTTGGAAACATATTTTTCAACATTTTCAGCAAGTTTTCAAATGCCGAGTCAGCTACACCTGCCTGTGCCTTCCATTTCAGCAAATCCAGTGTGCAGCCCAGCTTTTTCAGACCATCATCATCGCATTCCTGTGATCCTCTAACATGCGATCCAAATTCTCCTCTTTTCAGTTTCGCAGCGTCTTCGTGCATCAGCAATGGTCCGACCAAGATCATCAACGGGCTCATCACGTGCCTCTTCTTCACCTTCCCCTTCACCTTCCCCTTCACCTTCAGCATCCTCCATGAAAGTATCACCGAAATGAGCAAGATAGCTTTCATCGATGAAATCATCCCCTTCTTCATCTTCTTCCATTATAACCCCTCTTTCTCCATGCTTGGTCCAACAATTATAGCTTGGCATGAAACCGTGCCGAAGCAGGTGCATGTGAACATCTCTTGAGGAAGAGTAACCCTTCTGATTCTTACAGTTAACACATGGACAGATAACAAAACCCCCCTGCTTGTTCGCATTAGTCACTACGAGGAAATCTTTCAAACCCGTAGTGAACTCGTCGGAGAGTCGGTTACCGTACATCCATTGCCGATTCATCTGCATTATTATAATATAAAATATATAATTAACCATCATGCATTTGTTAAACTAACTAGCTACAAACAATATAAATTAAACAATGAACTACACACATGCATATTTTATCAATGACACATGAAAGGTTCAAGTTGCTAACCGCGATCGAGGAGGAAAAAATAAATAAGGAAGCTCAAGTGTGGCTCCAACACTTCATATCATGTTTGTTTCATGCTCTTGGGGCATTTTTATCAAACACCTTGTGTGCATAAGAGGAACCAAAAGCAAACCTACACCCCCTTGTGAAGCTTGTGAAGAGAAGTGGCACCAAATGGCTAAGTGCTGTGAGCTGAGGCCCTTTTATAGGGATGGGCCTTTAGTCCCGGTTGGCCTGGCCAACCGCGACTAAAGGCCTTCGGGGACCTTTAGTCGCGGCTCCCGTCCAACAGCTGGCCAGCGAGCGCGCTAGGCCCAGCTCTTTAGTCGCGGTTCGCCACCCGAACCGCGACTAAAGACCCCATTAGTCGCGGTTCCTATATTTTGGCGACTAATGGGGCTGGACGGAAGGCCATTTTTCTACCAGTGTGAGAAATATTTATTCTTTACAAGACACCAAAGTATTAAATTTAAGGTTTAAACCTTGGTGTGTATTGGTGGCATCACTGTCCTTTGACCATCAAACCACAGGCACTATGCGCAACACCACTAAAGGAACGTTTCTCGAGCGAAATTCAGCAGCAGTTTTGCAATCGACGACGCTACTATCCGGCCGGGACGACGTGGGCTTAGCCCAGTGGTTGGGGTCGCAGTGGCGCACCCCAACGATCAGAGTTCGATTTCTGTCAGGAACGAATTTTGGAATTGTCACGCCAAGTCCCGCTTCTACTATATCAAAAAGTGTCTAGTTCCTCCTAGACACGGTTTCATTTTTTTTTTTTTTTTTACTATCCGGCCGGAGCGCGTACATATAGAGATCACCCTCGATCGAGAAGGCCGCGGGACCCTGAACAGAGAGCGACATGGTAATTAACTTTTTTTTGAGATAAGTAGCCACGTGTTCATTAATAAACAAGTCCAGGTACAACACACGCCGCACTGACTAGAACAAACCAGAAGGGACACCTCACCCGGCTCAACAGCAAAAGCACCCCAAAAATAAGAGAAAATACAAACAAGTCCCTGAAGGGGCACAAAGCTGATCTTTCCGACGACCGCCGCCAATCCTTGGACGCCGCCGAAGCCACGAACAGAGGAGATAGCGACGAGAACCTCGCACCGAAGACCCGCCGGACACCATCGCAATAAAGCTTTGAAGAGCCGATTAAAGCACCCGCCAAAGAAGACGGGGCACATCTCACTGTGGCACGTCGGCCGGGAACATCCCATGCCCGTCGGGCCTCAGATCTGCCGTCCTCCATCAACAACGTCGAGGAAAACCAGCCGATCCGCCAGCCAACAACCATCAAGCCCTGCACCGGAATAGGAGATACCCTCCTCAAACCAGCTCCTGTACATACCTCATAGGCACCGCAGCAGCACTGGAGGAGGCACCACTGCAGGGGCGACGATGCCAGAGGAACAAAATTCCACGATGAGGTCGCCGACGACGCCACGCCGACCACACCCGGAACACCTTCCCCAGACCCAAAGACTCGGATCTGGGACTCAACGGACTCCAGAGCTCAGCGCCGGCGCTGAAGACACCAGACGGACGGAGGAGCTGGATCCACTTTATTCGCGCCATGTCTGACGACTCCGCCACGACGGCCATGGCCGGCAACCCTACCCTAAACCTACAAAGCCTGTATTTACACACCGCACGAAGGTCTACCGTCCGCCCCGCATCTCGGCGCCCATCAGGCAGCCGGATGCAAGGAGGACCGGCAGCCTCGCCGGTGAGAAACGCAGCGCTCTTGGTCGCCCTTTTTCCGCCTCGATACTGTAGCTGTGAGGGGATAAGGCGGGGCGGTTTACTCTGGTAATTAACTTTTAATCAAGTTAGGTTTGTTTAACAATGGGGCCACGCGCCCACCGTGAGTGAAGGTGGCCAAGGAGAGGTGACGCGACCGGACGGACGAAAAGCCAAACGACGACGACGACGACGACAGTCACGCACGTACGTTGCGTGCATGGGGAAGGAAGGCTTTCGCCACTCGCCGTCGCGCGCGCTGGAAAGCTGGCTAGGGTACGGGGACGACCGGCCCGAACGATCTATCACGGGATGCGGGCTCTTCACCGGTCCGGATCACATATAGCTTGGTTGCAGTTCAGCGACCCCCTGCTGCTGCTGGTAATTTACTAATTTGTCAGCGATATATACGTGTCGGCAAGTCGATAGATATATGCTATATATGCGTGTTCCGGAGCTAACATATGCAAATACATCGTGTCGAGCGTATATACCCTACTAGAAAGCTCATAGAGTTAGACAGCCACCGCCTCGAGAAGAAAACCTAGCGACCTCTAAACTGGGGTTTTGGTAGTCATTTTTTTGTTCGCCTCTATCTATGGAGATTGATTCATCTACAATAAGTGTTCTTCAAACTTTCGTTCCATGTCGAGATCTTTTTCCCGACGTTAATGGTTTAGGTCCAGCTTCGCCACATCTTTTTTTAATCTTTTCTCAAGGTTGTCGCGAGAAGGATTTTCCTCACAATATTTTTCCTGGCAGCTATGTCCTCCACGTTAACTAGGTTGTTCGGTTATTTTCAGGGCGGAGCCACTGGGTGGCAGGCTGGGGCCATGGCCCCCCTTGATTATTTTTTTCTTGAAAAAAACCCTTTGAAATTTGTAGATTTGCCCATAAATTTAGCAGATTTTAGCTATATGCCCCCCTCCAACTTATGTGATGTACATTTAGCTCCCCTTATCTTGTATTCCTGGCTCCGTTCCTAGTTATTTTTTCCTAAAATATTGGTGTTGGAACTTTTGCCGATGTTAATTGACTACTTTAACAGTTATACGCATGCACGTAGCCTAGACATTACGGCTCAAATTAAAATTATTGTAGAATCATCGTTTGTATTTACAGATCTATGATTTGGTATCAAATTGTGTCATGGGAGAAATCAGATTTGTTTGAAGATCTCAAAGATTTGCTTGTTTCTTTTAAACTTTATTTTATAATCGCTAGGCAGAGCTCATGTACTATGTGCTATTTGCTTTAAATATATTTGTGGTATATAGTGCTATAAATGTATATTGATGGTAAAAAAAAGGTTGTAAAATCGTTTAGTTTTTTTTGTTACACGGCCAATTATTTGACGCACTGAAGCCGAGTTGCCTTCCACTATCTACCAGGGCATCTCCAGCGGCGCGACGCATTTCGGACATCCAAAATGTCCGCGAGTGTCTGTTTGCGTCGCCAGGCAGACGCGTAAATGGTCGTGCGTCCGTTTGCGTCTGGGGCTGGCTCCAGCGGGGCGACGCATTTTCGGCGCAGGCCAGATTTAAAAAAGAGGAACTAGCGTCAACTTTGCACGAAATTATAGCCGCAAATTGAGCTCTGCAATATGTTCATCACACTTTGCACAAGGTACGGCACAAAGTGGAGCAAAAGGGGCACAACAAGGCCTGAACAGCAATGAAAAAAGTCCAAAAGGAGGCCAAGGTGCTGGGCGCATGGCGATGGCGATCAGGCGTCTCGCGCGCGGATTTTGGCGCGCCTCTTCATGAACCATGCCCTGGTGTCGTCGTCGACGCCGCTCAAGTCGGCAAGCATGATCCTTGTGTCTTCTTCACGTGTCGAGGGTGCTCCTCGGCAATGCCCTCCGATAGGGGCTTAGGGTTGATGGAATCCTGCAAGCTGACACGAGACATCGGTTCACGGACAAGCGGGGAGAGCGATTTACCCAGGTTCGGGGCCCTCGATGAGGTAAAACCCTTACGTCCTGCCTGTCTGTTCTTGATTATGATGATAATGGGTTACAATGGGGTGCCGAATAGTTCGGCTGAGATCTCGTCGAGATGGCTAATCGCTAGGGAGACCTAGCTCTAAGCTTCTGTTGGCTAAGATCGCTAAGATTGATTGTGTCTGTCGATAGCCCCTCTCCTGGCCTTTATATAGGAGGCCAGGTCTCAAGAGGCCTAGTCGAGTACGACTAGGTTTACAGTAGATCTATCTCTAGACTTTCCTTGTTCGGCTCCTTCCGCGTCTTGTACTCCAAGGTATCTTCCGTTGCATCGCTCTAGCGGCCCATCTTGCCACCGAGTGCCTTCATGGGCCTCCAACTAGGAAATATAGGGTAGGGCAATATTGGTTACCCGAAGGGTAATGCCCACGTCAGTAGCCCCCGAGTATCTAGCCGAAGGTAGTTCGGGTAGAGACTAAAGCATGCCTCCTCCCAAAGTTCTTCTCCTTGATTGTTCTTGAATCTGTATCATCTTCTTCTGTCGGGTGCGCGTCAGCGCTCCCGATGGGAGTAGCCCCCGAGTCTAGGTACGGATGCTTGCAATCCGTGCGTAGACTCAAGTTGTACCACTCGAACATTTTTCTCTGTCGAAGTTTGTCTGCAGGTCTTCGTAGGTCATCCGATATATTTTCCTCATGCAAGGGATGATAAGTAACGTGCCCAACTTTTGTTGGTTAACTGCCGATGGCAAAACAACGTTACCCTACACAGAATCAAGTCCCCGGGCATGATCCTGGAGTGCGAAAAAAGTTCTATCGGGTGCGCGTCCAGCACTCCCGATGGGAGTAGCCCCCGAGTCTGGGCACGGGTGCTTGTAACCGAGCGCAGACTCGAGTCGAACAATTGTCCCTTTCTTCAAGCCTTCTTTTTTCTTCGAGTCTTCGTTTTATCGGTGCGAATCAGCGCTCCCGATGGGAGTAGCCCCCGAGTCTAAGTACAGAACCTTCTCAGTCTGTGCCTAGACTCAAATTCGCTATCCGATACTTTTTTATTCCTTCGACTGTTGTTGCCAGCATTCATGATGTCATTGATGACGTGTTGCTGGCGTGGCTCGATTGACAAGACTTGACCTAACAGGCCCACCCTAGTTCTCGCGAGGCAGATTTTAGGATTTGACCAATGCACGCGCAGCGACCGAGGCGTCTCCTCGATTTTCGCGCGACGTGGGAATAATGGGCCGCCGGTTCCTTTCCCGTTTTAAGCGCTGATGACCCACAAGTATAGGGGATCACAACAGTCTTCGAGGGAAGTAAAACCCAATTTATTGATTCGACACAAGGGGAGACAAAGAATACTTGAAAGCTTTAACAGCGGAGTTGTCAATTCAGCTGCACCTGGAAACAGACTTGCTTGCAAGAGTTTATCAGTAGTAACAGTTTTATAGCAGTAGCAGTAGTGAAATAACAGCAGCAGAGTAACAAAGACAGCAGTAGTGATTATAGTAAACATCAGGATTAAAATACTGTAGGCACAGGGATGGATGAACGGGCGTTGCATGGATGAGAGAAACTCATGTAACAATCAAGCAGGGCATTTGCAGATAATAATAAAACGGTGTCCAAGTACTAATCAATCAATAGGCATGTGTTCCATATATAGTCGTACGTGCTCGCAATGAGAAACTTGCACAATATCTTTTGTCCTACCAGCCGGTGGCAGCCGGGCCTCTAGGGAATCTACTGGAAATTAAGGCACTCCTTTTAATAGAGCACCGGAGCAAAGCATTAACACTCCGTGAACACATGTGATCCTCATATCACCGCCATCCCCTTCGGTTGTCCCAATTTCTGTCACTTTGGGGCCTCGGGTTCCGGACAGCAATACGTGTATACAACTTGCAGGTAAGATCATAAAGCAATGAATATCATAATGAATTGATAACATGTTCAGATCTGAGATCATGGCACTCGGGCCCTAGTGACAAGCATTAAGCATAACAAGTCGCAACAATATCATAAAAGTACCAATTACGGACACTAGGCACTATGCCCTAACAATCTTATGCTATTACATGACCAATCTCATCCAATCCCTACCATCCCCTTCGGCCTACAGCGGGGGAATTACTCACACATGGATGGGGAAACATGGCTGGTCGATGGAGAGGCGTCGGTGGTGATGATGGCGATGATCTCCTCCAATTCCCCGTCCCGGCGGAGTGCCAGAACGGAGTTTCTGGTCCCGAGATGGAGTTTCGCGACGGTGGCGGCGTACTGGATGGTTTCTGGCGATTTCGACTTGCCCCCGTGCGTTTTTAGGTCGAAGGCAATAAGTAGTCCGAAGGAGGGCGTCGGGGGCCAGCCGAGGCCGCCACACACTAGGGCCGCGCGCCCCCCTCCCCTGGGCCGCGCCGGCCTAGTGTGTGGGCCCCCGGGCCCCCAGCTTGCCCTTCTGGCTCCGCCAATATTCTGGGAAAATAGGACCTTCCGCATAAATTCCGAGAATTTTCCCGAAAGTTGGATTTCTGCACAAAAATGAGACACCAGAACAGTTCTGCTGAAAACAGCGTTAGTCCGTGTTAGTTGCATCCAAAATACACAAATTAGAGGCAAAACAATAGCAAAAGTGTTCGGGAAAGTAGATACGTTTTGGACGTATCAACTCCCCCCAAGCTTAGCTTATTGCTTGTCCTCAAGCAATTCAGTTAACAACTGAGTGCGATAAAAGAACTTTCACGAACACATTTGTTCATATGATGTAAATATTCTCATAATATGGCAAGTACTTAAGCAATTCATAATAAGATACATGCAAATAAAATCATCTAATAGCTATGTCAATCATGGAAAAGGTACCAACAAATTAATAATGAGCATCATGAATCATGTCTATCAGCAGGATTGCAATGTTCATAGAATGATATGATAAAGTGGTATCTCGCTTGCCCATAATTGTACAGCAAAACATAAATGCTTGGGCACCTTTGAGGTTCATGAGAAGACTGGCAATATAGATTATCAAAGATTAAAGCATCAAAGTTATACCACAATTAATCACATTTTGGGACAAGCATATTATACTAAGAATGACAGTTGTGCTCTCAAGAAAGTGCTCAAAGAAAGGATGGAGACTCAATGTAAAAGTAAAAGATTGACCCTTCGCAGAGGGAAGCGGGGATTAACATGTGCTAGAGCTTTTCATTTTTAAAACAGGAGTAAAATTATTTTGAGAGGTGTTTGTTGTTGTCAACGAATGATAGTGGGTACTCTAACTACCTCGTCAACCAGACTTTCAAGAGCGGCTCCCATGAAGGACGTTATCTCTACCAGCAAGGTAAATCATCCCTCTTCTCTTTTGTTTACACACGTACTTTAGTTTTATTATGGATGACACCCCCCCAACCTTTGCTTACACAAGCCATGGCTAACCGAATCCTCGGGTGCCTTCCATCAATCACATACCATGGAGGAGTGTCTATTTGCAATTTAAGTTGCTTACTGATAATCAGGGCAAAACATGTGAAGAGAATTATTAATGAAAGTTGATTAATTGGGGCTGGGAACCCCGTTGCCAGCTCTTTTTGCAAAATTATTGGATAAGCGGATGTGCCACTAGTCCATTGTGAAAGTCCGTCAAGAGTAAATGACAAGATTGAAAGATAAACACCACATACTTCCTCATGAGCTATAAAACATTGACACAAATTGAGAAGCATTTTGAACGTTTAAAGGTAGCACATGAGAATTTACTTGGAATGGTTTGAAATGCCATGCATAGGTATTTATGGTGGACACACTGGAATAACTTGGTTTTCAGGGGTTTGGAAGCACGAGCAGCGTTCCCGCTCAGTACAAGTGAAGGCTAGCAATAGACTAGGAAGCGACAATCAAGAGAGCAGTAACTGTCATAATCATGCTTGCGACAAAAATAAATTAATGGAGGCATAAAAATGATACAAGAACTCTGAGGTAAAGTAAATCATCGAGGCTTAATTGACATTTTGTTCAGTCATATGTATGCGTGAGCACGTGCCAAGTTGATTCAAGAGAATTATTCAGAGGATGATACCACAATGTCATATCTATCTATGAATAAAACAATGCAAGCAAATATTTATGACATGCTACTCATATTAATAAATTGGAGCTAATCATGAGAGAACATGAACTACTAGACTTTCTTAAATGACATATACCTCACATGAACCAACTAAGCATGCTCACATGGAAGAGTATATGTACAAAAATGAAAACAAATAGAGTTCATACCAGCCTCTCACCACAATCAGATTTTCGTAGATCGTCATTATTGCTTTTTCACTTGTGTAGCTTGAATAATATGGAATGAAAACCACGCTCCAGCCACCGAAGACCATTGAACTCATGATGAACTTTACAAAACCAAAGAAGAACAGCAAATATTTTTGGTGTTTTCGAATTTAGAAACAAGAACAAAAGAAAACAAGCAAACAAAGCAAAATCTTTTTGGGTTTTCTTATAGCAAACCAACGATAGTAAATAGAGCAAGATAAAAGCAAGAAACTAAAATAAACAAGTGATAAAGAGAAACAACAGAAATATTTTTGGTCCTTTTGTGTTTTAGGAAAGTAACAAAGCAAAAACAAGAAAATGAAAACTAAAAGAAACAAAGAAAAGCAAGATGGCAGAAATCTGCCAAAACTTGACAGCAGTACAGTAATCGATTTTTAAGAAAATCTTACGCTGCTCAGCTCGAAAAGTGTTAAACTAATGAAAGTTAGATAACAACCTGGGGAACATGCACAAAAAATTGGCAGCTCAAAATAACGTTCTGGCTGTGCGCATGATTTTTTTTAGTAACAGTCCAGAATCTGTTTTCAGGCAGCACTTCCCCAAATATCATCTTCCTCTCATTAGAAAACCACTCAAAGAGTCTAAACAAGTATATACAAGTATCCAGCAACCATAATATGCAAAGAATGAGTGATGCCGGTATACCTCCCCCAAGCTTAGGCTTTTGGCCTAAGTGGAGATCAACCCCAGCGAGGGTCTGGGTTCCACGCCGGTGGATCATACATGGCGTAGTCATAATAAGGTCCCGATGCAGAAGAAAAGCGTGGAGGCTCCTCATACCCAGCTTGTTGATGCGAAGAACTTGCTGCATCGGATGACGAGTCGAGGTGTTCCTCGACCTCCTCCGTGTTGTCTCTTGCACGATGGCCTCCTCCCTCTATGTATGCATTTAGTGCACCTTCCGTGACTGACCAATCCTCCCTGGAATCAAGGTTAAATAGAACAGGTGCAGGCAATCCTACTAGTTTTTCAGTTTTCTTAGTTATTCTCCAAGTTTTCTTATAAAATGTAATCCTGTAAGACAGGTTACTCAAATTGGATGAGTCAGAAACAAATTCATGCTTAATCATGGAGACTATGTCAAGTTTCTCTATGGGAAGCTGAATATCAAGATGGTGAGGTTCTATACCATGCATAGCTAATAAACGGGAGGCGATGAGACCTCCACAAATTCCACCTTTCTCACGGTTAGTGGCAAGTCTGGAAGCTATCAAAGCACCCAAATTATAGGTCTTATTACCTTGCAATGCAGCAGCTAGAAAAGCTAAATCCTGGATAGATAATTTACTTCCATTCTTTCTTGCTAGAACGCACTTGGTGATGAAATAAGCAAAGTAGCGAATAGCTGGGAGTTGAATGCTACTGATTTTACCACCATCCTCTGAGAAGCTTCTTCCATGACAAATCATCTTGAAGAGGTCCAAGAATTCTTGCGGCGATCCCCTTATCTTCTCGCATGATCCCCATTGCGGCACTCTAATTGCTGCACAAAAATCATTGAATGGCAAGTTGACAGTTTTATTATAAATTTTGTACCGAACCATGGGATTAGATCGCGACCAATTGAATTCAAAATCTTGCACTACAGACATAGTCAATTTTTCATATTGGCATGGTTCACCAACAACAAAATCATCCAACCCTGCACGAGAGATTAGACTTTGAACATCTTGCAAGATTCCTGCACTTCTCATAAAATCCACGCACGGGTAGTAAGCGGGGTATACTCCTTCTTCGCGGTGAACTCTCATGACCTGTTGCACCTCCAATTCTTGTTGGTTGAGTTGGTGCCTACTCCCTTCCATTTTCTGAAATTTTTCAACAAACATTATAAAATTTGATTTGGTGACATATAATTGAGGGAAACTACCATAGGAACTTGCTAGAGTACTAATCATGCATCAAAACTAGTTTCTACCACTTAGAACAAGCATGCAAGCTCACTAAACATGTTACCTACATCAGCAAAATATTCAAGATATACTTAACCAAACAAAATTCTACTTGGATGATTGGAGGAGTCACATACCGGAGAGCAAATGTGCCAAATTTCAGACAGAAATCTGGGCTGAGCAAAGAAATCAAGAAATCTGGAGCTCTTGAGCAAACACGCGAGTGAGAGGAACCTGGTACGGGAGAGAGAAGAGAGTGGGAGGAAGAGATGATGAAGTGGGGCAAGGAGGGGCCCACACGCCAGGGTGGCGCGCCCCCCTCCTTGGCCGCGCCGGCCTGTGGCGTGCCACCGGGGTGCCCCACTGGTCATCCCTGGTGTTCCCAGGTGCCTCGTCGAAAAATAGGACCAATGGTATATTTTTTGTGAATTTTTGAAAACTTTGAAAAATGCACATTTCTGGGTGTTAAAATTAATTACTGGGCAGGAAAATTTTCGAAATCTCTAATTAACTAAAGAACTTTGCAAAACAAAAGTGCTACAGCAAGTAGAACAAGTGGAGGGAGAAAGAGATGTTGTTTAGTTCCTCTATACATATAAAATGAATTTGTTAACAAGGTTGATCAAGTCTTGCCACCAAATAAATTTTACAAAGCATAAGAAGAATTAAACCTCAAATCAATCATGTTACCTTGAATTGTATTGATATGGATCCAGTCACAAGAGTTTGATATTCTTCTTTAGGCTCATATATTGGACAATCAATGGTTCCCACTTTGATAGTTCTCACATTAGAAATTGTATTAACTCCACACGCTTTCTCAATCCTCTTGGGAAAATAAACGGTATGCTCCTTGTCATCGACATTGAAAGTAACTTTTCCTTTGTTGCAATCAATAACAGCCCCTGCGGTGTTAAGAAAAGGTCTCCCAAGAATAATAGACATATTATCATCTTCAGGCATTTCCAACACAACAAAATCAGTTAATATCAAGCAGTTATTAGTAACTTGAACAGGAACATCCTCACATATACCAACAGGAATAGCAGTAGATTTATCAGCCATTTGCAAAGATATATCAGTCGGTATCAACTTTTCTAAATAAAGTCTCTTATAAAGAGAGAAAGGCATAACACTAACACCCGCTCCCAAATCACATAGAGCAGTTCTAACATAATTATTCTTAATAGAACAAGGAATAGTCGGTATACCTAGGTCGCCAAGCTTCTTTGGAACCTTACCATTAAAAGAGTAATTAGCAAGCATAGTGGAAATCTCCTCATAAGGAATTTTCCTTTTGTTAGACACAATATCTTTCATATACTTTGAATAAGGAGGCAATTTAATAGCATCAGTCAAAGGGATTTGCAGGAATAAAGGTTTCATCCAATCACAAAATTTATTATAGTGTTCTTCTTCCTTTGATTTTAGTTTCTTAGCAGGAAAAGGCATTTGCTTTTGAACCCAAGGTTCCCTTTCACTACCATGTTTCTTAGCAATAAAATCTTCTTTAGTATACTTCTTATTTTTAGCATGCTTTTCAGGTTCTTCTTCTACCTCTTCTTTATCAGAAGCATCATTCTTATCATTATCTTTATCATGTTCATTACCACTTTCGGTTTCAGCATCAGAAATAGAAATACTATTAGGATCATTAACAGGCTCAGAGGATTCTACAACAGTTTAATGTTTCTTTTTCTTTTCTTAGATGGAGCACTAGTTTTAGTTCGTTGAGAATCTTGTTCAACTCTTTTGGGATGCCCTTCAGGATATAGAGGATCCTGGGTAGAAACACCGCCTCTAGTTGTTACTTCATAAGCATGTTTTTCTTTAGAATTATCTTTTAACAAGTCATTTTGCACTTTAGTGAGTTGATCAATTTGAGTTTGAACCATTTGAAAATGTTTAACAAGTATCTTAACATCATTGGAGGTTCTCTCCACAATACCATGCAATTCACCAATAGCTCGAGAATTTTCCATTAAATGATTCTCTACTCTCATATTGAAATTATTTTGCTTAACAATATAATTATCAAACTCATCTAAGCATTGAGCAGGAGGTTTTGAATATGGAATATCTTCTCTAGTAAAGCGTTCAAGAGAGTGTACCTCAATCATGGATGAAGGGGGAGTGATCTTACATGAATCTTCTATGGGAGGTAAATTCTTCACATCTTCGGATTTAATACCCTTCTCTTTAAGAGATTTCTTGGCTTCCCTCATATCTTCATCATTTAATTTAATGATACCCCTCTTCTTCAATATCGATGTCGGGGTTGGTTCAGGTGTAGACCAATCATCATGATTCCGACCTATTTTAGCCAATAATTCTTCAGCGTCGTCTGGAGTTCTTTTCCTGAAAACACAACCAGCACAACTATCCAGGTATGCCCTAGATTCAATAGTTAGTCCACTATAAAATATATCAAGTAAATCATGCTTTTCCAAATCATGGTCAGGCTGAGCTCTAATAAGAGAGCAAAATCTAGCCCAAGCCTCAGGCAATTTCTCTCCATCTTCCTGATCAAAATTATAAATTCTCTGCAAAGCAATATGTTGAGCACTAGCAGGAAAGTATTTCCGGAAGAAAACATCAAGCAATTCTTTTGGACTATTAATAGAATCAGGTGGCAGACTATTATACCAAGTTTTAGCATCATCCTTTAATGAGAAAGGGAAAATTTTAGCAACAAAATAAGTACGCCTCTTATCATCAGAAAACAAGCTACTAAGAGTAGATAGCTCAATCATGTGTTCTACAACACTTTCTTTTTCAGTACCACAAAAAGGTGTTTTCTCAACAATAGATATATGAGACAGATCAAGAGAAAAATCATAATCCTTATCCTTAATGTTTATAGGAGATGTGGCAAATTTAGGATCAGGAGACAGTTTATATCTAACAGTATGTTGTGCAAGCAACTTTTTAATTTTTCTTGCATCAGTAGTAGCATTGCACTTATCAATAAAATCATCATCAAGTTCTACATAATCCTCATCAAGATCATCACTAGAGTATTCAACAGACTCAGGTGAATTAACAGGTGTAGCAGCATTTTCATTAGGAGTTTCAGCATTTTCAATTTGTCTAGACCTAGCAATTGTAACATCTAGAAAAGATCCCAATGAACCACTATCATCAAGCACAGCAGAAGCATCATCAATATTATAAGAATTTTCAGATCTAGCAGAAGTACCAGCATGTGAAGCATGTGGTGGTGAAACAAGTTTATCAATCAAAGACGGTGAATCAAGAGCAGCAGAGGTACTCAGAGTTGTACCTTTTCTTGTAGTGGATGGTAATATGGCGACTTTAGGATCGCGAGGTTTACCCATGATGGAGAATTTGCAGCGAACAATATCAATCCAAGTGAACTTCCAAATAAAGCTATGCTCCCCGGTAACGGCGCCAGAAAATAGTCTTGATGACCCACAAGTATAGGGGATCGCAACAGTCTTCGAGGGAAGTAAAACCCAATTTATTGATTCGACACAAGGGGAGACAAAGAATACTTGAAAGCCTTAACGCGGAGTTGTCAATTCAGCTGCACTGGAAACAGACTTGCTCGCAAGAGTTTATCGATAACAGTTTTATAGCAGTAGCGTAGTGAAATAACAGAGCGAGTAACAAAGACAACAAAGTGATTATAGTAAACAGCAGGATTAAAATGTAGGCACATGGATGGATGAACGGGCGTTGCATGGATGAGAGAAACTCATGTAACAATCAAAGCATTTGGATAATAATAAAACAGTGTCCAAGTACTAATCAATCAATAGGCATGTGTTCCATGTATAGTTGTACGTGCTCGCAATGTGAAACTTGCACAACATCTTTTGTCCTACCAGCCGGTGGCAGCCGGGCCTCTAGGGAATCTACTGGAAATTAAGGCACTCCTTTTAATAGAGCACCGGAGCAAAGCATTAACACTCCGTGAACACATGTGATCCTCATATCACCGCCATCCCCTTCGGTTGTCCCAATTTCTGTCACTTTGGGGCCTGACAGCAATACGTGTATACAACTTGCAGTAAGATCATAAAGCAATGAATATCATAATGAATTGATAACATGTTCAGATCTGAGATCATGGCACTCGGGCCCTAGTGACAAGCATTAAGCATAACAAGTCGCAACAATATCATAAAAGTACCAATTACGGACACTAGGCACTATGCCCTAACAATCTTATGCTATTACATGACCAATCTCATCCAATCCCTACCATCCCCTTCGGCCTACAGCGGGGAATTACTCACACATGGATGGGGGAAACATGGCTGGTCGATGGAGAGGCGTCGGTGGTGATGATGGCGATGATCTCCTCCAATTCCCCGTCCCGGAGTGCCGGAACGGAGTTTCGGTCCCGAGACGGAGTTTCGCGATGGTGGCGGCGTCTGGATGGTTTCGGCGATTTCGACTTACCCCCGTGCGTTTTTAGGTCGAAGGCAATAAGTAGTCCGAAGGGCGTCGGGCCAGCCGAGGCCGCCACACACTAGGGCCGCGCGCCACCCCCTCCTGGGCCGCGCCGGCCTAGTGTGGGGCCCTCGGCCCCCACCTGCTTGCCCTTCTGGCTCCGCCAATATTCTGGGAAAATAGGACCTTCCGCATAAATTCCAAGGATTTTCTTGAAAGTTGGATTTCTGCACAAAAACGAGACACCAGAACAATTCTGCTGAAAACAGCGTTAGTCCGTGTTAGTTGCATCCAAAATACACAAATTAGAGGCAAAACAATAGCAAAAGTGTTCGGGAAAGTAGATACGTTTTGGACGTATCAGCGCCACGTGTACAACCAGATCCGCTCCACCTCCCACGACGTCTGTGGAGTTATGGCCACGATCCCATGTTAATTCTTCATGGTATAAATAGGTACTAGTCGTTTTTTTTTACCTCCCGCTGCTCATCTTCTTCGCCCGTCCTTTCTTGCTTCCTTCACTCTTCCCCTCAAAAGCTTCAGCGCCATGGGTAAGAAGAAGGGTGCCAGCTCCTCGGACGCGGCCAAAGTTAGCCGTGACTGGACCGCCTCCGCCATTTCCAACCGCGACATCAACAGACTGCGCGCCCTCGGCTTCATCTCCGCATCTGAAGATGACATTCGTCTTCCAGGTGCGGTTTCTTGCCCGAAGCCCCCGAAGGGTTTCACTGTCATGTTCGTCGCCTTTTTGTTCTGTGGTCTTTCACTTCCGGCCCACGAGTTCCTTCGCTCTCTTCTTTTCTTTTACGGGATCCAACTCTGGCAGCTGACCCCAAATTCCATCCTCCATCTTTCTATCTTCATCACTGTTTGCGAGGCCTTCCTCGGCATTGACCCTCACTGGGGTCTTTGGAGGAAGATCTTCTACGTGAAGCGCCGCAATGACAACAATGCCCCCCTGTCGTCGGTGGCGTTGGCTTTGTTGTTAGGAAGGAGGTCGATTACTTCGACTATCCAATGAAGGAGTCCGTCCAGGGCTGGCGCAACAAATGGTTTTACCTGCGAGACCCACTGGTGCCTGGGCGACGCTCAAACCTTTCCCCTTTCGAAGATGTCTTGATAGCTAAGCCGAAGAAGTCTTGGCGAAACACCCTTTCTCCCGAAGAGAAGGTGGTGGCCGACAGGCTTTTCGACCAAGTCGTCGTTTTGAAGAATACGGGGGGCTTGACGATGTGCGGCACTGAAGTAGTCTCAGTGTTCCTGCAACGTCGAGTACAGCCACTGATGTCTCGTCCTCACCAATTGTGGCTCTATACCGGCAAAAGTGACAAGTCCAGGGTTATCTCTCCCGACCTTTCGGCTGAGGAGCTCCGAGATGAAGTCCGTCGTCTGACGTGCCTCAGCATGAAGGATAACATTATCCTGACATCGGCTCGTCCTCCTTATGATCTTCACCATCTTCCAACTGAGGTAATCCTTCGCCGTCGTTTTCTTCTTGTTGTCGTTTCTATCTTTTACTGCGCTTTATAGACCCTTTTTCTTTCGACAGGCCCCCTCCGTTACTCATTGCTACCCTCCTCCACCCGAAAGTGGCGTGGTACTAGAGGATGATGATGATGATTCTGAGGGAACCGAGGATGCTCAGCATGCCCTTGAAGACAGCGATGTCCAAGAGGAGGAAGCTGCCGAAGATGATACCTTCCTCAGGAGTAGACGTCGTAAGCAGATACGCGATGATTTTACACAACGGCTGAATCAAGTCCTAGCGGAGGAGATAATGATGCCGATGAAGCTGCTTCGCCTCCTCCTGTTAAGAAGAGTTCAACAAGTTTCTTCGCAGGCGAAGATGATCTGGACCTGTGAGCATCTATACTCTTTTCTTGATTTATTTCCTATCATTTTGCATGCTAACCGTGCACTGTACTTAAGTAGCTCTGATGACGATGATGTTCCTCTCGCGAAGAGGGCCAAGTTAGCCTCTGAGAGAGCAGCATCGGCTAAGGAGTCGAATCCTTCTCCCGCCAAGTCGACTCCTCCCTTGCGAACGAGTGTGGAGAAGATTCCAGTATCGAAAGTCATTCCTCCTGGCGATGCTCCCACTCCGCCGGCTGGCCGCGATCATGTAAGTGTTTAATCTATCTTGCTTTGTCGAGTTTCTGTCAATTGATTCCTCTTGATTTCTCTGGTTGCAGCCGATTTACGTTACAGTCGATGCTGTGGCGGATTTCGCCGAGCAATTCACTCGCCTCGAAGCCGAAAACTCCCAACTTCGGAAGGCCGTCAAATCTTCGGCTGACCAGGTGCTTGAGGCCAACAGGCTTGCTACCGACACCAAGAATGAGAACGCCTTGCTGAAGGAGGAAGTAAAGAGGCTGAAGCGGCAGATGAAGGATGAACAAGATGCCAGGCGTGCAGCGGCGGCTGCAGTCGACAAGAAGGAAGGCGTCCTCCGCGAATCCGTCAAGGATTTATTTGGTAAAACCCATGATATTCCGCTTCTTTCTTGGTGTTTTTTCATTGATTACTGATATGTCTTTCTTTCAGAGGCCGCCGACATAACTATCAGCCGACGTCATTAGCTTCGGGAGGACTCTACAGCCGATGCCTTGTCACTTGCCGCTGAGTCTAATGTCCAGGTCCTTGGACTTCTGCAAAAGACCAAAGGAGCGTTGTCGAGGCTATACTCGATGATCTTCCCGAAGATGAAGCAGGACAAGACTCTCGACGAGATGGCGGATGCTTTCCTTGTTGATCCTTCCGAGCCCGTGGAGGTATTGAAACGCCGTAGCCGCTTGGTTGGGGCGGTTCTTACTTTTCAATTGCTTATGGGCCATGGGATGGGGTCAGAATTGGAGAAGTTTTCCAAGGCATTGCCTGTTGATGATGACAACCATCTGGTCGACCTTGAGCCTTTCAAAAGATCGGCAATAACTTGTGCCAACCAACTTCTGAAGCTAGTGGATGAAGCACAAGCCAAGCCTGTTCCTGAGTCTGCCCCTGGTTCATCGTAAGCGAACCCTTGAACTGTTATTTGACTTGTTGTAAATAAGATCATCCATTACTTGATGTAGTTCAGTTAAAATTCGGCTCTTTTGCCAATTCGAACTTCCTTTTGTCTGTACAATGTATGCTCAGCGCTCCCGATGGGAGTTTTTATGCCAATACTAGTCTGAACTGGGAACTGTACTGCAGATTCCTTCATCTTCTTCCCGTGCCGAGCTTTTTCCAAACCCTTCGAGTGACGATGAATCAGGCCTTGTTCGCCGCTTACGTGACCAAGTGTCTTGTCTAAATAAAGACATTACTTCTCTTCGCGCGATGGCAGCCTTGGTGAAGAAAAGGGGAGAGATAGCGACTGCTATTGAACAGTATGCTCTCGATGGTCTTCACATTGCTTCCGAAAGTTTGGGCTGTAAGTACTAGCTCATCTTCTGATTTCTGGCATAGCTTAAATCTTGTTTTAATTGACATTCGCCCCTTTCCCAGTCGTAGCTTCAGATGCTACTGAGGAGAACAGGAAGATCCACGAAGAGGTCGAGGCGATGACCGACGTTGCGCACCCGACGCACGGTTTGTGGCTGCACCGTCCGAAGGCCGTTGTCATGGCGAAGTTTAAGTACCGGGTGGAAAAGGCGCATTACTACTTCAATAAGTACCATGCTCATCTCACGATGGTTTGGAACACCTTGTTCCCACTGGACCAAGCGCCTGAAACCTTATCTGGCCTGTTTACTCGATTCAAGTCTCCCGAGAGGATTCGACAGTTGGTGCGAAAAGAACTTCTGGCTGGTGCTGAGCTTGCCTTTGCTTCGATATTGGCGTGCCACCCGTCTTTAGATTTGAAAGCCGTGGCAAACACTGAGAGGAGTTTAGGCCAGTACTATGATGTTCCCAGAGGTCCTGCTTACACCATCGTTTCTCGGATGGAGTCATGCCTCAAAAAAGAGCTGAAGGCCCACTGGGACCGGGGAGCCCGATTATGAATGTAATAACCTTATACCTGCATAAGATTGCTTTGTATGAATTTGTTGCGTGTGTGGCACGCTGTGTCATTTTGATTTTATTGTCAAGGGCGGCTGAGTGATCAGTTCAACCTGCTCTCTCGACGACTTCGTTGAATTATGCAATGTTATTGCGAAGCCTATATGTAAGTTTTGTAGGAGCGAGACCCATCGGCTTAGCCGAGGGAATTAGACGCTTGGCTTCATCACACGGTGCACCGGTTTGAGCCTTGTTTTGTGATAATGTAACCATCGACTGTAGCACTCGTGTATTTTTCCGAGGCTTGGATTGTTTTTTTTTACGCATCATTAATCTTAGCTCCCGATGGGAGTATTTAATTAATGACACTGTGTAAGCGTTTGTTAGGCCAGCGCTCCCGATGGGAGTAAGAGCCGATAGTAGGGCCTCATACGGTATGTTCGGATGATAAGGCATGGGGCAAGAAAAAAGGTAGAAAACCTGATTAGAACTTTTATTCATAATGCAAAAGCGACCTTAAAGGTTGTAGAGTAACTAGAGACAATCGTATTCTATGTATAAAACCGTCGCAGGTGTGCGATGTTCCATGGATTTTCAACATCTTTTCCTGAGGCTGGGTTCTTGAGTCGATAGGCTCCTCCTGGTATCACTTCAGTGATGATGTATGGTCCTTCCCATGGAGATTCAAGTTTCAAGGGTCTCTCCTGCTTCAGTCGAAGTACCATATCCCCGACTCTAAAGCTTCGACAGCGTATTCGTCGGCTGTGATAATTCCTCAACGCCTGCTGGTATACCGTCGTTCTTGCCAAGGCAATGTCTCGTGCCTCGTCGAGGAGGTCTGCAGCATCTTGTAGTGCAATATTGGAAGAGGATTCCGTGTATGCTGTCACTCGAGGTGCTTCAAACCGAACGTCGGCTGGCAGGACTGCCTCGGCTCCATGCACCAAGAAGAACGGGGTGTACTGAGTCGACCTGTTAGGTGTAGTACGCAAACTCCAGAGTACGGATGGTAACTCTTCGACCCAGGCTCCAGCTGCACCTGTAAGGCGTTTCTTGAGGCCATCTACGATGAGACCGTTGGTTCTTTCCACCTGGCCATTGGTCTGCGGATGGGCCACTGATGCAAACTTTAGTTTGATTCCTCCGTCGTTGCAAAATTTCCGAAACTCTTTGGAGTCAAAGTTGGTTCCGTTGTCTGTGACGATACTGTGAGGCATTCCGAATCGACAGGTTATTCCTTTGAAGAATTGGACTGCTGTTTTAGCTTTTTGATTCCGTACAGGTACTGCCTCGACCCACTTGGTGAACTTATCGACTGCGACCAGTAAGTACGTGTGTCCTCCAGGTGATGACCTTGGCAATGGTCCAACTTGGTCGAGTCCCCATTGAGCGAAGGGTCATGCTAGTGGTATCGTCATCAAATCTGTCGCCGGGGCGTGTGGTTTTGGCGAAAACCGTTGGCAGGGGTCGCATTTCATGACCAGGTCTCGAGCATCCGACGCCGCTGTTGGCCAGTAGAATCCCGCCCTGAAGGCCTTTGCCACGAGGGCCCTGCTTCCTGCGTGATGTCCGCAGGTTCCTTCATGTATCTCTCGCAACAGTGCTTTTCCGTCGTCAATGGCGATACATCTTTGGAAAATACCGGAAATATTGCGCTTGTAAAGTTCACCATTTACTATGGTGAAGGCTTTCGACCGCCTAACGATTCGTCTTGCTTCTACCGGATCCTCTGGTAACTCCTGTCTCGCTAGATACGCTAAGAACGGCTTGGTCCATAGTGGCTCGAGGAGGTGGACTTGTTCGGCAGGAGGAGTTAGAGATTCTTCGGCAGCATGCTGCGAACTCGTCTCCAATTCATCAGCCGACGGTTTTGGATGTGCCGAGGTTTTTTCTTTTATTGATCGCTAGGTGATCACCTCGTAAAACACTCCGTCCGGGATAGGGGAGCACATGGACCCGATGTTCGCCAAAGTGTCGGCTTCCTCATTGCTAGCTCTGCCGATGTGTTTGAGCTCGCATCCTTCGAACTTAGCTTCCATATTCTGATACAGCTGCCGATAGGCGATCATGTTGTCGCTGACTGCGTCGCACAGGTTCATCGACTGCTGCACCACTAAGTTTGAGTCGCCATAGATCTCTAGACGAGTTGCCCCGCACGCCTTGGCCATTTTCATCCCATGCAATAGCGCTTCGTATTCTGCTTCATTGTTCATCGGCAGAGAGAAGTTCATACGTAGTATATACTTCATCTTATCTCCCTGCGGTGATATCAGCACCACTCCTGCTCCTGCACCTGTGCTCCGTTTTGACCCATCGAAGTACATTACCCATGACCCCGACATGTCGGGTGCTGCTGGCGTCTGTGATTGGATCCAATCTGCCACGAAGTCTGGGAGGATCTGGGATTTTACCGCTGTTCGATTGACGTAAGTTATGTCGTGTGGTGCTAACTCGATGGCCCATTGGGACACTCAACCTGTGGCCTCCGGATTAGTCATTATGCTTTTCAGTGGTGCTTCGCTCACGACGATAATCGGGTGCTCTGTGAAGTAGTGTCGTAACTTGCGGGCCGACCTCCATACTGCGTATGCCAGCTTCTGATGATGGGGATACCTTTGTCTTGCGGGTGTGAGTACTTCACTGAGGTAGTAAACGGGCCTCTGTACGCCATGAACTCTCCCCGTTTCTTCTCTTTCGACGACCAGGACGCTGCTAAAGACTTGGGCTGTTGCGGCTATGTACATGAGCAGTGTTTCCTTTTCACGGGGGGTTACAAGGACTGGAGATGTTGACAAGATTTCCTTTAGCTTGTCGAAGGATTCCTGCGCCTCCTTTGTCCACTCGAACTTTTCTGACTTTTTCATCAAATTGTAGAAGGGCAAAGCTTTTTCCCCCAGCTTGGCGATGAATCTGCTGAGCGCTGCTAGTCATCCTGCCAGTTGCTGCACTTGGTGCAGATTCTTTGGCGGCTCCATATCGAGTATAGCTTTAATCTTCGTGGGGTTGGCCTCGATCCCCCTGGCAGAGATGAAGTACCCGAGTACTTGCCCTCCTGGTACTCCAAAGAAGCATTTTTTGGGGTTCAACTTGATTTTATACTTGTCCAAGTTGTCGAAAGTTTCCCGTAAATCATCGATGAGAGTAGCAGCGTGCTTTGTCTTCACCACGATGTCGTCGATGTAGACTTCGATGTTCCTCCCGATCTGCTCTCCAAGGCAGGCCTGCATGCAACGTTGATAAGTTGCTCCTGCGTTTTTCAACCCGAAGGTCATGACATTGTAACAAAAAACGCCGTGTGGGGTGATGAACGCGGTTAGCTCTTGATCTTCTTTCTTCAGCTTGATCTGATTGTATCCGGAGTACGCATCAAGGAAGGAGAGGCGATCACATCCAGCTGTGGAGTCGACTATCTGGTCGATGCGGGGCAGCGGGAAGTGGTCCTTTGGACAGTGTTTGTTGAGGCTGGTGTAATCGATACACATACGCAGAGCGGTGGTGTCCTTTTTGGGCACCATGACAGGGTTGGCCACCCACTCAGATTCTTTGAGCTCTCGAATGAATCCTGCTTTACGGAGTCGATTGACTTCCTCGCCAATTGCTCTTCTTTTGGGTTCGAAAAATCGACGCATTGACTGCTGCACTGGTTTGGCCGTCGGGTCAACATTTAGGGCGTGCTCAGCGAGTTCCCTGGGGATACCTGGCATGTCGGATGGTTCCCATGCAAATATCTCCCAGCGCTCACGGAGGAACTCGATGAGCGCGCCTTCCTATGCGACCGTAAGGTCAGCCGACGTATTGACCGTTTTCTTCGGATGGTGGGATGCACCTGCAGCTTCTTGGCTTCCTTTGTAGCATTGAATTCGTCGGATCTTACGTTTCGGTTGTCGGCTGGTGGTTGCGTATGGTCTGTGGCAGCGTCAATGGCGTTGAGTTCTTCCTTGGCACCGAACTTTGAAGCGATCTTCTGGAACTCCCTATCGCAGGTGTCTGATCGAGCAAAGCTCCCATGAACGGTTATTGGGGTCCCGTTGTTGCCTGGCATCTTCAGTTTTAGGTATGCATAGTGAGGCACGGCCATGAATTTGGCAAACGCGGGCCTGCCAAGGATGGCGTGATATTGAGACTCCCAGTCGACTACTTCGAACTCGATCTTCTCCTTCCTGAAATTGCTGGGCGTACCAAAGACTACGTCCAATGTTGTTTTACCAAGAGAATAAGCGGGTTGAGTCGGTATGATGCCGTGGAACCCTGTGTCAGACTCTCTTAGCATGTCGACTGTTAGACCCATTGCTCTCATGGGATTGGCGAATAATAGATTCAAGCCACTTCCTCCATCCATGAATACTTTGCTCATATTGTACCCCCCAATCTGCGCCTCAAGGACAAGCGCTGCGTGACCTGGTCTAGGGACGGCTTTCGGGTGGTCTGTCCTGCTGAAGGAGATGCTTTGCTCCGACTAGTCGATGAATTCGGGTGTGTCAACCATAGCTACTTCTGCATACTTCACTTCTCGCGAGAACTTCTTGATTTCCCTTTTTGAAAAGCTGGTTTTATGGATCATGTTGACCTGTCCGCGTGGCTCTGGGAATACTTCGGCTGGTACATACTCGTCTTTTTCCATTGGTTCGTACGGTTCTGGTACATACGGTTCTGGTGGATGGCCGTAGGACCTTGCCCTCTTCTCCATCATGTGAACTCTTGATATAGCTTCGGCTCTAAGATCATCGCAGAACTGCCGTATCTCTAGGAAGTGCCGACAATTCCTCAACAAATGACTAGACTTCTCTCGACCATCCTTTGGATCAATGTAGGAGTGGAGGTAACATGGTGCCTCGAGTTGCTCTGTAGCCGAAAGGTACGGAGAACGGGTGCGGCCCCTGATTGATGATGTGTCGTGGCATCCTTGCTCGAACTGTCGAAGATGAACTGCTGTTCTGCCTTCCTCCTCACGGTGTGAGCCCTTTCGTTTTTTCCTCTGTCCTGTTATGGCGTCGAAACTTTCTTGATTGCTCTCTTGTATGCCCCTGGGCAGAACTTTTAGGGCTGCTGTTTGAGGAACGTCTTCCGAGGCTGCGACCTTCGGGTCAGATGCGCTGTCGGTAGGGAGGCGAAGAAAGCCTCCAGAGTCGATGATGAAGCGGACGCCGCCGAAAGTAGCATCCATATTGCGGGACGATCTCGCATGGGTCGGGTGAAGAGTTTCGCGGTGCGGCGCGAACTCGAAGGTTCCGCAGCGGGTCGAGTCTCTTGGCTCTGCTGGTGTCGGTGATTCGAGCAAGAACGCCGCGGACGTGACTGGTACTGCCGATGACCTGCCTTGTGCCGACAGGTTTCCCACAGACGGCGCCAATTGTCGAGGGTGCTCCTCGGCAATGCCCTCCGATAGGGGCTTAGGGTTGATGGAATCCTGCAGCTGACACGAGACATCGGTTCACAGACAAGCGGGGAGAGCGATTTACCCAGGTTCGGGGCCCTCGATGAGGTAAAACCCTTACTGCCTGTCTGTTCTTGATTATGATGATAATGGGTTACAATGGGGTGCCGAATAGTTCGGCTGAGATCTCGTCGAGATGGCTAATCGCTAGGGAGACCTAGCTCTAAGCTTCTGTTGGCTAAGATCGCTAAGATTGATTGTGTCTCGACAGCCCCTCTCCTGGCCTTTATATAGGAGGCCAGATCTCAAGAGGCCTAGTCGAGTACGACTAGGTTTACAGTAGATCTATCTCTAGACTTTCCTTGTTCGGCTCCTTCCGCGTCTTGTACTCCAAGGTATCTTCCGTTGCATCACTCTAGCAGCCCATCTTGCCACCGAGTGCCTTCATGGGCCTCCAACTAGGAAATATAGGGTAGGGCAACATTGGTTACCCGAAGGGTAATGCCCACGTCATCACGGGTCTTGGCCTCGGCGTCCATCCTCCTCGCCTCGGCGTCACGCAATTTGGCCTCGGCGTTTGCCTTTTTGGCCTCGACGTCCATCCTTTGGACCTCAATGACCTCCTTCGCGGGGTTGTGGTAGATGGCAGCTGCGGCCTCTTTTTCCAGACGCCTCTTCTCGTCCCTAGCAGCCAAGGCGGCAAGATTCCCGGCCATTATCTTCTCCATGCTCTGGGTGAACGCAATGGCCTGCGCCTCCCGGGCTAGATCGGCCTTGGTAGCCTTATGGCCTCGGGGACGAGGTGGAAGGGCTGGACGGCCTTGATCGTCGTCTTCGCCGTTGAGGTTGATCGCTGTCCCATTCCTCACAGCTTCGTTGTAGGACGCAAAGCTTGTCATCCACTTGTTGGCGTCCTTGAGCACATCCCAGCAATGGACCATATGGAAGCCCTTCTTATGCGTCGCCCTAAACTTCTCCAAGACGCGGGATACCTGCAATCATAGCCGCCAATGATGTACATAGAATGATGCAAATAGTGTAGAATGATGATGGTTGTATCGTGTTTACCACTGAAATGACGCCAGCGCCGCTTACGGGGTTGTTCTTAGCATGTTCGACCACCGAGCAGAACTTGCTTGTCTCTTGTTTGATGTAGTTCCATCTTTTTCGGAGGGACTCTTCCGTCCGAGAGCTTGTGATATGGTAGGGCGGGTGCATCTTGGTCTCGTTGTACTGCTGCAAGACCTTGGCCCAATAGACCTTACCCTTTTGCTGCGCTCCATTAATACAGTCATGCCTTGTTGCCAGCCACGCTTCGCACAAACACGTGTCCTCGTCGTCCACGAAGCCTTGTGTCCTGCGGCTCTCCCCTTCTTCTTGGTAGCAATGTCCGTGGGGACAGGCTGTGTTGGCGCGTCGTCGAAGTCGTCGACGGACACAGGTGTAGGCTGCATCTGCTGGGTGGCGAACAACCGTGCGGTTTCGATGTCCTCCGCATCTTACGTTGCTGCCCAGTCATCATGTGGGCCTGTCCCGACCCGATCATCGCCAATGAAGCCGCCGCCGAAGATCATGGCCTGGATGTCTGTCTCATGGCGGTCCTTCCAATAGGCCTATGAATGACCGGACGTCAGACGCATGATACACGGTAGTCGCACACATTGAGAGAGCTCACGTACCGGGTCGTCCATCGTCGGGGCAGGCGGCGCCATTTCGTCGAACAGGATGCGGGGCTGTGGCATGCTCTCCTCCGGCACCTGGCGCGTCTTGTGTGTCGCGCCCGGGCAGGAATCACCGCTTCTAGGAGTCTGGTTGAGGTCGGGAACCGCCGTCCTGTTGAACTGCTCCGGCGCCCCGGTCAACTGCACTGGCAGCACGCCGGAGGCGAACCGTGACGCCGGTGGACCTGCAAGGGAGCGGGAGTTCCAGGACGCAGCTGGGAACTTACCAATCTCACCGACGAGGCCGGAGGAGCGACGCCGGCGATCCCCTCTCTCTTGACGAGCATGTAGCCCTCCGCTAAGGTCGGATGGAGGGCTACTTGCGCGACGCCGGCTTTGATCTGCATCTGCCAGGCCTGCTGGTTGGCGGCCGCGGCAGTCTTGTTCTTCTGGTTCTGGCGCCGGCCGCGACGCTTCGCGGCCTCGATGATTTTCTCCTCCTTGGAGAGCACCTTCTTTGCCGCCTTCGGCTTTGCCTCCCGGCCGCCGCCGGTGGCGGCCCGCTTTGCTTCCGCCGGAGCTGCACCCTCCATTGTGGCTATGGTCGTGGCTACGGGGGAGTGTGGGGCGGCGGCGGGTGCGAGGGTTTGCTCTGCATCCATGGCGGTGGCTGCGGCGGCGAGGACGTCCATCGCTTCTGGACTGCTTGCGCCGGTCTAGTTTGATATTTCGCGCGGGAAATGGCCAGTGGCGGGAATAATAACGGCCTCCCTGCCACTAACGCGTGGGTCCTACGTCTTTTTCGGAGGACACTCGGAGCGTCCGCCGAGACCCAAACCTGGCGCATATTTGGGTCAGGTTTGCGTCTCCGCGGACAACCCGATCACTTTGCGTCGCCTCGCTGGAGCAGGTCCAGACGCATTTTCGGTCACGGTGGACGCAAACGGTCAGCTTCCGTTTGCGTGGCGCCGCTGGAGATCCCCTCATGTAAAATGTAAGAGAAATTCTTCATGAGCGCGCTCCAAAGAGATTTAATGGTCTCTCTGCTACTCCACTTGTACAATAAATTTTGTTTCGGAGCATACATTTGTCACCTAAATAATTGCAGCGTATCCTCTTCTGCCTACTCCCTCGAAAACTTTCGACTCCATCGTGCTCTGAATTTGGACGTGCGAGTCCTAGAAACAAGAATAAAACGCCAAGCAAAAGATGGCGCCTTTTAATCATTCCCTAAGACCGCAATTAAATCATGGTGATGGCCTTCTGCACCGACCCGCACGGCGGCTCCTCCACTCAAAGATAACAGCAGAAGCTCAATCGACATGCATGCTTTCTCTTGCAGCCTCTCAATTTAACACATGTTTCAGTCCCCAGTTGCCAGTAAGAAATGTAGCAAACAATAGGCAGCATCACGCGTGATGAGCAGCTAGCACAACCTAACCAAGGCATTTGTATACTTAATCTGGGGCTGCGCAAGAACAGGTAAAGACGACTAGAAACGGAGTCAGATCTCTGCATACGCCATTCCAGCTGCTAATAACTTGTACGTATTCCCTTCCACGATAATAGTATTATCATCTTTCCTATAGGTTCTTCCCTGGATCGCCCATTCACCCTCCAGTTCATCTGCACCTTTCATGTGCAGATCCCGTTACTTGGAGAAAATTACAAAAAACCACCACATATCAGGCAGTCGTTTCAAAAAGCAACCACTATTCGAATTCTTTTCAAAAAACCACCACTCTACGGTTAACACGTTGCAAGGTCCACTGATTCACGTCCGACCCGATGTTAATGACGAAACTGACGAAACGGGCCCACTATCAGGTCTACGTGGCACAGCATAGACGGTGCGCGTTAGCGTCCGTTAACGGCGCGGCCGGTGCCCTAACTTCCACCGTTCCAACACGGTTGGAGGCAGTTCCCCTCACTTCTCCCTCTCCCGCGCACTGACGATAGCCATGGCGGCGGCGAATTCGTCCGGCCTGACCTCACCGGTCGGCGGCGCCGGAGCTGGAAGAGAGGGTGGCGACGGCGAGTTAGCCAATTTGGGGGGCCTACTCTCGGTGGTGGATTCGTCCGACCTCACCTCAGCCACCGCCGCCGCCGGAGCTGGAAGAGACGGTGCCGTTGATGGTGAGGGCGGCGCCGGAGCGGGAAGAGAGGATGGCGTTGACGGCGAGGTTGCCGATCTGGGAGGCCAGGTCGCGGCGGACGTGGATTGCTGCGGGAGCTCAAATCCGTCGACCCTGATGTTTTATTCACCGGAGAAAGCCGCCGCCTCCGCCGTGGCCAAGGTTTGGAAGGAGAACCCTGCCTCCAGCAGTCGTTTTACATCAGGATTCGGCGGCGGCATCGAGTAAGTCCTTCCTTTCTCTCAGCTTTTGTTCTTCCTGTCAGACAAAGTGTGTAACCGATTTGTGCTAGGCAAAATAGAGAATTAATTGTTCTTCCTCTGTATATTTGTAGTCTGGATGACGAAATTTGGGATGTAAGGTTCAATTTAGATGGACAGGACAATTTAGAACGATGTTTAGGCCGATCAGACATCACATATCTGAATTTGTTAGCTATGATTGAGTTAGAGGGGTATGGAATCAATGACTGCATGTATTTTGTGAAAGAAAAGGACATAGGGGTTGCTGGAATGGAAGAACTGGATGGAATGAGTAAGGTGGATCAGATGATTGAGCTATATGAGGAGAAGAAGTGCATAAATATCAGTGTTATTAAGACAGGTAGCTCACTGCCAGTAAACATCAACAAACCAGCAGTAGAAGAGCAAATTCCTATGTCAGAAATAGGTTACCCTATTGTTTACACAGTGGATGATGATGGTGTGGTTTTACCCAGCCAGGAAGAATTTGTTCAGTGCACTAATGATTCAGCTGTGCTTTACCTGTGCACCCAGCAGAGCAACATTGATGACAAGGGCAAGCAGAATGTTGATGAGCAAAGAGAAGCTGCAGCAGGTTGTACAGATGATGAGGAAGAAGAAATTGCAGAAGGCTGTTCAGATGATGAGCAACAACAAATTGCAGAGGACAGGGAAGAGTCTTCAGATGATGATCAAGATGGAGATTTCATGGAAGAGGATGAAGTTGAGACAGAATCTGATGAAGAAAGTGAGCTCAATGAGAAACTTATTGATTTGAAGAAGAGAAAGAGAGCTGGAAGCAAGCAGTTATGTGAGGATGAGGAACCTGAAGACATATTCTGTGATTCAGATAACTCTGATGATGACACTGACTGTGAGGTGTTGCAAGAGACAGTAGCAGTAACCAAAAAGAAATTGCCAGTGAGGAAAGGACCTACCACCAGATCACATTGCAGCCAACAGAGCACAACACCAGCAGATTGGCTGCCATCTGATGATGAAGGGCAAGATGGTGATTTAGACCCAGAGGATGATGATGGCTTTGAGACAATGTCCTGGGCTCTGCCAAAGGGAAGAAAGAGCAGGGCCAAGAAGATGGACCCTAGGGTCTGGTATAATGAGAGTAGATTGCACCCAGAACAAGGCTTATGCATGAAGATGTGTTTCCAAGATGTGTACCAGTTCAGAAGAGCACTGCAAACCCTGCATATTGCACAGCTTAGAAACTTCAGGTACCACAGGAATTGCAAAGACAGAGTGATGGCAGTGTGCTCTACAGAAGGTTGTCCTTTTTACATGATTGGGTCAGTCATTAAAAATGAAAAAACCTTCTGTCTGAGAAAGTGCCACCTTGAACACACTTGTGGCACATCAGGTGAGCACTGCAAAGTTACAGGAAAGTGGGTTGCAAAGGTCTGTGAGTCTAGCATCAGAATTGATCCTAGGACTGGGGTTGAGGCAGTGATGGAGACAACAAAAGAAAAATATGGTGTAGATGTCAAGAAGATGATGGCATACAGAGCAAAGAAGAAAGCTTTGCAAGTTGTTCTAGGAGATCAGATTGAGCAGTACATGAGGCTTAGAGATTATTTGCAGACAGTTATAAATACAAATCCCGGCTCCAGATGCATTGTGACAACAAAAATGCTTCTGGAGCATCCTAGTAAGAACCCTAGATTTCATGGGTTGTTCTACTGTCTTGGTGCATCCATTGAAGGGTTTCTTAAAGGGTGCAGACCATTCTTTGGTGAGTTGCATGGTAGCTTTATACAAATATGTAGCAAATTCTTGGTGCATCTAAATGGCAGATTTCTTACATTATTGCTTTTGGTTCTGCAGGGTTAGATGGTTGCTTTGTCAAGCTTAGCACTGGACAACAAATTCTGTGTGCTACTGGAAGGGATGGGAACAACAACCTATTCCCTATTGCTTTTGGTTTGGTTGACAAGGAGGAGACAGCATCATGGTCTTGGTTTCTAACACAGCTCAAATATGCACTTGGTGGTGAGGCTGGGAAATTTGGATACTACACCATTATCTCAGATAGGCAGAAGGTATGTTCCCTTTTTTGTTGAATACATGTTCCATTGTACATAAGTTTGGGTGACAACTTTAGGTTTAGTGTGGAGGTTTAGGTTAGAGTGGGAGGATAAGTGTGGAGGTTTAGGTTAGAGTCCGAGGATTAGTGTCGAGGATTAAGTTAGACTCCGAGGATAAGTGTCGAGGTTTAGGTTAGAGTCCGAGGATAAGTGTCGATGTTTATCTGCCAAAAAACGACCTGATGTTCGTCAGTTTTGTGATTAACATCAGGTCGGACGTGAATCAGTGGACCTTTGTTGCCTGCCAAAACCCACCGGCGGGCAGCGGCTGTCAACACTGTAGAGCCGGGAACAACCTAGAGCTGCGGCTGGCTGAGGTCCCTCCGAGCGACGGCCCGCAAAGCACTTCTGGTCACACGTCCGATGCTGGGTGCAAGGCGTGCCACCTGACCTATACCTGGTCGGGAAGGTGATGGAGATGCCTCGCTTAGTTTCTGCATGGCATACACGTAAACATTAAATACGAGCCTCGATCGGCTCTCGGGTTATCCTGTGAATCGGCTCAAAGAGCCGATCCACCCATGATTCGTACAGGTGCACGAATATATGGTGGTCCTGCTTGATCAAGATAAAGCTAATTAGATCTACGACGATTTAGGGTTTTCACCACATAATCGGATCATCCTACTCCGGTTGGGCCTCGCGGCCACGCACGGTGATCGTAAGCCGATCCTAAACAAGGCCTAAAAACCAACACGAAGTTGATCCCCGGAACATCCTGTTTAGGACTTGCGAACGACACCCTACGTGCCGCTGGATCCTCCACCCCTTTGTAAGGCCTAACTATTGCAGATATTAAACTAATCCTTGCAGAACAAGGAGCAATCGTAACGGATCAGATCTACTAAATAATGATCAAGGGGTGCCGCCCCCACACCTAAGATAGGTGAGGGCGGCTAGATATGCAAGGGTTGCACTACGCTAGCATGTTACGCGAAGAACTATGCTAACCCTCACAAATCTATGATAACTACGTTGCTCGCCATCAACAAGGCTTCGACGAGCAACGCATGAACAACGTTGTGCTGCCTAGATCGCAAGATGCGATCTAGGCAGCATGTCGCTTACCGGATAGAAACCCTCGAGACGAAGGAGTTGGCGATGCGCCGAGATTGGTTTGTTTGGGTTGAACGTGTGTTGTTGTTTATTCCATAAACCCTAGATACATATTTATAGTCCAAGGGACTTTCTAACTTTAGACGTGCACCTAACCGTGCACGGGCAAAACTCTAACTAATCGACACGTAACCTAATATAATACAGATACAAGGGCAAACTAGCCCAAACTCAGCATAACAGGCCGATTCACGTAATTCTTCCATGTATATTTCTTCAAGTCCATCTTGATCGCGGCCCACCTCTGACTCGGTCAAATTGGTGATAACACATGCCCCCCTGGTTTTGGAATTGGTAATTCCAAAATCACTCTGCTTTTTCTTCGTCGGGTCATGTCGTGGCAGAGCAGAACCGTCGCAGTATCCTCCATCATGATGCCTTGCCTCTTCCACTTCTGCGTGAACTCCCATTTTTGAAGAAGGTTTCGACGAAGGACCAGCCGATGACACCCCAATCGGCTTTTAAAACAGAGCATCTACCAGGCCAGCTGCCCCCCGAGCCTCGCCCAAGGCGAGAATACTGGTGAAGATGCACAGATCGACCAAAGGCTTGGAACTCGATAATTCTGAGACACCACCCTGCCGATTCAGCCGCTCTTGACCCCATCGATTGCCTCTTCCCCCGTTGAAAGCCGATGTTGTACGCCAAAACTGACTTCTGACAGCACTGTTGTAATCGGCTCATTGCAGCTGAGGAAGCTCTCATCGTTTGCCCCCTCGAGGAAGCAGAGGGCCTCAAGAAATCCGTGTCTTGCACCCCAACCGGTAGATCTTGCGTAATTGTACTAGAGTCGATGGTTGTGCATCGGCTGTATGTCATGAAAAATCATCTATGGAAGAACATTGCAAAACCAAATGACATTTGGACTGAAAGGGCAAAAGGTGGCATCTTCTGGATATTATCAACATAAAGTAATATAACAAGTGCAATATGCAAGTATGGAATCAATGCACAGTTAACACAAATGTTTGCTTTTTTAGATAGAAGGAAATGGGTAAACCGACTCAACAATAAAAGTAGAAGAAAGGCCCTTCGCAGAGGGAAGCATGGATTGCTATATTTGTGCTAGAGCTTTGATTTTGAAAACATGAAACAATTTTGTCAACGGTAGTAATAAAGCATATGTATCATGTAAATTATATCTTACAAGTTGCAAGCCTCATGCATAGTATACTAATAGTGCCCGCACCTTGTCCTAATTAGCTTGGACTACCGGATCATCGCAATGCACATGTTTTAACCAAGTGTCACAAAGGGGTACCTCTATGCCGCCTGTACAAAGGTCTAAGGAGAAAGCTCGCATTTTGGATTTCGCTTTTGATTATTCTCAACTTAGACATCCATACGGGGACAACATAGACAACAGATAATGGACTCCTCTTTTATGCATAAGCATGTAACAACAATTAGTAATTTTCTCATATGAGATTGAGGATATTTGTCCAAAACTGAAACTTCCACCATGGATCATGGCTTTAGTTAGCGGCCCAATGTTCTTCTCTAACAATATGCATACTTAACCATAAGGTGGTAGATCGCTCTTACTTCAAACAAGACGGACATGCATAGCAACTCACATGATATTCAACAAAGAATAGTTCATGGCGTCCCCAGAAACATGGTTATCGCACAACAAGCAACTTAATAAGAGATAAAGTGCATAAGTACATATTCAATACCACAACAGTTTTTAAGCTATTTGTCCCATGAGCTATATATTGCAAAGGTGAAGAATGGAATTTTAAAGGTAGCACTCAAGCAATTTACTTTGGAATGGCGGAGAAATACTATGTAGTAGGTAGGTATGGTGGACACAAGCGGCATAGTATTTGGCTCAAGGATTTTGGATGCATGAGAAGTATTCCCTCTCGATACAAGGTTTAGGCTAGCAAGGTTGTTTAAAGCAAACACAAGTATGAACCGGTACAGCAAAACTCACATAAAAGACATATTGAAAGCATTATAAGACTCTATACCGTCTTCATTATTGTACCTTTTATCATCATATCGAAGCCGATCGCTTGAACCGGCCTCCTCTTTGTCCTTGCCACCAGAGTGACTGCTCTCTTCTTTGTCTTTACCATGGCGGTATACGAAACTGCACGAAGACCGACTTGGTGAAAATCAGCGTCTTGAACACCAGATCCATGAGATTTTTTTGGCCGATTTTTCTATCGGCCCCAATATTTCACCGCACATGTATCGCACATGTTCATAGCATCTGTCTATCGATTATGTGCCCCCCCGTTCTGAGGTTACTGGATATCGGCTCTGCTATCCACGAACTATACCTGAACATCGGCTCTGCAGACATGACCAATGCCGATTTCCTCGAGCTCTCAAGCCGATGTGGTCCCACCGAAATGTGTTGCTGCCAAAACCCACCGGCGGGCAGCGGCTGTCAACAGCGTAGAGCCGGGAACAACCTAGAGCTGCGGCTGGTAGGTCCCTCCGAGCGACGGCCCGCAAGCTTCTGGTCACACGTCCGATGCTGGGTGCAGGGCGTGCCACCTGATACCTGGTCGGGAAGGTGATGGAGATGCCTCGCTTAGTTTCTGCATGGCATACACGTAAACATTAAATACGAGCCTCGATCGGCTCTCAGGTTATCTGTGAATCGGCTCAAAGAGCCGATCCACCCATGATTCGTACGGTGCACGAATATATGGTGGTCTTGATCAAGATAAAGCTAATTAGATCTCGACGATTTAGGGTTTTCACCGCATAATCGGATCATCCTACTCCGGTTGGGCCTCGCGGCCACGCACGGTGATCGTAAGCCGATCCTAAACAAGGCCTAAAACCAACACGAAGTTGGTCCCCGGAACATCCTGTTTAGGACTTGCGAACGACACCCTACGTGCCGCTGGATCCTCCACCCCTTTGTAAGGCCTAACTATTGCAGATATTAAACTAATCCTTGCAGCAAGGAGCAATCGTAACGGATCAGATCTACTAAATAATGATCAAGCGGGGTGCCGCCCCACCTAAGATAGGTGTGAGGGCGGCTAGATATGCAAGGGTTGCACTACGCTAGCATGTTACGCGAAGAACTATGCTAACCCTCACAAATCTATGATAACTACGTTGCTCGCCATCAACAAGGCTTCGGTACGAGCAACGCATGAACAACGTGGAGCTTGTCTGCCTAGATCGCAAGATGCGATCTAGGCAGCATGTCGCTTACCGGATAGAAACCCTCGAGACGAAGGAGTTGGCGATGCGCGAGATTGGTTTGTTTGGGTTGAACGTGTGTTGTTGTTTATTCCATAACCCTAGATACATATTTATAGTCCAAGGGACTTTCTAACTTTAGACGTGCACCTAACCGTGCACGGGCAAAACTCTAACTAATCGACACGTAACCTAATATAATACAGATACAAGGGCAAACTAGCCCAAACTCAGCATAACAGGCCGATTCACGTAATTCTTCCATGTATATTTCTTCAAGTCCATCTTGATCGCGGCCCACCTCTGACTCGGTCAAATTCTGGTGATAACAACCTTGCAACGTGTTAACCGTAGAGTGGTGGCTTTTTGAAAAGAATTCGAATAGTGGTTGCTTTTTGAAACGACTGCCCGATATGTGGTGGTTTTTTGTAATTTTCTCCGTTACTTGAGATAAGAATATAGTACTACCAGGAGTACTATACATCAAGTACTCATGTACTATGGCATCCCATCTCCCAGGAATCAACTTAACTAAACGCTGACATGTATGCAGATGGCGTATTTTTGCTGCGAAGACCTACGATATAATATACGGGTCTTGCCAAGTAGGAGAACAATATTACCAATACAATAAGTACTACTAGTAGTACAATCGTTGCATCTGGACGGAGCTATGACTGGACTCGTATCGAATGACAGTTGTTGAAACTGCGCCAGTTCAGTGTGCACACTTCCACGAATCTGGAGTACTTCTGAAACTTTTGTTCGATTATCAGGAATAACACGGAGGAGCTCTCCAGCCAGTAATACTAGCAGAATATGGTACATAAGACATGTTCTAATGAGCTGTTAACAATGAACTAATGATTCCCCGCAAAAAAAAATGAACTAATGATTTCTCTGATGAATGCCAACATCCAGTGCAAAGACAGGGTATAACACTAAACTGGCGCAGTTTAAAAAACAAGATAATCATAGCAAGGATTAAGCAGAAAACCTTTTAACAATAATTCTAAAGGAAGACAGGGTATATCGATGTGATTGCTTACCCAAGTATTAGTAGTTAGCAACCTCCATGGCCTAAGTCAACAACAGAGATCAACGGCCCAAATTTAGTATGTACATCATTACCCTTGCCCTTCCATGTCGCATACTCGAATAATCAAAGGGCAAATCAGTCATTACTACTTGAATAAATTATGTCTAACCTTGGTTTAGGAATCCAGGATTTCTTTGCCTTTATATAGAGGAACCTGTGTTCCGGTGACCAGCCATCCTTGGCACAGGAAACCCAAGGACCAAGCTTGGAAGGCAGATAGCTTGTCTCCCTCCTTCCCAACTGCGCCATCCTACCCCAATCCTATCTCAGTCCTATCAATGGGGAGGTCACCTTGCTGCGATGAGAATGGCCTCAAGAAGGGCCCTTGGGCCGCTGAAGAAGACCAAAAGCTCACAGAGTACATCGTAAAGAACGGCCATGGGAGCTGGAGAACACTGCCGAAGCTTGCAGGTATATGCGATACACGCTTATAATTTCTGTCTGAGAGCCAGGCACAGTGGCCATAGCTAGCTTTTGTTCATAGTGTGACTCATGCATCTCTCACAGGACTGAACAGGTGTGGCAAGAGCTGCAGGCTGAGATGGACGAACTACCTGAGGTCAGATATCAAGAGAGGGAAGTTCACCCCCGAGGAAGAACAGACCATTCTCCAACTACACTCCGTCCTTGGCAACAAGTAATGCACAACCTCTACCAAATCTCTTCCACAGTTCCACATATACTCCTGCCATCTATCAACTGTCCTTTGACATGAGGCTCTCTAGCTAACACCCGTAAACTGTTGTGCTGATCAAACCAGGTGGTCAGCGATCGCAAAGCACCTCCCGGGGCGGACCGACAACGAGATCAAGAACTTCTGGAACACGCACCTCAAGAAGAAGCTGATCCAGATGGGCTTCGACCCCATGACACACCGACCAAGAACCGACTTCTTCGCTGCGCTGCCACAGCTCATCGCGCTTGCCAACCTCCGCCAGCTCGTGGAGCAGCGTCCATGGGAAGACAACACCTCCAGCCACCTCCAGCTGCAAGCCGATGCAGTCCAGGCAGCAAAGCTTGATTATTTACAGTGCCTGCTTCAGTCTGCAGCGGCCATTGTGAGTAGTCCCACCTCCAGCAGCATAAAAACCATCCCTACAGACCTGGAGCAGATTGGCCTCCTGAGTCCTTCGCAGATGTCTTCCTCTTCCTCGTTGTCGTCCCCGAGGATCCTGGAGAGTATCAACGGCCAAGACTTCTTAACTGGGCAACTGCCTGACATCCAGATACCTAGTAGCTCATTCTATGAACAGCCCATCATCAATGGTGGTAACCAGAACTCAGATTACACTGCGAACAACGGTGCTGGGGAGAATAGCACCCACAAACCGCTATTCATGTCGGAGAACTCCCTTCCGCCGCTTGCTGACTTCCCTATTTGCAACTTTGGGGATGCTTGCAGCACCTCAAGATCTGATGCTGATGGTCACAGCGCTCAGCTCCCTATTTGGTCTGAGTCATTTTATGACCACTTCATGAGCGAGTTTGCATGAGTTCTGACTTACTCGAAGTGTGTGTTACTCCCTCTCCCGTTTGCTTCTCTGCTAGATGTCATGCTTCAAAATAGTCTGACGATTGCTCAGGCATGGAGGCGAGGTCGCGCGGGTTCTGTGGCACAGTGGCGCACGAGCAGAACGTGGGCGACGCTATGGCGCTATGCCGCTCTCGGGACTCAGAGAGCGCCCAGGGACATGCCGCTCGCGTTTCAGCCGCTCGGTTGCACTTTTGGACGAATGCTATTTCCACCATGCGTTTAATGCAGTGCATAATGCACCCGCAGGGGGCCAAACGGCGAGTCCACATGCCAAACCAAATGCATTCATCAATGTCCATCAAAGGCCAACGTGTTCGATAGTTCGCATAGAGGATTCCTCTATTCAAATGAAGTTGACCTTTTACCACGATGATATGTCGTATGTGTAATTCGTATTGTCGAAAAGTTTAAGGATGTTTGGAAATAGTTTGGTGTACACTTCAATTGATTTTTTTGATAAAGGGAATATATTAATATCAAAAGATACCAATTACACCAAGCCTGCAATAACGCAACACCCTAATGGCAGTACAGACACAACCAAAAAAGAGAAAATAAAACTAAAAATAAAAGTCCCGCTACAGCATCTCAGACCTAGCAACAACAATACATCCACCACCAAGACAACACCTGAAATACAGACTCTCCAAAAGCGATGCCTCCAAGAAGGGAACAGTGCACCAACACCGTCGTTGCCTGACCAAAGATCTTAGGCTTTCACCCTTGAGATAGTTCCCGCTCTCAAAACAATACCTCCAACAAAAGATCATTGCTAGGCACAACTAGTTAAGGCCAGACCTTGGGTTTTCACCCTGAAAGGTAGGACTTTGAACTTCACATGTGTTGTCACCCCCACTTTCATACCACTGTTGTGGAGCCTAGAACGCCAAGCAAGTCCCTTAACATCGCGGAGACTTGAACCTCCCTTAGCTAGTCCTCCAATCCGGCCTTTATGATATTCCTTCTTCTGGCTTCATCATGGACCAAAAAGTCACTTGGTGTCAACACAGAATAGAGCTTCGCGCCACTCCCTCCAGAACCAAACGTTGGAATAAAAGCATGGGTGCGCGCGACCAAAAACCACCCGATCTAGCAAATTCCGGGCAAAAGATGCACTATCCCATTTGCGGGCGGCGCCTTCCGGAACTCATCACTCCAGCTAGATCAAGGCAGACTGGCCTCCGGCAGGTCTGCATCTTCGCATGAGAGAAACCCGAGGACCGGCACCCAAAAAAAGCTAGACCAGCAGTCCCCCACGCTGCCAGTCACTCCTGCTGGATCACCAGAGAGGAAAAAGGTGGCGCGAATCATGCGTAGCACCGCCGAACCGCCGCTGAGGGCGAAGGCCGCCACCGCTCCACCCACTCCTCCATGGCTACCGACGAAGTGCATCAGACCACAGCCAAGCATCTGTGCCGACCGGCGTCCTCAACCTATGCCTCATCGCCTCCCATGATGTGCCGTCGCGGAAGCCCTCTCCTCCCCATCGTCGTTCGATGGGAGGGGCGTCACCACTGGCACCGAAGACGGCGGTAGCGGCGGCCTGAGGGATGGCTGTTGGGCTTGGGGACGGGGTCCTCCACCGCCGCCCGAGAGGGGGCGGCAGGGGAGGTAAGATTTCAAGAGATGGCCCGGTTAGACGGAATTAGCACCCACACACTTCAATTGATGGTACAATTATTGTCCAAGGTGTTTGATGCGTGAACCATGTGGGTATATTATTCACCTTTACCCAATATTTTTACCTGAGGTATATAAATTGAAAAAATTATCATCTCCACAATGTTTCATGATTCTTACAGATGTAGAGATATATCATCGAATTTATGGAGTATTTATGGCCAGAAATGGAATTATCTTTATCTTATAAAATATTGCGGCAGACATATGAAAATATTTTTGCATTAGTGGACTATATAAGTGTAGAGTAGTCTCTGAAATGCTTTTGTGAATTTTTCAGAAAAAATAAATACGGGTTGCTTTGGAAGTGAAAGATCGGGGTCTATGTTTCCATTATTTGGAATTGCGGTTTTCTAGATAAAACCCTAGGGATTATCGAGAGTGCCAATAATATTTGTGAACATATTGCTTGGGTTGACACAAACAGGATATCAAGATTACCAACATTATCCACCAAAAGATCCAAATAAAGTTATGTTGGTTCCAAAGAATACGAGGGTAATAGTAGGTGAGAGGAGTGCGCCTAGATAAGTTTACATATGGTAGTGGAGAGTCTAGAGTGCGGCAGCATCGCGCGCGAGGAGTGGGCCGAGGGTTTACAACCTTACATAAAAAATGGGCAATGCAAGTGAGGGTCAACATTTGTGGTAGGGTGCAGGAAAGCCTAGCGCTCATGAGTGTTGTGGTAGATGGAATGAAAGCATTAATTGTTGCTTTATCAATTGTAAGCGACATTAAAAGTTGGGACAAAACTTGAGAATTATCAAGCATGTCCCACTGATTTGTCAGCAAGTCTCACTGACAAGTGCGGGCCACATCTGCCGAGTCATGTACCGTCTTTATGGATCTTTTGTGCAAATATGGCCCACATAGCTGGAGAAGCACCTGTTATGGCGCCCATAAACAAACCCCAACGCTCACTTCCCAACCATGTTTCTATATAATACATGAAACCCTCACTACCCACTCCCAGCTCCTGCTTGTATATGTTGTCGCACTCACAATTAGGGAAAAACCGTAGATCGGGTTATTTTTACAAAGGAAATTAGATCTCACCAAATTCCATCTCTCCTAATAACCGCCCTCCTCACTCTCGTCGTACTATCTCCCGATCCAGCGTAGGCTCCATGTCGCATTCCTCCACCTTTGTTCCTGATTATAAGGTACGGTCTTTATCTCTTCTACATACCATGTTGCATCCTATCGTTTCACCTCCACCTCAGTACCCTATTCTAATCAACCTGCTTTCCCTTTCAGATGCAAGGGTGCGTGGAGAATGGCAGGCATAAATTGTCGCAATACGGTGCGCGCAAGATTGCGGCCATGTATCCACCACTATTTGCAGCAGTCGTCGTGGAGCATGGCGGCCATGTTGCCCTCATAGTACAACTATCGCAGAGTAGAGATGCCCTCAAGAATATGATTCACTAGATTTTTTCACTTATTTTCCCAAGATAAATGGAAAATGGAAAAAGTCTAGGATTAGTGTTTAATCCTAGATTTCTCCGTTTATCTTTTTGGATTCATTTTTGTAGTTTCATGGGATTCCTCATTGTAATCCTAATGGAATTTTATATATTAATGAAAAATTACTATCTTAATCAAAGAATTGATCAGTTGATTATGTATTATTGACTGTGATTAATTTAGGTATCGTTAAAGATATACCTAGCATGACATAATTATGTGTCACACTTATCTGTATCACGACAACACTATTTGCGCTGCCTGATGTGCCTAGTACGAGAGTATGTGGCGGATCGGTATGCGCCATGAGAAAAAAACGCCATGTCTGCACCATTCCCTGAAGTTATCCATGGCGGCTTTTATTTGTCAGGTGAGCGTGAGGGCGGTGATTAAGAAACCCGGCAGAGCCCGCCTACGTTGTTGTAGTGTTTGGTTGTAGGAACACCTGCTAGAGAGATTTGACATTACAAGTCTCCTGCATTGTATGGAGTTGGACCCATGACACATGGATTCCATGTCACATTCATATTTGTCATAGTTCACCTACCGCAACACTTACATGTGATGGTGTTATTGTCCACCTACTATTTCTCTAAAGAGTCATCCATGTTCACTTATAAGCAGTGCTCCTATTCTTAGTGTTTGTGCAAATAGCATGTGGTGGCTTGTTGGGTGCGACGGGAAACTCTAGTGGAACCCTGGCTTATTTTAGGTACAAAGGAAGAGAATGCCCACCCTTCTCTCAACCTGCACACTATGACCCGAAGAGGTATCTGGCTAGGCCCGTTCCGCACAACTTAGCTCATTGCTCATACAATGTAGAACCTAGGTGGGCCCACGATGACCATATCAGACATAGATGCATAGTTCCAATTTAATTCTTCAGATGGCCTCAAGAAATTTGCAACAGGGCTCCTCAAAGCCTAGGAAAATAATACAACATTCCTAATTTTCCTGAACACCACGGTGATCACGCGAAGCCTCTAGAAAATTGCAGAAAGGCCCTCGAGTAGCCTCAAGATTCACAAGAAGATCCCTAGGCATTCAATTGCAAGAATGCCCAGTGGTTTAAATCTTTACAAGATGGTCCTCTAATATTCCAAAGTTCTAAGAAGGCCCTGCCCCACACCCCTAGTGGATTAAGTCATTGAAAGAAGGTACCTGGATGTTCTAGGATGTATAAAAAGTTTGTTGAACGTCAACAGAATTGCAAGAATGCTCCTTATGGCTTACAAGAAGGTTTTCAAACGTTACAAAAATTGTTATAGTCACAATAAATCTGGAATTTCACAAGAGAAGGTCCTAGACTTCTCCATGGGTTAAGATAGGTCCACCGTCGACATGGGACTTCAGAAGAGAGGGAGCTAGACTTCTCAAAAATTGCAAGTAGGGTCCAATCCAATTAGCCAAGATTTTGTAGAGAAAACCATGGACTTCTCCTAAATTGCAAATCGACCCTAGTTTTCCTTGGTTTTACAATGAGTCACGTACACTTCTTTGAAACTGTAATATGCTGAGATGGGTATGGTATATTGAGTACTTGACATGTTAGCCCCTGGTGCGGACTCAAGAAAAGATACGCATGACCCATGAAAGAATAGAAGGCAGGCAAAAGCCCAAAGATGGCCCATATCAGGTGAACCGACATAGAGATTGTAACCGACTCAAAGGTGGACTCTGAGACCTAGCCCTCTATATAAGGGCTAGGAGTAGCCACCGAGGAGGGGGTAGACTCATATGTAGAACACCTCTGTAACCCTAGTTTCGCAATATACTGCTCGACAATTTTTTCCAATCTACAATCTTTTATCGGCTACCTTAGTTTGGCTGATAGTTTGGCGGAATCACCATCATTCTCTTTCTTGTAAACCCAAGTCCATCATAATGGGCATTGCCTATGGTACATGCACCCTCGTCATTGGCCCCTGAAAGATCGAGATGTCGCCTAGAGGGGGGGTGAATAGGCAATTAAAAACTCTTACGGATTTGTCTTGTAATAATGCGGAATTAAACTATCGTTTAGTTTACAAGCACAAACCCTAAATATGCTAAGCTCAACTAAGTGTAACGGTAGCAACTAGAGCTAAGAAAGATAGGCACAAGATATATGTAGCACAAGTGATAGCAAGATATATGTACTTCAAGCACGATGGCTATCACAAGGAAAGAGAGCTCGGGTATAGAAATAACCGAGGCACGCGGAGACGAGGATGTATTCCCGTGTTCCCTTGCTTTGCAACAAGGTACGTCACGTTTGGAGGAGTGGAGGTCCCACGAAGGATTCCCGCGCCACGAAGGCTCACCCTATTCTCCGAACCACACCCACGAAGGATAATGGCTTTCCTTATGGTTAGCTTTTCCTCCGCTCCGGAGATGGCAAGCTCCACAACCACTTCACAAGCTCCACGAAGGAGAAGCCCGGGCCTCTTCACAATCTTCTTGAAGAGATCACCGGAGCACCAACCGCCAAGCCAACTAGGAGGTTTCCCTCCAAGAGTAACAAGCTCACGGTCTCTCACTCGAACTAATCGTGGTGGAGAGCTCAACACTATGCAATGATGCAAAGCAAGAACACTAGAGGTGTTCAAGTCCTTCACTCTCAAATCCCACCCAAACAACAAATGCTAGGATGAGATTGGAGATTCCCTCACTTAGAGAAGAAATGGTGGAAATGTAGATCTAGATCTCCTCTCTTAGATCCCTCAAGAATGAGCAAGAATGGTTGGAGGAATCAAAGGGGAGAGCAAGTTCTTCAAATGCAACAATGGAGGAGAGAGAATGGGAAGAACTAACTTGCTCAAGGTGGAAGAAGAACTATTTATAGCATGGGAGCAAATAAAACTGTTGGGGGAAAAAGACAGAAAAACGGGCAGAAAAACGGGCAGAAAAACGGCCCAGGTCCCAGGCGGTCGGCCAGAGGAGGCGGACAGGCCAGCGTGCAGCCTCTCCTTTTTCTCTTTTTCTTTTTATTCTTTTCTCATCTTTCCTTTTTCTTTAATAACTATTGCTCCCGAACTCCGATTGACATGAAACCAATTTTGTTGGAAAGATAATGACGAATAGAACCCCAACAAAAATTGGAAATATGGAGACTCCTCTCAGAACATTTTAGATGATTTTATAGAGGGAGTCTCCCACCGTCAAGAACCGGTGAAGACGTCCAAACTCGAAAACGCAATAGAAGATGCATGCGGATTCCGTTTTCGATGAACTTGGGCTTGTTGTAAAGCTAGCAACAAGCTCAAGAACCTCACACAGATAAATACCAAGAAGCAATAAGGATATGCAAAGGATTGAGCTCCCTAAGACGATGTGATCAAGTTACCCAACCGAAAGCCCCTCTTAATAGTGCGGCTATGTATCCTATAATCCGGTCTCCCATCAACCACCTTGAGACCGGTAAAAGGAAAACCTAGCAAAGCCATACCTTTGCCTTGCGCATCCCGCTTGATCTTGATGATAGCTCTTCAAGCTCCATACAAGCCGGTATGCCTCAACTTGATCATCGTTGCTTCGTGAAGACTCACAAATGCTCCCCCATACACCATGATGGGAAAGCTCCATAGATGTACATCTTCACATGTCCATTATCACCAATGGACGACAAGCTTCAAGCATATGATCCACTCAAGATGCTCATCTTGAACTTGCCCAACTCAATCCTTGTATCTTCTCATACTCACATAAGATAGAGCATGGCTAATATTGAGTTCCACATAAGAACTCCATCTTCATTTCTTCTTCTTGATCATATCACATATATATCTTCATACCGATGATCTTGATGCCAATACACAAGATATACCTTTATCTTCATGGCATCCATACTTGAATCCAACACATGGAGTACAAGTAGTACCTATGGAATATTCCTTCATATAAACTCAATGAAAACATTAGTCCATAGGGGTTGTCATTAATTACCAAAACCACACATAGGGGCAATGTACCCTTCCTACATTCTGTAAAAAATTGTTGGAGATATGCCCAAGAGGTAATAATAAAAGTGTTTATTGTTATATCTTAGTTTTCATGATAAATGTTTACATCCCATGCTATAATTGTATTAACCGGAAACATTAATACTTGTGTGTTTTGTAAACATAAAGGAGTCCCTAGTAAGCCTCTTGTTAAACTAGCACGTTGATTAATAGATGATCATGGTTTCCTGATCATAAACATTGGATGTTATTAATAACAAGATCATGTCATTAGGTGAATGATGTGATGGACATACACCCATAGTAAGCATAGCATATGATCAAGTCATTAAGTTTGTTTTGCTTCAAACTTTAAGATACATAGTAATCTAATCCTTCGACCATTAGATCATGTTAATCACCTACATCGGATGGATGCTTTGATGACACCAAACGCTACTTCGTAAATGGGTTGTTATAAAGGTGGCATTAAGTTTCGGAAAGTATCGGGTTGAAGCACGTGGATCAATAGTGGGATTTGTCCATCCTAATTACGGATAGATATACTTTGGGCCCTCTCGGTGGAATGACATCCAATTAGCTTGCAAGCATGTGACTGATTCACAAGGGATATCATATCACAGTACGAGTAAAGAGTACTTATCATTAACAAGGTTGAACTAGGTATGGAGATACAGACGATCAAACTTCGGATAAGTAAAATATCGTGAGACAAAGGGAATTGTTATTCTATGTGAATGGTTCTTTCGATCAGGAAGTCATTGTTGAATATGTGGGAGCTATTATGGATCTCCAGACCATGCTATTAGTTATTGATCAGAGAAGAGTCTCGATCATGTCCGCATAGTTCTCGAATCGTAGGGTGACACACTTAAGGTTTGATGTCGTTATAAGTAGATATGGAATATGGAATGGAGTTCGAATGTTGTTCGGAGTCTAGGATGGGATCCAGGACATCACGAGTAGTTTCGGAATGGTCCGGAGAATAAGATTCATATATAGGAAGTCACTTTCCAAGTTTGAAAATGATTCGATGCATTTATGGAAGGCGCTAGAATGTTCTAGAACCTCCCGAAATAAATCACTATGGAAGGTGGAGTCCCGGATGGACTCCACAAACCCTAACCAGCCAACCAAGAGGGAAGGTGGAGTCCATGGTGGACTCCACCACCTTGGCCGGCCAAGGGAGAAGGAAAGGGAGCAATCCCACTTCCCCTAGGTTTCACCCGTATGGCAGTTTTTGGAGTTGGACTTCAAATTGGTTTTGGGGCAACCCTAGGGGGTTCCACCTATATAAAGAGAGGGCGAGAGGAGGAGGCAGCACACAAGTTGACCGCACCACCCAAGGGCACCAAGGCTGGCGCCCAAGCACCCCCTCTCCCCCAAACCCTAGCTACTCCCTGCTCCTTCTTCTACCGCAGTGCTTACGGCGAAGCCCTGCCGGAGATCTCCACCACCACCATCACCACGACATCGTGATGGCGGGATTCCGAGGAGGATCTACTACATCCGCTGCCCGCTGGAACGGGGAGAAGGACGTAGTCATCAACACCGTACGTGTGACAGATTGCGGAGGTGTTGCCCGATTGTGGCACCGTCAAGATCTTCTACGCGCTTTTGAAAGCGGCAAGTGATCGACTACATCCACCATGAGATTTATCTCGTTAGTGCTTAGCGATCTTCGAGTGTATGTTGATCTTCACCTCGTTGCTACCATCTACTAGATTAGATCTTGGCTTGTTATTCGTTCTTGCGGTAGGAAATTTTTTCTTTTCTATGCTACGAATTCCTACAGTGGTATCAGAGTCGTGTCTATGCATAGATTAGTTGCACGAGTAGAACACAATGATTTTGTGGGCGTTGATGCTTTTGTTGTCGTTTGCTTATCGTGTATTTTGCATCTTGCGGCATGGTGGGATGAAGCGGCCCGGGCTAACTTTACATGACCGCGTTCATGAGACCAGCTCCATGCTTAACATGCAACTTGTATTGCATAAGTGGCTTTGCGGGTGTCAGTTTCTCTCACCATAGTTAAGATTCAATTTACAATTTACAATTGATAACACTTGTGTCAGCGTTGTAATTCATGTTCGTGGGTAGATCGGATCTTAATCGAAAACCCTAAACCACGTAAAATATGCATACCAAATTAGAGACGTCTAACTTATTTTTACAGTGTTTGGTGATGTGATTATGAATATATTTGATGTATGAGATGATCCTTATTGTATTGTGGCAACCGGCAGGAGACTTATGGTTGTCTTTATATTTCATGTAGTAGTATTATTTCAAAGTAGTTGTAATAGTTGCTACACGAGGTGAACAACCATGAAGACGGCGCCATGAACCTTGACGCCCCGCCGACGATGATGGAGATCATGCCCGTTCTTTGGAGATGAATATCAAAGTCGCAAAGATAAAAGGGGCATATCATATCAAATTATGAATTGCATGTGATGTTAATCCTTTTTATGCATCTTGTATTGCTTAGATCACGATGGTAGGATTATAAGATGATCCCTCTCACTAAAAACTCAAGATTAAAAGTGTTCATCCTTAGTTAGCACCATTGCTAAGACTACTTGTTTCGAAGCATCTCGTGATGATCGGGTGTGATAGATTCAACGTGTGCATACAACGGGTGCAAGCCAGATTTACACATGCAGAAACTAAGGTTCACTTGACGAGCTTAGCATGTACATACATGACCTCGATACACGGAGTACCGAAAGGTAGAGCATGCTCATATGGTTGATATGATGAACATGTTGATTGTTCACCATTGAAGCTACATCATCTCTCGTGATGATCGGACTTGGTGTAGTGAATTTGGTTCGTGTAATCACTAAGGCAACGTGAGGGATGTTGTTTTGAGTGGAAGTTCACCTAGTTAATTTAAGAATTAATAGTAAACTCAATTTATCCTAAACAAAGTCTAAATTGTATTTCAATTAAATTTTGTAGAATTGGTATTCATTTTCTACTTTACGCTAGGCTTGTAATTGAGATAGAAACACTGTTAAATCTAACAACTAACTTTACAGACTGGTACTGTATCGTTAAAGAATCAAGAAATGATTAAGTACTATTGCAAACTTTTGGTAATCCTCAAATTTCTGATTCTAAAAGCAATGGTTTCAGTTAGTATCTAAAATTATCTTGTCTCCATGAAACTTGATGTTCAAATCCGTTTGAAAAGTAAAGAGCTGGAAAGTTTATTTTCGACAATAAGCAAGGTGTGAGATATATGTGATATCTAAGACCTTATTACGAGATGATAGAATATAATTTAGTGAGACTACATAAACTCATAAGTTTTATGGGAATGTACGAAGGTTGAAGACGCTAGGCGTCCCGATCCTCCAACTAGTTGGGCACTAACATTATTCGCATTTCCATGTAAGCCATAGTAGCTTCATCATGAAGTTTTCATGATTTGATGGATGAAATTCTGAGTGAAATTGTTCATCACATTAAAAAGTTACAAATAGTAAAATCCGGAACACTTGTCATGTGATGATCAACTTCAAAGTGCGAACCTCAAGGTTAATGGTATTTCACCAACAAGTCTAGAAGTTATTGATGTTGAAGTGTTTTCTGAAATAAGAGGAAAACCGAAAGAGAAACTACAAAATATTTTGGCAGAAAGAAAGAAAAAGACTAGAAAGTCTAGCTCAGGTGTATATAGATGATATACATGTTATGAATGTACTCTTTGATTGGTTACACAATGGAACTCTTGGGCATTTGTACCATATTGGTTGGTATGACATGTCATACAACACAACGCAATACAATAATACAACGGCCTAAGTAACTGACAAGGAATGTGGTAATAATGCACATCTGGAACAAAATAAAGTGTTATTATGTTCGTCTTTGGCATTCTACCTAGCCATTCAGATTTATAATAAAGAACTTAATAATTGTTATTTTGTTCTAGTCAAATGAAAACAATGAGTTATTCAAATTATGACCGTACTCCATGTACGATGGATAAGTTATAGAAATCTTAATGGTGAAACACACATACATAACACTAACGCTACATTGCCATAAGCCAAATGATTTAAATTCCACTTATTTGTGGAACCACAATTTAGGTCATATTAGAAAGGAACGCATGAAGAAACACCATGCAAATGGATTTTTGGAGTCATTTGATTTTTGAATCGTTTGGCACTTGCAAATCTTTTCTAAAGAAAATGACTGAAATACCGTTCATAGGCCAAGAGTTGAAGGGGCAACAAACTTAGTGGAAACATACATGATGATGTATGTGGTTCATTGAGCATATTTATGTGTGGAAGATTCTTCTACTTCATGAAAACTTCCAACAATGAATTGAGTGTATATATATGTAGGGATACGTTGCATAGAAAACAAAAAATTTCCTACCACGAACACGCAATCCAAGCCAAGATGCAATCTAGAAGACGGTAGCAACGAGGGGATTATCGAGTCTCACCCTTGAAGAGATTCCAAAGCCTACAAGATGAGGCTCTTGTTGCCGGTGACGTTCACTTGCCGCTTGCAAAAGCGCGTAGAAGATCTTGATCACGGCGCCACGAACGGGCAGCACCTCCGTACTCGGTCACACGTTCGGTTGTTGATGAAGACGACGTCCACCTCCCCGTTCCGGCGGGCAGCGGAAGTAGTAGCTCCTCTTGAATCCGACAGCACGACGGCGTGGTGTCGGTGGCGGTGGAGAATCCCGGCGGAGCTTTGCTAAGCGTGCGGGGAAGAAGGAAGAGTGGGGCGGCTAGGGTTTGGGGAGAGGGCGCCGGCCATCTAGGTGGTGCGGCCACCTTGTTGTGTTGGGGTGGCCGGCCCCCTCCCCTTGGCCCCTCATTATATAGGTGGAAGCCCCAAGTGTTGGACTACAAGTCTCCGAATAAGACCCGAACCCAAAACCTTCCATGTGATAGGGAAACCTACCCAAGGTGGGAATCCCACTTGGGGTGGGATTCCCTCCTTCCATGTGGGGGTGGCCCCTTATGGGGAGTCCACTTGGGACTCCTCCCCTTAGGGTTGGCCGGCCATGGGAGGTGGAGTCCCTCCGGGACTCCGCCTTCCTTAGTGGTTTCTTCCGGACTTTTCTAGAACTTTCTAGAACCTTCCATAGAACCTTCCGGATCATTTTAAATCTTATAAAATGACTTCCTATATATGAATCTTATTCTCCGGACCATTCCAGGACTCCTCGTGATGTCCGGGATCTCATCCGGGACTCCGAACAAATATTCGAACTCCATACCATATTCAAGTTCTACCATTTCAACATCCAACTTTAAGTGTGTCACCCTACGGTTCGCGAACTATGCGGACATGGTTGAGTACTCACTCCGACCAATAACCAATAGCGGGATCTGGAGATCCATAATGGCTCCCACATATTCAACGATGACTTTAGTGATCGAATGAACCATTCACATACGATACCAATTCCCTTTGTCACGCGATATTTTACTTGTCCGAGGTTTGATCATCGGTATCACTCTATACCTTGTTCAACCTCGTCTCCTGACAAGTACTCTTTACTCGTACCGTGGTATGTGATCTCTTATGAACTTATTCATATGCTTGCAAGACATTAGACGACATTCCACCGAGAGGGCCCGAGTATATCTATCCGTCATCGGGATGGACAAATCCCACTGTTGATCTATATGCCTCAACTCATACTTTCCGGATACTTAATCCCACCTTTATAACCACCCATTTACGCAGTGGCGTTTGGTGTAATCAAAGTACCTTTCCGGTATAAGTGATTTACATGATCTCATGGTCATAAGGACTAGGTAACTATGTATCGAAAGCTTATAGCAAATAACTTAATGACATGATCTTATGCTACGCTTAATTGGGTGTGTCCATTACATCATTCATACAATGACATAACCTTGTTATTAATAACATCCAATGTTCATGATCACGAAACCATGATCATCTGTTAATCAACAAGCTAGTTATACAAGAGGCTTACTAGGGACTCTTTGTTGTTCACATAACACACATGTATCAATATTTCAGTTAATACAATTATAGCATGATATGTAAACATTATCATAAACACAAAGATATATTATAATAACCATTTTATTATTGCCTCTTGGGCATATCTCCAACAATATATATATATATATGGATATATTTATTCGATGAGGAAGAAGTTTGAAACATTTGAATAGATTCAAATAAATTTCAGCATGAAGTGGAAATCATCGTAATAGAATAGTCAAATATCTATGATTCGATCATGGTGGAAATATTTGAATTAAGAATTTTAGCGAACATCTAAGAGAGTTACACAATTGTTCCACAACTCACGTTTCTTGGAATACCATAGTTATGATGGAGTATTTGAGAAACGTATCCAAACCTTTTTGGATTAATGATGTGATAAAATAAAATGATGCCATTATATTTTTGTAGATTATGCTTTAGAGACTACTGATTTTACACTAAATAGAGCGTCATCATAATCCGTTGAAATGACACCATACGAGTTATGGCATGGGTATAAAATCTAATAGTCCTTTTCTTAAATTTTGGTATGCATAGCATAAGTAAATGAGTTTACAACCAAAATCGGATGAATGTCTTTGTTGGTTATCCCAGAGAACAATTAGGAATTCTTTCCACTATGAAGTAAAGACAAAAGTATTTGTCGATGTTTCTTGCTTATTTCCAAGAAATTGTTTCTAGCGAAGTATTTGAGTGGGAGGACAATAGAACTTGATAAGGTTGATGAACTTGAGCATGATGATTAGAGTAGCGTAGCGTCGGAAATGGTTCCGGAAGCAGTCATGACGATCATGGCTCTCATGTCTATAAAGTGTTATAGTCATGGAGATCGAAGTACCTATTAAACCTTGTAGGTATGGTGTACTTTGTGATCAAATAAATGATTTGTGGACAAAGGATTAATTTTGGACAATGATAAACCAATTACATATATACAAAGAAGCTATGATGGGTCATGACTCTGTTAAAATGGCTAAGAGCCATGAAATCCAAAATAGTATCTATAATCAAGCTTGGAGCTTGGTAAACCTTTTGAAGGAATAAATACTTTTTGAAAGTAGATGGATCTATAAAATTAATAGACTTGGATATAATATCCTTCAAGAAACTCGACTTGTCAAAAGATTGTTTACGACAAAGTTCAAAGAGCATGGGCTAGAAGATCGATGAGAAAATCTCGGGAGTGTTAGAGTTGTCATCTTAATTGCACCAAAATTTGCTCCCCTTCGTTTTCTTTTTTTTTTCCTTCGCCCGCGAGATGATTTTTTTTGGCAAATCAGTCGCAAGCAATGAAGTTTTGCACGGAAAATAATAAGAGTTAAGTGAGATTCAAGGAGCGTAAATTCTTCAGCATGACAATCTCCAAATATTTGAAAAAGGTCGCCGCCCTATAATCCCTAACGGAGGGACTACATCTGAAAATCGATTTCCTACTCGCCAATTCGTGTATAGTTAAAGTTTTGTCTTTTATAGAGCCCTAGGCGAGATGACATTGTTTAGTGACAAGCAAAATGTGTGATTTTGGTACACAAAAAGCTCATTTTAATTGTAAGGCAATTTTGCAATGTCGTCATGGATGCCGACAGCTTAGACATCGTTGACATTGCATTAATGATACCAATCGTCTCTTACTAGTTCTTTACCCAGAATGTGACCTGAGTTGCGACACATATTCTTTTCTACATGTCTAGCCCAACTTAAACTATACTTTTCCTATAACGGACTGACAGCTTGACTGTAAAATGTATTGTGATTGTCTGCAAGTCTGCAACCTGCATACAAAATTAACTGGAGTTGTGACAGGCATTGAAATACCCGAAAGCAACGAATAGATTTTGCTATAGACCAGTTAAACTGCGACAGTCGTCGGCGATCTGATCCACGTTTTAGGATATCTGTATACAAAAATACTTAAGATACACTGAGATTTCTTGTCGTTTAAACTAGATACATTGAACTTTGTCTTGTGCATTTGATGATCAAGCACCCCCAGTAACTGGGATAGCAGAAAGTCCAAACGAGAGAGGAACCAAGCCAATAATGCTGGGTGTACGGACGAATTGTTACGGGAATCGACTTACGGACATACGTGGGCTGCTGCTGTTCTCCCAGGCTGAATTCTTTTGGACCCACAGTGTGACTCTACCCAATTGCACGATGCCACGCCTGATTCCGTAGGTTCATTCCGTAACTTCATTCCGTAGGTGTAGCATTACTGGGAACCAAGTGATCTGCAGATGGCGACCAAAATGGTTAGAGCTACGTAGTGTCAACAGTCACATGCAGCAAATGGTCCGGCCAGCTAGCTGTAGAGAAAGCAGCAGTTGTAGCCAGGACAGCGACCGAATATATTTGCCAGCCTCGACAGCGAGCGAAACGATCGACTAGTAGCGGTCAGAAAAAAAGAAAGTCAAAGCTTTCCGGCAAAGTTGGACATAACAGTTGGGAAAACGCACACACGTTCGCTGAATGATTTGCTACGGGTAACTTACTAGCCTGCAAAAAAAATACTAGCCTGAAAATTTAAGATTTATGTTCTTGTGCACTGTTTTTTTAGGCATCGTTTATAGAGAAGTTGGTCTTCTGGTGTTGTTTTAGTCGTGTCAGTGTTGCTGTTTCAAGAAATGGATCACTGTAGGTGAACTTTTTTTGTAATTCTTCTCTTTTTTTTAGTTGTGTGCATCCTTTATGCCATTAGGGCATGAAGGTGTTGCAGAGACCGGATGTAATTGGTATCTCCGTGATATTAATATATGCTCTTTATCAAAAAAAAAACTTACTAGAAAAGCAACGTGCTAACAACCATGACCATGGTTAGCCCTATATGGTGGTGTGTTATACCCCGAATTCTGCATATATGCTTGATGATCTAACGAGCATTTTTTTCTTTGAAAAAGGCCGATTTATTACTTAAAATGTTTAACGTAATGCACCCGGCCTCTGCATAGTTAGAATGCAGATAGCCGTTTAAGAAGGTTACAACACACAGTTCATAATAAAAAAAACGTAACGAGAAACATAAAACCTATCATGGTGTAGGAGCCGCTATCCTCAGGCTATGCAGCAACCCATGTTGGATAATAAACGTCTTAGCCGAATTCTTCAATCGTGTAGACACCTCCATAAATAGGTTGTGGTCCTTCACGTGCTGAAGCGACGACCATGAACTGAGTGTAGCCGTAGACCGGTAAATTACCTGCATAAGAGAAGAGTTTTTATCATTAAAAACCTTGTCATTTCTACATAACCATAGTGACCAAATAACGGAAATGGTCCCATCCTGATAAAATTCTTAAACCTGACCTCTACCCCATTTTGCCAATTTCCAAAAATATTTGCGACGTCTCGAGGTGGGTGTAAGCTAGATCCTATCTGAATGATTGATCATAAAGCTTTAGCGAACCGGCATTGAGAAAACGAGATGTTTTATTGTCTTGTCTGTAGGATAACGTTGCATAGAAAACAAAAAATTTCCTACCGCGAACACGCAATCTAAGCCAAGATGCAATCTAGAAGACGGTAGCAACGAGGGGTTTATCGAGTCTCACCCTTGAAGAGATTCCAAAGCCTACAAGATGAGGCTCTTGTTGCTGCGGTAGACGTTCACTTGCCGCTTGCAAAGCGCGTAGAAGATCTTGATCACCGGCGCCACGAACGGGCAGCACCTCCGTACTCGGTCACACGTTCGGTTGTTGATGACGACGTCCACCTCCCGTTCCAGCGGGCAGCGGAAGTAGTAGCTCCTCTTGAATCCGACATCACGACGGCGTGGTGTCGGTGGCGGTGGAGAACTCGGCGGAGCTTCGCTAAAGCACGCGGGAGCTATGGAGGAGAGGGGGGCTAGGGTTTGGGAGGGGGTGGCCGGCCACTTGGGGGTGCGGCCAGGTGGTGGTCTTGAGGTGGCCGGCCCCCTCCTTGTCCCTCATTATATAGGTGAAAGCCCCAAGGGTTGGACTACAAGTCTCCGAATAAGACCCGAACCCAAAACCTTCCATATGATAGGGAAACCTACCCAAGCTAGGACTCCCACTAGAGGTGGGAGTTCCACCTTCCATGGAGGGGTGGCCGGCCCCTTTGGGGGAGTCCACTTGGGACTCCTCCCCCTCTAGGGTTGGCCGGCCATGGAGGTGGAGTCCCTCCAGGACTCCACCTTCCTTGGTGGTTTCTTCCGGACTTTTCTAGAACCTTCTAGTGACATAGGCATCCCCAATGGGCCTGTCGAAGATAGTACCCGGGGTTTACTGAAGGCCCAGTACCCGAAGAATAAAGAAGATTCGGGAGCCCAAGATATATTAAGGAAAATTAGAGTTGTAATAGGAAGTGTTATTTGTAAATCTGGCGGGATGAGTTAGATACCGTCCCGGACTCTGTAACTTGTACAAAACGAACCCTCGGCTCCACCTCCTATATAAAGGGGGAGTCAAGGGACGAAGAGGCAATCGAATCATTATTACAAACCCTAGTTTTCATAATCATCGAGTACTTTTCGGCTGAAACCTTCGAGATCTACTTGCCCTCTACTTCTAACTAAACCCTAGCCTACAATCCATAGCCATTGACAAGTTGATACCTTGTCAATTGGCGCCGTCTGTGGGAACTAGAGGCGTAAGGATCTGATCTCGATGGCACGTTCAAGATCTTCGACATCATCAACCGCAAGCAACACTATGGATCGAGGTAAACAGATCGCTGCTGGTCTGTCGATTTTGTTCCTCACCCACCCTCCCGTTTGGATGCATATGCGTATCTGGCGGAGCCCATGGAGATGACGTTCGGAAGGTTTCACTTTCGCGTCGAGAAGGAAGGATCGTATCGTGTCGAGATTCCGATTTCGTCGGGATCGTCGGCGGTCGATTCCGATTTTTCAAGCTATGCATCGTCAACTGAATCAGGAGAAGAAGAAACTTCGTCAACACGCTACGTCAGCACCAGAGCAAGAGAGAAACTCGCCAAGATCTTCAACGACATATCGTTTGAGTCATCTGCGGATTCATATATAAGCGATGGTTCAAGCGATGTCGACAGATACGACTTCATCGACAAATCTATCACAGTGGGCAAGGTCTTCATCAATCTCAACGATGACGTCACCAAACCCAACATAGATCTGAATACAAAATATCATCAGGTTTATGCCATTGAGGATCAAGAGGAAACATCTGAGGCTTTCGACGGTGCAGGAAATCCATACGTCGATCCCTCCAACCTGCGACAAGGCTTGGGCAACAAATACATCGGGCCAGAGCCACGAGATAGAGTTCAACTTTCACAAGCAGCGTGGGACAGAGCCGCGAGAGCTATGAACGGTACAGAACCAATGGCTACCACGGCCACACCAGAGGAATTACAAGCATATCAATATAGGCTCGCACGAGCTGCCGAGAATTGGAAAAACAGACACCGAGTTAAACAGGAGAAAGGAGGCAGCTTCGCATCCAGCAGGAGAAGGGCAGATTTAAGTCGACAATCTAGAACTTCGGGTGATACCCACAGGAGGCTCGGAACAGAGCAAGATCAAGGTTGCAACATATACCCGAGGCAGAAAGAGAGCACTTGGTCCAAACCTCGACATGTCCTTCATGTCGATAGATACAAGAGGAAATATCATCCCTAAGACACCGGAGGCTGGGTATATGGCGACACATGCTTTTATCCTTGCATCTAAACCACCTCCAGGTGATCCAAGGGAAACACTATACAATATGGCGGTAGCAGGAGTTGGAGCTATGGGGACAGCGTTTGTATCAACGCTCCCGAAGGAGCAGCACGGCAAAATAGTCCACGACTGCAGCAACAACAGCGGCAGCACTGAAGGACCAAGTAGAGCAAGAGACACAGCAGCACAAGCAAGGGTCGATAGAGCGCGGCAAAGCAGAAGGGATCATCGGCAATCTCCGGAGCTTAATGACGAAGATATGTGCGGCTGCCATGCTTCACGAGGAGAGTCCGAAAAACTCGAGTCCCCTCGGGATTCAAGTTACCCGACAACTTCAAGAAGTTCGACGCCCTTCAAGATCGGATTGGCTAGTTGATTATCTCGAGACAGTGAAGCTCACAGGAGGAACCAGGGCAACAGCTATGCAAAGCATCCAGGTGCATTTGAGTGGAGCCGCACGATCTTGGATAAAGAAACTCACTCCAGGATCTATCGACAGCTGGGAAAGTTTCGAGGATGTGTTCGTCAAGAACTTCAGATCCACGTGCAAAAAACCTGCGTCGTTAGAAGAGTTGAGAGCGTGTCGACAAAAGCCAGATGAACCAATGAGAAAGTACATTCAAAGGTGGAATATCATCAAAAATTCGGCAGAAAATATATCTGACGAGAGAGCAATAGATGCGTTTGTCGCAGGAATCAGGCGTGGAGATTTTGTCGAGGACTTAGGAAGGACCAATCCAAAGACAGTATCTGCGTTAATGGACATAGCAAACAGATGGGCAGATGGAGAAGACGCTGTCCACAACAAACGGCACAGTCGCCGAGAGGAGGACCGTGGTCGAAATTATCAACCGAGCGATGATTCCCTCGCGTACCCGAACTATGACGTCCCAGGGCAAATTTCGGCAGGTTTTCGGGCAAACACAGGAGGAAGCAACAGAGATGATTATCAGAGAAGCAGTGAACAGCGAGGCGATAACAGGAATGATTCTCGCAACAACAGACAAAATAGCGGGCCTCGGTTCCCAAGGCCTTTCGTGTCCCCGAAGAGATGATGAATGGGCCGTGTCAAATGCACTTTTTCCTCGACAGAACGGTAAAAGATAGTCAGGACACTGCGAAGAGCGTCGAAATTTTCAGGCAATGCTAAGATATGCAGAGAATGCTAACGCGCGGGCAACACAGAGAAATCTCGAGAACCCGAAGCGAGATTCACTTACCGCCTCCTCCCGCGATTACAGACGACAATCGGCATCAGCTCGGAATAGCGGCAGCACCTCCACCACCACCTTATGTTGATCCTAACTCCAACGGAGCGGTGTCAATGATTCAGAAGGGAAGGCCGTCCAATAGAGCTCAGAAAGTAATCTCACGACAGGTGTTTATGGCAGAAAAAATGCCTCCACCAACAGTTGAGTACCTTAATTGGTCAGGACAATATATTGGCTTCACAATAGCAGATCACCCGCAGCAAGTCCCTCGACCAGGGCAGTCGGCACTTATTCTGCCGTTATCGCAGGATTTGATGTCTCCCGAGTGTTCATAGACGGCGGCAGCAGCTAAACCTTATGTATGCAGATACATTGAGGAAGATGAACATATCCTTAGCAAACTTGAAACCAACAGACACAAGGTTCCACGGCATCACACCGGAGAAACCAAGTTATCCATTGGGGAAGATCAATCTCGACGTTCAGTTTGGGACCCGAGAAAATTACAGAATCGAGAGGCTGGAATTTGAAGTCGTGGATTTTCCGTCGCAGTACCACGCTTTGTTGGGACGACCAGCATATGCTAGATTTATGGCAGTACCACATTATACATACCTGTTGTGGAGATTGCCTGGACCAAAGGGACCAATCACATTAAAGGAAGCTTTGCCTTAGCCGATAAATGCGACAAGGATTTTCATCGGCTATCAGAAACTTTCGGGATGCAAGCTGAGTACTTGGCGTCAAAAAGCATGACCGATTACGACGTACTGCCAGACGTTGGAAGGCCAAATAAAGAATCAACTTTCAATACCAAGAAAAATTCTAAGGAGGTGCAGATTCACCCGACAGACCCGAAAAAGACGACATCTATCGCAAACGACATGGATATCGCATAGGAAAGCGCGCTCGTCGAGTTCCTCCGTGAGCACTGGAAAATCTTCACATGGTGTCCAGCTGACATGCCAGGAGTACCCAGGGAACTTGCCGAGCACCACCTAAACTTGGATCCATTAGCGAGACCAATCAAACAACCTTTGCGGCGTTTTTCGAACCAAACCGCAAAGCTATGCTATCGTAAATCGACGGAGGAAGCTGGTTTTATCAAAGAGATATCTGAAGCCACATGGGTAGCTAACCCAGTGATGGTGCCAAAGAAACACACGACAGTCCATGTGCGTCGACTTTACGTGTCTCAATAAACATTGTCCAAAGGATCACTTTCCCCTCCTGAGGATCGATCAAATTATCGACTCCACGGCTGGATGTGAACGTCTTTCCTTCCTGGACGCATACTCTGGTTATAACCATATCAGATTGAAAGAAGAAGACGAGGCCAAAACAGCGTTCATAACACCTTACGGCGTGTTTTGTTACAGAACAATGCCTTTCGGTTTAAAAACGGGAGCAACATACCGAGGATGATGCGAAGTGTGGTGACACAGATCGGGAAAAACGTGCAAGTGTACATCGACGATGTCGTCATAACGTCAAAAGAGGGGGCAACACTGATCGAGGACCTCAAGGAAACCTTCGACAACCTTAACAAATTCTGCCTCAAGTTGAACCCGACGAAGTGTTCCTTTGGCGTCCCAGCAGGAGAAATTCTGGGATTTCTAGTTTCAGCAAGAGGGATTGAAGCAAATCCCGACAAAATACAAGCTATCATAACAATGAGGAAGCCAACAAAGTTGAAAGAAATACAGCAGCTAACTGGGCGAGTCGCAGCTTTGAGCAGATTCGTCGCCAGGTTGGGAGAAAAAGCATTACCATTTTACGCTCTAATAAAGCAAGGAGATAAATTCCAGTGGAACGAAGAGGCCGATAGAGCCTTCGAGGATTTGAAGCGCACAATCTCGACACCACCAATTCTGGTGGCGCCGAAGGAAAAGGAACCTCTCCTGCTGTATATTGCAGCCACGCCCCAAGTGGTGAGCACGGTGCTAGTTGTCGAAAGAGAAGAAGAAGGAAAACTCCACGGAGTACAGAGGCCATATACTTCATCGGCGAAGTTTTATCGCCATCAAAACAAAGGTACCCTCGGTACCAAAAGCTAGCATATGGAGTGCTCACAACAGCACGAAAATTGCGCCACTATTTTTCGGCACACCCGATCATAGTGGTCAATGAAGCTCCCTTGTCAAATATACTAAACAATCCAGAAGCTACGGGTCGTGTCTCCCTTTGGGGGATAGAACTTTCCCTCGGGACATCACGTATGAAAAAGAAAAGCAATCAAGTCGCAAGTTCTGCCGGACTTCATCGCAGAATGGATGGAGTTGCAAAACACAGGACCTCCGATTTATCGAGAACCTAGACCATGAACTTTGATGGGTCCAAAAGGCTAGAAGGAGTCACGCGAGTAGTACTCATATCACCGAAGGCGACAAGTTGAAGTACATCCTTCGGATGATGTTCCCTAACGCATCTAATAATGAAGCAGAATATGAAGCCCTCATACACGGGATGAAGATGGCGAAAGCTGGTGCAACTCGATTAAAAATATTTGGCGACTCACAATTAGTGGCTCAGCAAGTCATGAACCAATGTGACGATCAATGATAGCATGATGGCATACAAGGAGGTGTACAACGAGCTCGAAAGTTGTTTGATGGATGCGAAGTAAATCATATTAGCAGATTGAGCAATGACGAAGCCGACGTCCTTGCAAACATCGGGTCGCAATGCCTTGCAGTTCCGCCAGTGTATTTTGGGAAGAGATAACAGAGAGATCTACAAAATCGACAAAATCAAAAAAGAAGGAGAAGAAACCCTCGGGGGCTACCAAGGAAAAACAAGAGGAAGAAGAAGAAGAAGATCAGGACCTGGTCATGGTGATACAGATACCATGGATGCAGACGTACATATCGTACATCCTCAGGAAAGAAATACCCGATGATCCAGTTGAGGCAAGACGAGTAATTCGACGCTCCAAAGCTTTCACGGTGGTCAAAGGAGAATTGTACAAACGAAGTATTTCAGGCGTCCTGCGGAGATGTGTCACACCCGAAGAAGGAAGAATAATTTTGAAGGATGTACACGAAGGGATATGTGGCCACCACGCAAGTAGTCGAGCTATTGCAGCCAAGGTTTTTCGGGCAGGATTCTACTGGTTGACAGCAATCGAGGACGCTAAGGAAATAGTAAGAACTTGCGACGCGTGTCAAAGGTTTGCCGCAAAACCCCACTCTCCAGCAGCAGAACTAACACCAATACCATTGTCATGGCCCTTTGCCCAATGGGGACTTGATATGGTGGGCAAGTTGCACAAATCCTGGCCAGGAGGAAAGGAATACATGCTAGTAGTTGTCGACAAATTTACAAAGTGGATAGAAGCGAAGCCGATAAATTCACCAGATGGAGCATCCGCAGTAAAATTCATAAAAGGACTCGTCTTCAGATTTGGAGTGCCCCACAGCATCGTCACAGACAATGGCAGTAACTTCACATCCCACGAATTCAAAGATTATTGCAAAGAAGTGGGTATCAAGTTGCACTTCAGTTGCACATCCTCAAACCAATGGGCAAGTCGAGAAAGCCAATGGCATCATCTGCAATGGCATCAAGCGCCTGTTAGGACCACTGGAAAAAGCTCGACATACCTGGCCGAAGAACTACCAAGTGTGTTGTGGAGCATCCGAACAACACCAAATACAACGACACAGGAGACACCGTTTTTCCGGTCCATGGGAGGCGGACTACCAATAGAAATAGAGCACGACTCCCCTAGAGTCACAGAGTATAACGAAGAAACTTCCAAGATAGCATTGGAAGACGACGTCGACGCACTCGACGAAGCTCGAGACGAGGTACTATCAAGGGTAACTAAATACCAACAGGACTTGAAGAATTACCACAGTCGACGTTTGCGGCCAAGACCTTTTCAGGTGGGAGACCTAGTTCTTCAGCTCACGCAAAAAAGTCATGAAAAACTCGAGTCACCATGGCTTGGACCTTACATTGTCACGGAAGTAATCGGAGGAGGAGCATACAGGATAAAGGACAAGAAGACAGGGGTGGAGGAGCAAAACCCCTGGAACGTGGTGCAACTCAGGCGGTTCTACGCCTAGAGTCGAAATATAGTCCTTGTAAAACTTCAATGCACTGAAACGCCCGCGAGTTTTCAGACGCACTCTTTTCCTTTTCGGGGCACCGAGTGGGGCCGAAAGGTTTTTAATGAGGCGGGCTCGCGGTGCTGCAATATAATAAAGTTAGTGTCAATATAACTTTTCTTTATCGACATGCTCAAAGTCTTTGACCCGACAAATTTCAATATAGTTCATCGACAAAGAAAAGCCTCGCCTTGGTACTAAAATACCTCGTGAGTCAACGAAAATACAAAATAGTACTCAATAAAGAAGCTCGGGGGCTGATATTCGCCATCAATACATATTAAATAAATGCCTTGGTTCAAAACCTCGTAATATACAAATACAGTAAATAGCCACCGAAACACTCGGGAGCTAGACAAATATAGAAATATAATTATTGCTTCACAATATAATCACAATCATGGGTTACAAAGAAGAGTTATCTACAAAGGAAGATAATTAGTCTTGATTCAGTATGTCATCAAGGGTAACTCTGTTTTCTTCAGGAGCAGCGCCAAGAAAATCAGCATAATGACCATCGGCAAAAAAGTCGGCATCCATCCGAAGAAGGTCTTCAATCATTTCTTCGGCTACAGGCGAATCCTTCGTGTTAATTCGGTCGACACCAACTCTTCGGCGCTTTAATTTCTGATGAACTTTTGCAACAACTTGGGTCAGGTCAAGATTTGAGTGACAAATCTGAAGCATGATAAGAGCAAATCTGGCGCCAGCTACCAGTTGAGCTTTGACAAAATCATGGATCCTGTGGGCATCCTTGAATTTCTCCATTAACTCGGGAAGAGTCTTTGGTTGAACGTTCCGAGGAAACATGGAATTATAAACCATGGACAGGGTCTTGGTACAGAAGTCAAGGAAGTCGCGAGTTTGAGAAGCGCGATCCTGAAATCTGACAATTTGGCGGGTCCTCTCTGGGGTAGCCCAAAACAAAGAACCATGATCAAGGGAAAGATTAACGAGGAGGTTCGTCCTAGTATTTACCCTCTCTTCTTCGGCAACAGCATCAGTAAAGGAACCTATTAAAACAACGGAGCAGAAAATTTTAAGAGACATAGCATGAAGACGGAAGATATTGAGGTTGAAACAAGCATACCCGACATATCCACACTAGCTTCATTCATCAACTCGAGCATGAAATTTTCTCGAGTAGTCGCCTTTTCAGCCTCGGAAGCAGCGATTTCCTTGGCAGCCACGGCTTCACGAGCTTGCTGAAGTGCAATTTTTTCGGCTTCAGATGACTTGCGAGATTTTTCCATCATCACAAGTGTTTGCTTCTTTGCATACTGAAGTGCTGCCGAAGTTCATCCAATTCTCGCGGCAAGGAATCTTCGACAGGTGTAGCATCAGCAAGAGTTCTCTTTGAGCGAGAAGAAGAAGGCGAAACATTGGAAGGAGTGGAAGATGGAGTGTAATTATCAAATACCAACTGAAATTTAAAAGACAACATCAATCAACAAGCAAAAGATAGAGTTTTCGTTAATCTTTCGGAATAATTACAAAGGCCCTACAGTGGAGCTAACGAAGTACGTGTCGCCAAATAACTACTTTGGCGACAAGAGCAAAAGAAACAGATAAAGAAAAACAAAGAGGCATGCAACTAGACCTCCGGCCTTGATGAGCTAGGAGTCGAAGCTGGTTTGATCCCGAGATAAGCCAAGATTTTCTTCGTATTGGGCTTGGCTGCCTTAATCAGGGACCTCCACCTTGATTGCTCTATCTGATCGGTGCCGCCAACTTTTGTCCAATCAACAGTCTGTTGGCTGTCAGCAACCAGAGCAACAGTGCTTTCGACAGCAATCTTCATATTTTCTTGGCGCATCTTCAGTCCAAGGTCTTCTGGTGAATTGAACATCTTGGCAAGGGTAAGGAAAGTCGAGGGCTCCTCTTTCTTCGGGAAGAAGTAGGGGAACAGCGCCGACAATCCTGCATTAGCATTCGCCACGCCTTCACGAATTTCGGACCCATGCAGCTCCAGATAGGAAAGTGCGTCAAGGAGAGGGTCATCGACAGATTCTCCAGATCAAAATCTTGGTTTGTTTGATCTGCCAAGAAAACAAAACGTTGGTCAAACAACAAGAAATAGCGACTCTCATAAAAATAGAAGGGATCAATAATATTACTGTAAGTGCGTCGACTTTGTGATTTCAGGCGCTTGAGGATCCCCTGTTCACGAGAAGCTTGTGCAGCTTTGTGCTCGTTTAAGGCAGATGCAGCATCCTCAAGTTTTTTCTGCAGTTCCTCGACACTAGCAGCTTTTGCTTTGGCTTCATCAGCCTCGGCTTTGGCTTCGCTAGCAACAAGTTCGGCTTTCTTGCGAGCCGCCTCACTTTGCTCAAGTTTCTGAGCAAGTGCGTCGGCACGTTTGTTGGCCTCTGCAAGTTTCTCTGTCGAGATATAAAAAAAGAGAGAAGAAAGATCAAAAATCACGACAAGCAACAGGCGCAAAAAGTCAAGGAAAAACGGCAAGCATAAAAATTGTTACCTTCGGCTCTGCTAGCATATTCACGGTACCCAATAAATTGGGATCCGATGCGGAGAAGCTCTTTGATCATGGGCTGTTAAAGAAGAACACAGCAAGAGAAACATCGGCATGAAAAAGAGAGTGAAGGCATGAAAAAGCAAAATAGGGGAAATATAGATATCGACAAACTTACATCATCTAAGAGCAGAGTCGACGAGCTGCCCAATTGAGGGGCAGGTTCAACAAACGTTTCAATCCTTGTCCTTTTTGGTGAAGGAGCAAGGGGGCTTGCTGGCGGAGTTGTGGTGACGACGTTTTGTTGAGGAGGCGAGGATTCTTCTCCTTCAACTAGCGTGTCTGAGGCAAGTACAGTATGTGACGTACTTGTTCGAGGAGCCACATCAACAGTTGGTATTTCTTCCTCGTCATCACTATTAGTTAAAAATCGACAGCTTAAAAAGCAAGACAAGATAAACATTTCGAGTACAGAAATAAGAAGAAAAGTAAAAAGGACTTATGAGCTGACGAGGGATCCAAGATAAGGATCGTAAGCTGCCATCTGATGTGAAGGATCAACTTCTTCGGCTTTGGAAGTGCCGGAATCTTCGACATCATTCCTTTTCCTTTTGCCTTTCGGGGAGACAGCGGGAGGAGGAGATTGTGCCGATAAAATATCTTCGGAATTACCCGCAGATTTTCGAGAATCCACGGGTTCGTTCACAAAAGATGGAGCTTCCTGATTGTCATCTGTGACAATGGCCCTTTCTTCGACTTCTCCATCCTCGGAAGAGGAGGAAGGGAAGCCATAGTAGGATGGTTCTGCAAGAAAATAGCGACAAAAGGAAAATTAGGGAGATATCAATACAATGAGATGCAGGGAAAGTTCGGAACAAGACAGAAACTCGAGAAGACAACATACCTCCGGGAGAGGATTGGCGGAGCTGTATGGTACCACGCGACAAGAGGAGGGAATAGGATCCTTCTTGGCCAGGCGAGAAACTCTTCGAATCAATTTTTCCAAGTCCTTTGCCTCATCACTGGAGATTCTATTGGCGTCGTTTTCACCAGAATACGTCCAAAGGGGATTTTTGCGAGCCTGAAGAGGCTGCACTCTAATCCTAAGGAAGTAGGCAGTGATTTGAACACCGGATAGTTCTTTGCCTCGAGTATTTTGAAGCTGATGAATACGAGACATAAGACTTCTGTCGCTTTCTTTCTTCTTCGGAAGCTTCAGCGTCCCAGAACGCGGCGAATTCTGCACTTCCGTCGAAAGGAATTATGTTGTGTTCCACAGAGTTGGCACTTTCTTCGTGAATATAGAGCCATCTTTTGCGCCATCCTTGAACAGAATCAGGAAACTTGACATCGAAATAATCAACGTCAGTTCGGACACAGATAACAACGCCGCCTATGTTATAAGTAGCGTTGTGGGAGCCATTGCGGCGGAGGCAGAAAATGCGTTTCCACAGAGCCCAATTAGGAGGGATTCCGAGGAAGCATTCGCACAGTGTGATAAAAATGGAAATGTGAAGGATGGAATTGGGGGTCAACTGGTGCAGTTGAATCCCGTAAACAAACAGAAGGCCGCGGAGAAAATCGTGAATTGGGGCCGAAAGGCCGCGGATGAGGTGATCAACAAAACTAACCCGATACTCCATTGGAGGGTTGGGGTAGCTTTCTTCGCTGGGAAAGCGGATGGCGTCTTCTTTCTTCATCAGGCCAAGCCTCTTTAGCGTGTTGACGTCCTGGTTGGAGATTTTAGATCTCTCCCACTCAAGATCTTCGGCGGCCATCTTGGATTCTGGAGTGCTGTGGCGAGTGAGTCGCGTGCGCGGTGGCATCAACGGCAATGGAAACAGCAATGTTCGTGAGTGCGGAAGATCAGAGAGAGTTGGGCGCAGGGGAAGTTTTTGCGAAGAGGAACAGATGTGCGGCGCAAGCGAAGGAGTGAACGGAGGTTGAAGAAAGGTTTATATAAGAATCGGGCGAAGCAATGCACCGTTGGATGAAGAAATCGTGTGGTGAAAAAAGATCTTCTAGATAAAAGGGTAAAAAGGTATTTTTATTGAGATAGGCGTTACCGTACGTGCGCCAGGAAAAGCGGAGGACGTGTGTCCCCCACTTGCACGACGTGTCAACGTGGTGGAAGCAATGGACCCACAATACAGAAAAATCACGACTATTCACAGAAATAAAGTAAAGCGTCTCGATAAAGCAAAATAAAAGAAGATTGGCGACAGGAGAAGCTATCAAATACTTCGGGAGCCTTTGATCAAATACAAGTTTTTGCCCAAATGCTCGGGGGCTACTTCGACAAAAGTAAAATTTTGAGTATGGCAGTATAGAAATTGCGGGAGCCTACAACCAAGCACAAGTTCTTGGCTGTAGCCTCGGGGGCTACTCCCATCGGGAGCGCTGTTCGCGCACCCGAGAGATGAAGAGAAGATCATATTGGGAAATAATGACAATATAGCGACAAGGTGGACTAGAATGTTGAGCCTACAACCAAGCACAAGTTCTTGGCTGTAGCCTCGGGGGCTACTCCCATCGGGAACGCTGTTCGCGTGCCCGATGAAGTTAAAAAAGAAAAAGATAGAAAAGCAAGAGAGTATATTTCGAGTTTTAATTAACTCTACATATACTCCCATCGGGAGCGCAATATAAGTCATACTTGACTCGATAAAATGTGCCATTCCAACAGCCGGAAAAGTACTCGACAATATATTCTCAGAACGCCAAAGTTGCGATCAATTTCTGAATGCCGCAAATTTGCGAAGGTAAGACCCCAGATCCGTTCTGTGTGGCATCGCCGAAGACTACGCTCTGCTACTTTTATCCGTATCAACGGATATGAAGAAAAATCCTAACGGACGCGTTAGGTACTCGATAAATTTGACGGGACTCGACAGAATGGTAAGACCTTAAGCGGCTGTCGAAGTTTACACCGGTATCCGGAGTCATGTCCAGGGGACATGATTTCGAAGTAGGTTTTGCGGATTGCCACTAGAGCGTTAACTAGTACCGATCCGTCAGATGAACTAGCCCCAACTACCAGTATCCCTGTACAATATAGAACTTTATGTGAAGAAATATAAAAAAGTTAAAACTCTCGAGTAAAAATAGACAGTGGAGATTTTCCCTAACTCTACGATTCAAGCAAAATCTCGGGGCTACTGACATAGGCATCCCCAATGGGCTGAAGATAGTACCCGGGTACTGAAGGCCCAATACCCGAAGAATAAAGAAGATTCGGGAGCCCAAGATATATTAAGGAAAATTAGAGTTGTAATAGGAAGTGTTATTTGTAAATCTGGCGGGATGAGTTAGATACCGTCCCGGACTCTGTAACTTGTACAAACGAAACCCTCGGCTCCACCTCCTATATAAAGGGGGAGTCGAGGGACGAAGAGGCAATCGAATCATTATTACAAACCCTAGTTTTCATAATCATCGAATACTTTTCGGCTGAAACCTTCGAGATCTACTTGCCCTCTACTTCTAACTAAACCCTAGCCTACAATCCATAGGTATTGACAAGTTGATACCTTGTCATCTAGAACCTTCCATAGAACCTTCCGCATCATTTTAAATCACATAAAATGACATCCTATATATGAATCTTATTCTCCGGACCATTCCGGAACTCCTCGTGATGTCCGGGATCTCATCCGGGACTCCGAACAAATATTCGAACTCCATTCCATATTCAAGTTCTACCATTTCAACATCCAACTTTAAGTGTGTCACCCTACGGTTCGCGAACTATGCGGACATGGTTGAGTACTCACTCCGACCAATAACTAATAGCGGGATCTGGAGATCCATAATAGCTCCCACATATTCAACGATGACTTTAGTGATCGAATGAACCATTCACATACGATACCAATTCCCTTTGTCACGCGATATTTTACTTGTCCGAGGTTTGATCATCGGTATCACTCTATACCTTGTTCAACCTCGTCTCCGACAAGTACTCTTTACTCGTACCGTGGTATGTGGTCTCTTATGAACTTATTCATATGCTTGCAAGACATTAGACGACATTCCACCGAGAGGGCCCAGAGTATATCTATCCGTCATCGGGATGGACAAATCCCATTGTTGATCCATATGCCTCAACTCATACTTTCCGGATACTTAATCCCACATTTATAACCACCCATTTACGCAGTGGCGTTTGGTGTAATCAAAGTACCTTTCCGGTATGAGTGATTTACATGATCTCATGGTCATAAGGACTAGGTAACTATGTATTGAAAGCTTATAGCAAATAACTTAATGACGTGATCTTATGCTACGCTTAATTGGGTGTGTCCATTACATCATTCATATAATGACATAACCTTGTTATTAATAACATCCAATGTTCATGATTATGAAACTAATCATCCATTAATCAACAAGCTAGTTAAGAGGCATACTAGGGACTCTTTGTTGTTTACATATCACACATGTACTAATGTTTCGGTTAATACAATTATAGCATGACATATAAACATTTATCATAAACATAAAGATATATAATAACCACTTTTATTATTGCCTCTTGGGCATATCTCCTTCAGTCTCCCACTTGCACTAGAGTGTATATTCTAGATTACATTGTAATATACCTAACACCCATGGCATTCTGGTGTTGGTCATGCTTTGCCCTAGGGAGAGCTTTAGTCAACGGATCTGCTACATTCAGATCAGTGTGTACTTTGCAAATCTTTACTTCTCCATCTTCGATGTATTCTCGAATCGAGTGGTAACGCAGCTTGATATGCTTCAGCCTCTTGTGTGACCTTGGCTCTTGTGCATTGGCGATGGCACCCATGTTATCACAGTAGATGATTAATGGGTCCAATGCACTAGGAACCACACCGAGCTCTACAATGAACCTCTTCATCCATACCGCTTCCGATGAAGCCTGCCCGCTATGTACTGATTCTGGAAGACTTCGCCACCGTGCACTGCTTCGAGCTTGCCCAGCTTACTGCAGCACCATTCAATATAAACACGTACCCAGACTGTGACTAAGAGTCATCGGGATCAGTGTTCCAACTTGCATCGGTGTAACCGTTACAACGAGCTCTTGGTCACCTCCATAACAAAGAAACATATCCTTAGTTCTTTTCAAGTACTTCAGGATATTCTTGACCGCTGTCCAGTGTTCCATTCTGGATCACTTTGATATCTGCTAGTCAAACTAACACATGCGCTATATCCGGTCTTGTACATAGCATGGCATACATAATAGAACCTACTGCCGAAGCATAGGGGATCTGACTCATCCTTTCTCTTTCTTCTAGTAGCCGGTCCTTGAGTCTTACTCAAGACCTTGCCTGGTAACATAGGTAAAAACCCTTTCTTACTTTCGTCCATTCTAAACTTCTTTAGAATCTTGTCAGTATGTACTCTGTGATAGCCCTATTAGGCGTCTTGATCTATCTCTATAAATCTTGATGCCTAATATATACGATGCTTCACCAAGGTCTTTCATTGAAAAACTATTATTCAAATAACCTTTTACAGCTTAATAGTTCTATATCATTCCCAATTAATAATATGTCATCTACATATAATATCAGGGATGCTACGAGCTCTCACTCACTTTCTTGTAAATACAGGCCTCTCCATGACACTGTATAAACCGAAGTCTTTGATCACCTTATCAAAGCGCCGGTTCCAACTTCTTGATGCTTGCTTCAGTCCATAAATTGAACGCTGAAGTTTGCATACTTTGTCGGCATTTTTAGGATCGACAAAACCTTTGGGTTGTACCATATACAACTCTTCCTCAATGTCTCCATTAAGGAACACCGTTTTGACATCCATCTGCCAAATCTCATAATCGAAAAATGCAGCTATTGCTAACAAAATCCTCACAGATTTTAGCTTCGCTACAGTGAGAAAGTCTCATCGTAGTCAACACCTTGAATTTGTCGGAAACCCTTTGCGACAAGTCGAGCTTTATAGACAGTAATATTACCATCAGCATCTGTTTTTCTCTTGAAGATCCATTTATTCTCGACAGCCTTTCGGCTATCAGGTAAGTCTACCAAAGTCCATACTTTGTTATCATACATGGACTCCATTTCGGATTTCATGGCTTCTTGCCATTTGTTGGAATCTGGGCTCATCATCGCTTCTTCATACGTCGCAGGTCCTCATCATTGTTATCCACAATCATGACATTTAGACAAGGATCATACCAATCAGGATTGGCACGTTCCCTTGTCGATCTGCGAGGTTCAGTAGTCTCCTCGTTCGAAGTTTCATGATCATTATCATTAGCTTCCTCTGTTGTCGGTGTAGGCGGTACAGGTACAACTTCCGGTACTGCGCTACTCTGATCAATGAGTATAGATTCATCAATCTCATCGAGTTCTACTTTTCTTCCAGTCACTTCTTTAGTGAGAAATTCTTTCTCAAGAAAGGTTCCGTTCTTAGCAACAAAGATTTTGCCTTCGGATCTGTGATAGAAAGTGTACCCTATAGTTTCCTTAGGGTATCCTATGAAGACGCATTTCTCCGCTTTGGGTTCTAGCTTGTCCGGTTGTAACTTTTTTACATAGGCTTCGCAACCCCAAACTTTAAGGAACGACAGCTTAGGTTTCTTATTAAACCATAATTCATACGGTGTCGTTTCTACGGATTTTGATGGTGCTCTATTTAAAGTGAATGCGGCTGTCTCTAATGTATAACTCCAAAATGATAACGGCAAATCAGTAAGAGACATCATAGAACGAACCATATCTAAGAGAGTTCGATTACGACGTTCGGACACACCGTTTCGTTGTGGTGTTCCCGTGTCAATTGTGAAAGTATTCCATATTTCTTTAAATGCATGCCAAACTCATAACTCAGATATTCACCTCCGCGATCAGATCGTAGAAATTTAATCTTCTTGTTACGTCGATTTTCTACTTCACTTTGGAATTCCTTAAACTTCTCAAAAGTTTCGGATTTATGTTTCATGAAATAGATATACCCATATCTACTCAGATCATCTGTGAAGGTTAGAACATAACGATAACCACGCGATGCTACACTCATTGGTCCGCACACATTGGTATGTATGATTTCCAATAAGTCAGTAGCTCGCTCCATCATACCAGAAAATGGAGTCTTAGTCATTTTTCCCATTAGACATGCTTCGCATCTATCAAGTGACTCAAAGTCAAGTGATTCAAGTAATCCATCGTATGGAGTTTATTCATGCGCTTCACTCCAATATGACCAAGACGACAGTGCCACATATAAGTAGAATTATCATTCAATTTAATTCGCTTAGCATCAATGTTATGTATATGCGTATCACTACTATCGAGATCTAACAGAAATAAGCCATTCTTTTCAGGTGCTCGACCATAAAAGATATTATTCATAAAAATAGAACAACCATTATTCTCAGACTTGAATGAATAACCGTCTTGCATTAAACAAGATCCAGATATAATGTTCATGCTCAACGCGGGTACAAAATAACAATTATTTAGGCTTAAAACTAATCCCGAAGGTAGATGTAGAGGAAGTGTGCCGACAGCGATCACATCGACTTTGGATCCGTTTCCAACGCGCATCGTCACTTCATCTTTCAGTAGTCTTCGTTTATTTTTTAGTTCCTGTTTCGAGTTACAAATATGAGCAACCGAACCAGTATCAAATACCCAGGTACTAGAACGAGAACCAGTGAGATAAACATCTATAGCATGTATATCAGATATACCTTCTTTCTTCTTCTTGACAAGGCCGCTCTTCAGATCAGCCAGATACTTGGAGCAATTACGCTTCAGTGTCCCTTCTCCTTGCGGTAATAGCACTCAGCATCGGCTTAGGGCCGTTCTTAGGTTTCATAGGAGGCGTGGCAGCTTTCTTGCCACCCTTCTTGAATTTTCCCTTAGACTTGCCCTGTTTCTTGAAACTGGTGGTCTTGTTGACCATCAACACTTGGTGCTCTTTCTTGATCTCTATCTCAGCAGCTTTTAGCATGCCAAAGAGTTCAGGTAACTCCTTGTTCATGTTCTGCATATTGTAGTTCATCACAAAGTTCTTGTAACTTGGTGGCAGTGATTGAAGGACACGATTAATCCCAGTCTGTTAGGAATCACTATTCCCAAGTCACGAGTTTCTTCGCATGCCCGGTCATGGCGAGCATGTGCTCACTAACGGAGCTGCCTTCTTCCATCATGCAGAAGAAGTGTTTCGATGCTTCATAGCATTCCACCGCCGCATGAGTCTCAAATATAGCTTTCAGCTCATTGACCAACTCATGAGGATCGTGGTGCTCAAAACGTTTTTGAAGATCGGCTTCCGGACTGCACAGGCACACTGAACTTGAGAGTACCGAGTTTTCCGAGTCTCGTAAACAACTTTACTTCATCGGTTTCAGTTTCTGCAGGAGGGTCACCTAGCGGTGCATCAAGCACAAATTGCAGATTTCCGCCAGATAGGAAGATCCTCACATGACGGAACCAGTCGGTGAAGTTGCTACCGTTGCTCTTAAGCTTTTCTTTCTCTAGGAACTGGTTAAAATTGATTGGGGACGCCATCTCTATAACATATATTTGCAAAAGTTTAGACTAAGTTTATGACAAATTGAGTTCAAATTTTAATTCAACATAATTAAAAATCTAGGTGAACTCCCACTCAAAACAATATCCCTCGCATTGTCTTAGTGATCACACGAACCAAATCCACCGCACCTAAGTCCGATCATCACGAGACAAGGTGTGATTTCAATGGCGAACACTCAAAGTGTTCATCATATCAACCATATGATTCATGCTCTACCTTTCGGTATCACGTGTTCGAGACCATGTCTGTACATGCTAGGCTCGTCAAGGCCACCTTAGTATCCGCACGTGCAAACTGTCTTGCACCCGTTGTATGCACTTGTTGATTCTATCACACCCGATCATCACGAGATGCTTCGACAAGTCTTGGCAACGGTGCTACTAAGGATGAACACTTTATTATCTTGAGATTTTAGTGAGGGATCATCTTATAATGCTACCGTCGCGATCTAAGCAAAATAAGATGCATAAAAGGATTAACATCACATGCGGTTCATATGTGATATGATATGGCCTTTTGTCATTGCGCCTTTGATCTTCATCTCCAAAGCACGGACATGATCTCCATCATCTTCGGGCATGATCTCCATCATCGTCGGCGTAGCGTCAAGGTCAATGGCGCCGTCTTCATGATTGTCCTCCAAGTAGCAATTATTAGAACTACTTTGAAATACTACTCAACATGAAATTTAAAGACAACCATAAGGCTCCTGCCGGTTGCCACAATACAATAATGATCATCTCATACATATTCATCATCACATTATGGCCATATCACATCACCAAACCCTGCAAAAACAAGTTAGATGTCTCTAATTTGGTTTGCATATTTTACGTGGTTTAGGGTTTTCGAGAGATCTAATCTACCTACGAACATGAACCACAACGTTGATACTAATGTTGTCAATAGAAGAGTAAAATGAATCTTTACTATAGTAGGAGAGACAGACACCCGCAAAGCCTCTTATGCAATACAAGTTGCATGTCGAACGAGGAACAAGTCTCATGAACGCGGTCATGTAAAGTTAGTCCGAACCGCTTCATCCTACTATGCCATAAAGATGCAAAGTACTCAACTAAAGATAACAAGAGCATCAACGCCCACAAAACCATTGTGTTCTACTCGTGCAACCATCTATGCATAGACACGGCTCTGATACCACTGTAGGATAACGTTGCATAGAAAACAAAAATTTCCTACCGCGAACACGCAATCCAAGCCAAGATGCAATCTAGAAGACGGTAGCAACGAGGGGTTTATCGAGTCTCACCCTTGAAGAGATTCCAAAGCCTACAAGATGAGGCTCTTGTTGCTGTAGACGTTCACTTGCCGCTTGCAAAGCGCGTAGAAGATCTTGATCACCGGGCGCCACGAACGGGCAGCACCTCCGTACTCGGTCACACGTTCGGTTGTTGATGAAGACGACGTCCACCTCCCGTTCCAGCGGGCAGCGGAAGTAGTAGCTCCTCTTGAATCCGACAGCACGACGGCGTGGTGTCGGTGGCGATGGAGAACTCCGGCGGAGCTTCGCTAAGCACGCGGGAGCTATGGAGGAGGGGGGCGGCTAGGGTTTGGGAGGGTGGCCGGCCACTTGGGGGTGCGGCCAGGTGGTGGTCTTGAGGTGGCCGGCCCCCTCCCCTTGTCCCTCATTATATAGGTGGAAGCCCCAAGGGTTGGACTACAAGTCTCCGAATAAGACCCGAACCCAAAACCTTCCATATGATAGGGAAACCTACCCAGCTAGGACTCCCACTAGAGGTGGGAGTTCCACCTTCCATGGAGGGGGTGGCCGGCCCCCTTTGGGGGAGTCCACTTGGGACTCCTCCCCCTCTAGGGTTGGCCGGCCTTGGTGGTTTCTTCCGGACTTTTCTAGAACCTTCCATAGAACCTTCCGCATCATTTTAAATCACATAAAATGACATCCTATATATGAATCTTATTCTCCGGACCATTCCGAACTCCTCGTGATGTCCGGGATCTCATCCGGGACTCCGAACAAATATTCGAACTCCATTCCATATTCAAGTTCTACCATTTCAACATCCAACTTTAAGTGTGTCACCCTACGGTTCGCGAACTATGCGGACATGGTTGAGAACTCACTCCGACCAATAACTAATAGCGGGATCTGAGATCCATAATAGCTCCCACATATTCAACGATGACTTTAGTGATCGAATGAACCATTCACATACGATACCAATTCCCTTTGTCACGCGATATTTTACTTGTCCGAGGTTTGATCATCGGTATCACTCTATACCTTGTTCAACCTCGTCTCTGACAAGTACTCTTTACTCGTACGTGGTATGTGGTCTCTTATGAACTTATTCATATGCTTGCAAGACATTAGACGACATTCCACCGAGAGGCCCAGTATATCTATCCGTCATCGGGATGGACAAATCCCACTGTTGATCCATATGCCTCAACTCATACTTTCCGGATACTTAATCCCACCTTTATAACCACCCATTTACGCGTGGCGTTTGGTGTAATCAAAGTACCTTTCCGGTATAAGTGATTTACATGATCTCATGGTCATAAGGACTAGGTAACTATGTATTGAAAGCTTATAGCAAATAACTTAATGACGTGATCTTATGCTACGCTTAATTGGGTGTGTCCATTACATCATTCATATAATGACATAACCTTGTTATTAATAACATCCAATGTTCATGATTATGAAACTAATCATCCATTAATCAACAAGCTAGTTAAGAGGCATACTAGGGACTCTTTGTTGTTTACATATCACACATGTACTAATGTTTCGGTTAATACAATTATAGCATGACATATAAACATTTATCATAAATATAAAGATATATAATAACCACTTTTATTATTGCCTCTTGGGCATATCTCCTTCATTGTCTTCGTGACAGAAAACAAATTTCTTACGACCATGCCAATTGTGTTTCGCAAGGTTATCTTTGGTGAGGATAACACCGCGATGTAGGTACCAAGAAAATACCTTCGTTTTCAGTGGCATCCTCAGTTTCCAAATGGTTTTATTATTATAGACTGGTTGGATAGGTTCTATTAACGCCTCGCACATGGATGAGAATATACCATTCTTCGTGAGTTCTGAGTGAAATATATCGTTCCCTTGAACCAGTTGAATTGAAGCTAATTTCTGTAGCAATTCGTTTCAAGAGGTTAATCCGGAACCGACTACATCACGTCTGAACGTCATAGATGGTAGAGAAGTTTCCATCACTTCCTGAAGGGTAACATCCTAGCATTTCTGCATGCTTATTTCGACATGCAGGACAAGACAATGCAATAGTACACAGTGGAAAATTTTGGTTCAGAGTTGTCTTTAAATCATTGTTTAAAATAGCCGGCTATAGCCGGGCTATAGCCCGCTATAGCCTTTCCCGCATGGTGCGGCTAACTGCATTAGCTCGCTAAAAGGTGTTAAACTCCTTAAATAGCCGGCTATAGCCAGGCTATAGCCGGGCTATAGCTGTTTTGAGAGGCCGCGGCTATATCCTGTAGCCGGCTATTTTAAACATTGCTTTAAATAGCACAGCAAAATGTATATATGGGAACTTAATATGAAAACCAGACATGTAGCAATATTCAGGAAGGGAACAGTATTAACAATTAAGATTACTGATGATGCCGTCACACTATAGTGTAGACACACACACGGCCTCGCTCAGTTGTCTCTACTGAACCTGAAGGTAGGAGTTAGCTAGGACACTGTGGCTCTAGTCTGATCATTAGCGCCGGTGTCCATCTCCTTGTCAGTTACAGTTCAGTGATGCATGCAGCCCACTGATTCGTGCCCAGGACTCCACCGGCGACAGCGATCGACGACGGCTCAAAGTCACAACCACCGCCGTCGAACCGAAGCCGGAGTTGACCTAATCATGCATCGAGCTACCTACGCACGAAAGCTCCAGTTAATTAACTAGCTAAACGGTAAACGAGATCGGATTGAACCATCATTAACTGGATATATGTACCCGTACTATACCATTCGATCGGACTCGGTCGATCTCGTTGACGTTACCGTTCTGCATAGTCGACATATAAGTATTAAGGAGGCAGAAATGTAAGTAGATTAATACTAACATAGAGTAGAAAAAAACAGCAGACGATTTCTTCTGGTTAAATCTGACTGTACATGAGCAGACATTGCTGCGACAATACGGTTTATTGAAGCAATATATTATTAGCCTAGCTATGGCACAGTTAGAAACCCATGTCCGGAAGAAACCATCTCTGAGTTGGACACAATGGATATGCCGGAGACTTTTGGCATCGCCTCTTGAATACAGAAGTAGATGGAAAACATGGACACTGGTTTTTAACGTGGAAAACTCGCTGGGGCCAAAAATTACGGGTGCACGAAGATGATCGTCACTATATATCTGAATGAGTTTGCAAACTCATGGCAAACATTCTATTCTTGTAGTTTGAACCTCGCACGAGGAAGGCATTAGCCTCTTTCGAGCAGGAGGACCAAAAGGTATCAGAAGCTGCCTTCCATCAAAGAGCAACTTTATCTTACTGTATTGCTTAACTTGTTGTCAATGGAAAGTGACGCAATTGTGCACAGAGAACGAAGGAGACAAGTCGCACAGGACACATCAGGTAGGAAAGATTAGGGACCAAGAATCCTCTATCCCATTGTGTTTGTCCTCTTCCACTAGTTCCATCTTTTCTCATTTGCACCTGGACCGGTGTATGCATAATTATATATGTCTACATCTATATAAGTATATATAGCAATCTGGTTCTCTTTATGCCCGCCATCTTCTTTGCAAATGTGTACAACAACTACATGCAAAATGGTCCAACAATGTGTATATACATTTTTCTTATTTATCTGCATATATAGTCATCAGCACTGGACCCTTCAGAATTAGCTCAGATGGCTTGCAGCAGAAACTGACAACGTTTGACAAAAGGAGGTCGATGCCCAAGAGGCTCTCCAAGCTTTAACAAAGGGAGGTTGGTGCATGTGTCTCTAACTATACATATCAACCAAATCCAGCCATTGGTTTGCACTTTTGGATGCATGGTCACTGTGATTAAACCTCAAAGTGAGCATGGTCTGAGGCATTTGGCCTGTTCTGACGATGACGGAGTGCGCTTCGAAGAGTGTAGAGGCGGGCAAAGATTATCAGCGGAAAACACGGGCCGGATGGATGGAATACTTGAAGGAAACAAAACCTGGGGAGGTTCTTGGGTTGTTGGCTGCACCAACTCCCACACACATATGTCAAAGAAGGGCGTGTGTGCCACTTTTGCCTGTCTATCTATTATCCTTTTTCCAATGCCATGGAACAGATGTGCATTGCAAGCCTTGATTTAGGCCACATTGCTCTCAGTCACCTGGCTGTGGGTTGATCCAAATATATACTCAAAGCGATGGCGATGAAACTGTTTGACTGATGTACGTAAGAGTCTTAGGAGTTCGAATTTGTAACACCCCGCCCCTAAAGTTCCGCAAAAACGCAGCCCGGTGGTGAGGGGTTATGGATACAGGTGTACAAGAGAGTTGTGCATAAAATAAAGGCTAAGCTAAGAATTAAATGAAGTTCTCAATCCATGATGAAAAAAGGGTATAACCTTTCCTTGTAGCCCTGTACTTGATCCATTTCAGTTCTTCCTTGAAAGTAGCCTTGCTTCTAAAAGATTTGGGTCTAAAAAATGCTGAGGGGTTTCAAACTAGACTTAATTCTACAAAGTCATAGATTCAGATCACAGAAGACTTAATTCGTTCAACCGCAGATCCTAAATGCCCAGGTCACCACACGGTGAGCTTGCCGGTGCACCATGCGATCGAGCAGTTTAGAAATGATCTCTAAACTGGTTAGGACTCAGGAGTTAGGACCCGCCTTGAATGACTTGAAATATTCTATGATTCAAATATGCACCTTTTACAAATTTATGGCCAACTTGACAAACCCTTGCAGGTAGTTTTGCGATCTCCGTTGCATTTCACTGACATGTATATATGCTACTAGTGCAGCTTTAACGTGAATTGATGTTTTCATGCAGAGGCCAGGAATCATACTTCTATTGTGTAAGCTCAGGGGCGTGTTGCCTAATTTCCAATTTTTTTGTCAAATCTATGATCTCCAAGGCTAGCTGCAACTCCATTCATGGCCGTCTCTACAGTGCGTGAAGAATTGTGACCTATTTATGGAAGTGTCTCAATGGTTGGAGGATAGAGGAACTGAGGGAGTGATTTTTTTCCACCATGGGTGGCAGCGTTATCTGTGAACTGGACCTCCACCACCCTAGATGGGCATACTGATTCTGAGTTGATCCCGTGTATTGCCCCTTTTATATTTTACCTTTTGTATTGTTGGACTCCGGATGATTGTACGACTATGTGCATCCTAGTTATGTAAAGTCCAAGTGTAATGCTTAAATTTTTTAAGTAATAAAATGTCCTTTATAAAAAAATGGGACTCGGAACAAATATCCTCACCCTTCGTCCAAAAAGTTCAGCATCTTTCGTAATCAGGTCCCAACTCTTGTTTAACCGCCCAGCCCTAGAAGGTTTACTATCCCATGCATGAATGAATAGCCCTTTTATATGTCACAACTAGGGAAATTCTTATCGTCGGCGCACCAAAATACCTTATCCTCGGCGTGCCAACGCACGCCGGTGGGAACAGGCCGGTGGTAGCGGCTTATCGCCAGCGCACCAGTCTAATGCACCGGCGGTAAATTTTTTCAACAATTCGAAGAAAGGTGGATCCAGATCTCGAGATCTGTTCGTCGCCGTGGAGATGCTGAACCGTGGTTGTGGTTGCCTCCTTGGTCGCCGCTATCGCCGTGGATTAGCTCGCGGGAGGGAGTAGCTCGCCGGAGAGGGTAGCTCACCGGAGGAAGGTCGAGGAGGTGGTCGCCGGAAGCATCCATGTACGGAGGTAGGTCGAGGAGTTTCATATAAAAAAAAACTTTTTCATCGGATGTCATATGCAATCGGAAAAGTCATTTTACCGAAAGATGTCGCCATTTTGCATAATATGTCGAAATTCATGTTTGTTGATTTTCCGAACAACTAGAACACATAACACATGATCATCTCGAAGTATTTTATTTTTGGAAGGCGGTCTAGGGGGTGTGGAAATCTGGCACCACTTACCATCGGCGCACCCCTATAGTGATGCGTCGGCGGTAAGTCTAGTGCATGGCAAGGACGGTCCTGGGATCTGGGCGACCCTTACGCTCGGCACACCAATTTTTTGGTCCACCAATGGTATTTAGGCATCACTGACAACCATAAATTTAGCGTGCCGGCGGTAATATAGCCCCAACGCACCTTTTTTTTGGCGCGTTGGCGGTACCTCCCAGCCTATAAAGCTTTTCCTAGTAGTGCGTCGACTTGTACCCTTCCTTGTTTCTTAACTTGTACTCTTCCTTGTTCTTTTAGCACTGCATGGATGAATTCATCCATTAGTTAGCGAGCAGTGATCCAGCGTCAGCGAAGATATCAGCGGATCATTGGGGTGATTAAATTATGCGGCCTGTGATATGATGAGTTGTTAAGAATTTGTGTCTCTCTGTCCTTTATGTGTTGGACCCTGCATGACACATGCAAGAACCAAGAATCTTCAGACCATACGACCTATTAGAGGTATACGTCTATGCATGGCTGCTGTCATTTAATTTGGAGAATCCTGGTTACACCGGTGCTAATGGAACTTCTTCCCACATGCATGGTGCATGCAAATTTGATTATTAGCACATGTGAAGCCCCCTTCCGTCAATCAATGTTCTAGTATGTTCTTCTTATATTGGAAACTAAACCCATCTATCTCAAGTAGGAAAGTGATTAGGAAAATGCATTTGGAGAACCACAAAATAGAAATAGTGATACTCGCAAATCATAAGTTGCATGATAATGCTATCTTTCTAGGGTAGATATGATTATTTGATAGCTGGAAATAGAAAGGAAAAAAACCTACATGTGGCATATATTATCCTAGGGTTATGAGATATGTGAAAACACTACAAAATAAATCCCCATCCAAGACTTGTAATCAACATTCGAGAGACAAAAGCCATATAAGACAGGGTTACCCTAAGTGGTTTCTCAAAATCCATAATATAGAATAGTTTTTGAAAAAGAGATACTATACGGTGTGGACTGGATACCCAAACCTAGCAAGCCACCCACCTCCCCTCTCGACCATATGGCTCTCTTTGCCCCCTCCTTGTCGGTCTACGCACATTTCTCGCGATCCATCTCTTTCCCCCAATCGCCACCTTTTAAGTATCTACATGCCATAAAGTAGATATTAATATTAAATTTTGAGGATTCATTCTTTAGAAACCCCCCGAAAGTTAATATGTGGAGTTGACTCCAGGTTATATCTAAATTCACCTATATGGATCCCTCCAAGTTATTTTATGTGGCTTCGTTCCGTTTTGGTAGATAAGAAACCGTAAGAATTTTTCCTATGAGCACCTCCGTATGCGATTACATAAGAAAATCTTCCTTAAGTACATCTAACCTCATGGAATTTTTTCCTTCATTTCAGTGACAACTATGACATGCACATAAACCTTGGGACAAGTAGTTGCGTTTTACTTCTGGTGCATAGTGGTGCGTTTGGTTCCTATAGAATTCAGTATGGCACGAAAATTCAATTTGGCTCCCGGATGTGTATACTCCCTCTACCAAACAAATTATATTTCAAATCGTCGAAAAAATTTGACAAAAAATTCTACATGTACATCTCCATGATATATGTGCGTTCGTCAAGTTTTACGAAAAATAAATATTTTTGTGGTCTATGTAAAAAAGAGAAAATTTATATTGTAAAAAGCATTATTTTTAGCTAGTTTCGTCTTTTTACACACGGGTTGCATGACAAGTTCATTTTTACGAAACAACTTTGTGAGTGCGTAGCACGTGAAGATGTGCGTGCGAATTTTTCGTTTCAATATTTTTGAAATTCAAAATATGTGTAAGATAAATTTCAAAATAGAGAGAACATATGCTCCCATGTTCCGAAACACCACTTCCGGGCATGCTTATTCAATAATCCTACTATTTCCGTATTCAGTACTCTAGCTTATCAGCATATATGTAAGGTTCCCATATTTCAGATTACAGTATAAGAAAAAGAGTCTGATAGTACGTACGGGCAAACGAACGACTGAGTCTATGTACGCGGAGCACATAGCACACCTTCACGATGCCATCCACCACAGCATGACGCATACGGCATACATACGTATACACGGATCACATCGAGAATGAAAAATCCAAGCTGACATCGGAGGATTGAGGGAAGAGTGCCACGACCTATTAAGCAGACTGGGACGTCCAAGACACAAGGAACTAGCCTAAAAAAGTATTCCCTCCCGTTCCAAAACAATTGACGCAGCTTTACCTAGATACAGATGTATCTGCACATCAAAATATGTCTAAAAGTATTCACACATAGATAAGCTAAGACACTTAACTTAAAACGGAGGTAATAGTAATTAAGATGTCGGAGAAGCGACGAATATACGAGATCACAAACATATAGATTGCTCCCGGGTGAATATGAGTTGAGACGAAAGCTTTAGAAATTTGTAACCCACTTCACCGCAGCTACGTACCATGATCATAGCTGTGCCTACTAGTATCAAATTCCCAATTTATGGAATTGGTACACCATTTAATTGATATCATTTACTCCATAGCAAAATGGAACACACCATATGCATCCATCTTTGGGCAGATACACCGTTTAATAAATCATCGATCCCGTTTACATTATTTGGATGTGTCTATATATGAAATATGTCTACTATACATCAAATTGTGAAGAAACAATGCATGGAAATGCGAAATTCAGCGACAGTTTCGTGGCCGGCGAGGCAACTGACCGGACGGACGTCACGGACCCCGAACACGTAGACACAGAGATCTCCCTGCATTCCAGAGGCTCAAGAGGTCGGGCCAGAACTGAGAGCGACGTGTGAGCGTTAATCAAGTTGGGGTTTGTTTAAGTGGCGAAGAAGGAGGGGTGACGCGACCGGACGCGGACGGGCGAAAAGCCAAACGAGACGAGGACGAAGACGACACGTACGTTGCGTGCATGGGGAAGCAAGGCTTTCCCGGCCGGCCGGCCGGCCCCACCTCGCCGAGCACGTGGAAATATATCCGTCGCCCGCGCTGGAAAGCTGGCTAGGCGACGGCGACGGCGACGAGCGGTCCGAACGATCGGTCCAGACTCCATTGCTGTAGTGACGAGGGGATCTATCACGGGATGCGGGTCTTGAAGCTTGGTTACGTTGCAGTTCAGCGACCCCTTCTGCTGCTGGTAATTTGTCAACGATATGTACGTCTCGGCAAGTCGATAGATATGTGCGACGTGTAATTGGCTGACATATGAAAATACATCGTGTCGACTGTCAGAGTGCAGTGTTATATCTTGCTAGCTCGAAGCTCATAGCATCCGTCTAGATCTGATTGCTACACGGCTGGTTATTTTGCGAGGTGGAGTCGATTTCCTTTATCATGCGAAGTGTAAGTTCCAAAGAGATTAATTAATGGTCCATTTGTTATTACCTCCGTTCCAAAACATAAACCTTTTTAGAAAGTTAAAGTAGTACTTGCGACGAGGTACGGTTACCCTGTCAGGGTGGTATGCTCGTGTGTGCTTTGTTCTGCCCTCTTTGATGGTGTTTGGGCCTGGGCGAAAGCTCCGCATTTTGCTGGCATTTGAGGCATTGTCATGCTTGCATTCGCGCTACTTGGTCATGAGCATCAGGGGGGAACTTTAGATCCAACGCCATTTCGCATCAGTCGGGGCGGCACTAGAGTGTCGTTACCTTCATGGAGGCGATGTGTGGGTTGCTTGTGGAAAACCCTAGGGCAGTTAACGGTGGCCACTACTTAGAGCATGGGTCTCGGGGGCACAATGTACACCTATGTTGGCATTTTCTGGATGACGCCTTTCTCTAAGCTGGTTGAGTTATGCCGGCCGTTAGCCGACTTCTCCTAGGCGCTTAGGGGTGGACGTTAAGTTGACCTATGACATTTTGGTTTTGGGCCATGGTAGTGAGGCTGTCGATCTTGAGACTATGCCTCGTCTCATCGCCACAATGGATGAAGGTTGGGCAAGGCAAGCCTTCGTCGTGGAGTTGTTTGGAAGAGTGTTGTAAGCCGTTTGGCATGGTGTATGCTCAAAGATCATTTGATGCCCTTGTATCAAGTCCTTTTTTTCTATCTTAATGCATAACACAGGACATGCAGCTTGCATGTTCTTAATTGATATATGCTACTTGCCAAATGAAATTGTTTCGGGACATACATATGTCAGATGAATAATTCCACGGTATCGTCTTCTGCCTACTCTCTCAAAAACTTTCGCCTCGATCGTGCTCTGAATTTGGACGTGCGAGTCCTTGAAACAAGAATAAAACGCCAAGCAAAAGATGGTGCCTTCAATTATTCCATAAGACCGGAATTAATCATGGTGATGGTCTTCTGCACCGACCCGCTTGGCGGCTCCACTCAGTACAACTCAATCGACATGCATGCTTTCTCTTGCAGCCTCTGAGTTTAACACATGTTTGAGTCCCCAGTTGCAGTAAGAAATGTAGCAAACAATAGGCAGCATCACGCGTGATGAGCAGCTTAGCACAACCTAATCAACGCATTTGTATACTTAATCTGGGGCTGCGCAAGAACAGGTAAAGACTAGATACGGAGTCAGATCTCTGCATACGCCATTCCAGCTGCTAATAACTTGTACGTATCCCCTTCCATGATAATAGTATTATCATCTTTCCTATAGGTTCTTCCCTAGGTCGCCCTCCAGTTCAGCTGCACCTTTCATGTGCAGGTCCCATTACTGCTTGATATAAGAATATACAGCAAGTACTAGGGTATCCCAGCTCCCAGGAATCAACTTATCCAAACGTTGACATGCATGCAGATGGTGTATTCTTGCTGCGACAGGGTCTTGCCAAAATGCCAAGTATAATACTATTGCCAATAGAATAAGTACTAGTAGTACAATCATTGGAATTTGGAGGGAGCTATGACTGGATTTCAAAAAACTAATGTTTGGGATGCTACTATATAGGACTCTTATCGAATGAGAGTTGTTGAAACTGCGCCAGTTTAGTCTGCACACTTCCAGGAATCTACTTCTGAAACTTTTGCCCAATTATCTAGAATAACACTGGAGGGTGCTCCACAGCAAGTAATAGCAGAATGTGCTACATGAGACATGTTCTAATGAGCTGCTAACAATGATCTAATGATTTCTCTGGTGAATGCGTTCCAACATCCAGTGGAAGGTCACATTTGTGCATGATAACAGCAGAAACAAGATAATCACATAAGGATTAAGCAGAAAACCTTTATAAAAAAGTCTAAAGGAAGACAGGGTATATCGATGTGATTGCTTACCCAAGTATTAGTAGTTAGCAACCTCCATTACCTAAGTCAACAACAGGGATCAACGGCCCCTTATTTAGTATGGACATCATTACCCTTGCCTTCCTACGTCACATACTCGAATAATCAAAGGGCAAATCAGTCATTACTACTTGAATAAATTATGTCTAACCTTGGTTTAGGAATCCAGGATTTCTTCGCCTTTATATAGAGGAAGCTGTGTTCCGGTGACCAGCCATCCTTGGCACAGGAAACCCAAGGACCAAGCTTGGAAGGCAGATAGCTTGTCTCCCTCCTTCCCAACTGCACCATCCTAACCCAATCCTATCTCAGTCCTATCAATGGGGAGGTCTCCTTGCTGTGATGAGAATGGCCTCAAGAAGGGCCCTTGGACCACTGAAGAAGACCAAAAGCTCACAGAGTACATCGTAAAGAATGGCCATGGGAGCTGGAGGGCACTGCCGAAGCTTGCAGGTATATGCGATACACGCTTATAATTTCTGTTTCAAAGCGCTAGCTTTCGTTCAAAATGTAGCTCATGCATCTATGCATCTCACAGGACTGAACAGGTGTGGCAAGAGCTGCAGGCTGAGATGGACGAACTACCTGAGGTCAGATATCAAGAGAGGGAAGTTCACCCCCGAGGAAGAACAGACCATTCTCCAGCTCCACTCCGTCCTTGGCAACAAGTACTGCACAACCTCTAACAAATCTCTTCCACATAATTCCTGCCATCTATCAACTGTCTGCATGTTGATATAATCTTCAAAAACTGTTATTTGACATGAGGTGCTCTAGCTAACACACCTAAACTGTTGTGCTGATCAAACCAGGTGGTCAGCTATCGCAAAGCACCTCCCCGGACGGACCGACAACGAGATCAAGAACTTCTGGAACACGCACCTGAAGAAGAAGCTGATCCAGATGGGCTTCGACCCGATGACACACCGACCAAGAACCGACTTCTTCGCCGCGCTGCCACAGCTCATCGCGCTTGCCAACCTCAGCCAGCTCGTGGAGCAGCGCCCATGGGAAGACAACACTGCCAGCCAGGTGCAAGCCGATGCAGTCCAGGCAGCAAAACTCGAGTACTTACAGTGCCTGCTTCAGTCTGCAGCGGCCATTGCGACTAGTCCCAGCTCCAGCAGCATCAACACCATCCCCACTGACCTGGAGCAGATTGGCCTCCTGAGTCCTTCACAGATGTCTTCCTTGTCCTCACTGTCGTCTCCAAAGATCCTAGAGGGTACCAATGGCCAAGACTTCGTAACTGGGCAATTGCCTGACATCCAGATACCTAGTAGCTCATTCTTTGAACAGCCCATCATCAATGGTAGTACCCAGAACTCAGATTACACTGCGAACAACTGTGCTGGAGAGAATAGCACCCACAAACCGCTGTTCCTGTCAGAGAACTCCCTTCCACCGCTTGCTGACATCCCTATTTCCAACCTTGGGGATGCTTGCAGCACCTCAAGCTGTGATGCTGATGGCAACAGCGCTCAGCTCCCTATTTGGTCCGAGTCATTTTATGACCAGTTCATGAGCGAGTTTGCATGAGTTCTGATAGCAAGTGTGTGTTACTCTTAATTTTGTTTTTCCAAGTTTAGCTTCTCACATCTTACCCCTTGTTTGTGATGTGATCTCCATTTTAGTGTTATAGCTCCAGTTCGATTTCTCTTTTTCTGCGTTATAGATTTTTACATGCATTGGCGAACCATATGCTCATATACATATATAGTGTTCGCCAAATCACTTGTACATACACATCTACTCCAATATAAAATTTTCACCTTGAATTTTATGTGCCTTATATTTTGATGCATTTTGCTAGTTTAGTTTAATTGATTCATGGGAGACTGGAATCCTGCTGACTAATTCCTAAATAAAATATTGTGTTGATATAATGTCGTAAGAACGACAGGCCTGTGGATGGTATATAACTGTATGCGCCACACTAACCATTTTCTATATGCCAACATGTGTGTACCCTAAGTTTTCTAAATAATAGTACAATAACGTATTTGAATAATATTTTGCTCAATAATCAACATATCATAAAATCAAGATTTACTAGCACTGAAACAGAGTTGCGGAACTGTAAAGCATATATATGTACTAAGCCACAGTATATAGAGAAGAAACTGTTACGCTATGTGATCTTTCCAAATGAAAAACTTGTGTTTCAAGTTGTAAATGCTTTATTGAACAATGATACAGTGATGCTCAAAGAAGGAACCTTCCAGATGCTACTATTGGCAGTCCAAGATATTGGAAAGAAACTTGTCTTCCGAGGCAGTTATAGGAAGTTGACTACAACTCTACAAGTTACCGTGTCAAAAGAGAGAATAGAGTAGCAATGATAGGAAGGATACAAGCACCTAAAACATATGCTGCTGTCACTACTAATATTTAATTATACTAATCATGCATGAGCCGTTTGCTTTTCTGAAGCACTGCTGGTGTTTTTCCATAGTCAGTTGTCATCATGTGCTTGTCAGAGATCAAACAGCTTACAGCTTGAAACCATTCACATCTTGGTTTAGTTTAAAAATTCCATACTTTCTTGAGACTTGTGAGCAGGTAATAGTTGATGCCTTTTCCTCAAAGACATTGACGGCTAACATTAATAAAATCATTTTAAATCAAACAATAACAGCACAGCTTTATTTGACACTGACAAGTGTCAGTTTTCAGGTTTTTCTATATAAAGGTGTGAATAGAGTGTGGTTCAATTTTGGTACAACCAAGGACATTTGGGAAAAGGAAGCAAATCAAGGTGCTACCTATGATGCAACAGGTCGGATATTGCATTTAGCCTCCAAGGTTGCTGAACAATAGGTGGTAAACTATTGAAAAAACCATATTTGGAGCAGTTGGAACTGGGAAAGGAAAATGCATAGAAGACACACACACACACACATGTGGACATCCTTTGCTGAATATTGGAATACTCTTGTTGGGTAAGTCTTCTTACATGTTTGATGAAATATCAGATAGTTTTTGAGAAAACTGTGGTTCAAATAAGATGTGATCTCTGTGAATAGTGATTTTCTGATTTTATCGACAGGTGAAAGTTGTCTTGCAATTGTGATCTGATTCTAATCCTGCCGGACAAAAGCAATTTTCTACATAACCTTAGCAAGTGACACTGCATAGCTAGTTGTGCATCTCGTGGCACAGCCAATAATGCATAACCCGAAACAGGTTGACAGTGAATCCTAACCAGTAGAGTTTCATGTGGCTTTAACAACTTGAAACTGTAATGGGAATTTGTGTTGACACCAAACCCACAAAGCTCTCAGAAAAGCAAACACATATGCTTTTACTTTTTATGTGTTTTAACAGTTGACAGTAAGGGAAAACAATTTATGGGTATGTTTGGTTCATGCCATCTTATGCCCTACCAAATTTTGCCAACAGTTGGCTAGCCAAATAATTGGCTAAGGATTCCTTGGCCCAGAGTTGGCCAAAATTTTGGCAAGAACTGTGAGGGAAACATGAGGTAAGTGGGCAACTTTTCATTGGCAACCAAAATTTTGGCCATCAACCAAACAAGAGCCAATATCTTATAGGTTGCCAAAATTTTGGCAGGGCACGCTTGGGCACCAACCAAACATGCCCTATATTTTTATTAGTCAGCAGGTAGTGCCCTTTTTCTAAGTACCAAAAATAAAACAAAACAACACTGTGGTAAAAACAAAACTGTCCTGCTAACTGGGGCTGCTATCTCCTTCATTTCTATCTGCGGAACCAAGTCATCAGCTTACAACTATTGAACAATGAATCCATGGCATGGAGCTTTTTTCAAATGAATGCATAAATGCTATCTTACACTGTCAACATAGCAAATAATCAAAGCCCAACTATGGTACCAAGTGCTGACTGTCTATTGAGCAGAAAATAAGAAGGCTTGACTAGAATGTCTTGTGGGTGAAGCCTCTCCACCATCTCAAGTTAAGATCTTAAGAAGGAGATCAGCATTACATCCAATTTTGGGCTAAAGGGCCTGGCAATCTGGGCCTAGTCATGATGAAACTGATTATAGGGCCTGGCAATCTGGGCCTACTCATGATCAAACTGATTATGGGTCTAGCTTGATTTGCGAGCTCTATGCAGATACATCTGTTACATAACTTTAGAGACTAGATTAGAAGTTGTAAATTAACAATAACATAAATCTGATTGTTCATCACAACAAAAGGAACTAGAGTGATCGCAAAAGTTTCCAAATATTTGATAAATGGTAAATTGACCAAAAGAATGCTCCACAAATCAACAAGGTACTATATATATGGTAGAATAATATATTTTTTCTGACTAATTTATATTCTTCATTTAGGTAAATAAGTTCTCCCTGGCATGCCAGGGATGAATAAAGTGAGCAATCTTGACAGTGTCTCATGTTATCACTGGTTCAAAACACAGCCCGGTTAGTTTTAAAATCAATAAGAGTATGCACACACAAAACAACGTTGACTGAGTGGAATAAGGAGTTTGGACACTTAAGCAGACTGGATAAACAACAAGTCACCTGCTTGGGCACACTACGCCTTTTTGTTTTTTCTTATTTCGTGGGCATAAAAATATTGTTTATTTGTTGCCTTTAAGAAGACTACTTATTTGCCAAAGTAGAAATATTTCCCTGCCATGGCAAAAACTCAAAACAATAGGCCATGAACCTGTGTCTCCCCATAGACAACATTGTTACGCAGTTGTTGCAGTTAAGGGCACACAGAACAAAATGGTAACACAAAATTGCCCACTGCAATCAAGGTTGAAAATCGAAATGCCATCAAATGACATGCTTTGGCCCAATTGAGCATAGTGAGAAAGCATGTACGCTAGGTACAGAGAGCTGCCTAGTCTTGACAACTGAGTAGTATAAACTCTTTGTATGCAATTTCAAATAAACTGTGCACAAAGAATATAAGGACGTAAATGATTAACAAAGAGAGAAGTAGGGGAAATTCAAATAAACTGAAATTTACAAAAGAACTGGTAACATACGCTCTGGTTTTAACAGCAAGGACTTGAAAACTGTTACTCTGGATTACAAAACAACCATGATAAGAGGTTAAACCACAGGGAGAAAGGAACCTTCTTGCGTGAAATGACTTGTGCAGATTGCCCGTTATTTCTACTCCTCCTCCTTCTTCTCCCTCATGGATGGTGGTGGTCTCACCACGATGCCCAGCTTCCATTTCCTGTCAAGCTTCCTAGACTGTCTTTTGTTGATTCCTTGTTCGATCTCCCTTTCTCTTCTTACAGTCAGCAGACGAGCAACCTGATGTAAAGATGACAACATCAGCACAAACCATCAGTAAATGACTAAGTTCAGTTCAGCACTATCAGGCCATGAACTAGAGTGCGAATGAGAACCATTAAGCTTTTAACTATCAGGTGGACATTCCAATAGCAAATTGGCACACTACCCACTGAAGTATCAGTCATAGTCCAGTCAGCAGCCGATGATGAGCATTTTAGCATAGAGCAGAATTCGATGAAAAAGTGTCTTAAACTGAACATGTCGAGCGAGCAGGCCATGTGAAGGTCCAAACGCCCAAAATGGCAACATAGTAGCCATGTCCAAGAATAAGGTGCCACTTCGCAAACGAGAAAGCAATGTCGCACGCAGCTGAGATCTAACTCAAAGCAATAACCGAGGGAGCGAGAGGTAATACCCTCTTGCGCATGCGGCCGAACTCGCTGGACTTGAACTCCTGGCGCGCGGAGCGCTTGAGGCGGAGCAGGAAGAGCTCCCCCTTGAGGTCCACCACCTCCTCCTCCAGCTTCTCCGTCTCCATGGCCCGTATCTCCTCCAGCTCCTGCTCCCGCTTCGCCATCCTCACCACCGCCGCTTCGCCCCTCCGCGGCGCCGCCGCCAGTCCCGGGAACCGCGCCGCCGATGCGCCCAATGCGCGGAGGCCGAGGAATGAAGTGCGGGGCGCGGACACGGCGAGGCCGCGCGGGGTGGAGGTGAGGGGCGAGGCCGCGGCGAGGGACATCGTCGCCATCTCTGCGTTTGCGCTCTCTGCTCGCGTTCTGCGCTCTGGCAGTTTGGGCTGGAGGATAAGGGGATGATGTGGGGTTTATCTGCTTGTCCTGGTGGGGTTGGTTGCACGAATCTTGAAAAGTGATCGCAGGGCTGTCATGACCAGACGACCGGAAAGCCTCGGATGTGAAGTGATTCGTCACTTAACGGATGTGGTAGAGATGGAAGGTAAGAGCATCCCCAAATTGTCATCGGCAGAGGCGTCGGCACTTCCGTATGGGAAACATCGACACTGCATCCTCTATTTGGGGGAGCTGTTCCCACACGGCGGTCCCAAACCGGCGGCCCCGATGGTAATTTTTTTATAAACTAAATATTTATACATGTAGTTTCATTTTAATGTCATTCAGGATCGAGGAATGAATAATATTTTTCGAGTAAAACATTATTCACTCCTCGTTTCGGATGACATTTGAAACCTGCTTATCTCTAGCCTACTACCTACTGGCCACGCAGCTCTATGGAGGTGGACGATCGCGTGACATGGGCTAGACCAATCAGGGCAATGTTGCACGTGTGAGAGAATTTCTGGAGGGAGAGGGCAAAACTGAGTAGTATCAAGAAACCAAGGGCACCTATGTAATAAACAGACTAAAGGATTCAAATATGAGATTTAAAAAATGGAAAATGCGTGTTTTGTACAATGAAACCCATCTTGGCCTATCTCAAACTATTTGCAATACAAATATACATGAGTGTGAGAATTGTGGCCTCATTTAGACAAAGTATGTTTTGGGGAAAGCTATTTTGGGAAGGGCTTATTGTGGAAAACCATGCACCTTCATAGCTACTAGGTGATTTGAGAAGGCCTTTGAGAAGTGGCAATTTGTGTTAAACTTGATTTATCTATGACTTATCTATGTTTTGAGAACTGGCAATTTGTGGTAAAGACTCCATGAGTATGTGCCACTATTTTTCGGAATTTTTTGCACATTAAATGACTCATTTAACTAGTTAATCCCATTTGTTGACTGTCTGTTGACCAGCTACTTGAGGGTAAAACTGAGCATATTGCACTAGCCAGATTAGCACTCAAGGGGAAAACGAGCACACAAAAATGCTAGTATAATACTCGAGGTTATACCTGAATATATCTAAATTTTCAGGGGTTAGACTCGAGGACGCGTGTTGCGGTTAAATGGAAGACGTGCAATTGTTGACGCGTAGACGCGGTCGCGGTGCGTCGAAGACGTGCAATCGTGGACGCGTGTCGCAATGCAGAAGTCCAAGACGTGCACGTGCAGGCGCAGGACGCGGGCCGCATTAACAACCCCTTGCCTTTATAGACGCCTCCTCCACTATCTCTATCACTCTCACTCGCCTACGCAACGCCGCCTCTCACGTCCCATCATCTTCTCCAAAGCAAAAACCCTCTCCTCTCCCTCTCCTCTGCCGGCGAGATGGACAAGGAGAATGCCAATCCCATTGTCCACGGCGCCATCGGCTCCAAGCGCGCCCTCTTCGACGCCGTCCCTCAACGGACGTCGCCGCCTCCTCCGCCGGTGCATCGAGGCTGCCGCCGCCGTGGCGCTCGATCCCGCCGGATGGGACCCCAACGAGGAGGTGCCGTACGTCCGGCCCCCGAACCCCTACGACACCTCCATGGAGGACGCATGGAACGAGGTAACTACGGTTTGCTTCCTTTTTGTTCCCCATTCCTTTTTGAACCCTATTTTTGCTGGTGTAGATGGATCTGTGGATGGATGAGTATTGGGAATATTTGCGCCGATTTTATTCCATTTTGCTTTGATCCCTCCTTGATTTCGTTTAAAATTTGGAGTTCGACCGTTCGGTTAATTTATACAAGTAATAATGGGATCTCAATCAGTTAATTTATGCAAGTAATCATAGGATCTCAATCAGTTATTTTATGCACGAATCAAAGGATATCAACCGTTTAATTTTGAAAATAATCTGGAATGTGTTCAAGTTCAGATCTGAATCGTTTTTGCCTATGATGAATCGGTGGGCACAGATTTTTACAGGGAGGGTTTAGCGAACCATTTCTGTACAAATTTGTTGTGCATGAGCTTTGGTTCGCTACACATTCCTGTAGACATATTATCGTGTCCACTCTAACTGAGGCTGCCTCTGTTTTTCCTAACTTTGTTATCATGCACGTTAGTCATTGTTGCAACTCATTCACTAATAGTTTCCGTTTGATATGGATCAGCTGTCTGGCACGTCGGCAGCGACGACGAGCACCATGACATCAAGACTCGCCAGTCTTTGCGGAGGCGGTCGGCCAGTATGTCTCCTACTTCGCCAAGGGTGTCTACAGTGCCCTTCGCACTAGGAGGCTCGGCGGACTTCAACGCCTCTCACGCATACCGAGAACATCGAACACCAACCCCAAGGTCGGCGCGTCGGTGAACCCCCACTCCTTCCGCGCCAAGCACGTGGCGCTCGGCATGCACCTCCGCAGCATCCAGCGGGTGGAGATCTCCGCCGGGCGCATGCCTCTGTAGGATAACGTTGCATAGAAAACAAAAATTTTCCTACCGCGAACACGCAATCCAAGCCAAGATGCAATCTAGAAGACGGTAGCAACGAGGGGTATCGAGTCTCACCCTTGAAGAGATTCCAAAGCCTACAAGATGAGGCTCTTGTTGCTGCGGTAGACGATCACTTGCCGCTTGCAAAGCGCGTAGAAGATCTTGATCACGATCGGTTCCGGCGCCACGAACGGGCACCTCCGTACTCGGTCACACGTTCGGTTGTTGATGAAGACGACGTCCACCTCCCGTTCCAGGGCAGCGGAAGTAGTAGCTCCTCTTGAATCCGACAACACGACGGCGTGGTGTCGGTGGCGGTGGAGAAACCGGCGGAGCTTCGCTAAGCTACGCGGGAGATATGGAGGAGGGCGGCTAGGGTTTGGGAGGGGGGCCGGCCACTGGGGGGCGGCCAGCTTGTGGTCTTGGGGTGGCCGGCCCTCCCTTGGCCCCTCATTATATAGGTGGATCCCCAAGTGTTGGTGTCCAAGTCTTCGAATAAGACCCGAACCAAAAACCTTCCATAAGAGGGAAACCTAGCCCAACTAGGACTCCCACCAAAGGTGGGAGTTCCACCTCCCATGGGGGTGGCCGCCTCTAAGGGAGTCCACTTGGGACTCCTCCCCCACTAGGGTTGGCCGGCCATGGAGGTGGAGTCCCATGTGGACTCCACCTTCCTTGGTGGTTTCTTCCGGACTTTTCTAGAACCTTCTAGAACCTTCCATAGAACCTTCCGCGACATTTTAATTCACATAAAATGACATCCTATATATGAATCTTATTCTCCGGACCATTCCGAACTCCTCGTGATGTCCGGATCTCATCCTCCCAACAAATATTCGAACTCCATTCCATATTCAAGTACTACCATTTCAACATCCAACTTTAAGTGTGTCACCCTACGGTTCGTGAACTATGCGGACATGGTTGAGTACTCACTCCGACCAATAACCAATAGCGGGATCTGGAGATCCATAATGGCTCCCACATATTCAACGATGACTTTAGTGATCGAATGAACCATTCACATATAATACCAATTCCCTTTGTCTCGCGATATTTTACTTGTCCGAGGTTTGATCTTCGGTATCACTCTATACCTTGTTCAACCTCGTCTTCGACAAGTACTCTTTACTCGCACCGTGGTATGTGGTCTCTTATGAACTCATTCATATGCATGCAAGACATTAGACGACATTCCACCGAGAGGGCCCAGTATATCTATCCGTCATCGGATGGACAAATCCCACTGTTGATCCATATGCCTCAACTCATACTTTCCGGATACTTAATCCCACCTTTATAGCCACCCATTTACGCAGGTGTTTGGTGTAATCAAAGTACCTTTCCGGTATAAGTGATTTACATGATCTCATGGTCATAAGGACTAGGTAACTATGTATCGAAAGCTTATAGCAAATAACTTAATGACGAGATCTTATGCTACGCTTAATTGGGTGTGTCCATTATATCATTCATACAATGACATAACCTTGTTATTAATAACATCCAATGTTCATGATTATGAAACTAATCATCCATTAATCAACAAGCTAGTTTAAGAGGCATACTAGGGACTTCTTGTTTGTCTACATATCACACATGTACTAATGTTTCGGTTAATACAATTATAGCATGACATATAAACATTTATCATAAACATAAAGATATAAATAATAACCACTTTATTATTGCCTCTAGGGCATATCTCCTTGTCTCCCACTTGCACTAGAGTCAATAATCTAGTTTACATTTGTAAAGATATAACACCTTGGCCTTCCTGTGTTTTATCATGTATTGCTCACGGGAGAGGTTTTTAGTCAACGGATCTGACACGCTCAGAAAACGTATGTATTTTGTAATTCATTTGCGTCTCAACGCATCACTCATTTCCAAATAAGTCGGCATTAAATTTGTTTGATCTTCTGGTGGAACCTTAATTCCGCTGTCTGAAATATGTCACTAATATTGTCACACACAATATAGCTTCAAAATTCTCATAACTACACCAAGTTCTCAAAGAACCTCTTGACTTTAACATCCTTTGTCATTTGTCAAAACAATGACATATTCTGCCTTCATTTGTAGAATCCGTCACAATATTTAGAACTCTTCTAAATCTAGCATAGACAACTTCTAGCTCATTGTGCTACCTTTTAAACAACACTTAGTCTAATTTGAGATTGAAATTATATTTTATATGTGACAAAACCAATATCGGTGTAACACCTTACAGCGATTTGTTTATCATTTCTTCATACAAAAATATATATATATCCTTAGTTCTTCTAAAGTACTCAAGGATATTCTTACTGTCGTCCAATGATCATCATATGAATCATTCTGGTATATGCTCATAACACTTTATAGCACATGATATCTGATTGTGTACATATTATTCGTGATCTATAATCACTCATGTGTTTTTACTCATTGAGTGTCAGATACATTCAAGTCTTGTTAAACCTTCACATGACAAGAACATTTTCTTAATATTTATATATTGAACTACTTCAATATCTATCATATGTACTTTGACTTAAACTTATTTATGTGTTTCAATCTATCTTCATAGATCTTGACACTAAATTTGTTTCAGTCCATATCCTTTCATTGAAGTTAATTCTCAATGAAACCTTTTAATCAAGTATATAATTACATCATTTATAACCAACTATATGTCACCTACATAAAGTATTATAAATGTGTCTTAGCGCTCCCACTTAATTTCTTGCAAATGCAAGCCTCTTCATCGTCTCTGATGAAATCAAAAATCTTTGACTATTTCATCTGGTGAAGATTCCAACTCCGTGATACTTACTTCATCCAATTGAAGTTTGTATACCTATCTAGTATTTCACGGACCAGCAAAAATCTTGGTTGTATCTTGTATACATACTTCTGTTAAGTAGTGTATTTTGCCATCCTACTAGCATATCTCATAAAAGAAATATGTAGTGATTACTAGAATAATCCACATAGACTATAAGCATTGCTACGGAAGATCTAATCTTATCGTAGTCAACTCTTTGAACTTTGTCGTAAACAATTTTTCGACAAGTCGAGCTTCTTTAATGATATTTCATCCAAGTCTATAGATCCATTTACTTTCAAAAAGTATTCATCTATTATGGATTTCATGGCGTATAGCCATTTTAACAGAGTCAGGGCCCATCATAACTTCTTTGTTTTGTAGTTGGTTTATCATTGTTCAAAATCAATCCTTTGTCCACAAATCATTTATTTGATCACAAAGTAAACCATACCTACAAGGTTCAATAAGTACTTCGATCTCCATGGCTAAAACACTTTATAGTCATGGGAGCCATGATCGTCGTGGCCGCTTCCGGAACCAATTCCAATGCTGCGCTACTCTGATCATTATGCTCAGGTTCATAAACCTTATCAAATTTATATTGTCCTCCCACTCAAATACTTCACTAGAAATAATTTCTCGGAAATAAGAAACATTGACAAACACTTTTGTCTTTGTCTCGTGGGAAGAATTCCCAATCAAATCTCTGGGATAACCAACAAAGACATTCATCCGATTTTGGTTGTAAACTTATTTACTTATGCTATGCATACCAAAATTTAAGAAAAGACTATCAGGGTTCATACCCATGCCATAACTCGTATGGTGTCATTTCAACGGATCATGATGATGCTCTATTTAGTGTAAAAGCGGTAGTCACTAAAGCATAATCCACAAAAATATAATGGCATCAATATCTTATCTCATCATTGATCCAACAAGGTTTGGATACATCTCTTGGATACTTCATCATCACTATGATACTCCAAGAAACGTGAGTTGTAGAACAATTTCATAACTCTCTTAGATGTTCGCTAAAACTCGTAATTCAAATATTTCCACCATGATCCAATCATAGATATTTGATTTTTCTATTACGATGATTTCCACTTCATGCTGAAATTTATTTGAATCCATTCAAATGTTTCAAACTTCTTCCTTATTGAATATATCCACATATATACTCAATTCATTGTTGGAAGTTTTCATGAAGTAGAAGAATCTCCCGCACACAACTAAGTTAGTTGCCCGTTCAACTCTCGGCCTATGAACGGTATTTCAGTCATTACTTTTTAGAAAAGATTTTGCAAGCGCCAAATGATTCAAAAAATCAAATGACTCCAAAATCCATTTGCATGGAGTTCCTTCATGCGTTCCTTTCTAACATGACCTAAATGGCGGTTCCACAAATAAGTGGAATTCAAATCATTTGCCTTATGGCATTTTAGCATCAGTGTTATGTATATGTGTTTCACCATTAAGATTTATAATAACTTATCCATCGTACATGGAGTAATGTCATAATTTGAACAACTCATTGTTTTCATTTGACCAGAGCAAAATAACAATTATTAAGTTCTTTATTATAAATTCTAAGGGCTAGATAGAATGCCAATGACGAACATAATAACACTTTATTTTGTTCCACGTGCATTCCTATCATATTCCTTGTCACACTTAGACCATTGTATTCTTGTATTGCGTTGTTTTGTATGACACTTCATACCAACCAATATAGTACTAATACCCAAGAATTTCAAAGTGTGACTTAACTAGGAATACAACCATAACATGTATATCATTTATATACACCCGAGCTAGACTTTCTAGTCTTTTCTTTCTTTTTGCCAAAATATCTTTTGCGCTTCTCTTTTAGCTTTCCTCATTATTCAGAAAAACACTTCAACATCATTAACTTCTAGGTTTGTGGTCAAATACCAATAACCTTGAGGTTCTTACTTTGAAGTTGATCATCATATGACAAGTGTTCCTGATTTCACTATTAGTAACTTTGTAATATGATGAACAATTTCACTCATAATTTTATCCATCATATCATGACGACTTTCCGAGACCATGTCTGTACATGCTAGGCTCAAAGTTTTAACCTTGGTATTTGCATGTGCAAATCTAGCTTGCACCTGTATGCACACGTAGAATCTATCACACCCGATCATCACGTGATGCTTCGAAACGACGAGTCTTAGCAACGGTGCATATTAAGGATGGTCACTTCATGGATATGCGAATATCGTTAGTGCCCCAATAGTTGGAGGAATGTGACGCCTTGCGTCTTCAACCTTCGTACATTCCCATAAAACTTATGAGTTTATGTAGTCTCACCAAATTATATTCTATCATCTTGCAATAAGGTCTCAGATATCACATATATCTCATACCTTGATTATTTCTGAAAACTAAATTTTTAGCTCCTTACTTTTCAAACAGTTTTGAACTTCAAGTTTCACGGAGACAAGATAACTTTAGGTACTAATTGAAACCACAACTCTTTGAATCAACAATGTGAGGTTTACTAAAAGTTTGCAATAGGACTTAATCAATTCTTGATTCTTTAACAATACGGTACCAATCCGTAAAGTTTCTTGTCAGATTTTAACAGTATTTCTATCTCAATAACAAGACTAGCGCATGGTAGAAAACGGATGCCAATACTACAAAATTAATTCAAAATACTACTCAGACTATGTTTATGATAATTAGTTCATGTTTTAATCTAATTACTAATGAACTCCCACTTAATATAACATCCCTCATAGTTGTTAAGTGGTACACGATCCAAATCCACTACACCAAAACCGATCATCACGTGAGATGATGTAGCTTCAATGGTGAACATCAACATGTTGATCATATCATCCATATGACTCGTGTTCAACTTTTCGGTTTCCGTTGTCCCGAGGCCATGTCCGTACATGCTAGGCTCGTCAAGCAAACCCTAGTATTCCGCGTGTGCAACATGGCTTACACCCGTTGTATGTGAACGTTGAGTCTATCACATCCGATCATCACGAGATGCTTCAAACGACGAACTTTACAACGGTGCATACGAGGGGAGAACACTTTATTATCTTGATATTAATGTGAGGGATCATCTTATAATGCTACCGTCATGATCTAAGCAAAATAAGATGCATAAAGGATTAACATCACATGCTCATATGTGATATGATATGGCCCTTTTGTCTTTGCGCCTTTGATCTTCATCTTCAAAGCACGGACATGATCTCCATCATCAACGGCATGATCTCCATCATCGTCGGCGTAGCGTCAAGGTTCATGGCGCCGTCTTCATGGTTGTTCACCTCATGTAGCAACTATTACAACTACTTTGAAATACTACTCAACATGAAATTTAAAGACAACCATAAGGCTCCTGCCGGTTGCCACAATACAATAATGATCATCTCATACATATTCATCATCACATTATGGCCATATCACATCACCAAACCCTGCAAAAACAAGTTAGACGTCTCTAATTTGGTTTGCATATTTTACGTGGTTTAGGGTTTTCGAGAGAGATCTAATCTACCTACGAACATGAACCACAACGTTGATACTAATGTTTTCAATAGAAGAGTAAATTGAATCTTCACTATAGTAGGAGAGACAGACACCCGCAAAGCCTCTTATGCAATACAAGTTGCATGTCGAACGAGGAACAAGTCTCATGAACGCGGTCATGTAAAGTTAGTCCGAGCCGCTTCATCCCACTATGCCACAAAGATGCAAAGTACTCAAACTAAAGATAACAAGAGCATCAACGCCCACAAACCATTGTGTTCTACTCGTGCAACCATCTATGCATAGACACGACTCTGATACCACTGTAGGATAACGTTGCACAAAAATTTTCCTACCGCGAACACGCAATCCAAGCCAAGATGCAATCTAGAAGACGGTAGCAACGAGGGGGTATCGAGTCTCACCCTTGAAGAGATTCCAAAGCCTACAAGATGAGGCTCTTGTTGCTGCGGTAGACGATCACTTGCCGCTTGCAAAAGCGCGTAGAAGATCTTGATCACGATCGGTTCCGCGCCACGAACGGGCAAGCACCTCCGTACTCGGTCACACGTTCGGTTGTTGATGAAGACGACGTCCACCCCCGTTCCAGCGGGCAGCGGAAGTAGTAGCTCCTCTTGAATCCGACAGACGACGGCGTGGTGTCTGGTGGGAGAAGTCCGAGCTTCGCGCTACGCGGGAGATATGGAGGGGGCGGCTAGGGTTTGGGAGGGTGGCCGGCCACTTCAAGGGGGGCAGCCAGCTTGTGGTCTTGGGGTGGCCGGCCCCTCCCTTGGCCCCTCATTATATAGGTGGATCCCCAAGTGTTGGTGTCCAAGTCTTCGAATAAGACCCGAACCAAAACCTTCCATAAGAGGGAAACCTAGCCCAACTAGGACTCCCACCAAGGTGGGAGTTCCACCTCCCATGTGGGGTGGTGGCCCCAAAGGGAGTCCACTTGGGACTCCTCCCCCACTAGGTTGGTCGGCCATGGAGGTGGAGTCCCATGTGACTCCACCTTCCTTGGTGGTGGGACTTTTCTAGAACCTTCTAGAACCTTTCATAGAACCTTCCGCATTTTAATTCACATAAAATGACATCCTATATATGAATCTTATTCTCCGACCATTCCGAACTCCTCGTGATGTCCGGATCTCATCCGGGACTCCGAACAAATATTCGAACTCCATTCCATATTCAAGTACTACCATTTCAACATCCAACTTTAAGTGTGTCACCCTACGGTTCGTGAACTATGCGGACATGGTTGAGTACTCACTCGACCAATAACCAATAGCGGGATCTGGAGATCCATAATGGCTCCCACATATTCAACGATGACTTTAGTGATCGAATGAACCATTCACATATAATACCAATTCCCTTTGTCTCGCGATATTTTACTTGTCCGAGGTTTGATCTTCGGTATCACTCTATACCTTGTTCAACCTCGTCTTCGACAAGTACTCTTTACTCGTACCGTGGTATGTGGTCTCTTATGAACTCATTCATATGCTTGCAAGATATTAGACGACATTCCACCGAGAGGGCCCAGAGTATATCTATCCGTCATCGGGATGGACAAATCCCACTGTTGATCCATATGCCTCAACTCATACTTTCCGATACTTAATCCCACCTTTATAGCCACCCATTTACGCAGTGGTGTTTGGTGTAATCAAAGTACCTTTCCGGTATAAGTGATTTACATGATCTCATGGTCATAAGGACTAGGTAACTATGTATCGAAAGCTTATAGCAAATAACTTAATGACGAGATCTTATGCTACGCTTAATTGGGTGTGTCCATTATATCATTCATACAATGACATAACCTTGTTATTAATAACATCCAATGTTCATGATTATGAAACTAATCATCCATTAATCAACAAGCTAGTTTAAGAGGCATACTAGGGACTTCTTGTTTGTCTACATATCACACATGTACTAATGTTTCGGTTAATACAATTATAGCATGACATATAAACATTTATCATAAACATAAAGATATAAATAATAACCACTTTATTATTGCCTCTAGGGCATATCTCCTTCAGCCTCCGTTCAAGCCCAAGGCTCCCAAGGGGAGCAACAAGTGGAGGCAGAGGCAGATGGGGTAGGCGGAGTCCTGGACGTGTGCTGCTGCTGCCTCCTCCATTTTGTTGTTGGAATCCCTTTGTTGTTAGCTAGGAATCCCTCGTTGTTATGTTGTTAGTATGATGGTGCTGTGAAGAACCTCGAACCCTACTATGTTTGGCTGCTGAATGCAGCTTATTATCTAGGGAGGGATCCCTATTATCTATCCCTATTCTACTATATGACCTTGTGAATTTATCGTACATTCCCTGTAGATTTGCTTCTAGATTTAACTACATACATATGGACCAAATGGAGTACTAGATTGGGCTCCCTACTAGATTTGCTGCCATATTGGGCAAACAACGAGGGCCAAAAGGCACAAATAATAATTGAAGAAAGACAGAAATGCAAGCTTCTCTAGATTTGATACTAATTAGGTGAAAAAGGCAGAGAGAAGGAGGCAGAAAAGGTACTCTTAAAAGGGAAATGCCAATTTGGGCCGAGAGAGACAAAACAGCTCCGCTCACGTGCAACCAAACGCTATCTCGTCCCGTCCCACGCGGTCCCTTTCTACCAGCACGCGACGCGGCCCACACGATGCGGCCCCACACGTCAGCACGAACGGTCAACTAAACGGGAATCCTGCCGTCTGAGCTGCTTCTGCACGTTACAAACAAGGACTTGGGGAAAACTGAGGAAAAACTAAGGAGCTGGGGAAAACTGAGCGCAACTAAGGACCCGAGGGCACGAAAATAGAAATCCCTATTCTATATTTGTTAGATATTATTCTATATTTTTTAGATATTATTTATAAATATGTGTGCCAAATGGCCTATTTCCCAAATAAATAGGCCAAATGGACAAATGGGTGGCCGCTGCATTGGGTGGAGCGCGCGACCCAAACGGACACGTGGACGCTGTCCGCCTGGCCACCCAAACGTACCAAAACGGACGGCCAGCGCGTCCATTTGGATTGGAGATGCGCTTAGAGCATCTCCAGTCGCGTCCCCCAAACCGTCCCCCAAAGCAATTTCGGGCGCGCCGGACCAAAAAACGGTTCCAGCCGCGTCCCCCAAAGATTTTGTCTGGCGCAACCCGATACGGTGTCCGGCGCCCCGAGCCCATCCCCGCCCACGGGACGCCCGGCACGCCGGACACAAAGCGGCGACGCGGGGCCCGACGCGTCAGCGGCACAGGGAAAATTCGTCTCCACTCCCGCCAAAATCCCGCCCCTCCCGCCACATCGCGCCTATCCCGCCGCACATTTCTGGCCTCCCAACACATATCCCGCCGCCGATTCATTTCTCCTATCCCGCCGTCCACCCGCCGCCGCTACCCTCTCCCATTCCATGGCGCCGCCGACAGCCCCCAAAAAGATGGCCAAGAAAACGGCCAAGAAGCCGCCAGGCAATGGGACGAAAGGGGCGAAAGCGCCATTCGTGAAGCCGCGGAAGGCGCCGCCTCCGAAGAAGAAGCCAAGGATGGACCGATGATCAATGGCGCAAGATTGTCTCCGCGGGAAGATGGCGACGGTGGGACGGAGGAAGGCAAGCGAGGCGGCGCCAAAGACCAAGACATAATGGCGGGGTGTATCGCCGCCACCAACGCGAGCCCATGGAGTACGTCCGCGCCGTCGTATGTTCCAGGAGTGATCTCTCCTTTGACATCCTCCTTCTACAACGACGGCCCCTCCGCCACTCCCGGGTGCGTGACGCCTAACTTGTCGCCCCACTACTGTGATGCGCCGCATGGTGGCTTCAACCCCAACAACCTCTACTCCCCGACGAGCAAAGGGCAGACTGGTCCGGACGGCGACCCTTTCATCAAGCCGAGGGCCGCTACCGCGCGAGCGGAGGGAGGACGGAGGACGAGAGGACGCGGCCCGGTGCAGAACCGCAGATCAAGAGTCGCCGATTTTCATCACACTGCCGACGAGCATGCACATCACGGCAGATCGCGACGAGGTCATCGTGATCGACGGGCTCGCGTCGACTCAGGATACGTCGTCGCCCAACCCCTTCTTCTAATTACCATGCACCACCGGCAATATGATTGCGCGACTTTGATCGCCGCTACTCTGATCGCGACGATTCGGCGGAACGATCTCTTTTGAATGCAACAGTTTAAATTTCTGATTGGGGGACGCGCTGGGGAGCGATGTCCCCAAACGCGGCACGAACAAAACACGTCCCTCAAACGCTTGATCCGACGCTTTTTAGGACGGTTTGGGGGGCGAGATGCTTTTGTGCAGCCTACCAAACGAGATATTGCGTACTCCGGGGCACCTGGAGCGGAAAGCGACGACGCATCGGGAAAAGCAACAGTCGGCGCCCGCCGCCGACCAAACCCTCCCCGCCGTCCTCCTCTCCCCGCATTCGCGTTCGCGACGAGAGATCATCAGAACACCGCGGACGCCACCGCCACGTACGCACGCATTCCCCACACACAGAGCCAGCCACAATATCCCAAAACCGCCGCGCCGTCCGTCTCTTCCCCTCCGTGCCCTCCTACCTCTATTATATCCTGTCCCCTTCTCCAACCCACCGCCACCGCCACCGCCACCGCCTCGCCCTCCCTCTCTATCCCTCTCCTCCACCTCCGATACCTCATTTCCTTCCCCCTCTCTCTCTCTCTCCCGTCCGCATCGACGCAGACGCAGACGCACACGCCGCCGCCTCCTCCAGATCTAGGGTTCCCCCGCCTCCCACAACCCTCGCGCCCCTATCCTCTCCCAGCTCACCAACGTCACCTCACTCCCGCTCGCGCATGACGGCCAACGGAGACCACACCGCCGCCGCCGTCCCCATCCACGCCACCCCACCGCCGCCGCCCCAGACGGACGACGAGGCCGAGCGGAGGCGCCGCCGCCGCCCCGCGCGCCGCCCCAAGACGCCCGCAACCCCCACCCCCACCTCCGCGCCACCGCAGGCCGTCGACCTGGCCGCCTCATCCGGGCCGAGGCCCAGCAGATCGATGCCGCCGCCCGCGCGCCCCGACCCCCGCCCCGACCGCGCCGCCGCGGGGACGAGGCAGTCCTGCCCGCTGCTCCCCACGCCGTCCCGCGCCGAGCCGCGGGGCCCCGTGGTGGGGACGGCCCCGGGGGGAGCCCCGCGGAGGCTCTTCTTCCAGCCGCACTGGGCCGACCACGTCGTCGAGGACGCACTCAAGGTACCACACCGGATCGAGCACACCCTTCCCAAACATTCCCTTCCCCGTACCACCTTCCCCTGAACTGATGGTTCGAATTCTGCTGATTGTTGTTGCCTACTACTCTGTGCAGAGAGGGACCGTCTTCACGGGCAAGCTCCGCGTGAACGCTCACAACAGAAACGAGGCAAGCATGCGCTACCTCGTCATCTGCTACCTTCTTATTCTACCGTTTATGTGCTACTTGGTGGCTAGCTAATGTTTGGAATCTGTGGTGCTGCAGGCCTACTGCACCATCGATGGCATCCCCGTGGATATTCTCATCACAGGGACGGCGCAGAACCGAGCGGTAAGTCCATAGTCTACTTGCACACACCTGCAACCACCTGAGTGAGCCTGTACTACAACTTTGTATACTCTGTCTGAGATGCTAACTGTGTGTAATTAGTAGCAACCCCACATTATTACTAGTAGTACTGGATGGATAGTTCAGAGTCTTAATTAATGGTAACAAAGTCTTAATTAGAGCTACTTCTTGCGGCCTGTCATGTCAGCATTGAATTACTTGATTTAAGCCACTTTGGGAATTACAATGTGCTACCAAGGAACTCGGAAAACAAAATGCTTGCCATATTTGGCCAGAGACAGGCGGAAGAACAAAATCACGTTCAATGCCTGTCATTTTGCATTTTTGCATAGTGTACTTCCAGATATTGGCATGCCCCGGCCCACAGGATTGGGCATTCTAGTTTTTGTTCAACTTCCGATTGCTTCTGACTTCTACAAAGCATGCGCATGATCTATGAACTCCCACGCAAATCGGTCAAGCAATCACATCACAGTTACCTGCCCTTAGGCTGGCCATAGTGGTGGAATCTTAGGTAGTATCATGCATCCTAGGTCCACAAAAATGATGATGTGGCATCTAATTAAAGAGGAGAGATAAGATTAGAGTATCATAGCGCACATTATGCGAAAAGTAATTGCTAAATAGATCGTGTACACATATTTACATTGGGATTCTACAAAACAATAAGTTCAGAAGATTATGATACTACTCTATAATACCACCCACTATAGAGATAGTATCATAGACAAATATCATATGCATGATACTAGTATATGATACTATACACTATGGCCAGCCTTAGCATGATTTTTTGTTGACATGGAAGTGTGCCATGCGAACTGATAAATTTGGTTAACTGAATGGTTCAGCATATTTAGGTGGTAGTACCCCTCCAATATTTGTCCCTCCACCCAGAATGGGATGCTATAGTCCATACATGCTAACAAAATGGATGACTCTTCATATAGGATCATCCATTCATGTACTGCAAAATTCTGTACAATGTTGGTCATTTTGCATCATGTTCTATTAAGCTTGTCATGTCACAGGACTTGGCCTTGTGACTTTTGTTTAACTTTCGATTGTTTGCGACTACGAGGAAGTATGCTCGAAACCTATGTCTGACGTGCCCTCCCACAAATTGGTCATGCACATTACAAATTACCCGCTCTTTGCATGTTCTCGAATTGACTTTAGCATGGCATGTGATCTGATAAATTCTGGTGAATGGAATGTTTCAGCAATCAGCATGTAGGGGGAATACTCCTCCAATATTTATCCCACCATACAGAATGAGATGTTACAGTCCATACAAACAAACACACCAATTCATATAGTATATCCTGTATGTGTAATGCAACCAAACAGTATGCCCTTAGTTTCAAGTTCAACTTGCCCATATACGAAATAGCATGCTTGAAGCCTGCATTTTTAGTATGTGGCAACGGATCACCTCAAGAGCTCTTGCACCTGTAAATGATTCAAGCAAAGCTGCAAGATAAGTTATGTTTGTGTTGTTATCATTTTGCTCGGTGTGGAATATTCTGTTAAAGATTTAGTCTGTCCCTTTGGTGAATTTTGACCTGCACCCTTTATGCTGGTACATTATCTGTTTCTGCCGCTTTAATCCTGAGAAAACAATCTTCAGATTGCCTTATTTAGTACAAACATTCATGCATGGGAAATATTTTTAGCAATATGTTTGTACAAGTACTCTTGTCCTGATGTGTTATCATATAGTTATATATGGATTTATGCATGTTAAGTTCTGTTCACTTACATTTTCCTATGATATATACCTTCATACTCCATCCGTCCCAAAATATAAGGCACCCTTAAATTTCACTGGTCTACAACTTACAACTTTGACTATGATTTTTTTTACGTACAATATGTCCGTAAACTTGGTATTAATATATATGAATGAAAGAGAACTGGAAGACAAATGCAACGATGTGATTTGTACATTCTCAATCCATATATTTTAGTATATATTATTAGTCAAAGTTGTGCATCAAAGACTGCAAAAAAATAGTGCCTTACATTTTAGGATGGAGGGAGTATGTTGTATTATACCACACAACAACTTTTTTTTTTTTTTTGCTTACAATGATATGCTCACTCATTACCTACTTTGCAGATTGAAGGTGATATTGTTGCCATCACGGTGGATCCTGTTGTTTACTGGACTAGAATGAAAGGACAAAACATCGCATCCAACCCTGCGCCGGGAGGAGTTTCTGTTTCTCGTGAAGTTAGTGAAACAAATGGGAATCATGATTTGAAGAAAGGACAGGCAGATGCCAGCTGCAGGTTTGAAAAGTGCAGTAATGGCCAACCTGTTCCGGACAGGATGCATAACCATCACAAGAACAGTGGTTTTAGTCAAGCTGTTATGTGTGAAAATGGGCATGCTATTGTCCCAGAGAATCATGAGGGCCTGGATGAAGGAAATACAGAGTCTGCAAGAGCATTACAGAGGATATGTTCTGTGATATGCAGTCACCCAAGCAGACGCCCTACCGGGAAAGTTGTATCTGTCATAAAGAAGTCTCCTCGCCGTGGTGCCGTTGTAGGTTTCCTTGCTCCTTTCTCAGAATTCCCTGATGGAGAGCAGAGAAATCAGATGAATATGCAGGGTTCGAAGAGGATGAACCATATAGCATCATCGTCTCTGACAGGCTTGGTTCATCTCTTGCCTACTGACCCCAAGTTCCCTCAGATGATTGTTAGTGTTAGCACTTTACCAGATAGTATCAGACAGAGGCTGAAAGAAGGTGATATAGCTATTGAGAAGGAATTAGTTGGTGCACAGATTCATGATTGGAACGAGGAAAGCCCCTATCCCTGGGCTCGTGTTTTACAGTTGTTTGGAAAGGGTGGACAGGTTGAAACACACATGGATGCTATATTGTTTGAGAATGAGATATGTAGTACTCAATTTTTGTCTAAGTCCATGGCATGTCTCCCTGACATATCTTGGAAAATCCCACAGGAAGAACTTGCAGCAAGAAAGGATCTGAGAAATGTCCTGACCTTTACAATAGACCCTCCTACTGCGTCAGATCTTGATGACGCAATATCTATTGAGACACTTTCTGGAGGAATTGTCCGTATTGGGGTCCATATTGCAGATGTTTCTTACTTTGTTCATCCAGAGACGGCATTAGATGCTGAGGCCCAGACGCGATCTACTAGTGTTTACACCTTGCGCCGCAAAGTATCGATGCTACCTTCAAGACTTTCAGAAGAACTTGTTTCGCTTAATCCTGGGGTAGACAGGCTTGCCTTTTCAGTTATTTGGGACATTGATCCTCGTGGGAGCATAGTTAATCGCTGGATTGGTCGTACCATTATCTTTTCATGCTGCAAGCTATCATATGATCTTGTGCAAGATCTGATTTCCAGTGATGCCAACCAGTTCAGATCTGCAGCTGCGTCTCTTCAAGTGCATGGCATGCTTAAACAGGAGGATATTATAAAGTCCCTTAGATGCCTATATGAGATCTCAAAAAACCTGAAGGATATTAGATTCAAGGCTGGAGCTCTCTCTCTTGATACTTCAAAGCCTATGATCCTATTTGATGAAGATGGGGCTCCATGTGATAGCTATCGCTATAAAAGGAACGATGCATGTTTCATTGTTGAGGAGTTAATGTTGTTGGCGAATATGGCAGCTGCAGAAGTTATATCAAATGCATTCCCTGATTGCGCTCTACTTCGTAGGCACCCTGAACCTAATCCACGGAAGCTCAGAGAGTTTGAGGCATTTTGTGCTAAAAATGGTTTTGAGTTGGATTCTTCATCATCTGGTCAGCTTCATCTTTCAATCTGTAGAATAAAGGAAGAGTTGCAAGATGATCCTGTCATGTTTGATATTCTCATGTTTTATGCATCAAAGCAAATGCAGTCAGCAGAATACTTTTGCACAGGGGATGTGATAAGCAAGGATGATTGGGCCCATTATGCGCTATCTGTCCCTTTGTATACACACTTTACTTCACCACTTCGAAGATATCCTGATATAATTGTTCATAGGACACTGAGTGCAGTACTTGAAGCTGAACAGATGTATCTGAAGCAAAGGGAAATTTCCACTGGGCGGAATGGAGTCAAAACTAAATCTTGTGAAACAGTGGATAGATGCTTTACAGGCCTCCAGTTTAGTAAGGATGCTGCTGAAACCAAAGAAGGGAGAGAAGCACTGTCTGCCGCAGCTAAGAAGTTTATGGTCCCTAACTCTGATTGTCTTGGGGGTGCTGCCGAATATTGTAATGAAAGGAAATGGGCCAGTCGGCGTGCAGAAGAAGCTGGACAGAAGCTCTACATGTGGGCTCTGCTAAAGAGAAATGAGGTATAATGGTGCATCATCATCTTTCACCTTCTCCAACTAAGTTCGTTCGTTGGTAAGCTTCATTTTAAGACTTCTGGTTTACTTTTGCAGACCATGGTCTCCAATGCTAGAGTTTTGGGGGTTGGACCAAGGTTCATGTCAGTTTATGTGCCCAAGCTTTCGGTATGACTTTGCCTAACCTCATCTGATGGAAGAACTCCTATGTTTTATTTTGTTTCTTGGTCACCTGATCATGATTTTCTGGTGTAGATGGAACGAAGGATATACTATGATGAAGTTGAGGGATTATCTACTGAATGGCTGGAAGCAACTGGAACTTTAGTGCTCGATGCATGCAGGAACAAGCCTGCCCAAAGGAGAGGAAGCCAGTTCAAATGTAGTAGAGCAATTGAGGAAGTCGCAGTGGTGGTGAACCCATCCGAATTAATGTTATCTGAAGACAAAGATGAACCAGGAGCGATAGAGGCTGGCGGTCCTGCTGCTGCCGATTCAGTTTTGCTGAGCGATGACGCAGTGAAAGCTGATGTTGCCCCAGCCGCTCTGCCCCTGGTGATACGCTACCTGAGCGACATCCCGGTGGTTCTTCATGCAATTGGTGGCGAGGATAGTCCGGTTGACATTGGAGTAAGATTATACATTTCATCATACTTCAAGTGACAAGAAACAGCCCATCATAACAGGAAACGCTCTGTGAATTTAACTTCCTCGTAGTTGAACAATCGCAATAAAAGGTGACAGGAGAGTAGTGTTAAAGTGTTGTTAAGGGTTCAGCAGGCAGGTGTCAAGGTAGTGCTGTAGGTATCACATTACCGTTCTCCGTTCTTATTCATCCCCCTCCCAATGGCAGCCAAATGATCGTGCAGTGAAGTGGCTTTCCTTTTTGTTCCCAGGCCATTTGACAAGGCGATGCATATTGGCCGTAGTATTATTATGTGTTCTCTAGTACCTCCTAAAGTACTTTTCTGTTTTGTTTTGTTGTAGTGTGTGAGTCCACCTGCAGTTTTTTTTACTGGTGGGTTTATACATGGTCTATTTCTTGAGAAGGAATAGCACTGCTGACTGCTGAGCTCTTCAAGTCCCGGTAACTTTTGCTGAAATCCGGACTAAAGTTGTTGCGACAAAGAAATAAATGTGTTGTTACCTCTTTTGTACTGTTTGCGCTCAGCGTGTCCGGTGAATATACCAGTTATCTTTTATTTATTTATGTATGGTGTATTGATTTTGATCACTGAAGCATACTTACAGTAGTTCTGCTTATTAATATAGTTTGTTTGGTGGCCAGCCACAATACCACTCGTCAATATTTGAATTTTCAAGTTTCTAAAAAAAATTAAAAAAATGTGAAGTGTTCACAAGATGTATATTTACAATCCATAGAAGTGTCAGAACCAAACTTCAAATACACAAAGAGCAAAGAAAAGGACACATCTTGTGTATTTTCAATTTGGTTATAAAAACTTTAGGTATCATAAACACACATGAACACTCGCAATGTTTTTTCGAAATTTTCAGAAACATTGAGATTTTAAATTTTGCAAAGTGATATCATGGTATCATACTATCATGTCAAGCTTGGGATGCTGCAAGATTTTGAGATTTTCCCTTGGTGGCCAATAACTTAAATGCACTGCGCGTTAAGGCAACTTGAATGAAAACAAGCAGGATGAACGAACGTTTAAAAGGTATTACTACAAAAAGAATCTGATATTTCTTATCAACATTGGTACTCCTTCCATCACAATTACTTAGTGTTCTGAGTTAAGTTCAACTTAAACTCTGTAAACTTTCATAAAAAAATTAAGAGAAAATATTGACATCTACAATATAAAACCTATTGCATTAGAATCATGATTAGATATATTTTCATGTCATACATATTTAATATTATAAATATTAATATTTTCTCCTATAATTTTAATTAAACTTTATAAAGTTTGACTTTAACTAAAGCTAAAACGCAAATTAAATAAAAATGGATGGAGTACATAGGATCATCCTTTTTGCGATTCCCGATATGTATTTTCAGGGGAGAGATCGGTTTTATTCACTGGTCATGGTCATTCTTCTGAAAATTACATGTGCTCAATGTAACATCCCAACCTTGTTTATCTAAATAAATGAGTGTTCATGAGCATTGCATGCATGTAGTTTGAATTTGAGCAAAATTTGCATCTTAATTTTCAATTATGCAAATCTCTCTCTGCTTCTTCTCCATTCAAAATCTCTCAAGATTTATAAAATAAACAACATGGCATTGTTGTTATTCAATAAGTCCATGTCTGTTCTTTTATTCTATGGTAATTTTGAGTTGTCAAAATTTGATTCAAAACAGATTTGAAATTGGTTTTGAAAAGAGAAACAAAAATCAGAAAAAGAAAAGGGAAAAAAATAAGGGGAGAAACCCTCCTCTCTTCTCTCCCTGGGCGCAGCCCACTTCCCTCCCCCTCTCTTTCTTCCTGGCCGAGTCCCAAGTGGCCCAGCAGCCAACCCACCTCGGCCCAACCACCCCGCAGGGGGTTTTTCTGCAAAAACGCCTTCGTCCCCGCGCACCGAAGCTGCTCGGTGGCCGCTGCCCGGCCACCCGATGGTGCCGGCGGCCACGATGAGCTCCGCCGCCGCCGCCCGGAAGCCCTAGCCCCCTTTCTTTCCTCTCCCGCGCTCTCCCGCGCCCTCCCAGAGCTAACCCTAGCTCCACAGAGACGGCCGGCCGCCGCTCGATTCGCCGCCGGCGAGCTTCCCCGGCGGTCGCCGACCTCACCAACGCGTCGAGGGTGAGCCCCTGGTCCTCGTGATGCCCTCGCCTTGGCCCCTCTCCCTTCCTAGCGCCGCCGCCGCGAGGCACCTGCCCCGGCCGCCGCATACGCTCGCCGCCGGCCACTCTCCAGTGGCCAATAGCGGGCGGCGCCGCCACCAAACTGCTCACCACGACGAGCTGCTCCTTTTCCCCCACGCGCGCGCCCCTGCAACCCGCCCAATCGCCGGATTGAGCTCCACCAGAGCTCAATTTCGAGCTCATGGCCGGCTGACGTCAGCATGACATCATGCTGACGCCATAAATGCATTTTCTGTTTTTTGTAATTTCAGTAAATCATTTCTGTATTTATTTAAATAGGAAATAAATTGACAGGTGGACCCCATCTGTCAGAATTTTAATAATTTCATAAATATTTGGAAAAGAATAATACTATGACATGTGGGTCCAACTTTATTAAAATTTATATAATTTTCAGAAATTGATTTAAAATGAATTAAATCCTGGAAATTCATAAGTAATTCATTTTAAATCAGCAAAATATAAAATTTTATATCAAACTGATCAGAAAAACATTTCCTAATTGTTTATCCATGTTTCATACATGTTTGAACCAATTAAATGTGAGCCTTTGTAGAAACCCTAAATCGACCCCTCTCTTATGTCGGAGTCGATGCCGAACCCCTCTAAATTCCATCGATGCACCTAGGGTAATAATATGACATGTCATCATATTGTATGTGCATTGCATTGTACCTTGTCTTGATTGTGCTCTTCCTTTCCGGTATTTGGTTCTTCTCGATAGGGACCGAACGCGAGCCGAGATCAACGCCCCGAAGAGCAGCACTAACAACGAGGGACAAGGCAAGCCCTAACCTGGTTCATATATGGTTTCGAAATGCTTTACTTCTGGTTCTTACATATTGCATCCGCTTCAAATATGTTTTATCGACAGTTCTAGATATCCTATGAGTGCATATTCCATCCTTGTAGCCCAGAGTTACTGATCCACCGCTCCTAGCAAAACTAGGTCTGAGCTTGTTCGCATCGCTAGAGCCGTATATGTGTTATGCTTAGCCATGCTTAGCTGTTGAAGTCTGATCCATCCGGTTGATGAATCGAGCTACGAATGAACCTAGTTTGACAGGATGACGTGGTAAGATCAGATGATGTTAAAAAAACATGCTAAAGGCTTGGATGGGCCGCCACATGGGGATGTGGTGATTTGACTCGTTCTCGCCGATACTAGGACCCGAGTTCTTGCCTCTGGAACCAAGACTAAGCGTAGCCCACACGGGGCCCATGGGAACCCCTTGGCCCGAACTTACCTAGCTTACCCATGAGTCAATTAGTTTGCGAGTTCCATTTGCCATACGCATGGGGGAAAGGTGGAAAAGGTTTTCAAAGTGCATCATACAGGGCGTGGCCGGGGTGAAGGATGCTGGAGGCATTGAACTGGATCCCCCGCACAATGACCGGACCGCCTCGGAGAATGGCTACCTACGATGACGGAGCTCCCGCTTAGTTTGACTCATGGAATAGGCGAAGTAAGGGAAAGGTTTTGGTCGACCACTCTGCCGCACACCAAGGAAGTGTGCTAATGTTCCGGCATTAAGAGTCGGTCGGCGCGTGTGGGTAAAGTTGTACACCCCTGCAGGTAAATCTTTTCGAAAAGCCGTGTCCACGGTTAAGGACGACTTGGGAAAGGACGTGATGATCATAGACAACTTGAACCTAATCGTAAAACTTGATATCTATGTGTGAATAAGGATCTCTTCTCAGGGTGTCGAGGGTGATAGGTTCAGGTAATGATGAAGATTCGGTGGATTCAACATGATGATCGTAGAGCTAGAGTTGATATCGCTCTCTTATCCCTTTTGAAAATGGTCTGAATAGACGAGCTTCTGCTCCCTCCTGTTACAAAGCAAAACGGCTTTACGCAAAATAAGCTCCACATAAAGCCTCGCATACCCGCTTTGCTAACAGTTGTACTAAGTCTTGCTGAGTCTCCGTACTCAGCCTTGCATGCTTTGTTTCAGACGAAGTTCTTCCAACTGATGGTGGCTTCTACCTCGACGTCGACGAGTAGTTCGGAGTTCCTCAGGCGGCAGCCTTAGACTGGGACGTCGCCTTATGTTATGGCCTCTTAGGCCCTTTGCAGTCTTGTTATCTAGATAACATAATTTGCTTTCCGTTGCTTGTTGATTTGTGGTCAGTGACCTCTGCGTGTAATACATTTGGATCTTAACTCTGCTAAGAGTTGTAATATATTTGCTTTCAGTCGTAGAGTCACTGTTGTGTTACCGATTCTCACCCTGTAGGCCCTAGAGATCTAGGTTAGGCTTATGCCGATGTGATATCTGGGTTTGTCTAGCCCTGACCTCCGGGGTCGCGACAGGTTTTGGTATCAGAGCAGGACTGCCTATAGGAAACCCTTTCGACTAGTCGATGTTGAGTCTAGTAGTTGTGAAAACTATTTGAAACCTAAAAGTATTCGCAAAAATATCTGAATAGGATTCTTTTTACTCCTTATCTGGTGTCATTCTAATGCTGAGTCATCTTACCTTGTTTTGATTGAAAAAGGTTTTACCTCTACCCTGTTATTTCCAAACTTATAGGATTTACGAGTTTGGGTTGTTTTCTCTAAAAAGTACTCCGTACGTGGTTGCTTAACTCAGTGTTGCTAAAGTTCCATCAGTTGATCTGAATCTTGTTCCTTCCATTCAGTTGATGTTATCATTCCATTGAAGTCCTTTCCAAGGAATCCGTTTCTCATGATTTTTTTTACTTTGTGGGTTCCACATAATTCTGTTCTAGGCTTCAAGGTTTCTTCTTACCTTGGATGCCTCCTTCCCTTTTAATTATCTTGAATTGTACTTCTGAAGCTAGGTATGGCTTCTTGAAAGTTACATTGTGATTACTACCTCGTAGTGTCCTCCGTGTCACTCAGATAGTAGTTACCCTTTATTTGTGTTTTCCCCTTGGACTTGAACCGAAGGTCCCGGATTGTGCTCGGTTCTCTTAGTGTGAATCTAAGTACATGATGCTGACCTTTAACCCAAGACCCATTCCATTGATCTCTCCTCCGGTCGTGCTCGTCTGACCCATGTCTCTGCTGATGAGGCTGAAGAGGATCCAAGCGTCCTAATGGGTACGCTCTATATAAACTCAATCCTAGCTACACTTCTGTTTGATTTCCGGAGCATCGCATACATTCATATCTCAAGAGTTTGCAAGAAAGCATGATATACCCTTTGAGACAATGCCCTCCCCTCTAGAGATCACAACTCCCGGGTCTCGTTGGCAAACCATTTGGATTACCCGTGAGGTCATAATCAGTATAGGGCCAGTGTGGTTCCCCACCTCTCTCATTGCCCTCAAGTCAACTGACATTGATGTCATCTTGGGCATGGATTGGCTAGTAAAGCATAAGGCTGTCATTGCTTGCGTAGCTAGGTCTGTACTAACCAATCTTTCCGGCAAAAGTGTTCTGTACTGGGCTCCATCCGCAATACCTCCGTCGGCAAGGTTTACCCCTGAAGCCGAGTTGTATGCCATTGAAGCCCTACCTAAACCAGAAATCTCCGATGTCCGGGTGGTCCGTGACTTTCCAGATGTCTTCCCTGAAGAGTTACCTAGCATGCCACCCGATCGAAGTGTGGACTTTGTCATTGAGTTGGTTCCTGGAACTGCCCTGTTTCCCGGAGACCATATCGTATGCCTCCGGAAGAGTTGGTTGAACTGAAGAAGTAGTTAGAGGAGTTGGAAGAGAAGAACTTCATACAACCCAGTACTTCTTCCTGGGGTTGCCCTGCCCTCTTTGTCAAGAAGAGAGATACCAACATTCCGCGGCTGGTTGTTGATTACCGTCCGCTCAACGCAGTGACAATCAAGAACAAATATCCTCTTCCTATAATCAATGATCTTTTTGATCAGTTGTCCGGTGCCACAGTCTTCTCAAAGATGGATTTGAGATCAGGGTACCATCAAATAAAAATCCGCAAGGAGGACATTCCAAAGACAGCGTTCACAACTCGTTATGGTCTTTACGAGTACACTGTCATGTCCTTTGGCCTCACAAATGCTCCTGCCACTTTTATGCGGCTCATGAACTCTGTTTTCATGGAGTATCTTGACAAGTTCATCGTGGTTTACATCGACGATATTCTGATCTACTCCAAAACCGAAGATGAACATGAGGAACATCTCCGTCTGGTGCTAACCAAACTTCGTGAGCACCGTCTCTACGCCAAATTCTCCAAATGTGAGTTCTGGTTAAAAGAACTCATATTCATTGGTCATGTTATCTCTGAAAAAGGTGTTGCAGTCATTCCATAAAGTTCAAGCCGTTCTTGACTGGAAGACACCTAAGTCAGCTAAGGAGATTCGAAGTTTTTCGTCTGGCGGGTTATTACCGCCGATTCATTGAAAATTTCTCCAAGATTGCCAAACCAATGACCGATCTTCTCAAGAAAGATAAGAAGTTTGAATGGTCGGAAAAGAAGAGTTTCCAGGTTTTGAAAACCAAGCTAACTACTGCTCCTGTGCTCGTCCTTCCGGACACAAGCAAAGACTTCGTTGTCTATTGCCTCTCTCCAAGGGCTCGGATGTGTGTTGATGCAAGATGGTCATGTGGTGGCCTATGCCTCTCGACAGTTGAAACCACATGAGCTCAATTATCCTACTCATGATCTCGAGCTTGCAGCTGTGATCCATGCTCTTAAGCAATTGCGACCTTACCTTTATGGTAATCGTTGCGAGTTGTACTCAGATCATCAAAGTCTGAAGTATATTTTCACCCAGCCGGATCTGAATAACAGACAGAGAAGATGGCTAGAAGTCATAAAAGATTATGACTTGGGTCTCAACTATAAACCCGGCAAAGCCAATGTCGTTGCTGATGCGCTAAGTCGGAAGTCCTATTGCAACAATCTGATGGTTAAGCAAGCGCAACCTTCTCTCTATGAGGAACTTGCAAAACTCAACCTTGAGATTGTTCCTAGTAGATACCTTGCTAATCTAGAGGTGAAGCCCTCTCTTGAAGACCAGATCAATAAGACTCAGAAGCAAGATTCTGGCATTACCGAGATCAAGAAGAACATTGCTAGCGGAGTTGCTAAATGTTTCTCCATTGATGATCAAGGTACCGTTTATTTCGGTAAGCGTCTAGTCGTGTCGGATAAATCGGATCTCAAAGAGCTAATCCTTAAAAAAGCTCATGAATCACCACTCTCCATCCATCCTAGTAGTACCAAGATGTATCGGGATCTTCGCCAAAGATTCTGGTGGTCCGGGATGAAGCAAGAGATCGCTAAGTTTGTTGCTGAATGTGACGTTTGTCGTCGCGTAAAAGCTGAACATCAAAGACCTGCTGGAACTCTGCAACCTCTATCAATTCCAGAGTGGAAATGGGATGAAATTGGCATGGATTTCATTACCGGTCTCCCCAAGACCAAAAATGGAAAAGATGCTATATGGGTAGTGGTTGACCGTCTATCCAAGGTTGCTCATTTCCTTCCTATTCGAGAAGATATTCGTGCTAATCAACTGGCCGATCTATACACGTCCCGGATAGTCACTCTTCATGGTGTTCCCAAGAAGATCATCTCTGATCGTGGAAGCTTGTTTACTTCCAAATTTTGGGAAAGTTTTCAGAAAGCTATGGGAACTCGTCTTTCCTTCAGCACGCTTATCATCCTCAAACCGGTGGTCAAACCGAAAGAGTGAATCAAATTCTTGAAGACATGCTCGGGCATGTGTTATATCCTTCGGTAAAGATTGGGAAAAGTGCCTTCCATTTGCCGAGTTCACCTATAACAACAGCTTCCAATCTAGCCTGGGCATGGCACCTTTTGAAGCTTTGTATGGCGAAGGTGTAGAACTCCTTTGAACTGGTCCGAAACGGAGAAAGAAAGTTCTTTGGACCAGATATAATCAATGAAGCAAGATCAAGTTCGCATCATTCGCGAGCGTCTTAAAACTGCTCAGTCACGTCAAAAGAGCTATTATGATCGCCATCATCAAGAAGTGAAGTATGAAATTGGTGATCAAGCTTATCTTCGAGTCACTCCTCTCAAGGGTGTTCGTCGTTTCGGTATCAAAGGCAAACTAGCACCTCGCTATGTTGGTCCTTTCCGCGTCCTTGCCAAGCGTGGTAATGTTTCCTACAAGTTGGAGTTACCTTCCAATTTTCCTGAAGTTCATGATGTCTTCCATGTGTCCCAACTCAAGCGTTGCTTCAAAGATCCTATCCGTGGTGTTGATCACGAGACTCTTGACCTTCAAGAGGATCTAACTTATCAAGAACATCCTGTTCGTATCCTTGATGAAGCCGAGCGTAAAACTCGACGTCAGAGCATCAAGTTCCTGAAAGTTCAGTGGTCTAATCATTCTGAGCAAGAAGCAACCTGGGAACGAGAAGATCGTTTACGATCTGAGTACCCTTCCTTCTTTTCTAAAATCTAGGAATCTCGAGGACGAGATTCTTGTAAGGGGGGTAGAGTTGTAACATCCCAACCTTGTTTATCTAAATAAATGAGTGTTCATGAGCATTGCATGCATGTAGTTTGAATTTGAGCAAAATTTGCATCTTAATTTTCAATTATGCAAATCTCTCTCTGTTTCTTCTCCATTCAAAATCTCTCAAGATTTATAAAATAAACAACATGGCATTGTTGTTATTCAATAAGTCCATGTCTGTTCTTTTATTCTATGGTAATTTTGAGTTGTCAAAATTTGATTCAAAACAGATTTGAAATTGGTTTTGAAAAGAGAAACAAAAATCAGAAAAAGAAAAGGGAAAAAATAAGGGGAGAAACCCTCCTCTCTTCTCTCCCTGGGCGCAGCCCACTTCCCTCCCCCTCTCTTTCTTCCTGGCCGAGGCCCAAGTGGCCCAGCAGCCAACCCACCTCGGCCCAACCACCCCGCAGGGGGTTTTTCTGCAAAAACGCCTTTGTCCCCGCGCACCGAAGCTGCTCGGTGGCCGCTGCCCGGCCACCCGATGGTGCCGGCGGCCACGATGAGCTCCGCCGCCCCCGGCGGCCTATAAGAGGCGCGCCGCCGCCGCCCGGAAGCCCTAGCCCCCTTTCTTTCCTCTCCCGCGCTCTCCCGCGCCCTCCCAGAGCTAACCCTAGCTCCACAGAGACGGCCGGCCGCCGCTCGATTCGCCGCCGACGAGCTTCCCCGGCGGTCGCCGACCTCACCACCGCGTCGAGGGTGAGCCCCTGGTCCTCGTGATGCCCTCGCCTTGGCCCCTCTCCCTTCCTAGCGCCGCCGCCGCGAGGCACCTGCCCCGGCCGCATACGCTCGCCACTCTCCGTGGCCAATAGCGGGCGCGCCGCCACCAAGCTCACCACGACGAGCTGCTCCTTTTCCCCCGCGCGCGCCCCTGCAACCCGCCCAATCGCCGGATTGAGGAGCTCAATTTCGAGCTCATGGCCGGCTGACGTCAGCATGATGTCATGCTGACGCCATAAATGCATTTTCTGTTTTTTGTAATTTCAGTAAATCATTTCTGTATTTATTTAAATAGGAAATAAATTGACAGGTGGACCCCATCTGTCAGAATTTTAATAATTTCATAAATATTTGGAAAAGAATAATATTATGACATGTGGGTCCAACTTTATTAAAATTTATATAATTTTCAGAAATTGATTTAAAATGAATTAAATCCTGGAAATTCATAAGTAATTCATTTTAAATCAGAAAAATATAAAATTTTATATCAAACTGATCAGAAAAACATTTCCTAATTGTTTATCCATGTTTTATACATGTTTGAACCAGTTAAATGTGAGCCTTTGTAGAAACCCTAAATCGACCCCTCTCTTATGTCGGAGTCGATGCCGAACCCCTCTAAATTCCATCGATGCACCTAGGGTTAACCGAATCCCTTTAATATGACATGTCATCATATTGTATGTGCATTGCATTGTACCTTGTCTTGATTGTGCTCTTCCTTTCCGGTATTTGGTTCTTCTCGATAGGGACCGAACGCGAGCCTGAGATCAACGCCCCGAAGAGCAGCACCTAACAACGAGGGACAAGGCAAGCCCTAACCTGGTTCATATATGGTTTCGAAATGCTTTACTTCTGGTTCTTACATATTGCATCCGCTTCAAATATGTTTTATCGGCAGTTCTAGATATCCTATGAGTGCATATTCCATCCTTGTAGCCCAGAGTTACTGATCCACCGCTCCTAGAAAAACTAGGTCTGAGCTTGTTCGCATCGCTAGAGCCGTATATGTGTTATGCTTAGCCATGCTTAGCTGTTGAAGTCTGATCCATCCGGTTGATGAATCAGAGCTACGAATGAACCTAGTTTGACAGGATGACGTGGTAAGATCAGTGATGATGTTAAAAAAACATGCTAAAGGCTTGGATGGGCCGCCACATGGGGATGTGGTGATTTGACTCGTTCTCGCCGATACTAGGACCTGAGTTCTTGCCTCTGGAACCAAGACTAAGCGTACAGCCACACGGGGCCCATGGGAACCCCTTGGCCCGAACTTACCTAGCTTACCCATGAGTCAATTAGTTTGCGAGTTCCATTTGCCATACGCATGGGGGAAAGGTGGAAAAGGTTTTCAAAGTGCATCATACAGGGCGTGGCCGGGGTGAAGGATGCTGGAGGCATTGAACTGGATCCCCTGCGCACAATGACCGGGACCGCCTCGAGAATGGCTACCTACGATGACGGAGCTCCCAGTAGTTTGACTCATGGAATAGGCGAAGTAAGGAAAGGTTTTGGTCGACCACCCTCTACCGGCACACCAAGGAAGTGTGCTAACGTTCGGCATTAAGAGTCGGTCGGCGCGTGTGGGTAAAGTTGTACACCCCAGGTAAATCTTTTCGAAAAGCCGTGTCCACGGTTAAGGACGACTTGGGAAAGGACGTGATGATCATAGACAACTTGAACCTAATCGTAAAACTTGATATCTATGTGTGAATAAGGATCTCTTCTCAGGGTGTCGAGGGTGATCCTAGGTGATAGGTTCAGGTAATGATGAAGATTCGGTGGATTCAACATGATGATCTTAGAGCTAGAGTTGATATCGCTCTCTTATCCCTTTTGAAAATGGTCTGAATAGACGAGCGCTCTCTCCCGTTTACAAAGCAAACCGGCTTTACGCAAAATAAGCTCCACATAAAGCCTCGCATACCCGCTTTGCTAACAAGTTGTACTAAGTCTTGCTGAGTCTCCGTACTCAGCCTTGCATGCTTTGTTTCAGACGAAGTTCTTCCAACCGATGGTGGCTTTTACCTCGACGTCGACGAGTAGTTCGGAGTTCCTGCGGCCTGAGACTTATGGGCTGGGACGTCGCCTTATGTTATGGCCTCTTAGGCCCTTTGCAGTCTTGTTATCTAGATAACATAATTTGCTTTCCGTTGCTTGTTGATTTGTGGTCAGTGACCTCTGCGTGTAATACATTTGGATCTTAACTCTGCTAAGAGTTGTAATATATTTGCTTTCAGTCGTAGAGTCACTGTTGTGTTACCGATTCTCACCCTGTAGGCCCTAGAGATCTAGGTTAGGCTTATGCCAGATGTGATATCTGGGTTTGTCTAGCCCTGACCTCCGGGGTCGCGACACTCAATTCACTAATTTGTGGATTGGATAAACAAGGTAAGGTACTGTATGCAACAAAATAAATTTCATCCTAACACAAAAACATATCTATGTCGGAAACATCCACGAGGAGAATTCCTTCCCCGCGCACGCTACTTGGAATGCATCCTTATAGTTTGCCTTTGCATGTATAGCAAAAAAGGAATTTGGATCGTCCTAACACTCTTGCAAACACAAAACAGGTAAATAATACGCTTAACTAGTTTGCATGTCTCCAGCACAGGCATGCAACAATACACTTCCCACACCTTTGACATTTTGCATTGCTTGGAGCTTCATATATGATACTTATACAACACCAAGCTTCCTTCCTGTAGCCTCAGCAACGGCGGAGCTTGACTTAGGCAAAATAATAGAAAACTTAAGTATTTTGCAAAATATACTGTAAAAATGGTAAATACATAGTATGGAAAAAAATCTATGAGGTAGGAGGGCCATGGCCCCCCTTGGCCCAACTAAGAAGACTTCATTTCACGGAGACACTTCATTTTTCTATTTTTGGTCACTTGGTCATGATTTTGCAGATGGAACTAAACTCTCGGTATGACGTCGCCATCACGCTCATCTTCGCCATGGAGGGCTTGGAAGAGCATGGTAAAACCATACGTGGAATTTCGACAAAGATTGTTGAGGAGGCTAAGAATAGCAATCACGCTTAATCTTTGATTAATATTTGAGATTTTAGGCGACGACGCATCGGTACTGTTCACGGTTGCGACATGTCTTACTTGATGGGAGGAGGATATCTCTTATAATTGTGCTGAAGAATTTTATCCTATGAATCAAACAGCCTTCACAGGATTCCAATCCTACAGAAATTCGTTAAAAATCCCTTGAAATGACCCATTGCCCCCGAAATTGATGAAATTGTGGCGTAACACTAAAAAGTCTAAAACAGATATTTGGGCTGGCTAATGAAATCTTGCTTGTTTACATAATCTGATATTCATTGTTCCAAAAATCAAAGAACACAAACCAAACTAAGCACACCAAAACCGAAAAGAATAAATAAGAAAAGACATTGATTATCAATCGCTGTAAAAGCTGTTTCCGGCCTTGCCGTTAATCTTGCCCTCCTTCTTGATCTTCTTGATCCTCCGCCGGCGACGGTCGGCTTCCTCCACCCGCCGGACGGCGCGCTCCAGGGTATCAACCCGGTCCGCGAGGGCCCCGATCAGCGCGCACTGCTGCGCGCTCCGCTCGCACAGCGCCGCCACCATCTCCATCATCTTCTTCGCGTCCAAGCCGTCGGCGGTTGCAGCCTCCGTCGTCTTCTTCTCCTCTGTCTTCTCTGCCGCGGCTTGTTGCTGCTCTGCTTTGGGCTCGCCGTCGAAGGCGTCGTCTCCTGTCACCATCTCCCATTCCCCTTCCGCCTCTGCCGCGAGCTCGCCATCGCCTTCCGCCTGCTCGCCGGCCGGCACCGATTCCGTAACAGTCGACTCGGTTGCCGCGGAGTCCGCCTCCTCTGCTCTGCCACCGTCAACTTCCATGTCAATCTCCGTGGCCGTTTCATCAACAGAGAAGGAATCCGATCCAATCTGCTCCCCTGGCTGCAGCAACTCCGGCGCCATCCCACTCTCCAGCGCATCGTGAGCCTCAGACATCTCGACGGTGTCAGCCGCGATGTACTCCGCGTCGGCGTCCGCGGCCGCGGGCGGATCAGCCACCAGCGGCACCTCCTCCTGGGCAAGCTTGGCCTCCAGGGCGTCGACGGCGTCCTGGAGCGCGAGCACCTTCCTGGTCACCTTCTTGCGGTACTCCCTGACGCCGCGCACCGCGTCGAGGCGGAGCACCAGGCGCATGAGCTCCTCGCCGACGCCGATCCTGCGCCGCGAGTCCGCGCGCAGCGCCTCCGCCTCGGCCGCCATCCTCGCCGCGACGGCCTCCGCCTCGCGCTCCACCGCGCGCACCTCGCGCATCATCCTCCGCGCCAGGAGGCCGCGCGCGGCCGCCTGCACCTTCGCCGCCGCCGCCTCCGCCGACGGCGCCCGCTTCTTCTGAACCGGCGCGGCCTTCCGTGGCGGCTCCGAGTCGGGCCCGGTGACCTCGATCGGGATGGGGGCCGATCGAGTGGACGTCGGCCTGGGACGCGCGGCCTCCCTCATCGCCGGCTCCGGGGTCTCGACGTCCCGGAAGAAGGCGCCTTGGTTCCATGCCGGAGCTCGGGCAGGGGCTGGGCGGGGGTGGTAGTAAGAGTCGTAGGAGTCGTAGGGGTAGGTGTAGGTGGACGGCGAGGGGTAGTAGTAGTCGTAGGGGTCGTAGCCGAAGAAGCCGCGAGACGCCATTGACGGTGGTTTGTTGTGCTTGGGGTTGAGGTTGAGATGAGATCGTCTGGAATCTGGTTATCGATTTTGGATGTGTTTGTGATGGGGAGAGATTGGTACCGGAGGGTCTATATATCCGGAAGGGTTGGAAGGTTCCAGAAGGCGTCGGATGGTTCTGGAACTCCGGATTTCTTGCTGAAGGGGCGGGTGCGGGTTACCCGCGGTCTCCTGTTGGTCGTAGAAGATTCGGGAAGGAGATATAACGGGTGGTGGATGACGCGTGGGCTCAACCGCATTTTTTTTTTTTGACAAAACCTCAACCGCATGTTAACCGTACGTGCTGACGATTGGAACATGGGCCTTTGGTGGGCGTTAAGCTGGGCCCAGATAAGAGCCCCGTGCAAATCTGTGATTTGTTAGTAACGTTTTTTTTTCTCTCTTCAGAGTAACAAGTTGGTATACCAAAGTGATCTGAAATGTTGTGCCCTAGAACGATATATGTACTGTAAGTAAATTTCGCATGAAGTTGTTCACCTTAGGATCGTCGCAGAAAAACCATGGCATAATAGGTTCCGTCACAACCCCCAAAGGTAATGACTTTGAGCGGCATGTGACCATAGTTAGTTGTTGACATGGGCATCCAATTTGGACCAGCCAATGAAGTTGAGCTCCAAGAATGCAGAGACAAACTTCCTATGTAGATCATCCAAGTCACCCTGAAGAACACCGCAGATAAACACAAGTCTCTTTCTCACGAATCAGTTCACCTTTCGGAAGACGTAGAATTGACGTGTGAAGTAGTTCATTACAGTTTTCTCATGAATTTTGTGTGAAGTGGCTCGGTTCAAATTCCATATTCCGCAGGGGTTCAAGAAACTTGATCTTTGCTTGGTAGCATGGCATTATAAACCTTGTGTCACCGGAGTATGTGAGCAACATTTTGTCAGTATTTTATATCTAACTGAGCTAACTACCATTGCATTGCAGATCGTTGAGTACGAACATACATGTCATAACAGGTTCTTTCATAACCCACAAGGGTAATGACCTAGAGTGGAATATTACTGTAGTTATTTGTTGATATGGATATCAAATTTGGGCTGGCAGATCGAGTCGGCCTCAAAGGATACACGGACAAACTTCCTATTTGGACCAACCAAGTCGCCCCTGAAGTACACGTTCGGCGTGTACTTCAGGGCTGACTTGGTTGGTTCCTACTTAATGATTTGTTTGAAATGAAAAGAATGATCCCTACTTGAGGAATGACATGTCTCCCTAAAATAAGAGTGGGCATTGCTAGTCATTTAGTTTCAGCTGGATATTACAGTACTTTTACCTAAGTCTAAGAGTGTTCCTGTAAAATGCTTGGTTCGAGAAACATGCACTTTGAGGCGGACGTTTTGTGTCACTATTGCACTTTGAACGATATTGAGCAGTTACCGGACCACCTTCTGACACACGTGAGACTCACACAATAGTCACATGGTGAAGGGCTCACACCTTTATCTTGGCACAATATATTTCTCCATGTGCCCGCCCTGCGGTAGGAGAGACTCGACCCTAAGTTGACTGCATCAAGTTGGGTGCACCCCGATCAATATGATAAACAACTGTGGCGGGCTTGAGTTGGAGAAAGAGATGATAAGGAGATATCCACTCTCAACCACAATCTATTCAATGTAAAGAGTGTACCCCGACTATCATATTGGTGAGGTTGAAGTTCAAACCAAGTAAAATGCAGATACACAAAATAGAAAGTTGTGAATGAAAAAGGAACTACTAACATTTATGTTTTCGTGTCAAGTATACCCGCCTACTACACATGTTATGATTGACCTCACATCGCCATGTGTGGAGTGACAAATTATGCGGTGGAGCTCTCACATTGCCACGTGTCCGGTAACAAATTATGCGGTGTAGGCTCCACGTTGCCACCGCTCATAGGTGCGCCCGAACTCATGTTACACATGTCATTTTCCTACGGGTCCTCTTGCGTGGCATAGATAGGTTATAAATTTTCCGGCGCATTATTTACACCTAAATCTATAACAATAAATCTACGCAGGCACATCTAAATCTATAACAATAAATATAGGCATATATCTACATGGAGAGATACAAAATTTAAGAAGAAATTTCTTAGAACAAAATTAAAACAGGAGGAGCAGGGAGGGTATATAAGAGAGTGCAAAGCCAAGATGACTCAACACAAACCAACCACTCGATCGAGATCGACGCACGAACCCCGCGACAGGAACCAAGCAAAAGCAGTAACCGCCGCCGCCATCGCCATGGACAGCACCGTGGACGCAATGGCGGCGGCCTACGACGCGCTGCTCGACGCCGCGGCAGCCGCCGTCCGCGAGCCCGGCCGCGGCCCGGCGCTCGAGGACCTCAAGCGCTGCCTCGACGCCTTCAGCGAGTCCTGCGACCGCGCCGAGGACCTCGTCCAGGCGGCCGCCGCCGGCCTCCTCCCCTCGCCGTCCGCTACCTCCCGCCTCGACGCGCTCCCCCTCGCCGTGCACGCCGTCGAGAAGGATCTCGTCCAGGCCGCCGCTGCCGATGTCGACGAACGGGAGGAGAAGGAGGTGGAGGTGGAGGAAGAGAGGGATTCCGCGCCCACGCCGCCGGTGCCGGTGCCGGTGCCGGAAGCGGCAGAGGACGAGTAGCTCGTTCGACCAATCGATGTCGTCCCTTGTTGTTTGTGATGTTAATCCTCTTGGTTCTTTGTGCTAATCGGGTGAGTCGTCTGGATCGTGATTAAGATGATGAAAAAAATAGAACGTAGATTAATTCACCCCATTTTCTTTTGTTCTTGGAGAGAAACTGCTTTAGCTGTTATGATCGTCATATTGTTGTGTAAGGTTGTTTTCGAATTCGCAGCGAATTTAGAGCGAAATAACAATGGAGAAAATGAAAAGACAGTCCAGGGTAGAAGTAACCTTGGCTTTGCACATCGTCCGCTCTCAACTTCTCATGATCCTAATGCATGCATGTTGCAAATCTTTGTTCGGTATTGTACTTGTATCATCAACAGTCACGCACATAAAAATAACAATAACAATCACCCGGCTGCACAAAAGAAATGTTGCATAATTCGCAAAGAGAGAATATTCCCAAATCAAGGCCAGATCCGCACTGAACCGGGCGGCCTAAAATGGATTTTTAATGGAAACATGAGTGATGAAGTAACACAACATTTGATTGAAGTAACATTTCCCAACAAGAAAAACTACAACATATTGTACTAGGGAAGCCCGAAGACATGAAACCCTAGGTGAAAATTCAGTTAAGAATAAACCTTACCAAAGGGAGGATGGGTCCATCTACAATGGGGCGCTTATGGCCCGACGCTAGAAAATAATTACCGGAGCATCACTGCAAAACTAAGAGCCTAGCGCTTGAAATATCAATGCAAATTAGACCTGCTAGACCACCGGCGCTTACATGCACGGAGTAACCGACTCCTTAAGCGCCCAATTAAGAGACTAGCAATGTTCATGCCCTAAGAAGTAAAAAAGAATTCCTACTCACGAAAAGATCCCTGGCCCTAGGAGTAGAAATCTCAAGGCGGAACTGAACCCCTCACGAGAGGTCCCAGGCCCGGGTGCCCAGCATATAGGGCATCAGTTGGATCCACTAAAAATACAGTAATGTGTCAATCTCTAATGAGGCTAACTTTGCCATTTAAATTCCACCATCAAGGTACATTTGAACTTAAAGTCTGCGTTCTTGTATAAATGTGTATAAACCGAGTTAGGGATTCAAAATTTTGTGGCAATGCAGATCCATGATGTATCAGTGTTGGCAGTGATAGCGCAGTAATTTCCCCAAGACGGAGGCAACTGTAGCTTTCCAGATAAACATAATTTGAGCTATAGATTATTTGCTTCAAACACATCGTAATATATTCTTTACTGCATTGTGCAATAATCTATCTTGCACATACATTCCTGTGAATCAGTCCCATTTTTATGAAGAATTCACAGGGCACTTGCCTACTGTAACTCTGTGGCAGTGATGATACCAAGACAGCAATCAAAGTAGTTCAGTAAGTCTGGCAACTGGCATAACAAGAAAATTACAGAATTTACAGACCTCGATAAGACAAGCTATCACTTCCCAGTTACTCCTAAATGGGTCTTCACACTAAAATTATGGCAACGCCTACTAAAAACTGTACAGACATAACACACACTGATCCGGTAGCTCAAAATCGGCAGATCCCCGGCTTCTCAGTACGGCACAGTGTGAGCATCTCTTCATACTTGGAAGGATAGACAAAGCCCCACAGCTGCATTGTACAGGAAAACCGAAGTTACACATCCGTATCCCTAAATAGAAATCCACAAAAGATTGCAAGTATTTATCCACTTCACAACATTCACGGATATCATAAGATACATAAATATAGATGTTCCGAGGACCTTGTGTTTCAGCTGCAACCCTAGGTACACTTGAGTCTTGACCATAAGGTGATGTCTGAACTACGAACAATTATTTTTCTTCATTTTATTAGCATCGCGGTTGTGTCATGTAGTATATGTATATTCTGAAGGGGGTAGAACAGGCTTTTACTTTGTGCTCAGTAACACGATGCAGTAAATCTCATGCACATAACCCTGACAAAATCTCCCTTGATTTTCAGTGGGCAATGTAACTGTTGCATATGTTAGTTGTGTACTTGTGTTCGGTGGTGTGCAGTTGTGTGAGACGAGACTATTCGACCAAACAATGTGGGGCAAAGGGCATGAAAAAAGAGCTTCAAAGAGGAATTGTGAATTGGATGACCAGTGTACTTTACGATATTCATATTTTGGAGCAGTATGGATATAACTGAATTCATCCCCAGGAGGAAAAAGGGTGAAACTACTTCTTATGCATTGGAGGGAGGTACTGAACATCTTGTTAGAGTTCCTTTCAGGGCATGGGCATGTGTGTTTGTCATGTGTCCATCAGGACTCAGGAGTATGGAAAAGTGTACTTTTGGAAATTGCAATAATGCCATGGGCGAACTGATGAGTTTTTGATGTGGGAAAACAAGCTAATAGTCATAACCACCAACCTACAACTTGCAATAAAGTTTTTGGTTCTTGTTTAAGCCAAATATGGTTTAGATTTTTGCAGTGATGTAGAGCTACAGATTTCATTATATATGTGTACTTTCATGGAGTCAAAGAACTACTAATCTATGCTTCAGTGTGATAAGTACCTCAACTTCTTTAACCGCAAAGTCCTCGGAATGCGATAAACACTGGTTGTCAAATGTCTCTGAATTTGAACTTGAACCACTCAAACTGCAGAGAGTACACAGAGAAAAGGTGAGGCATTAAGATTGAATTAAATTAGCAAACTGTTAAAAGCATTAAAGAAAACTTTAGAAATGTATATGTGTAGAGGGAGGGATTACAGGTCTGAGTCTAGATAAAGTGCAAAATGACTGCCACCTCCTAGTGCCAAATAGTCAGTAGAGCACACGGTGAAATACTTATTAGCACCTGTAACAAGCAATTTGTTCAACAGTTTAAGAGAATGAGCCAATACATACAAATAACAAGAAACAATTATATGCAGTCTGTTAGCTCAGGGTACAAACTGATCTTAATGGAACTTTAGTAAATTATGCTAACATTAGAATGTATCATGATGAAAAGGATCTCGAGGAGCAAAATAAATTATACACATACACAAGTCGACTAGCCCTGATGCACAAAACTGACAACCAAAATCATATATCTTCTGCCAGCTTTTTGGTGTTCTTACTGAAAAAGCAACGAAAGTAGAGAGAGATATATTACCGGTTGGTCGATATATAGCAGGATTGCTGTGTAAACTAGTGAAAACAAAGCAGTTATTGGTCCCCTGCAATAGTTATTAATTTCCATTAATATGAGTTGAAGCTAAGTAGGTGATAGTAAGAATATTATTAGAATGTGTGGGTGGAACCTGATATTTCTTTGTGCTGGATGGCTGTAATGGAGCCTCAACTAAACCACCAAAAACTGCCCCTTTTTTGTCTCCAACTACCTGTTAGAGAACACATTGATAATTAAATAAATAATAGGAAATTAGCAATTAGCAGCTAACAGCAAAAAAGAAAGCACATGAGATATTGCGGAGACTTGTAAGAGACCATATTGTGGAAACATATAAGTAAGTACCATTACCCAAGTAAATACTCTTTGGAATTAAACAATATTAGTACAATTGGCCACTCTCTTTCAAATACTTGTGAAACACATCAAGCTACTTAAGAAACGTACCAAGAGTGAGTAACCAGGGCACAGCTTACTCCTTCTATATAAAGTAGATAAAGATATTCCATGCCTCCATGTGCTGCAAAATTGTGAACACAAACATTAGACAGCAGTTGGTACGTGCAGTCATAATGTATAGGGATGACTTTAACCTGTATAGCAAAACCCAGCTCCTTCCTTGAGAGAGAATAGGAAGAGAGGAATAAAGAATGGATCGCATAATCTCTGACAAAAGGACAGATGGCTCTGACATGACTGGCAAATTGTTCAAGGAACTAACTTCCTTTGGTTCTTCGAGCTCCAATACAGGTGCAACCGGTTCAGCATGATTTGCCACCTCTCTGCCAATTTTAGGCTCTGCACTTTGCTTAAAGCCGCTCATCCTAGCTGCCTTGTTAATGATTTTTCCAATCGAATGCTTCCCTCTGCTTAGCAGGCCTGTCTTCCCCTTGTTTGCCTTTCCGACTGGTGTTAAAGTTGGGTATCCAATTTCTTCACTCTGCTCAGGAATTATCTCCATTGAAGCGTTAAAAGAGCTAGATGGCGACAAAAATGAGATCATGAATGCTCTAAAGGAAGATGTATCAGGGCCATCGGGAATATCAGAGTTTTGCTCAGAATCTTGGTCATCCTCTGAATTTTCTAGCTCTTCCTCTGCCTCCTACAGCAACCGAAGAGAACGAATCTTGGTCAAAACTTGTGGGATTGTAATAGGATAGCTCGCTGCTATGATACCCTGCGGGAACAGCGTTTGTTCGCTGACCCTTCCCTTTTCGTTGAGAGTCTGAACTATCTGGTTTCATGATTAAATGGAGTCAGGGGGCGACCCCTGCTTTTCCAAAAAAAAAAAATGGTAACTTTCTGGAACGTGGCCTACAGACTGAAAGAATCAACATTATTTGGAACTATGAATTGCATCAAGAGCATTACATGCAATTGCAGTTTAATTCTTGTAGCTAACGATCAGAACCATTCTTACGGTTTTACTGGATGCAAGAGATGGGAGGAGGAAAGACATCAACCACTAGAGTGTATAGCTTTCAAAAGAAAACAGTGCAGTGGAGCTATTCATTTCCTGGTATTTGAGGACAGTGGCAAGAGATGAGAAACTTGAGTCTCTATACTAGTTGAAACATACGAGCGGGCTAATTTTATTATTGTAGCTCCAAAGTATCACATTCTAAAGAAACAAAGTTATTATGTAGTTAATTAACAGTCTACACTGCATAGAATTTGTATTCCTGACAAAATCATCAGAAGTTTTAAGCACGAAATGTTGGCAAAATATCGAAATGATCAAATGGAGCTGGGGGGCGACCCCTATTTTTCTACACAAAAAATGAAATGGCAACTTTCTGGAACATGGGCTACTGACTGGAAGAATCAACATTATTTGGTACTCAAGAACATTACATGTAATTTCAGTTTGCTTCTTACAAGCTAATGATCAGAACCATTATTAAAGTTAAACTGGATGCAAAATATCGAAGGAGGAAAGACATCAAGCACTGGCGTGTATATCTTTCGAGAGAAAACAGTGGGGTGGAGCTACTTTTCATTTCCTGGGATTTAAGGAGTGTGGCACGAGAAGAGAGACTTCAGTCATACGAGTTAGCTAATTCTATTATTGTAGCTGCAAGCATCTCACATTCTAAAGCAACAAAGATATTATTATGTATAGCAGTTTACACTGTAATAGAATTTGTATTCCTGACAGAATCATCAGAAGTTCCCAGCACGAAATGTTGGCGAAACCATTATCAGTAGTTAACAGTCGGCGCCAAATTCAGCCTTGACCTATACGAAGTAGAGCATGCCCTGCCCTAATTAGCAGCTGGCATCCCTAAACCCTGAACAGTCGAACACCAAACCCTAGCAGCATCACGCCCAGGGGCCAGACCACGCGAGCACGCCTCTACCGAGAGCTACCAATTCGCCCCCCTAGCGCGAATTGAGGAACGGGAGCGACAGCCGAACACGGCACTGACTGGACCGAGTCGACTCTAGCGCGAGAGGACGGGGGGAAGAGGAGGGGGATCTGGGGGTCTCACGGGGAGGTGCGAGGAGGGCTCGCGCTCGGAGACGGGGTTGAGGATGACGGTGGTGAGGTCGGAGACGAAGTGCGCCGCCTTGCTGCCCAGCGACGGCAGGTACCCCATCCTCGCCTATTCCTGGACTCAGGAGCGGCGCACCGCGGGGGGGCTCGTCCGCCGCCTCCGGTGCTCCCGCGGCTGATCTGGCTGGGGAACCTGCGCTTCCGATCGGCGGCGAATGGGGAGGCGGTCGCGCCGCTGCGGTGAGAGCCTTGATTTGGACCTGAACCTCTACTCTATTTTTTCTTTTTTTGCCGTTAGGTGGGTTGGAATAAAATTCTGTTGTGGAAGGAAGGATACAGGAACAGGAAGAGGATAGCTTCTTGGTGTTGTCCGCGCGCGGCACAGAAAGACCGTGCGCCGGCGATGCAGGTGTCAGTCAGGTAGCTGACGCTGTCCGGTGGTCGGACGGCTTTGCCCCTGCTTCGTGTCATCAAAGTCCAAGGATTCGAGTCGTCTCCCACGTTACCATTCCGGAGTTCGCACAAGTGTCTTGTCACCTCATCAACTGAAGGTGACGCTGAAATTACACACTGATGAAGTCTGAAGTCAGAACTGTTAAAACCGTGACTGATTGATCGACTCGGTACGGGTGTCTCGACAAAGTAATGCACTGTTGGACCTTTATGCTTTCATGAGCTGTCTTGGGGTGACTTTGGCAAAACCCCATGGAAATTTCATGTTACAACTTTTCTTTTAAAACATGGTAAAGGATTTTTCATTTTCATTGATGAAGGAGAAATGTTTAAAGAGTTCTTACAAGGTTACCATTCGCACGAGTGTCTGTCGCCACATCAACTAAAGGTGACATAGTCACGCTGAAATGACTGTTAAAGCAATGACTGATTGATTGACTCGCTACGGGTGTCTAAGAAAACAATGCAATGTTGGACCTTTATACGTACATTGATGAGTTGTCTTAGGATGACTTTGGCAAAACTGCAAAACCCCGTAAAAAATTTGTGTTCCAACTTTTCATTTTAATTTTGAAACAAGACAATAGATTTGCCTTTTTTGGACGGGTAGGGGACCGGATGGCCTGGAACCTTCATTCATCTAGCGGTGGGTACAATTTCACAGCAAAGTCTCTAAGAGATAGGGAAATAGAAGATAAGGCTAGTACTTCTACAAGAAATACATTGGGGGAAAAGAGTAAAAACGCAATCAGGTCCCTTGTCTTCTCCACCGCAACTGCGAGACCTCGAGGCTCGGGTGCCCGTGCTGCTGGAACAAGCCACTTGGTGCAGCGCTGCTGTGGATCCCTTGCCGAGGCCGGGAAAGATCCTCATCGGCACGACGGACTAGAGGAAGAAGAAACTCGGGCCACCATCGTACCAGAGACCGGAGTGGCTCCATCTGCCATAGATAGCAACGTCGTGTAGCAGTCGCCGCTTGGGAACTCCGCGAAGTTTGGTCGCTTCTTGAGTGCTCGCCGGAGATAGCACTCGACCACCCCACCGCCTTCTTGATCCAGAAGCGAAGAAGCGCTCTCCATACTCTCCCCCGCCGCCACGGTGGTCGAGAGGAGGATGAAGACTTCTTCAAGGCCTCCAGGAAGAAGGAAACACCGCTTGAACCTTGAGCTCGCACCCGAGCTCAACCCGCTTCCTCCCTCGCCATCACGGCCGGCCGAGAGAAACGGGGAACTCGAAGGCGATTGTCTGACACCGCACCAGAGCAGCAAAGCTCGACCAGGGCTTATTAGCGGAGATGACTGGCTCCAGCTCCTCCACCTGCTCCACCTCCTGCAGGGAAGCACCGGAGACGTGGAAGCTAGATGAGCAGGACTCCTTTGCCCCGACAGGAAACTCTCTGCGGCTGCCAGCGCTGAAGCATCACCTGGCGGGCAAGGAGAGGACCACGGCGTGGTGTGACAGGGCATGGCAGAGCCCATGCTTTGACAAGCACAGCCAGCATCCAACTCACTACCGTCCACTAGCGAGCAGGCACGGGGGCTAGCTGCCGAACCCGCATCAGCCGGACTTGGAATGGCGTGCGACGACCAAGCGGCATGCGCGGATGGCTAGCTGCCGACCCGCAGTATTAAATTTTGTCAAGCCAATGTATGTTCCATAGCTCATGATTGGAAAATATGGTAGATTTCAGACTTGGTGTCGAATAAAAGTTCATAATGTGGGTGCCTCTTATATTTCTTAAATGATTGTGTGTCGATTTTTTTTCCATGTTAAGGCAGTCCTAGAAGAAGGGAATAAACCTGCCTGCATTCTGCGTTAGTGTTATAATTGATAAGGTAAATAAATACCTCTCTTTTTTCTTTTTAAAGGGTTCTTATTTTTATGCTACTTAGTTACTGATTGACAATTAAGAAATTGTATATACTTTAAGCAACATGGATTCTACTTGCAACTTTCATTATCTTATTTGTAGAATGTAGGTATGATAAATTTTAGGCTACAACAGATTCAGATCTGGTGCTGGCCTACTGCTTCCACACTGCCTCCGGTGCAGCGCAGGGCTGGGTGGGTCCCCTCCGGTGCAAGACGGACGTACTCCAGAAAAAGAGGGTGATGTACAGTGCAGGGCCTTTTTCGCGGCGAAGCTGCTTTGGACGCGGGCCGAGGCGGGGGCGCGGTGGTAATTTCGCGCGGCCGGCGTTCGGAGCTGCTGCGCCACTCTGACAGACATGCTCGATCTGTCGCTAGCCTGCTGCATGCGAGTTGCATTGACCGCTCGGCACACCACTTCGCTTCGCTGCCAAGGAACCAGCCGGGCCGGGACGGGGTTTGTCAGGGGTTTATTTCTTGGGAGAGAAGAAGAACTTGTCCTTTTTGTTTTCTTCTTCCCGTTCCATTTTCTTCGCCAAATAAATCTGAAAAAGGAGTCACTGACTGCCGGGCCCCCACCTATCTTGTCCTTTCGCAAAGGAGTGCCTGGCCCAACCAACCCCCTGCCCTCCTTCTTCTTCTATATGTATTAGTAGTACTACTCTCTCTTCCTTGCCCTCGCCCCCGCTCCATCCTGCCCAATCCCTCCGCCTCCACCTCCAACCTCCAACCTCCCACCTCCACCTCCTCCCTTCTCCTTCCCCAGCCATGGATTTGAACACATCCTAAACTTCAGGAAAAAACCTCACGCCTCCTTCATCTCCAAGCCCTCTCATCCACAGCGGCAAAGCAAGATGGAGATTTTTTTTTCGCCAAGTGCCAAGACGACCTTGTTGACTGCCCGCTCTGCTGCTTGCCCTTGAAGCCCCCCGTGTTCCAGGTACGAACTCTCGTATCCATTCATTCATCTTGCTTGATCCATTGGGTTCACATCTATATTGTTGTTGTTGTTTTCCCATCCAATCTGTGGTACATTTGATTTGACTTGTGTGGATGGATGCAGTGCTGGGATACGCACGCGGCGTGCAGCGGCTGCGCTGCGAGCCGCTCTTACAAGTGCACGTTCTGCGTCGATGACGGCGGCGTGTACGAGCACATCCACTGGCTGGACCCCTACGTCCTGGCGACCAAGGTCAGGTGCCCCAACGAGGCGTACGGCTGCCGGAGCTCGGTCCCCTACTGCATGGCCGGCTACCACCAGCTGGTGTGCGCTCACGCGCCCTGCTGCTGCCCGGAGCCCGGCTGCATCTTCCTCGGCTCGCCGTGAAAAATTCGTTTTCCAACTTTTCATTTGAAACAAGACAATAGATTTGCCCAAAAAAATTTGAACGGGTAAGGGCCCGGATGTCCTGAAGCTTCATTCATTCAGCGGTGGGTACAATTTTACCGCAAAGTCCCTAAGAGATAGGGAAATAGAAGATAAGCCTAGTACTTCTACAAGAAAGACATTGGGGGAAAAGGGTAAAAAACGCAATCAGGTCTCTTGTCTTCTCCACCGCAACTGCGAGACCTCGAGGCTCGGGTGCCTGTGCTGCTGGAACAAGCCGCTTGGTGCGGCGCTGGTTGTGGATCCCTTGCCAAGGCCGGGGAAGATCCACATCGGCACGACGGCCTGGAGGAAGAAGAAACTCGGGCCACCATCGTACCAGGAGACCGGAGTGGCTCCATCTGCCATAGATAGTGACGTCGTGTAGCAGCCGCCGCTTGGGAACTCCGCGAAATTTGGTCGCTTCTTGAGTGATCGCCGGAGATAGCACTCGACCACCCCACCGCCTTCTTGATCCAGAAGCGAATAAGCGCTCTCCATACTCTCCCCCGCCGCCACGGTGGTCGAGAGGAGGATGAAGACTTCTTCAAGGCCTCCAGGAAGAAGGCAACACCGCTTGAACCTTGAGCTTGCAGCCGAGCTCAACCCACTTCCTCCTTCGCCATCACGATCGGCCGAGAGAAACAGGGAACTCGAAGGCGATTGTCTGGCGCCGCACCAGAGCAGCAAAGCTCGACCAGGGCTTATTAGCGGAGATGACTTGCTCCATCTCCTCCACCTGCTCCACCTCCTGCAGGGAAGCATCGGAGACGCGGAAGCTAGATGAGCAAGACTCCTTTGCCCCGACAGGAAACTCTCTGCGGCTGCCAGCGCTGAAGCATCACCTAGCAGGCAAGGAGAGGACCACGACGTGGTGTGACAGGGCATGGCAGAGCCCATGCTTTGACAAGCAAAACCAGCATCCAACTCACTACCGTCCACTGGCGAGCAGGCACGGGGGCTAGCTGCCGAACCCGCAGCAGCCGTACTTGGAATGGCGTGCGACGACCAAGCGGCATGCGCGGATGGCTAGCTGCCGACCCGCAGTATTAAATTTCGTCAAGACAATGTATGTTCCATAGCTCATGATTGGAAAATATGGTAGATTTCAGACTTGGTGTCGAATAAAAGTTCATAATGTGGGTGCCTCTTATATTTCTTAAATGATTATGTGTCGATTTTTTTCCATGTTAAGGCAGTCCTAGAAGAAGGGAATAAACCTGCCTGCATTCTGCGTTAGTGTTATAATTGATAAGGTAAATAAATACCTCTTTGTTTTCTTTTTAAAGGGTTCTTATTTTTATGCTACTTAGTTACTGATTGACAATTAAGAAATTGTATATACTTTAAGCAACATGGATTCTACTTGCAACTTTTATTATCTTATTTGTAGAATGTAGGTATGATAAATTTTAGGCTACAACAGATTCAGATCTGGTGCTGGCCTACTGCTTCCACACTGCCTCCGGTGCAGCGCAGGGCTGGGTGGGTCCCCTCCGGTGCAGGACGGACGTACTCCAGAAAAAGATGGTGATGTACTGTGCAGGGCCTTTTTGGCGGCGAAGCTGCTTTGGACGCGGGCCGAGGCGGGGGCGCGGTGGTAATTTCGCTCGGCCGGCGTTCGGAGCTGCTGCGCCACTCTGACAGACATGCTCGATCTGTCGCTAGCCTGCTGCATGCGAGTTGCATTGACCGCTCGGCACACCACTTCGCTTCGCTGCCAAGGAACCAGCCGGGCCGGGACGGGGTTTGTCAGGGGTTTATTTCTTGGGAGAGAAGAAGAACTTGTCCTTTTTGTTTTCTTCTTCCCGTTCCATTTTCTTCGCCAAATAAATCTGAAAAAGGAGTCACTGACCTGCCGGGCCCCCACCTATCTTGTCCTTTCGCAAAGGAGTGCCTGGCCCAACCAACCCCCTGCCCTCCTTCTTCATCTATATGGATTAGTAGTACTGCTCTCTCTTCCTTGCCCTCGTCCCCCGCTCCATCCTGCCCAATCCCTCCACCTCCAACCTCCCACCTCCGCCTCCTCCCTTCTCCTTCCCCAGCCATGGATTTGAACACATCCTAAACTTCAGGAAAAAAACCTCACGCCTCCTTCATCTCCAAGCCTTCTCATCCACAGCGGCAAAGCAAGATGGAGCTTTTTTTTCGCCAAGTGCCAAGACGACCTTGCTTGACTGCCCGCTCTGCTGCTTGCCCTTGAAGCCCCCCCGTGTTCCAGGTACGAACTCTCGTATACATTCATTCATCTTGCTTGATCTATTGGGTTCACATCTATATTCTTGTTGTTGTTTTTTCCATCCAATCTGTGGTACATTTGATTTTACTTGTGTGGATGGATGCAGTGCTGGGATACGCACGCGGCGTGCAGCGGCTGCGCTGCGAGCCGCTCGAACTAGTGCGCGTTCTGCGTCGATGACGGCGGCGTGTACGAGCACATCCACTGGCTGGACCCCTACGTCCTGGCGACCAAGGTCAGGTGCCCCAACGAGGCGTACGGCTGCCGGAGCTCGGTCCCCTACTGCATGGCCGGCGACCACCAGCTGGTGTGCGCGCACGCGCCCTGCTGCTGCCCGGAGCCCGACTGCATCTTCCTCGGCTCGCCGTGAAATTTTCGTTTTCCAACTTTTCATTTGAAACAAGACAATAGATTTGCCCAAAAAAAATTTAACGGGTAAGGGCCCGGATGTCCTGGAAGCTTCATTCATTCAGCGGTGGGTACAATTTTACCGCAAAGTCCCTAAGAAATAGGGAAATAGAGGATAATCCTAGTACTTCTACAAGAAAGACATTGGGGGAAAAGAGTAAAAAACACAATCAGGTCCCTTGTCTTCTCCACCGCATCTGCGAGACCTCGAGGCTCGGGTGCCTGTGCTGCTGGAACAAGCCGCTTGGTGCGACGCTGGTTGTGGATCCCTTGCCAAGGCCGGGGAAGATCCACATCGGCACGACGGCCTGGAGGAAGAAGAAACTCGGGCCACCATCGTACCAGGAGACCGGAGTGGCTCCATCTGCCATAGATAGCGATGTCGTGTAGCAGCCGCCGCTTGGGAACTCCGCAAAATTTGGTCTCTTCTTGAGTGATCGCCGGAGATAGCACTCGACCACCCCACCGCCTTCTTGATCTAGAAGCGAATAAGCGCTCTCAATACTCTCCCCCACCGCCACGGTGGTCGAGAGGAGGATGAAGACTTCTTCAAGGCCTCCAGGAAGAAGGCAACACCGCTTGAACCTTGAGCTTGCAGCCGAGCTCAACCCACTTCCTCCTTCGCCATCACGGCCGACCGAGAGAAACGGGGAACTCGCAGGCGATTGTCTGATGCCGCACCAGAGCAGCAAAGCTTGACCAGGGCTTATTAAATTTTGTCAAGCCAATGTATGTTCCATAGCTCATGATTGGAAAATATGGTAGATTTCAGACTTGGTGTCGAATAAAAGTTCATAATGTGGGTGCCTCTTATATTTCTTAAATGATTGTGTGTTGATTTTTTTTCCATGTTAAGGCAGTCCTAGAAGAAGGGAATAAACCTGCCTGCATTCTGCGTTAGTGTTATAATTGAGAAGGTAAATAAATACCTCTCTGTTTTCTTTTTAAAGGGTTCTTATTTTTATGCTACTTAGTTACTGATTGACAATTAAGAAATTGTATATACTTTAAGCAACATGGATTCTACTTGCAACTTTCATTATCTTATTTGTAGAATGTAGGTATGATAAATTTTAGGCTACAACAGATTCAGATCTGGTGCTGGCCTACTGCTTCCACACTGCCTCCGGTGCAGCGCAGGGCTGGGTGGGTCCCCTCCGGTGCAGGACGGACGTACTCCAGAAAAAGAGGGTGATGTACAGTGCAGGCCCTTTTTCGCGGCGAAGCTGCTTTGGACGTGGGCCGAGGCGGGGGCGCGGTGGTAATTTCGCACGGCCGGCGTTCGGAGCTGCTGCGCCACTCTGACAGACAGGCTCGATCTGTCGCTAGCCTGCTGCATGCGAGTTGCATTGACCGCTCGGCACACCACTTCGCTTCGCTGCCAAGGAACCAGCCGGGCCGGGACAGGGTTTGTCAGGGCTTGAACCTTGAGCTTGTAGCCGAGCTCAACCCGCTTCCTCCCTCGCCACCACGGCTAGCCGAGAGAAACGGGGAACTCGAAGACGACTGTCTGGCACCGTGCTAGAGCACCAGAGTAGCAAAGCTCGACCAAGGCTTATTAGCGGAGATGACTGGCTCCAACTCCTCCACCTGCTCCACCTCCTGCCACTAGATATTAGAGGTGGAGAAAAGTTGTACCATGTACAACCAGATTTGGCCCTCTACTCTAAGACTCCACGAAGAAAAACTAAACTACAACCTATTCTACAAAGATCGACGCCTCCCCTCCACCATCTTCGGTCGGCAACGCCGACGGGAACAACTTCAGTTCAGCCTGGAGCGCACGAGGCAACTCTCAAAACACCGTAGTTATGAGAGAGCGGAGGATGTGGGGTCTCTTCTGGCTCATCTGTGATTTGCCATTTTTATTGATCAATGATATGTTTCGAAAGAGTTCTTACAAACCAAGCTTGACAGAAACGTTAAGGCCGAAATACAAGGCTACTCTCGGGGTATAATGTTACTAAACGCCATAGCCGATGATGAACTCCACAACGTCGCCTCTTCTTCAATCTTGTTGATTATCATGGCCGCCGTACTGGAGTAGTTTCTAAAGGCCCTTCTATTTCTTTCCTTCCAAACTTTCCATGACACAAGCATTGCAATGAAAGATAGGGCCTTCCTTGATTAACTCCTCTTGTGGATAGCCCCTCGCCACCAAACGTGGTTCCTTGATTCTCTCAAGCTATCGGCCATCCAAACGCGGTGTTGTATGACGAAGAATTGCAATGGGGGTGGGGTGGGTGGTCTCCCAAGGTTTTCAAATCATAGAAGGCATCGTGGGTGATGTTTGGCCCAGCATCTGCATCTTATATATCGACGAAGCGAGGTAGCACCCTTCCTTACCAAACTTCCAAGCAATAGAATATGAGGCGTCGTGGTTGAATTAAATAGTGGAAAGCATTTCCCACAACTTGGTGGATTGAATTATGTGCTCAACCGCACGGCTTTGTTGCGTGTTGTTTTGGATGACCCAAAAATCATTCTCCATTGCCATCTTCATCGAGCATTTCCTTTTCTTTGAAATATCAAGGTTAGAGGAATATCCTTTGACCTCATGCCATTGAGCCAAGCTGACTCCCAAGATAAAGATTTCTCTCCATTGACCAAGAAAACCTTTGTGGCTGCCGCAGAGAGATCTTCATCATTTGGCCGCAAGGGATGCTAAGTGACATCAAAGGTTTGGGATCATCCATCCTATCATTCCAAATCCATCGCAACCGCAAAGCCATGGCAACCTTTTTTTGGTTGAGATTACAAGGCCAACATATTCTTTCAACTCGCAAACTTTCTCCCAATTTCCTTTGCAGTTTCCACCCGAGAGCTTCTCACATGCCACCCAATAGAAGTCCCTTCAAATGCTATCGATCTTCATTAGAACCTCTATAGGAACATCAAGTACTGTGACGAAGTAGGTGCGAATACTTGTGGGCGTCGCTTTAACAAGCACCATTCGGCTGGCCATAGTGGCATATGCCTTCCTATCCAAGGGATGAGCTTGCCGGCCACCCTATCTTCCAAATCTTGAAAGTGAAATTTTCGGAGCCGTGTCGCGGGCAAAGTCAGACCCAAAGAATTCATTGGGAAGGAGGCATGTTGAGCCAGGAAAGCTTGAAGGATGTAGTCGAGGTCAATATTCTCGTAGGAGCCACATGACTTTTTGCACAACTGGTAACAAGCCCGTTGACTTGGCCAAAGCTTGTCAAAGTAGTTGCCAAGAAGTTGATATCATCATTGTTGGGAGCCACAAATATGGTGGCGTCAATCGGTATATATAGAGAGGTGTGGATTGTTGGAGCTCTCCCACTTATTAGTCTATGGAGATGCCTTTGCTTGGTGACCTTGCAAAGGATATATGATGAAGAGGAACCACTACTAACTTTTGGCAGTGTTGTTCACGCTAACACCCAACCACAAGAAAGTTGATAGAAAATCGGATGAACTCATCTCAAATCTGTCCATGCAATTTTCAAGCAAAGTGGACGACAAATTTCTGTGAGCATATCTGTTATCTTCTCTGAACAATACAATATATACTGCTAGCATCGTGGCCCCTGCTTTAGGAAGAATATAAGTAGTGCTACTAATAAACACATGTTTTTTCCTGATAAAGGGCGCTGTACTACCCATAAACACATGGAATTAAGTTGATCAGACGATCACTCATGGGCGCTCAAACTTCCAAAGCCTATATCAGACCACATTTACATGTACTTTCCAGTTTCCAGTAGAACCAGACTATCAAGCGACGCGGTTTGCCTGACGACCAGTCGTCTTCCGGTACAGCGGTTTCTGCAGAAGAAGCTGCGCTACCGAGCGATCCATAGGGCTGCCCTGAGTCTGGGTCCATACGCTCGAAGTCTTGATCCTGGCCAGGGGTACCAGAAGCGTCAGTCAGCATTTGGATGTGACCAACCCGAGAGCCATGTTTTGAATAACAACAGATGGTATGAAATCAGAGATAAGTTTCAGAAGTTGACAGATACACTTGCCTGCTCGCAGCACCTGATGAACCCACATTCTGGTCGACACAATGCCTCTGTTCGACATTGTTGGCCAGTCGATACAGGGCATCTCTTATGCACGTCTTGGTTCCCACATCCAACTGCAGTACCAAATTACATGTATATGACGTTAAGTAGCATAAGCACTGAATATCATTCACGTATCACATGAAAAAAATGTATGAAAGATGGTATGCAAGTAAGTGTGAGTCTCAGTGACCCTGACCTGGTTCATGCCTTCCTGAAGCTTCTGGAACCGAAGATTCTTCACCGGCGCAGCTTTAGCAATCGACGACGGGCGAGGGCTCTCAATTAGTCCTCCCGAACGTCCTCTCCCCTTCAAACCCAACTCCAATCCTGAGCTGTTCAGACCAGCCCCATCGCCTGCAAAGCACACTTCAGGAAGAAGCTGATGGTGCATCTGAGGCTGCTTCACCTGAGGGAAGTACATCTCCAGTGGGTTTTCGGACATCTCATCGAGGAACATGTCCGGGGTCGTCGCGTGCGGCTTCTTCTTCTTCTTCGTGGAACTCTGTGGAGCATAAGCCGAGGCGACGTCGTCTGGCCAGGAGCGAGCGGTGGCGGAAGAAGGTATCATCTCGTCGTTGCGGTACATGGTGCTGGATGATGTTGAGACGAGCATGTCGTCTAAGGGGCAGAGGAGGTCGGCGTCTGAAAACCGTGGGAAATGCTGGATCTCCTCGGAGGAAGAGCGGTTCAGTGGCGACTCCTTTTCTCTATTCTTGGATGGCTGCTGCGTGTTCATGGGAGTTGCCATGTTGATCTGCAGAAGGTGAACAGAGAAGTTAGCATCCATGATTCTTCCAAGATTCTTGTCAGAAATTATGATCAAAGATCCCCCATATGGAAGAACGCAAAGATCTGGACTCTCGAGTCGACGAGAAGATATATACCGTCAGCTGTAAATCCTTTGCATCATCGTGGAACCTTCAAAATTTGAGGAAAAGTAATCAGGGGCATAAGAGTCTGAAAGTACCTGATCAGTAGTGTCAGGAACTGTCAAATCAATCAGTATGGGATAAGCCGCGCTCTTGCTTGCAACAGTGGATGGATTCAGGTCATTATCAAAGTGGACGCTCGGTACGAGCTGAGCATCAGGCGAGCAGATCGAAGGCCACATCGGGTCATCGAAATAATTGTTGCCCCCTAGCTCAAACGGCGAACCGAGTTTTCTTCAGAAGACGAGAAGTGAAGAAAAAAGGTTTCAGATAAAAAGAGAGGCGGCATTGGATTGTAAAAGGCTGCACGCTCAAGGTCGAAGGAAGTTACCTCAGCTCCGTGTCGACACCCTCCAAGGGGGCCAGCTCAGGCCAGTCGAAGAGGAACAGGTCGCTCCCTTTGTTCGTGTGTTCATCCTGTGATCGCACCGTATCCCCTTGCGGTGGTGAACAGATAATGTCTGAAACGTTGCCGATTCCAGCAGGGAACAATCCCGCTTCTGCACCTGCACGCATTCGATGAACACAACTTCACCTAGACGTACTAGTGAGTAAAACACCGGCATGTTATCGGGGCAAGATCGGTGGCGTACTCATCGTGACAGCAACGTCCTTGTTCTGAATCTGCGCACAGAAGTTGCCTTTTCCATGGGGCACGACGTCGGCGGCTGTACCGCCGCCGTAGACAGTAGTGCTGTTTCTGGCGGTGCCACCTCCCTGCGGTAGGATTCCTGGATTCGCCGGGTACATCTTGGATTTGTCACGGCCTTGAAACAGCGGCATGGCGTGATCGTTGCTTAGAGCAAAGTCGCCGATGGCAAAGTGAGAGACCTGAATGAAAAGGAGAGAAAGAAAACCGATCAGCCCTCACACAAGAGTTTGAACGTTGGATCGACAGGAACCTGCAAACGGACGAGAACAATCAGTCTCAGAGAGAGCAAGCCCGTACCTCGTCGCGGGGCTGGAAGAAGCCCCCTCTCCTCCCGACCACCGGCGCATGCATCGATCGGAAACCGAGCGAACAGCAGAGGTTCAGAGACGGGACGGGTGGATGGTTGCGGCAACAGGAAGGCGAAGCGAGCAGCCCGGATGGACGAAGGTAGCACGAAGCAATGGAAAGCAGGGGAGTGGAATACTGTTGGCGGCTCCTAGGCATGCGGGCGGTAACGGTGGCGCGGCCGTAGCTTATAACATGCCGCTCGCATGCAGCTGGCTTCGCTTTGCCGCGCCGAACACCCTGTCGAGCTCTAGCCTTATCCCTGCACTAATTGGCCGGGGTTTTCGCCAGGAGGTAGGCGATGCGATAAGCTAGCCGTACTTGCGGCTTCCGATGCTTCACCGTTCCGTGCAAGGAGTTAGGCGTCCGTGGCGTCAGAGAAGCATTCTCCGGTGAGGCGCTGGATGGTGGGAACGTGTCCTAAAGTGACAGAACGAACGAAGGCCTGTCTGGCTCCGGGTGGAGAGAGGACGACTCTTCTGCCTCCTCCCATTGACAGAGCTAGCCGCTCGATCGGCCTAACTCCATTTGCCGGAAACGGAAGGGGGCAGCGCCTCTTTTCCGGCGTGGCAAAGGCGACAGCGACGCGCGCGCGCGCTCCGGCCGGGGGTGGTCGTAGCTAGCTGGTGATTGCTGAACGTGCTCCGTCGACGGATCGATGCTTCCTCGCCAGCTGCCTCGCTAAGCGGTAAGCATCGATCGATCGAGGCCTCGCGCGCGGCAAGGTGGCCGGCCGGCCGGCTTCTTTCACGAGAACGGCAACCGGCGGCCGGTGCGCGCGCGCGCGCGGTGATCGTGCTAGCTAGCTGCTCGATCGATCGGCTTCACACGATGCGTCAGCTCCTCGCAAACGTGTCGACGGCTGGACGCGCTAGCTAGCTCTTTCCCTCCGGGAGGTTAAGTTCGGCCGCGCCTTTTGGCGCTCCGATCGATTGATGACGTTTCGCGGCTGGCAGCCTGGGAGGACGGCTCGGGTGAGCGAGTGATCGGGAGCGCGACCTCGACGTTTCATGTGCAGTGTAGTGTGCCTGTGCCTGTGCATGTGTGTGTAATCTGACAGTAGCGTGGAGGTGAAATACTGAAATGTCACGTGTGAGAACGACCTTGTCTACCGTGTCTCGTCAAAACGACTAGACCGACGAGCGTCTTGTGTTTACTGATTTTTTATAGGGTGTCTCTAACAGTCTCAGTCGAATTACTTTAGCGTGTTTTAATATGGGTCTAAACAAATATAAACAACAGCAAACACGAATCTTCAAGCAAAAACAAAATCTAACGCTAGAAAATGTGACTGAGACATAAGCTACGTCTCAGCTAGCTGAAACTTAGCAATTCCGTTTTTATAGAACGCTACGTACTATCTAGAATGGGGCTCTCTCTGTTTCAAAAGAATTCCATATGAATTACGGAGAATTATATTCCTCAAATTCCTTTTCCCCATAGAACTTTGTCTGGATTTCCAATGGTTATTTTACATGCAAATACTCCATATGAGAAAAAAAAACTTACACTGTGTTTGGTTGCGCCGGAATTCGGCTCGGAATCAGCCAATCTGGAATTTGGATTCATTTCCACCGTTTGGTTTGCGCTCGTAATCGTAACTCGGAAATGGAACCAAATTCCAGCTCGGAATCCTCCTGTGCAAACGCGCCCGCAAAATTTCCGAGGTGGGAAGCTCGGAAACGCGTGGAATCGGGAGGCCGACCGAATCGGTACGCTGCCCCGTTCCTCCTCGCGACAGAAAGGGAGGCATGGCCATCGCCACAGCTGGGAGCTGCCCCTACCACCGCGTCCCCGCCGCCGCCCCCGCCGCCCCCGCCCCGCCGCCCCGCCGCCCCGCCGCCGCCGCCGCCGCGTCCCCCCGCCGCCCCCGCCTGCCCGCAACCGCGTGACCCTGCAACCACCACCAGAATCCCCATCGAGCTCCTCGTCCCCGTCGTCTCCGGCTCCCAATCGAGCAATCGAGCTCCTCTTCCCGACCGCCCTCCTCGCCCCCATCCCCTCCCTCAGTCCTGCCCTCCCTGCTCGAGACCGCCTGTCCTAACCCTAGATGGCGGCGGCAGGGTGAACGGTGGCGGCGGCCGACTGGGCGGCGGCGTGCTCCTCTCCGGCGCGCGCGGTTGAGCTGGAGGCTGGGCGGCGACGTGCTGCTCTCCGGTGGCACTGGGTGAGCAGCAGCGACTCCAAGGGGAAATTCCATGTTGCTCTCCATTTCTATTTCCATGTACAGACCAAACAAGATTTAGAATTTGGTACCAGACTTGATTCCAAGGGAAAATTCCATGCACATACAATTCGTTTCCATCTTGGATTTGGAATCTTTGGTCCAATTCAATTCCGAGCTCAAATTCATACATCCAAACACAGCATTATGGATATTCTCCCTCTTTCAATGACAATTATGTCATTTACCTATTCCTTCGAACAAGTTCCTATGTTTCTCCCGAGGCGCAACCAAACAATTATTACTATAGACATATGTGTTTTCTATTCCTATATCATTCAACATGCATGCATGGCATGCCTTCTTAACCCGAAGTTTTCCCTATTTTTGTGTTTTCCAAGTAGGCCCTAAAATACCAAACCCGCGTAGATTCAAAGTAGTAACGAAGTAAAGCACATGCTTCTCGCTATGGAAGGCAACGACATCCCATATAAATAACCATTTTGCTTAAATCAGAGACTCGACCTCCTATATGTGGTAATAGCTGACTATGTGTGTCCTACGTGGCACCCTGCACCCGACCTACAACAGTATCTGACTCAGAAGCGTGAGTTAGCAATCGGCCATGTAGGAATCGTCCACGGTTTTACGTGTCCACATCTACATGACATGTGAACTCGACTAGTGGGAAATTCGGAAATTGCGTGAAATGTGATACAGTGTGATAGTAGGAGGGTCAAATGTAGCGAACTATGCCTATGTGTGAACTAAATATGCAAACCACGCTAGTTCTAAAAAGGATAGCATATATACAAACTGCACAACTTATCGTCCACATCAAATGCCTAGGATTCATCAAGTCGAACGCTACAACTTAAAGTGACGCAAGAGCAATGACGTACTTGGTCCTGTTCTCTCGTATAAGCGGTGACATAAAATGCAAAAAGGTATCCATGTCTAATTGAAACGTGTCGGAAATGCTCGAGTCTAGCTATATTAATTCCTTTTCCACTGGTTATACATACACGGTCAGGCGTGCTGCTGGTGTTGTGGACTTGTGGTGTGTAGCGTGCACGTACCAGATCGGACACATGCATCTATTGAGCTGTGTCTCAATAACACAGCTAAGGGTCGTCAGCTACCTCTGCGGCTCTGCCTAACACGGCGAGCGGCACCGTTCCTAGCTCCTCTGTTTTTCTTCCTTTTGTTGAACGCTTTCACCTCTGTTCGGCGCAGAGTTTGACTGTCGTCGTAGAGTGACGGCCATTTGATTGGCAGTGCGTCCCAATTTTCCGTAGCTATGGGCTAGATCTGGTCCAGATTCCGTTCATGAGCTAGACCGGGCCTTCACTGGCTGGTTGTGATGGGCTAACGAACAAGTCTGTTCTTTGTATTGAAGATTTTTCAAACAATTCTGTGCTGGAATGTAGTATCGGCGTCTAGGACCCCTCTCCCTCTCCGGGAAAAAAAACAATGATCGTGTTGTCTAGGATAGCTTAGAGAATCTTCACCCGTGCCCCTCAACTGGCTATTGGGGGCGTCGGACAGAAATGGATGCCTAGTCATGGCCCCAAACACATCTTCGTTCATGCGCGACCCAAAATTGTCGGGCACCCCCAAGCCAATCCCGCCTCACAGGGGTGGCCTGGTGTGCCGAACAGAAGGCATTGCCCATGTAATGTAGGATACCAATAGGAGGATGCTAGCAGCCCAATTTCCCCGCCACCTCGCCTCCCGTCTCTCGCCTGCTCGAGACCTCTTCCAACCCTGCCAAATCGCCATTATTATTGTCGCCGCCATCCCCCTCTCGCCGCCACCTCCAGCCTGTTGCGCGCCACGTCAGCTTCCCCTCTCACCGACCCTCTCGTCTCGCGGTGACCTCTCACCCCGGCTTGCACGCAAGGTGCTCCACCCTTTGCTTCAGTAGGCTCTCATTGTCAGATTTTTGTTGCTCTCACCGGCTTTCGGTCGATTGTTTCATTCATAGACTACGGATAATGATGACATTATGATGATGCATGCTTTCATGGAAGAGGAAGCCAATGTAGTCAGTAGTCACCGACAAAGATGAAAATTGGCAATCCTTGCATATCTTCTACAAATGCAAGTAGACGAGCTAAACAATGTTGCTCCTAGTTGTGATCGTTCAAAGCTTGTGAGAAGGAAGAGCAAGGAAAGATGCCATGATATATGTTGACTATTTTGCTAACCACCCGAACTGCAACCCGAAGGAGTTTCAGTGCTGTGTTTGGATGAAAATGGAGCTATTCATGAAGTTGATGGACGATGTGAGGACGTAAGATACCTACTTTGTGATGAATAAATACGTTGTCTTAGTGCTCGAGTTCTCATCAATTCAGAAATGCATAGCTGCGATGAGGATACTTGCATATGGAGACCCGCAAGATGACTACCTTCGCATGGTTGGGTCCATAGCCATTGAAGACATATATCGATTTTCAAGGCAGTGGTTGTGTTTGGACCACACTATATGAGAAGAAACAACTCGTATCATGACACAAAATGCACATGGGATTTTCTGGAATTCTTGGAAGCATTGATTGCATGCATTGATCATGAAATAACTGTCAATTTGCCTAGCAAAGTTTGTACAAAGGGTATCATGGATATTGCAGTGTGGTGCTTGAAGTTGTGGCTCATTATGACCTCTGGATTTGGCACCTCTTTATTTTGCATGGAGGGATCTCAGAATGACATCAACATGCTTCACGCTCATTGGTGTTTACGAGACTTGCTGGAGACCATGATCCAGAGTGCAACTATGAGATCAATGGCCATCACTATACCAAATGGTACTAACTAGCCGATGGCATCTATCCACGGTGATTGACATTTGTGAAGACAATGATTGAGCCTCAAGGTCAGAAAAAGGCTCACTTTGCTTCGTGTCAGGAGGCTTGCATGAAGAATGTCGAGTTACCGTTTGGTGTGCTCCAATCTCGTTTTGCTGATGTTCGATACTACGACATGATCATCGAGAGTGAGAGGGAAGATCCGCTAGCAAGGGATGATCGTTGATATGATCACCATGATCCTATTGCCACTGTTGATCACCATGTGTTTGCTGATTTTCCCACGATGCACTAGGAGACGAGTGATGAAGTTGTTCATCACGAGCTACGAAATGATCTGGTAGATCACTTGTGGGCGCTCAAAGGAGCCGTCGCTTCGACTATATTTTATTTGTATTGCATGAATGATTTTATTTCTATTTTAATTATTGTGGAACTCATATTTATTTATTTTATATGTTTTAACTTTGCAAAATGCTATGATTTTGTAAAAAATGAACCAAAAACCCTTTTGTGTGCGCCATATAGGGGGGTGCTACTAGGAGAGGCGTCCCCATACATGGCTGGTACTTATGACAGCGCACACATACGCCAAGTCGTCGATAATGGCGCAGGCTATATGAAAGACCCAGCTGAAGCTTGTCTTAGCTCGAGAGAAAAACCACTCTGTACAAAAACAAAGAAAAACGACTAGATGCCTGGTGTCATAGTTTATGTAGGCAAAAGATGGTGCCATAGCGGCGAGCACATCGTGCGTCCTTCCTCTGCATGATCAATCAACAATCTGGTAAGCCAGCGCTGTCACCAACTTAATATTCATCACGATTTCACATTTCCACGTCAAGGAAAAACATAATTATCACGACGTTATCATCGTCAATTTATAAACCAAGTCCAAGTGTGAAGTGTCCATACCGGCCGGCCACACCCTGTCCTATCCAGCACGACGTCGCTCTCATTTCCTGTCCAAATCACGACGCGGCACGGACACGTACCCGAAGTCGTTGAAAGCAGCTCTAGCAGATCCATGAACACGCCGGACACGTACGCTCGTTAAGAGCAACTTTAGCAGATCCGTAAACACGTCCAAAACTGTAAAATGATCGCTTATTTTTGTTCGAAAAATAGAGACCGATCAGATCTTGTAAACACGCATGATCTCTACATTCGAGGTATGCACAACCAAAGCGAGTGTGGCATGTACTCCTCGAATTTTAGCGAGACAGAAGTTTTAGCTCGCGCCAACACCTTTCACACGTAGACTCGCCGAGCCAAATTCCGGCCATAGATACCACCACCGCCACCTAGCCCAGCCACCCTCTATCCCGACCACCGCCGCAGAGCTCCCCAATGCGCCACGGATCTCCCCAATTCCGGTCATAGATACCACCACCGCCGCCTAGCCCAGCCATCCTCTAGCCCGACCACCGCCGCAAAGCTCCCCAATGCGCTGCGGATCTCCCCAATTCCGGCCGTAGACACCACCATTACGGACCTCCCCTATTCTGGCCGTAGACACCACGGCGACGTAGCCACACGCGAGCATGCACGGGCGACCTGACCACACGCGAGCGCCGGGCGATCACCATAGGGCGAGCACGAGGCGGCCGACACGGGCTGAGCGCCCGTGATGGTGGCGGGGCATGCGGTCGCTGGAAGTGGAAGGTAGGGAGAAGGGGGGAAAGGAAAATGCTGACAAGTGGGCCTATGCGTGGCATATTTTCAGACTGATGTTTTACGGTTCTCTTTCACGGGTGCACAACATGTTTTCAGCCCTTAAATCACGTATGCCGTGCTTTTATATGCGTTTTTTAAAGGCCGATATTTGCAGGATCAGCTAGAGATAGTCTAGGAAAGACTAATGAAAACATGAGCAGGTGATGGACCTGTCGGGCCCGGCGACACCCTCTCCACTCACCCTCTCCACATGTGTTTTTAAGGACTGATATTTACATGATTTGCTAGAGATATACTGAAATTAATGGAAATTTGCAAGATATATACTGAAATTAATAAAAAAAAATTGCTAGAGATATACTCAAATTAATGGAAATGTGCTAGATATATAGTAGTACTCAGATTAATGCAAAATTGCAAGAGATATACTCAAATTAATGGAAATTTGCCAGAGATATACTCAAATTAATGGAAAAATAAGAGCAGGTGATCGACCCGCGGGCCCCCCTTGACAACCTCTCCACTCACTGCACTGGGCCATCGCACTGTCGGTCGACGCCCATGTGGCGTGGCCCGGCCGGTAGGGCGTCAGCGCGTCGCCACATGCTCCGCCACGTCCGCGGCACCTTCCTCCAATCCAACCACTCCTTCTCTGCACCGCGCATAAAAAGGCCGCGACTCGCGTCGCCTGCTCCCCGCGGACACACCAAGCACATTCCGACATTCCTTTCCAAATCTCGCCGAGGCACACGCAGAGGCAGACCGCACCGGACCAATGGCCACCCTCACCGTCCCCGCCGGCGTCCCGCCCGTCGCCGAGGACTGCGAGCAGCTCCGCAAGGCATTCACAGGTCCGCCCGCCTTCGCTCGCCGTCTCCGCTCCGTTTCTCGGCGCGCGCGCGCATGTCCCTGGACGTACCGCTGACGCGATCCGCTTCATCTCTCTGCTTTGTTCCGCGTGCAGGCTGGGGCACCAACGAGAAGCTCATCATCGACATCCTGGCGCACCGCGACGCCGCGCAGCGCCGGGCCATCCGCGCCGCCTACGCCGAGACCTACGGCGAGGAGCTGCTCCGCGCCCTCAACGACGAGATCCACGGCAAGTTCGAGGTACGAAACAACACGATCCAAATCCACTTGCGCATCCACCGATCCGTGCGTCTCCCCGTTGCCTGATCCGGTCCGCGCGCGCGTGTGTGTCCCGAAACAGAGGGCGGTGATCCAGTGGACGCTGGACCCGGCGGAGCGCGACGCCGTGCTGGCCAGCGAGGAGGCCAAGAAGTGGCACGCGGGGGGCCGCGCGCTCGTCGAGATCGCCTGCACGCGCACGCCCGCGCAGCTCTGGGCCGCCAAGCAGGCCTACCACGACCGCTTCAAGAGATCGCTCGAGGAGGACGTCGCCGCGCACGTCACCGGCGACTTCCGCAAGGTACCTACTTACGTCGCAACCTACTCTCCCCGAGATCTGTTGATCTTGATCTGGTAAAAAAATGCACGCTTAAAATTTCATACTCAGCGCCCCACTTATCGGTGGATTATTATGTGAATATTTAACTCGCCATGATCATGTAACGGTGTTTAATTCTTTTCCAACATTTCACCCTCCTGCTGTCATGATTAGCATAATGCGCCGTGGACACGACTAGCAAAGCAGCTAATCATTCTTCCCATTTCCCATGTAACTGATCGATCTGGTGCGGTATTTTTTCCTTTTGCACTTTTCTCTGGACGCTAATTAGATAGTTCTAGATGCGCGGATGGTATATGCTTGATGATTCCATCTGATATGTTTACGCTGTTGCAACCTGTCAAACGAGATCTGGATTGTGTTAATTTGCCGGCGGCGTCTCTCCATGTGATGTCCATTGGGACCATTTTATTGTTCTAAACGCAGTTGCTACCACGATATACATTTGGTCTGTAAGATATGCTACCGATCGAGATATAAAAAATTATTAGAATCGGAAATTACTGTAACTGTAATTCATGCTACTGCTGCTAAATAGTAGCACCTACAGGCTACAGTGCCCAATTTCAAAAATGCTAGCATTTCTTTATCTCAGCTTCTGGTGCCTCCTGCAACCAGCGGGATGCCTGTAAGGGCATCCACAATGTATAGCTAAAAGTAGTTCTATTTGTGCCTTTTGGCTTTTGGAACTAGTTCCCTACATTGTGGAGCTAGTTCCAAATCCAGAAAAACTGGGAACCGGAGCATGTAGTTGCTCCGATGCCAGCTCCCCTTTCACAATAAAATATTCATTTCTTCCCCAACTGCCAACGGCTAGAAGTTTCAGATTTCAACCGTTGTCCATATACACACATATCTTCAACAGGCACCAACATCATTAAATTTATAACCGTTGGAGGCATATGCACAAATAAAAATATGAAACTAGAAACAGCAGTATGACCGTTTTGTTCACAAGTCTTATATATTCAACTTTTCACACGCACTACACCAGCAACAAACACAACTGTGTCCAACCATGGACCATTCATCCTCCATGAGTTATACACACATGTTGAACTCCTCAATCCCATCCCATGATCCACAAAATACAACTAGCCACCCAGCAAACATGGATGCATCGCAGTTTTCCATGAACCATCAATCATCCCAGTTTGCTCCCTTTGCTCCCTTTGCTCCCAATCTGCAACAATACAATCCTTACCATGCCAATCCGTTTTTGGCTCAACCAAGAAGCCATCAGTTCATACCACCACCAGCAAGCTACCAAGGTCATTATCAAGGCAATGTCGGTCAATACTCACATGCGGCTTATGGAGGGTGTTCAAGCAACAACCCTGCATCCCCCGTTGCATCCATGGCATATTTTGGACAAACTGGTGGAAGTGGTTCGCGGGATGGCGAGAATAGTCCAATTTTTGGTTCAGGTACTCCATTATCTACTGCACCTGGAGTAGAAGCCCCTGGTAACAATGAAGAAGAAAGTGAGAGCAGTCCAGATGAAAATGCACAGAAAGGAAAAAGCAAGAACTGGAGTGAGAAAGAGGATGAATGGCTAGTGAGTGCTTGGCTGAACAACTCCAATGATCCAATAGAAGGACTCCTATGAGGTTCGTTATGATTTGGACTACGAACCAGGAAGTTATTCTATAGCACTAGAAGGACTTGAAGAAGGGCCAATTCACGGATTTGATATGGTACTCGAGGCAAATGCTGCAATTCGTGATCGACCTACTCACCGCCGGCTAAAGGCTGACTTAGTGGAGCATATTTGGCAGAAATATGGAGGCAATGAAGCTTAGTATTTGTGTGTTTGTCATCCTGTTTTAATTCTTATTTTCCATGCTTCAAATTGTATCCTAAATCTTATTTTCTGCTTCCTTCTTAATAAATGTATACTATCTCAGTTTGTTAGTCATGACATGTAACATGATTTAAACGAGTAATTTCAGAATAGTTGTGATTCAACAAAATTATATGCAAGTGATAGAACAATAGCACACAGAGAAGCATGTATTCATCGCTGGAAATGTTCACACATAAACACGCTACGAGAATACCAGATTAGATTAGCAAACCTTGCTATCTGCGTCTGTGCTACTTGCATCGGACATTCAGGCGGCAGTAGACTAGCGATTGGGTGCAGGTTCGACCCGGACTGCTCGAGAGTCCTGGTCGCGTACTCGCGTCTGCGCCCGGTCGAGCGCCGTCGGCACGAGCGCGTCAGCGGCTGCGGCCAGAGTAGGCGACTGGGCCACGCGGGCGCTTGAGTCGCTCGCCGTCGTAGAGCCGTCCACCACTGCAAATCATCTCCTGTGGTCACTCCTTGCCGGATCTGAGAGCAGAAGGAAAGGGGAGAAAAGATGAGGCAGATCCATGGAGGGGAAGTGGATGGAGAAAGGGGAATACGAACTCGCGCGAAGGGTCTGAGGTGGGAGAGAACACCCTTTTTTTACGATGGTTTTATTCGGTAACGGGACCCACCCCTACAGTTATTTAGCGATGGCACATTGTGGAGGTGTAGCCATATGTAGTTCCGATGCCAAATAGTGTGTTTCGTCAGATTTGGCTATCCATACATTGTGGATGCCCTAACTGCACAATTCTCTGGTTATAAACATGTTACTCTTCAGTTAAGCTTGATATCACGATATGCGTTCTGTTTTAGGATATGCTGCTGAACCAGTTAAAATAATGACTAAATTCTGAAATAATACATCGCTATCTATGGTAAAAAAAAAGTACTAAAAAATGGCATCACGACCAATGTCGTCCTTCTTAGCGCTAAACTCTCACTAGATTAGTATGCAAATCATTAATCCATTGTGTCCTGTAACTTGATCATGTTTGATTTATGCAACATGTCACCCTCTAGCTGTCTTGATTAGTATAATGTGCCGTGGAGATGACTCTGGTTCTTAGTGCTCAACTCTCATTAAGACGCTGTCCTTCTTAGTGCTCAACTCTGACTAGATTAATATGCAAATCTTCAATACATTGTGTCATGTAACTTGATCATGTTTGATTTCTGCAACATGTCACCCTCTAGCTGTCTTGATTAGTATAATGTGTCATGGAGATGACTGGTTAAGCAGCTAATCATTCTATTCATGTAGCTGATCTAATGCAGCTTTTCCATTTTTACTGCATCTGGAAACTGATAAGATAGTTCTAGTCTTCTAGAGCAAGGATGGTATATGTTTGATGATTCTATCTGAGATATTTGTACTGTTGCAACTAGGCATATGAGATCTGGATGGGCGGTCTCTCGTCATGTTAGGTTGATTGGACCATTTTATGGTTATAAACACAATTACTAGCATGATATGCATTTTATTTGTATAATGTGCCACTGATCGGATATAAAAATGATTAGAATCTCAAATTCTGATCATGCTAGTGCTTCTAAAAAAACATACAGAATCCAATTCAAAATGGTTATTTCTTCATCTCAGCATTTGATGCCTCTTTTAAGTGCATTTTGGTAGGTTGATAGGACTTGTCACTCTTTAATTAAGATTGATATTATTGATACGTGTTCTGTATTTAGGATTTGCTACTAATCCAGATAATAAGTAATGATTATAATACTGAAATATTTAACAGCATATAATAGTGGTGCTAAAGAACACGCACAGTCCCCTAATTCAGATATGTTATTTCTTCATCTCAGCTTTTGGTTCCTCTTGTAAGCGCATACCGCTATGACGGCCCAGAGGTGAACACATCGTTGGCACACTCTGAAGCCAAGATACTCCAGGCTAAGATCCATGACAAGGCCTATGGTGATGAGGAAATCATCAGGATTCTCACTACAAGGAGCAAAGCTCAGTTGCTTGCAACGTTCAACAGTTACAATGATCAGTTTAGCCACCCCATCAATAAGGTGAATAAGAACTATCCATTTCCTTTCAGTAATAGTTCCCTTTTCCATCAAAAGATGAAAGGTACTGCGTCTTTGGGTGGAACTATGTGAATGATGAATTTCATTTCATCAGCCATCCATCAAGTTGAATGATAATCACAAAAATTTCTACTCCCTCCAATACATAATAAGTGTCGGGGATTTAATACAAAGTCAATACAACTTTGTACTAAATCTCTGACGCTTATTATGGATTGGAGGCAGTACAACTGATTTATGTATTCATCAACATCCTCTCTATGAAACACTTACACTGTACAATTTCATGGAATTTAAGCATCAACTACATATCTTTGTTTCGAAATAGTAATAATAGTACTTACATGTTGACAGAGGAGTAGTTCTTTACACTTTACAGTTTGAGGAGACACAATTTCGTTGTTCATAACTTTTTTGATGATCACTAATAGGACTTGAAGGAAGACCCCAAGGATGAGTACCTGGCGACCCTGAGGGCGATCATAAGGTGCTTCACCTGCCCCGACAGATACTTCGAGAAGATTATCAGGCTGGCTATTGGAAGCATCGGTACAGACGAGAACTCCCTTACGAGGATCATAACCACCCGTGCCGAGGTGGACCTGAAGCTGATCAAGGAGGCTTACCAGAAGAGGAACAGCGTCCCACTAGAGAAAGCTGTTTCCAAGGACACGACCAGAGACTATGAAGATATGCTGCTTGCACTCCTCGGAGCAGAGTACTGAGGCGTATGTCTGATCTACCTTCTTGTGTGATGGGGGGAATAAAGTGTTCTTAAAACTGTGAGATGTGTTGTTTTTTTCTGAATGATTATAAACTAGCCTGCATGGCAGTGCTTGTCTGGTAAATTATATGATGCCATCATTTGAGCTGCGGAAAATACCATTGGTGCATTCGAAAGTTCACTCTGGATGATTAGACCGCACTTCAGTTAGAGCTAAAAAATCATTGTCTCTACTGGTATGATTCATGATCATGATAAGCTAACTGAAGTAGCTGACAGGGGAATGGAATGGTCTGAACCAATTAAAATGCCACCATAAACTATGAAATCAGCTCTATGAACAAATATTGCTAATCTCTTATACAGTACTAGTTTGCATAATGTTCACGTACATCCCTCCCAATCAAAGTGCCGGCTTAAAGTTTCATTCATCGTTATCTTTGGTTAAAGAAAAAAAAAAACATGGCGACTAATGCATCCTTCTGGTCACTCACCTCTTGGTGGATAGTATGTGAATTTTTAATTCATTGTGTCGTGTAGCTGGATAATGATGTATTGTGTTTGGTTTCTGCAACATTTCACCCTCTTTCTGTTGTGTTTAGTGAATTACTGTGCCGTGGAGATGACTGGTCAAGTAGCAAATCATTCTGTTCATTTTTCTTCGATAAAGAATCATTCTATCCATGTAACTGATCTAATGCAGTTTATCATTTTACTCTCTGAACACTGATAAGATAGTTCTAGATGCACGAGTCGTCAAACAAGATCTGGATTATTTTAATTTGCCAGCGGCTTCTCTCCATGTTAGGATAGTTATAAACAGAATTACTACCATGATATGCATTTTATTTGTAAGATATGCTACTGACCCAGATATAGAAAGTGGTCAAAATCTGGAATTACTTGAATGTTCATGATATCCGTTGTATTTGTAAGATACGCTACTGATCCAGATATAGAAAGTGGTTAAAATCTGGAAATTACTTAAATGTCCATGATATGTGTTTTGTTTGTTAGGTTGATTAGACAATTTGCTCTTCAGTTAAGCCTGATAGCATGGTATGCGTTCTGTTTTTAGGATGTGGTACTGGTCCAGATAAAAATAAAGTTTAAAATTCCGAAATACTTAACTGCATGTATGAATGCTGCTAAAGAACACCTTCAGTCCCAAAACTCTTATTTCTTCATCTCAGCTTTTGGTGCCTCTTGTAAGCTCATACCACTATGATGGCCCAGAGGTGAACACATCGTTGGCACACTCTGAAGCCAAGATACTCCACGATAAAATCCATGACAAGGCCCATGGTGGCGAGGAATCATCAGGATTCTCACTGCAAGGAGCAAAGCTCAGTTGCTTGCAACATTCAACAGGTACAATGATCAGTTCGGCCATCCCATCAATAAGGTGAATAAGAACTATCCGTTTCCTTTCAGTAATAGTTACCTTTTCCATGAAAAGATGAAAGGTGTTGCGTCTTTGGGTGGAACTATGTGAATGATGAATTTCATCAGGCAGCCATCAAGCTCAATGACAATAACAATAACTTCTCTCTGATACATAATAAATGTCGGAGATTTAATACAAAGTCACTACAACTTTGTACTAAATCTCTGACGCTTATTATGGATCCGAGGGAGTACAACTGATTTATGTATTCATCAACATCCTCTCCATTAAACACTTGCACTGTACAATTTCATGGAATTTAAGCATCAACTGCATAGCTTTGTTTCAAAATAGTAATAATACGGAGTAATAGTTACATGTTGACAGAAGAGTAGTTCTTTACACTTCACAGTTTGAGGAGACACTATTTTGTTGTTCATAACTTTTTTTTTTTGCTAATCACTAATAGGAAACACCCACACACATGGTTGTGTGTACAAATACATTCTCTGTTTCTTATCACAGGATTGTAAATAATGTGATATCCATAGAACCATACTTTTATTTCGTAAACACTTCAAACCCTCTGGGGAAGATGCTGTCGCATTGAGAGGGCCACTGCGCTTGTTATACGTATATCATTTCAGTTATTTCATTTGTGGAAGATAAATCAAAGACGCTGATTTTGTTTGAAATTTAGCAACTTTAAAAGATGACACCTTTAGATTTATACGATCAAAAGATCTATATCTAAGTTTATACCACCGAAAGGTTTGTCACATTGCTGGTTTTATCACTCTGTCCGCTTCCGTTAGATAAATTACTTCCTCTATTTACTAATATGAGATCTTCCTACAGGTATAATTTAAAGTATATTAGATATAGATCAAAATATGTGGACCTACACACTAAAGATAGGGGTGGACTAACTAGCTACTCGGATCGTTAAGCCTCTAATCATTAAGCTCGTGATCATCCAGGCTTTGATTGTTAAGCTCGTTAAGAACTCCTCGAAATAGGATATCGCCCTGCTTTATAAATTAAGCTCGTTAAGAACAACGAGTTGAAATCATGGTTTGGTTCAGCTCGTTACGTGCTTGTTAGCGCTCGCGAGCGGCTCGTTAAGAATCGTTAAGAAACAGACATGCACATGCATCTAAGCTACCTAGGCTAGATTCCTAGCATGAGGATTAGGCAATGCAAAAGAAAGCATGAGCTCAACGAGTACTCGTTTTACTCGCCGACGTTCGACCTTTATGTCCACACCTAACTGAAATCGCGTCTAAATAATGCACTAGGAAGCTTGTCGCGGTGGCACGCCGCACCCCTGGCCGCCTAACTGTTTGTTGGTTATAGTATCGTAGAAGTACTATAGAAGTGTCCGCCTGACTGTTGGTTATAGTATCGTAGAAGTACTATAGAAGTGCTGGTGTGGAAGTGGTGCGATGAAAAATAAGGGTAGTATGCCAGTACCACTATCTATAGAGGCCGGAGCGAGGGAAACTCACGCTGGTTAAAAGGTGTGACGGATGTAAGCAAGTATTTTTCTGAAGATACCATACGGGGAAATATCTAGTGATACCACACCTCACATGATACCATGATACCACTTTATAAAATTTAAATTGTAAGTGTTAATTTTTTGAAACAAATTTTTAGTTGTTGACAAGATGTGTGTTTACATTCTCTAAATTTTTCACATCCAAATTTAAAATACACCGAGAGAAACAAAAAAGACAAATGATATGTGAATAGTGGCATTTTGTGTTTTTGTCTTTATGGGACACTATTCATGCTTGATTTCTCATTTTTGTTTCTCTTAGGATATTTTGAATTTGGTTATGAAAGTTACAAGGCATGTAGACACACATCTTGTGAACACCTAAAATTTTGGTTTTGAATTTTTTGACATTTAAAATTTATATTTTGAAGAGTGGTATCATGGTATCAAATAAGATGTGGTATCACTAGATATGTTCTCGATACCATAAAGAGGCATTACTATTTTCCTCGACTAAAACATGCGACACATGGTTGAGTGTCTTTGTTTCCGGAGTAGCTACAAAAGAAAATGGTAGTATTTTCTCAGGTTGAAAGAGGTAGCGGGTGAAGTTAGCACACCTTTCAAAAGATGCTGCAAAAGAAGGTAATAGTATTCTTCCCAGGGAAAAAGAGGCGACGGAAGGTGGAGTAAGTATTTTTTTCCGGTGTACTGTAGAAGGGCACAATATTATTTTCACTGGTTAAAAAAGGCGGCAAATGTTGGTACCATCAAAGAATTATGCACCGGTGAAAAATCATTGGCGGGTAATTAGCGTGTGGAAATACTATTGATGTTGAAGATTCATGTAAAATTTACAACGTTTGTGTGCCGTTGAGAAATTACTGTCACAAAAATATGGGCCTTCTCACTATTAAGTAATTAACTATTTGTTTTTTTAGTTGACAGCATCACGTGAAAAATGTACTGTAAAAGTTGAATATTTATACGGATGAATTACTGCGGCACAGAAATAATGCCTTTCTAAAGGTGCAGTAGAAGAAGGTAATAATATTATCCTGGGCAAAATAGGCGAGGGAAGGTGGAGTAAGTATATTTTTTTTGATGCTACCTAGGGCATAACGGGATAAAAAAGCGGCAAATGTTGGTACCACCGAAGAATTATGCACCGGTGAAAAATCATTGCATAAGTTGAATATTTATACATATGAATTAATACGAAAGGCCACTGTTGGCAACTGTAAATAATCGTCACGGAAATATGCACCATGCAAGAATTAGTATTAAGTAGTAACGGTATGTTTCGTAGTTGACATCGGTACCGAGAAAATTACTACAAAAGTTGAATATGTGTAGTGACGCATTACTGCAAAAAATCACTATCAGTAACTGCAAAAATATCCTGCAAAATATTAGGAAAAATGTCGAAAAGAAAGTGTAAAGAAAAACTGAGTGTAGCACTTTTCATATGCACGTCAGGAACAGTGTCCTGTTCAATGTGGTGAAGGCAAAAGCCATTGGCAAAAATTCTGAAATGTCTTAGAAGTGAGTGAGTATTTCTTTTGTGGATTAAATAATTTAAAATTTCCTGTTTTACCCCTGTACACATCTGAACTGAACCCAAAGCGCTGTTCAGCACAACTTCGAACAGAACCACCGTCCACGCACAGAGAGAAGCTCCGACCACCGCATACACCTACTGACCCACCCAGCGCCGACCACCGCGGCGGAGGCGGGCGCGCCTCCATCCCAGGCGAAGCCAGCTCCCATAGGCATGGAGAGAAGGGCCCCAGCCGGCCGCCCGAAACCCTAGCCCGAGCGGTCCGTGACATCGCCGGCGCGGCCGCCGCCGTCACACCTCGTCCGGCCGCGGTACGATCTCCGCGACGTCCCCAAGCTCCTCCCTTGTTCTTCCCCGACGCGTGGTATCCCCGAAAGGAGCGAGCTTTTCCCTTGTTTGAAGGATAACGCCCGCCGTCGTCCCGCTCGGGAGACCCACCCAGCCATCCCCACCCTCCTCCCCTTCTCCGTTCACTCCCTCGCCGCCGGTGCCCCGCCGCGTTGGTCCCTCTCCCGTAGCGTGCTGTAGGCGCGGCGGATCTGTCTGTCCGGAGCCGGTGCTGCGGCTTCTTCTTGGGAAAAACCCCAAATCCCCAAACCCTCCAATCTCAATCGCGTCGGCTCCTGCCATTCCGCCATCCCGGCAGCATGTACTATGAACATCAAGGGCCTCGGTGCAGGTGCCCCCATGGAGCCCAGTGTTCCGGAGTACCGCCCTACGGTGGCCTTGCGGCGGCGGCCTTGAACAGCCGCGTACGGCCATTCCCCATGGATGCAGCGACGGAGGCCCAGCTGCGGGGAGTTGGCGTGGTCACCAGAGGACTGGATGCTAAAATGGTCACCCTGCTCTCCTGCGTCCACGCCGTCCTCCCCTCTCCGCCCGTCGTCTCCAGCCACGCCGACCTCTCTGCATCCCTTCTCACCCCACCTTTGGACGGCGGCGACCGCATCAGCGACCTCCCCGACAAGATCCTCCGCGACATCGTCTCCCGCCTCCCCGTCAAGGACGGCGCGCGCACCGCCGCGCTCTCCTGCCGCTGGCGCGGCGTCTGGCGCTCCACCCCGCTCGTCCTCATCGACTCCGACCTCCTCCCCGTCGGAAGCGGCTCGGGCCTGCAGGTTGCGTGCGCTGATGAAGCGCACCGGGTCGCGTCCGCCGTCTCCTGCATCCTCCACGCTCACCCGGGGCCCTTCCGCTGCGTCCACCTCATCGGTAGCTACCTGGGGCAGTACCCCGAGGTGCTCGCGTTCTGGCTCCAGCTCCTCGCCGCCAAGGGCGTCCAGGACCTCGTCCTCGTCAACCGCCCGTGGCCGCTCGACATGCCCCTCCCGCGCACCCTGTTCGACATGGCAACCCTCACCCGCCTGTATCTCGGCGTCTTTAAGTTCCCTGACACGACCGGCATCCGGCGCGCCGTGGCATTCCCCTACCTCCGCGAGCTCGGCCTTTGCTGGGTGGCCATGCTGAGGCGGGAGGATATGGATTTCATCCTTGCCAGGAGCCCTGTGCTGGAGATCCTCTGCATCCAGGGGAACATGCTTGTGAACCACCTAGATCTTGTCAGCCGCAGCCTCCGGTGTGTGCAGATCATCGAAGGCGTTGATCTGAACATAACAGTCACGTACGCCCCACATCTTGAGCGGCTCATTATCTGGTCATCATTTATCCAAGATGACCTGCCCAGGTTGGTCAAGATTGGCCATGCCCCCGCGCTAAGCGTAATTGGCTATTTGGAACCGGAGAGGCACGCACTAGAGATCCGCAACACCGTCATTAAGGTGCATACAACGAACGATGTCAAGTTTCCATTCTTCAATTCCACAATGTATGTTTATGTACATGTGTGATCTGGTCTCACAAAAATGGGTGCATTTTGCAGGCTGGGACAAGGGCTAGTCCAAGCACCATGGTCCCAAGCGTCAAGATCCTCGGCTTAAGAGTCTACTTTGCCATCTGCGACAATGCTAAGATGCTGCCCAGCTTCCTCAGATGCTTCCCCAATGTTGAGACGCTTCATCTTGAGGTGACACCACACTTGCTTAACTTGGCATCAATTTCCATCTTTGGGCACTAGCATCATCAATCTATATTGCTAATGCTTCCATCTAGAGCCAAAGTTTTTTACTTTCTGTTTGACATGAGCTGAAATTTCAAACTCATTAACCAATCTACAGTCCAAGGAGACTTATCAGCCCACTGGCAAGCTGAGCTACAAGTTCTGGCAGGAGGTTGGTCCCATCAAATGTGTGCAGTCACATATTAAGCTGATGATCTTCTATGGCTTCCGAGGGGAGCGGGGCGAGCTTTCCTTCCTCAAGTACTTCCTGGAGAGCGCACCGATGCTGGCAAAGCTGGTTATTGTGTATAACAAGGGAAGTTTTACTTCATTGACCGAGGCGAACTCCAAAGTGCAGCCTCTGTTTTCTGCAAAATGGGCCAGCCAAGACTGTTCTCTGTTGCTCTTGGAGAGTGCATTTCAGGAAGGTGAAGACAAGTGGTTGCTGAACTTCAAAACAGGATCTGATTTCTCTACAAGGGACCCGTTTGCTTGCGCTGCTGCTCTTGGTGGGTGCCATTTTTAAGGAGAAGGCTTTGTGTTCACTGAAGATTGGAAAGAGGTTTTTGAGTTTCTACCAGGGGCTCTTTTGAGTTCAGCGGGTGATTAGCTTTTCTAGGGAAACACATTGTTAATGCTCTGTTCCTGTAGCTGTAGAGATGATCCACGAATCTACTCCGAACACCTCAGCTTACACGTTCAGGATTAGTGCTATTTGTGATTTGATTAGGCAAAGAGATGCTAGGCAAAGAGATGCTAGCATTGTAAAAGTAATCAGTGAGGCAAACACTGTAAGCCATCTAGACTAGGTAGCAGGGTAGAACAGAGCTTGAGCTCAGGGATATACCCCAGGAAGTCGCCACGGTGATTGCTTTCCATTGTAAACCTTTTTTGGTCAGAGTTCCTTGTTTTATTCGCAAGACGACCTTTCAGATGTTGGTGCAAAAGGCGTGTTGCTCAAATGCAGTTTCCTGCGGTTTGTTTATTGAGATTTGGCCTCTCGTTGATCATGTCGGAACTCACAGTTCTGCTGAATGTTGCTTCATGCTGGCAGACAGAGATATACTCGTGGGCTATTTCATGCTTTACAAATTTCCTTTAGTTTGTTCCATGGAACGTGTGTTCCGTCTGATGTATCCTGGTTGATTTTGCTCGCTTGGAATTGTTAAATTATCATCAGAGGTAAGCTATCTCATGTTGTCTTTATGAGTTATTCTGCTGTTTTTTTAGAGAGTTATTCTGCTGTTATGTGCACTATAAATCAGTTGATTCGATCTGTGTACATGTTATACTCGAATTTGCTGCATCTCGATCATTTGTTGTTGACGATCAAGACATGAACCTGAGGACTAGTCCAAGAGGAGGATCACGACACTGACTAAAAAAATACTCCATCCGATTCATATTAATTAGCTTAACATTATCTAGATATAGATGTATCTAGTTAACAAACACATCTAAAATAGTTAACAAACACATCTAAAATAGTCAACAAATACATCTAGGTATATCCGTACATCTAGATAAATATCCGTATGTAAACAAAATTGGTCAATTTTTCGAAACGACTGGAGTAATAAAAATTGTAAATAGGTACTCGACCACCTAGCGACAACTACAAACACTAGCATGAGCCTAATGCGCGCCATCCTTGCCCCTCTATCACCGAAGCCGGGTAAAACTTATCATAATAAAGCTTGTTGTACTAAACGAGAAGTCATCATGCTAAGACCTAAAAAACCAGCACACCAAACAACCACCAACAAATACTACATCAAGTTGTAGTAATATGAATTTAATAACATAAATTTTTGACACGTCTGTTAAATTTGTGATTAAACTTGATGGATTTAATCGTGGCGGGAGTTATCTCGTTTTTTTGTGATTAAACTTGAGGGAGTTATTCGTGGTGGAATTATCTCGTTTTTTTTAAAAAAAATCAAAATCATATTTTTTAGTTTCAAAAAATTCTTAAAAAATCGCATGTATGTAAATGATGTAATTCACAAACGTGCAAAATATCAATTTCAAATACTTTATACTCCGAGCTACACAAAAATGGAAAAAGTGTAGATCTAAGGCGTACATTTTCAAATCTCCATAACATATCAGATTTTGTCATTTTTTTCTAGCATAAAAAAAATTGGGTTGAGATTTTGCATGATCCCCGTGTATCACTGATAATATCCAGAATTATTTTCAGATTTCCTGATAACTTGTAAAAATGTCTTTTGATTTTTTAAAATAGCGACTGGGCTCTGGTGCTAAAAGCACTTTCCACATCTTCTCTTCCTAATAATAAAAAGAAGTGGAGTAGTGGGAGAAACGTGTCTTTGGCACATGAGTACAAGTGCTCCTAATTTTTATAATCATATTTTTTGGATTCCAAAATATTTAAAATTAAATACCCACATAAATATAAACATTCCGACGGTACGGTTGGAATTTTGGAGAAAAATCCCTATATGTAGCCACAAATTTGTTTTTTTCCTATAGCTTAAAATACAATGTGTATGCATTCGTAGAACAAATGTGAGATTTTTTGAAACATAGATTTACAATTTTAAAATATTTTAAAAACTGAAACACTGGTGGTGGCTCAGTGCATCAAATCTGCTTCCATGGGGTGGTATCTTCTCTGCCAAAAGGCACGGTATTCCCAAGGAAAACCCCCAAATCCGAAACCCTCGTCAGCTACTCCGGCAGCGGCGGCGGCGGCTATCACCAGTCCAAATGTACCACGCGCACCAAGGACCTCGGTGCAGGTGCTCGCACGGACCCCGGTGTGCCGGAGCGCCGCCCGAGGGAAGCCTTGCGGCGGCGGCCCTGCAGAGCCGCGTGCGGCCCTTCCCCATGGACGCCGCGTCGGAGGCCCTGCAGCGGGAGTGCGGCGTAGTCACGGAGGGACTAGACGCGCACATCGTCACCCTGCTCTCCTGCGTCCACTCCGTCCTCCCCTCTCCGCCCGCCGTCTCCAGCCACGCCGCCCTTCTCCCCCCACCCGAGGACGGCGTCGACCGCATCAGCGACCTCCCCGACAAGATCCTCCGCGACATCGTCTCCCGCCTCCCCGTCAAGGACGGCGCGCGCACCGCCGCGCTCTCCTGCCGCTGGCGCGGCGTCTGGCGCTCCACCCCGCTCGTCCTCATCGACTCCGACCTCCTCACCGTCGGAGGCGACTCGGGCCTGCAGGACGCGCGCGCTGACGCGCGGCGGGTCGCGTACGCCGTCTCGGACATCCTCGACGCTCACCCGGGGCCCTTCCGCTGCGTCCACCTCGTCTGCAGCAGCCTGGAGGAGCACCCGGACCTGCTCGCGCGGTGGCTCCGGCTCCTCGCCGCCAAGGGCGTCGGGGAGCTCGTGCTGGCCAACCGCCCGTGGCCGCTCGACATGCCCCTCCCACCCACCGTCTTCGGCATGGCAACCCTCACCCGCCTGTACCTTGGCGTCTTCCAGTTCCCTGACACGACCGCCATCCGGGGCGCCACGGCATTCCCGCGCCTCCGCGAGCTGGGGCTCTGCTTCGTGGGCATGCTGAGGCGGGAGGACATGGCGTTCGTCCTTTCCAGGAGCCCTGTGCTGGAGATCCTATGCATCCAAGCGAACGTTCTTGTCAAGCACCTAGATCTCGTCAGCCGCAGCCTCCGGTGCGTGCAGATCATCGAAGGCATTGATCTGAACATCGCAGTCAAGGATGCACCACACCTCAAGAGGCTCATCATCTGGTCATCAACAGTCCGAGATGACTTGCCCAGGATGGTCAAGATTGGCCATCTCCGCGCCGCGACTATCGGTCGCTGTAGCCTGTAGGAGTGGAGGAAGACTGGGAGAGGAACCGAGTCAGAAGTTGGTTGAGCTGGCATTAATGTGCACGGTCACGCGCGTCATGCACGGCTGTCACGCGGATCACACCGATTCACCTCCTCGAATCTTGGCCCAAGGCCTCCAAGACCAAGAGACAAACGCGCCACGCACGGCTCTCACGCTGACCAAGGGGCCGGGTTGTAATTCACGCGCGCGAATTAGCTGGCGCTCAGCATGCAAATCGATCCCCACCGCGAATCTTGGCCGAAGCCTCCAACTCCAAGAGAGCCTCGCGCGGGGACGTTCTCATTAGCTGTCCCCATCGCGGTTACCCATTTCTTCGGTTCCTTCCCAATGCTCTCCCGTGCACCTTCTATCCCGTGCGCGACTCCTGACTTAATAATTCACATGCCAATCCACGCACACGTCTCTCTGTTCATTCACTCCATTCCTTCTCTTCTCTTCTCAGCTTTCTTTTTTCTTTTCCATGATTCCAGTAACGCAGAGCGGAGCTACCACCTAGCTTTAGCTTTTGGGTTCACACAAACGCTTTTACACCTTCCTCTTTGCAAGGATTAATTAACAACCAAACGTGTTCCTTCTCTCTTTTTTTCCCCTGGCGTTTGCTGTTTATTTACAACAAACACCAATGAAATCAAAAGGGGGAAATAGTGCCAGGCAATATAAGTATCTCTCCATTTTATTAGTATGACAATTTGTAGGATAACTCCAATATATTAGTATGACAATTCGTAGGATGATTATCCGGCTATATGCATTTCTTTTAAAACAAGAAAATAGTAATGTTGCACACCGAGATCTTGGTTCAACACTATTTGTGCAAGCAACAAAATAAAAGCAAACGACCATTAAACAGAGTAAATTGAGTACAGTCTCAAAAGGTTCAGTTCAAATACAAACTGCCGACCCTCTACAGTGTACGCAAGCTCCACATCAGTACCAAAATTAAGAATTCTGGACATGTACATTTAGTAGATAGCTGGATAGTGGATAATTCACTTGACTATCCACATCACGTGCTTAAAAAAATTAAGATGAAGAGAGAAAGCTAGAACCTAAACCAATTCAGATGCTACACACAAGAAAATTACTAGTGTCATGCCAATGTGAACCGATTCATGCATTAAACCTACAACAAAGCGACGCTCTCAGGATCAATTCACGCATCTATCTGCGAACTGGCTGTCGACGAACGATTTTTTAACAGACTCGCGGTTCAGTCCAAGGGTTGGGGGAGAACAAGATGTCTCACCGGCCGGCGAGGACGTCGGAGGAGACCGTGAGGACGGAGCCGAGAAGCTGTGCTGGCCTGCTGCGGTGGAGCTGACGAGGATGCAGGGAGGAGGGCGCCCAGACGCCGCCGGATCTCGCGGCCACCGGCGCCACGAACTTGACGGCGGCCATCTCCGGGAACAAGGAAGTAACGCGCGGCATCCGTGGGGCGCGGCGCCGCCTCCTGGTGGCCGGAGCGTCCTGGCCGGTGTGCAGCTCCCTCGGTCGGTCGGCCGTGCGTGCGACGCGGTCCGGACTACTCGACGGAGCGCCGCGCACCGTGCTAACGATGCACGCGCGCGCCGGCGAGCAAGCCAGCCGCGCCGACATGGCAGCGCCGCCTCTCTCAATGTGGGGAACGGACAAAGCTGGGAAGGAAGGGGAGAGTGTGAGGTAAGGGATCAACGCCATGCCGTGATCTTCACCCAACGGTTTCAGGCCTGCCGGGCATGTCGTAGGCCCAAGTTTGGCTAATGGTTACGGCCCACGTTTTCTTCCGGCTGTGACTTTCCCTTTTCTATCTTTTGTGTATATATAAATGAATGAAGAATTACCTTCGGGATCTCTCGATTGCGGGAACTACCAAGGGGAAGGCTGTGAAGGAGGCTACGAAACATCCGAGATGGGTGCCTCCAAGAGAAGGAACAGTTAAACTGAATGTTGATGCTGCAATGGCGAAAGATGGCTGCGGTGGAGCTGTGGGAGTTGTTTGCAGGGATGGAGCGAGTGTCTTCATGGGCGCCGCCACTCTGACGATCAAGGGAATCAGCGATCCTGCTACATTAGAAGCCATTGCATGTAGAGAGGCGCTGGCTTTGGCCTCTGACTTACAGTTGCAGCGTGTGACAGTGGCATCAGACTGTCTAGCAGTTGTCAATGCTATGAAGGGACCTTTCGCTGGAGCTTATAGCATGGTTATACAGGAGGTGAAAGCAAGATCAAATCTCCTGGAACAAAGTTTCTTTAGACATGAAAATAGGTTGTCAAATTCTGAAGCTCATAGACTAGCTCGTTTTGCTGTTTCTCTTAGTGTTGGACGCCAGGTTTGGCTTGCACAGCCGCCTGACGGTTTATGTATTCCAAACAATATTATCTTTGAATAAAGAGCTATGTTAACCCTCAAAAAAAAAATGAATGAAGAATTAGGTCTTACGTGGACGATTTTTCCCGCTCGTGTGTACTAGGTGTAGCATCCGTCCTCTCTACTCATGTACGGTGTGCCTCCATACTACACGCCAGCCTCTAATAGCTACTTAGCAGTTGCTTGTACGCTGGTTGCTAAGGTTGCTTGTACGCTGGTTGTAACGAGCAGTTGGCTCGATTGTATCCCTGATTTCCTGGTCGTTAGCTTTCTAGCTGATGGTGAGGGGTCAGTTTTAGCTGAATAAAAACTCTCAAGTTTCCCCGCAAAAAAAGTAATAGCTACTTAGCTAGCCTAGCTCTGTCGTATTGCACTAGCTAGCTATGTCTAATCCGACCTCTACTCCTCCCATGCGATTCATAATAAAATGTTGGAGATTTTATAAATTAGTATAACTTTTATATAAAATCCCCAACACTTATTATGATCAGGTGGAGTAACAACTTTTATAACACTTGATTTATATAATAGATGCATAACCACGGTCGCGATGTGTAAATCCAACCCATCCAAAACCTCAAGCGCGCCCTCGCGCTACCGCCGTTGCTATTGGCTTGGTCACATGCCTGGCCATGGGCAGCCCGGCCCGAGGCCCGGCCCGAAAAACTTGGGCCTGGGCCTAAAAATGTTGGCCCGACACCCAGGTCGGGCCGGGTCTGGGTAGCCCGAAAAGTTCATTTAACACTATGTCCAGGCCCGCGGCCCGACGACCCGATGGGTATCATGGGTATTTGGCCGGGGTGGGCTTGGGCCTGATTTTTCAACATCGGGCTTTCCTCGTCCCGGCCCGAGGCCCGACATATGGCCAGGTAGACTTGGTCATATCTACGTCATCCATTCATATTCAACCATAGGATTGTAGCTATATTTCATGTAGTCTGCGATGATGTTGATGGATTTCACCGAGATAACGGTGTTGGAGCCGGAGGCGGTGACCGACGTGATTCGTACGGCCCGGGCATATGGTCTGGTTCCCTAATGAGGACATCATCATCTAGTTGCTTATTGTAGAGAAGCCCATAAGTGAGGGCATCCTTAGTAGTGTGAAGGAGGCGTGTCCTCGTTAGGGTGGATCGAGACGAGGAGATGGGACATGGGCGAGGAGTGGCCGGCTAGAGAGAAAAATATATGTAGATGCACATGCTACTGAAGCGCATAGGGTAATATGTGGACTACTTTCCCACACATAAAATATCAAATAATTATTTTATAAACAATAGGATGTATATTTTTCTAGACATAAAATATTATAAAGTATCACCCATATAATAACTAATAAAATGAATGTTTTTCATAAATAAATAGGTATATTTTCCTAAATGTATAATATAAAAAATTATAATAAGGCATAATGTATATAATAACTAGTACAATTGTCATCAATAAAAATGTCCATATATAGCTAGTCGGCGGTAGTTCGTGGAGAAAATATGGAGCGGTCGATTCTAACCACTACTATATAAGGACTACATGGCCTAGAGGAGGACCACTACCTCACCCAAATGCGCCCTACCATCCCATAATTACAATTTCTACACCCAACCATCACTGCCGCCTGTTGTCCCTACTTAGCCCATACAATTATCTTTCCACCATCATGGTCGGCCACACTGCCAAGTTGTCCTACCCTTCCTAACCGTACACACACCGCGTCGAGGGGCGAAACGACGAAGACGAACGGGGCCGAGGTGAGTAGATGAAGAGGGGAGGCAGAAGGACGGTAGAGGGCATCAAGGCAGCTCCACTGTGGTGGCAAGAGAGGATCGATGCCTTGAACGAGTAGAGGTTGCATGATGTAGTCGGCATGCGGTAGATTTGGGAATCGAGAGAGACATGTGTTGGATAGTTGAAGATTAACTATTTAAAAGATAAGGTGTGACCTACTTTGTAGTAACGCGCGGCGCCAAATTCAGTTGATTCGAACTGGAAATTTTCCTATACGTGTAGAAACTTTCTCTGAGGTAGTCAAGTTTGTGAAGAAGGTCTTCGAAAAAAAAGGCTTGTGAAGAAGGTGTCACTTCAAAGTCGTGTATTGGATTGTACATTATCCCACCAACACTATACCCAAATTAATTAGGACTCCATGCTCAAGTTCTTGGGTATCCGATGGATTTGGCATGATTTCATGCGTCCCCTCTTCTACGGGGCCCTAAAATGGAAATAAGTTAACTTTTGAAACAAAGTGGTGATTTCTCAAGGAGGATCTAGGTCTAGGGTCTCGGAAGGGGGTGCCACTTCAAAGTTGTGTCTAGGTTTTAAGGTGTCGGTCTAGGACTACGATCTAGGGTTTCCGAATTAGATGCCACTTTGGCTTGGTAGGGTTGGATTCAGAGGTATCTGTAGTAGTGTCCCCCACTCCCACGAAGATATGCTCGAGAGGTCAAAACCACGACATGTAGACAACACGGCCCGTCTACATCACAGTCTTGCGCTCGGAGACGCACTCAAGTACTCTGCAATCCATTGTTCGGCGAGCTTTTTTGTACGTCTCATAGGGATGCATTGAACTACCAATGGTGATTAGGAAGTATAAGCTAGACTGATACCATCTTCATTCCAAGGCTTAAGACTTATGTTTTTTTAAGAAAGTCAAACTATGTCATGTTTGACCAAGTTTTTATAAAAAATCATTAGCATGTAAAATACAAAATCTATATCATTAGATAGATAATGAAATATATTTTCATATGGTATCTACTTATCAAGATTATTATAAAAGTTTGGTCATACTTTATTTGGTTTGATTTTAAACAATAAACTTAAGCCTTGGGATGGAGGTAGTATCTAAAGTTGTCACAGACGAATGAGATGGTAACTTGGTGATTCCCTACGGTAGAGGAAACCCTAATTCGGGAGCCCCGCAACCCGCTTTGGCCGGCCTCCAGTGATAGTAGACCCATAAAATTTCCTCTTCCTCTGTGTTGTGTTAGGCCATAGGAACATGTAGTACCAATAATTATCCGATTTTACCTCAATATTCCCCCGCGTATACGAAAGCCTAATCCGGGAGCCCCGCAGATCTACCCGTTTTGACCGGTCTCTAATGGGAGTTGACCCATGGACTTTTCTCTTCCTCTCTATTGTGTTAGGTCACATGAACATGTAATACCAATAATTAGCCCATCTTACCTCAATATTCCATTCGGTAGAAGAAACCCTAATTGTGGAGCCCCGTAGATCTACCCCTTTGACCAACCTCTAATGATAGTTGACCAATGGACTTTTTAACTACTAGGTCACATAAAATGATGTGTGCTAGATCAACCATATCTCAAGATTCCATCCGGTGCTCAAGGTATCATTCATGCAAACATTACTAAGTACATATAGGAAATTAAGCGAAACCCTAGAAAAAAAATACAGAGCCGAAACCAGGAAGAAAAAAATATTGAGCCTATGCGTCGGCATAGGTATGACATGGCAGTGGTGTGGGAGGGAAACAGAAAAGTGGGCGGGAAAAAATATTGAGCCTATACCGACGGTATAACCGTCGGCATAGGTATAACGTGGCAGCAGTGTGGGAGGGAAACAAAAAATGGAGGCCTGACATGCCAGGGGCTTCAACGGACTTGACGGCAGGGGATATGCCCATGGTTACACCGTCGGCGTAGCTCACGGCGTCATCTGCCGTTACGCCTGGGATCACATGGCCACGTGGAAACCGACGGCTCAAGCTACGTGGACGGTGACCTACAACATACCTGTAGCTATGCGGTCCATGCGGACGGTGACCCTTGGTGTATCGTGGGCTATGCCAACGGTGATTCTGTAGTCCTTGGCGTCCATGGACTACGCCGAAAGGCCCGACCTTTGGCCGTCGGCATAGCTCCAGGCCGTCGACACAATGGCATTTTCCTATAGTGAGAGTTACGTACACATAGGGCGTTCATTTATGAGATAGTACATTTCGTCTGTATGGGATGGATTGTACATGCATGTACCTTGTGCACACAAATACTTTGTGTAGTACGTGTGCATGGCGGAAGCTGCTTGTGTTGGTGACATCCGATGGAGTAGACTAGCTAGTTGAGTTATTTTCCTAGTAGGAGCTCAACGTGTTGGTTAACTAATTAGCTTTGCGTGTTGGTTAGCTGCCAAGTCGTGACTTACTCCCTCCGTCCACAAATAAGTGTACACGCGGGGTTTTCAAGACAAATTATGAAGTGAAGTGAAAAGTGCATTGGGAAGATGCATCTCTCCACTTCAATTATTTCACCTCCAATGAGCTAAGTGCTTGTAGAAAACAAGGAGGACATGTGCTTAATATTATTGGATTTAATTTCCGTGCGATGAGAGAGAAGCAATTAAAGTGCATTGGAAAGATAGGAGTACACTCTTTTGTGGACAAAGTTTAGATCTTAGATGTCCACTTATTTGTGGACGGAGGGAGTAGCCCCAAACGGCGAGTCCTAGTCGCCTAGTCCTAGAAGATTTAGCTTTGCATATATATGTTCGGTTGGGACAAAAGGAGCCAAGTCGGTGTACAAGATTTAGCTTATATATGCGTTTATATAACAAGCACAAAGGAGCCATATCGATGACTAGAGTTTGCAAGGTGAAAGTTGAGACGGAACGAAGATCGAAAAAATCAAGGCACCAACATGCATGGCTAAATAATCTTGCATGCTTGAGCTAATTGAAGTAGACTTAAACTTTGTCATATTTGACTAATTTTTTTTGTAAAAAGTATCAACATTTGCAATGTAAAATCTATAGTATTAGAATCGCTATAAACTATATTTTTATATTATATGCCTTTGGTATTATGTTTTTTGAGATTTGTTTCCTATATTTTGGGTCAAACCCGACAGAGTTTGATTTTGACTAAATTCAGTGCGCAAAGTAAATAAAAACGGGGGGAGTAGTTTCCTTGCTGGACTCGTACACATGCAAGCGATGTGCCCGTCTAGTCCGCTTGAGATGTGTGTTGCCATTGTCGTCGACACCGTCAATCCCACTCACACGACCAGCATGGAATGGGGAGTTCCGACTTGAGCTATGCGTGAATTTCCCTCTTTCGACGATGTCTGGGGAGGGGCGGGTGCGCAATGCCAATGTCGACGTTGTCAGCTGTCTCATCGGACATGGAGTCTAGGCGGCTCAAAGGATGATGTCCGACAACAACAATGAAATAGTACCCACGTATGCATCTTGATCAGGTAGCTAGTACATCATCACGTATGCATTGTACTGAATTGCTCTCACGTAGTACGCGCTCCGGAATATAGCATTCCATCGGTCACACTTGACTGAGCACACGCGCTCCGGAATTACGGATGCGACCACTGGCAGAAAGCTCAAAAGATGGAGTAGTATGAGTCACAAAGAGAGGCAAATTATGAGCTGCATTGGCACGCGTGAGACATAATTTTGGGCCCTTAATTTTAGATGCAATTATGGATGATTGGCGAAGTCCATCGGTCAGACGTCCAATTAATTGTGCAGCGCTGCAGGAAAACACAGAACAGCTCGCATATCTCCTCCCTCGCTCGCGTCGTCTCCCCTTCCCAGCTCCCGGTTGATGCACTTTGCGCAACCACCTTCACAAATCGATTCCGGCCAGCTCCGGCGAAGCCTCGCGCCGTTCATCTCCGCGCCAACACCAGATCCTCCTTCCCCACAGGCTCCATGGCTTAGAGCCTTCAATCTGCAGCCCCTCGACGAGCAGGATCCCGGCCTTTCGTCGCCGCCGCGTGGTTCCTCGAGCTCCGGCATGTCTTCCTCCTAGTTCCCCATTTCCGGCCACTCTTCCCGCTCCATCCTATCTCCCTATCCCATCCCTCTCTAGGCCAGCCACCTTCGGGAGCCCATTCGACGGGCGAGGCTGCCGGTGACGGCCTGTGACCGCGGACGGTGGGAGGAGCTCCTCGTGGAGCTGGATTGGCGGCGGGGAGGCTCGGGATGAAGAGATGCTGGTCTCCTGCCCGGAGCTGCTGCCGGCGACCACAGGCAGACTGAGGGTTTGGTCTTTATTTCTGGCCTGATTCCATTCAGTTGCAACTCTAGCTTCAGGGTTGTACGATAGTTAGAGACCGTTTGGGGTAACTGATGGATGCATGCATCCCATGATCTAGTGACCTGAAGTGTAATCCAACAAAAGATAGACCAAGAACTTTGACAGCACTTCGTTCCACAATTACTTAACAGCACTCCCAAGATGAGCAAGCCTCAGATTTACTACCTCCCTTGTAATGATTTTTTTAGGCAAAACTTTTCCTCTTTTTTGCTTTCTCCATAACTTATGAGATCCTATAACCCTCTAGACGCGGACACATTCTTTTCTCTTCAAAATGATTAACAAGGTCCATGGTTTTGGTTCATTGTTGTATGTGGTTCATAAGATTTATGTCATTACTCTAGACTACTTTGTGTGGCCTGCTTGTGTTGGGTCATCCTAGTTTATTAGCACCATTGGGATTTATGTTGGATCGTCCCACTAAAACATGAGGCAACTAGGTAGTTCATCTCCATGTGATCAAGTTATATGTTGATGTAATATCTATTTCGCGAAGAACCCATCAATTTCGCGTACCGGGTGGCTGTAGTTGCACCGCACCATCCTCGTAAATTTGTTTGCTACACAATGACTGAAATTGAGGACCAGCTAGTTTATCTGGATGTGATCTGGCTCTGCTGGACTGATGCCCTTCTAGACGATGTAAAGTATGCAATTTATGTGCTTCATTCACGAGTTGTGCGTCATACATAAATTACGGATGCCCTAACTTACTAACCCTTTTCTTGCTGCTAAATGATTTACTCGAGCATCTACATTTCTAGTCATAGTTTACTCGTTACAAAAAGGTGTGTGGCTGTTGTATCTTTTCCAAATTTGACATTTATTCTTGTTGGTCGCTAGGGATTTGGTTTTCCAAAGAGGATGCCTTCATTTCCCTCCAGCTTAGTGTCTCATGACAAGGATCCCAGCAGCAAACCCTCTATTGTAGACAATAGATGTGCATAAGCTCTGATTTCCTGAACTGTAGGCACAATTAAATAAGTGTTTTTAATTCCATGTGTCTTGCTCTGTATGCAGGCAGTGTCAAGTTGTTTGCCCCCAAGGCACACCTCAGGAGATCGTCGACATTGGCACCCCAAGGTATCTCCTTGGTCAAGCTCTAGTCGATAGCTGCATTTGTTTAAATGTATAGTAGAGAAACGTGATCTCCATTTGTGAGAACTGTGAGCTATGGATGACATGGTCGAGTTTCCCTGATCCATTTTCTTTGAGGAAATTTGTCTACAGACTAATCAAGCCTCACATAAATTATTTTCATGTGAATGAATGTTTGTGGAATTAGATAAAATTTTCTGCATTGAATTCTCCTATGCAATATGAGTATGTTTGGTATCTCAAAAATTGCTCTCTCCCATGAACTGAATGCTTCTCCTTCCTTCACTCTGCCAAATTTGCTTACGTTTTGGTTTTACTTTTGTTCTAAACTGGAGAGCATATGACCATGCATGCATCTGCCTCTCTTCTCTCTCTCACGTGGCTGAGGCTGAGCTCTCTCTGGCAACAAATATGAATGATAGAACACTTCAAAAGTTCCCAATGGAAGTTCAGTAATTGCTGCTGGTTACTTTCTTCATACTCAGTATTTGAAATGCTTGTGGTTCACACTGATTTTCAACACACATTTATTTTACTTTCTGTGATTCCGGATGCTCATGGCGTAATTTCCTTCTATATGCAGATGGAATTGGAGCACCATTGTGCTTCTCTGTTTGGAATATTTTCCTCTTTGTTTTGAGCTGTAGTGTGTAGGTTTGCTTTTTTTTTTGGCAATGAGTTAATTCAAGATTTTGTCGGTGTAGAATGTTTCTTCGCTTTTTCTTGAAAGAAATCATATTCATTGGCTGGTGTAATATCTTTTATACAACCTGATCCACATGTTTTTTTGCGCCAGGATATCTAATATCTGAAACCATGAATAAGGAATATATGAAAACCCCGAATGATGTTTGGTTTAGGCTTTGCTGGAAAATATGTACTTGTTTTGGTCATATACTCAAGTTGATGTTGTTGCTTTCATACTCGGCGAAAATAGTTATCTTGTCATTGAAAGTTCTCTTTTTATTGCATAAATGTGTAGAAGAAATTGTCATAAATTCTTCCGAAATTGGCAAGAAACTATCTTGTTGCTGAAAGCTTGGCACTTACCTCAGGTTCTATCTTTTATTGGATAGGTGTGCTTCAAATGCACAGGCACAGAAGAGGCGCCATGGAAGTGATTGGGCTGCCCCCGACAATGTCCATGGTGCTGGTCCTCGCATGACGGGGAGCAAGGTGTTCGTGGTGCCGCACAAGCCCAACGGTTATGTAACTTATGTCTTCCCGCCCCCCGTGGACCGAGGGCCAAAAGGCACTCTTGCCCCGGCCTATCTGCTGGAAGATGCAAGGTTGCTGCTGCAATTGGGAGGTAGATCTTCATCTATGTCAAGGTCTATTACTAGTTTGTTCTTCTCTGAATTGCAAGGTAGATAACATTCGTGTTTATAGTGTTTTTCTATGTGTTATGTGCTAATTAGTTCCCTTAATTGGTGAGATGCAATTTTCTTTTCTATGTGTTATGTGCTAATTAGTTCCCTTAATTGAACATATCATGGCTTGTTAACCTTGATTGCTCTTATCTTGAGATTATCCTAGAATACTTCAAATGTCGATTGATAGCTTGGGCTTTAGACTAGATCCATGATGCTTGCAGATTTCATTGGCATGGTAAGAATTCAATATGTAATGATTTTTCTGGTAACTTGTCTCTACTTATAATGTTGGTATTAATATCCTAAATGCTGGAAACCAAAGATCATAGTTACCGAATCTTATGCTTACATGTGGTGTCCCAATTTGCTCATACTAGAGCTCGATGTTCCTCTGTGTATTTATCTTACACCAACTTGTTGTGTTGACTACTTCATCTCTTTTGTAAACATGAGCAGAAATATTGAGGTATTACTTATTAGTATTAAGTGTCATGTACCAGTGTGTGTCCATGATAGACTTGTGTTGTTTACGAGTGTGTGGCATCATGTGAAATGTTATGTATGTGCGATTGAAGCAAGCAAGCAGTGGTCAGCTAGTTTGCTACTAGTTGACACTTGGCAGTATGTTCCACTCTTTCTTCCGATTTCGTGCACTCTCAAGTCTATTGATTTATTCGTCAGCAATACTTTTTAATGAAGCCATGTTGAATGTGTGATCAAAACATGCCTGCAAGGTCCTATATGCTTTCATACTTAATAGTTAAACAATAATAGGGAGTAACATATAATAGAAAATAGAAACCATTCTCTACTTGGATGTCTTACTTAAAAAAATCATCTTTTTCTTTTGCACTTCATAAAATTCAGTACCAGACACTGCTTTCTATATAGGTGATTCACAACTTCTCAATGCTCCTCTTCAAAATCATTTGTTTCGGTCCATATTATTAGTTTTGATGCTGCTGTAGTACATGACAAGGAAAAGAGCAAAGAGAGGACATATGTGAATTCTGATATATAGCGCTGCTCTTGGATTTGGTTATATGACATGCTTGCTACTTTCAGCATTGGTCGTTGATATCGTGTGACTTTATCCAGCTAAAGAACATTTAGAAATTTACAATTGGAACTTACAATCTAGGCATTTAGTTTGTTATTTACTTCACAGTGGTATCATCTTGATTTTTTACTCTGGTATTGTACATGCATATCTTTTAATTCTGTGCCGTGCCAAAATTTGTGTGGGCTTGAATTCTGTATGTTTTTACTAGTGAGCATGTCTTGACTTGCTTAAAATTCTTCTGTGGCTGGTCTCCAATGGGGTTTCACACCATCTATCCAACGTGTTCTGCAGATGAAGATGCGGTACACTGGTAGTTGTCGCCGATGTAGCTGTCGTGTCCTGCGGGTTTCGCGTGTGGATGACCAGTAGTTCATTGAGTTAGAGGATTCCTGGATGAACACGCTCGCTGGAATCACCATCAAGTATGGTGTCGAGGTAATCTCACTCTCAACCCTGCTGGTTCGGTATGTATGATTGCTGCAGATGGTGATCGATCTTCATTATGATCCTGCTCAAAGCGAGTAATAGGTTATGGAAAAGTAAGATTTTAGTTTAGAAACTTTGGTAGGAATGGATGGCAAGTGTGGATGTACTCTGCACACAAGGAGATAGCACTTGTCTGCACACAACGGATGGCAATTAAAAGTTTCATAGAGCATTAGTGATTGTATGGCGTAGATATTTTTTTATCTGTGTAGATATTAATTATTGTGATGATGAAAACATAATGTACTGCATGCTCAAAAAATCTTGAGATATTCTGTCTGTTCACATAAAAACACAATCTACGATATGCTTATATACACTTAAGATCAACTTATGTACACATTGCTTGTATGAAAGAAGCATACAATATTCATCTCTTATTTATTGTGAATGTTTCCTATTATCTTATCTTAGGCTAGGTAGTGCACGTACGGTGGGATACTGTTGCATTTGAAATGGTTATTATGGTGGTTGAACTGATTAGGAGTCAAGCAATGTAGTTTTGTGGTATTTTAGAGTTTTTGTTAGGTAGATCCAGTGTATGTAACTGTATCTATCGATTCGTGGTTACTCTCAATTGATCTTGAAGTCCAAAAAATTGTTATAACTTCTGTTAACATGCTTAGAAGTGTACAAAGTACTCCAAGAATAGCATAATCTACGGGAGGTAGTGGAATATTATTTGAGCTCGCAATCATCACGTGGTGGCATATGAAATTGTGAAGACTCATAATTGTTTAATAGTGGCTTCTTGTGTTGTGGAGTGACTCTTTCTTGTATTATTTTGGTCGTGCAACCTAGCTTCTTGTTCAAGCAGTTGTAGTTGGATGCAATGTTGGTGTAGTTAGCTGATTGTTGTGGCGCTGCCTCCTATTGTTTTGCATGACTGAGCTACATATGTTGTGCCTATCGTGCTGCCAAACTCCTCCTGACAAATCTAGGTCGTGACTTTTCTCCAACATGACTCCTACTAATAGCAAGTATTATTGCACCTGGTATTTAAGGCTTTCCTTTGCTAGTATGTCATCGACTTATCATAACTGTAAAGCCTATGCAGGTTAGCTTCACATTAGCTCGCCTAGTTTTATGATTTGACTTCCACTAACATTACAGTCCAGGTTTAAACATAAAATTAGCCAACATTAACAAGCTAATACCCTGAATTATGGTGATAATGGTCATTTGGCTATGTAGCTTCGAAGTTGTGTTGCTATGAAATTGACATGTAGGCCTCGTTTGTTATAGGTAGTATTTCCCTTAAGCCACTATGGTTGATTGTTTTGTGCTGTTGGCCTACTATTTGTTTATGAACACCGCTAGTTGGTACTCTGTTGACTTGATGCTTCGCTTGTTCTGTGTCCATAATATCTAGGCTTGGCTGTTATAGTCTACATAGTTCTTTGTCTTTACAGAAATTCAGTACTGTTGGTTCTACATTGTTCTGGTACTAGAACTGAGTGACACTAGACTTGAGCCAGGCATATCTCAATGTGCACATTGTATTATCTGTTGTATGGCGGCTCAACTCGAGCCAGGCATATCTGAATGTGCACATTTGTATTATCTGTTGTATGGCGGCTCAACTCGAATAAGAGCTTGGCTCCTAATATGATGAATATTCATGGTATTGATGCTGTAGATATATTTGGTTCTAGCTGGTCTATAGGTGTTGCTGTCTAATTATTTGTTCGTTGTTGCATCATCAGGAGTTGCCTTTGGATGAATTACTGGCTAGCTTGTTCTTGCTTATGTTGTGAATTAGTAGCTAGCCCCTCTAAATATTTGATCAGTTACCGCTCTCACAAGGTTAAGCTCCTGGTCCTTAATCCCATATCTTGTTCTTGATTTGCAGGTAAAAAAGAGAAGTTGATGACTAGAAGTAGGCTTTGGAGATAATTCTTGTAATGATCAATTGATTTGGAAATTGTGACAATTCATGTAATGATCAATTGAATTGTATTCTTCTAATAGGCTTTTGTGACAATTCCTATAATTATCAGTTGAATTTAAATTGTGATACTCCAGATCACAACTTGTAAGCCTAAATTCCTAACTTGCATTTCTGCCTCTAAATGAACTTAGATATCCTATATTTGCCGTATGATGAAAATGTCCATGAAAAAGGAAATTCATGCCCAAAATTTCCAAAAACCAGCTTGCTAATTGTCCTCTACATTAACGTCTGGTTTAATTCTCCGGCCTCAAGGAGAGGTGAAGCTAGCATCTACGAGGTGAGGTGAAGCTAGCATATGTGTGCATCTATCTTCTATCTAGGTATTGACAGCCATGCATATATACATGGCTCCTGCCAGGATAAATGGAAGGCATGGCCAACGTTTCCATCCGTTGAGGAGCTTTGCTGGCAAGGAGTGCGATGGACGTTTCGTCTTGTCGACGTTGGTACCACAAAAGCACATCTCATCATGCTCACCATTATAGGGCGCCATCCCTCTGTTGAGATAAACGATCACTCCCGTCGTACAAAGCTAGTACCGAGACACACAAGAGTTGTCTTCTTCCTCTTCCCAACAACACAACAACCAACAAGTAACCATAAGTGATTCCTTTATTGATATACCAAGATTATGGCTTACCCGGGAAAAAAAAGAACAACAAGTCACCATGACACCAGCCCCTAAGCACAATCACGTTGTGCTAAAATCATTGAGAATTCAGTCCATGAAGATGCTTGCTTTCTCCGGCTATCATCTTCCCGAGGCTAGTAGTAGGGGTTCACTGGGAAACACCAATCCATTATATTACTTGCTTTTAAGGCTGGCTTCTTTCCCACGTGTGTGGTTGGATTAATTAGCAGCAGGTCTCTTGAATCCCACCCGCACTTAAAGAGGAGTTGGCTCAGTTACGCACATGCATTTAGTTTCAGGAAACCACCAAATCCCATGTCAGCGATCCATGGACAATTCATCTCTACCGTATATTATGTGAATCACAACCAGTAAGCACCACATCATCTCTTCTTCAACCTTCATCAGCTCTATATATACGAGTCACTCGTCACACACCGCGTGCGGGTTTCGCGTGTGACTTAGACTTTGACTTTTACTTGTCGAGGAGAGGAGAGGAGAGGAGAGCCGATGCGCCTCGTACATCGACTGGCCGCCATGACCACGGGCCGATGCGCCGCAAGGCCGTGACGGCAGGAGCAGCGCATGGGCTTCGCCTAGCACCGGAGGGAGGAGAGGGGAGCGAACACCATGATCAATAAGGGAAGACGTCCTCGCCCGTCGACTTGATGTCCAGCCAACCGACGGTGAGCCCATCTCAGATTTCGTTCATTTTCTTTATTCAAGTGACTAATCATTCTGTTCAGTTTTCTTCGATAAAGAATCATTCTATCCATGTAGCTGATCTAATGCAGCTTATCATTTTACATTCTCTGGACACTACTGATAAGATAGTTCTAGATGCACGAATGGTATATGTTCGATGATTCCATCTGAGATGTTTGTACTGTTGCAATTTGTCAAACAAGATCTAGATTATCTTAATTTGCCAACGGGCGTCTCTCCATGTTAGGATGGTTATAAACATAATTACTACAATGATATGTGTTTTAATTTGCACTCCATGTTAGGATGGTTATAAAGACAATTGCTATGATATGTCTTTAATCTGCCAGTGGCGTCTCCATGTCGAGGAGAGGAGAGGACAGGAGAGCGAACACCATGATCAATCAAGGGAAGACGTCCTCGTCCGTCGACTTGATGTCCAGCCAACCGACGGTGAGCCCATCTCAGATTCCGTTCATTTTGTATATTAATCTTTATGTGTCATCTTAGTACTAGTACTGGTTTTGTTTTTAAATCGACAAAGGAGGAGGAAGCGGTGGATTGTCCATGAGCAGCAGCGCCGTCGCTGCAGTGACATGGTGTCGAATGCTGAGGGAACGTCAGATAGAGATCTTGGTACTAAGCTCGATCGCCTCCATCTCGAGCAGCTGGTAATCCATCTACTCCGCTTGTCCTCCTTGTCTCTTCTTTCTCCCCGTCAAGGGCGGCACGCTCCCCTGCCGCTGGTGCAGCGTCTGGCGCTCCGCCCTCTCGTCCTCGTCGACTCCGAACTGAAGAAGTCTACATTATCTTACTAGAAGTGAGTGAGTATTTCTTTTGCTAAGCACATACCGCTATGACGGCCCAGAGATGAACACATCATTGGCACACTCTGAAGCCAAGATACTCTAAAATCCATGACAAGGCCTATGGTGAGGAGGAAATCATCAGGATTCTCACTACAAGGAGCAAAGCTCAGTTGCTGGCAACATTCAGCAATGCTTCCATCTAGAGCCAAAGTTTTTTTACTTTCTATTTGACATGATCTTGTTTTTATTAAAAAGTCTCTACTTTGCTTGATCCTAGCTCTTGATCCAAGATGAGTTATTCTGCTGTTATGTGCACTATAAATCAGTTGACCTCGTCCTCGTCAACCGCCCGTGGCCGCTCGACATGCCCCTCCCGTGCACCCTGTTCGACATGGCAACCCTCACCCGCCTGTATCTCGGCGTCTTTAAGTTCCCTGACACGGCCGGCATCCGGCGCGCTGCGGCATTCCCCTACCTCCGCGAGCTCGGCCTTTGCTGGGTGGCCATGCTGAGGTGGGAGGATATGGATTTCATCCTTGCCAGGAGCCCTGTGCTGGAGATCCTCTGCATCCAGGTGAACATGCTTGTGAACCACCTAGATCTTGTCAGCCGCAGCCTCCGGTGTGTGCAGATCATCGAAGGCCTTGATCTGAACATCACAGTCAAGTACACCCCACATCTCGAGCGGCTCATCATCTGGTCATCATTGATCCAAGATGACTTGCCCAGGTTGGTCAAGATTGGCCATGCCCCCGCGCTAAGCGTAATTGGCTATTTGGAACCGGAGAGGCACACACTAGAGATCCGCAACACCATCATCAAGGTGCATACAACAATGTCAAGTTTCCATCCTTCAATTCCGCAATGTATGTTTACGTGCATGTGTGATCTGGTCTCACAAAAATGGGTGCATTTTTGCAGGCTGGGACAAGGGCTAGTCCAAGCACCATGGTCCCAAGCGTCAAGATCCTCGGCTTAAGAGTCTACTTTGCCATCCGCACGGCAGTCGTGGTACTGGTCCAGATAAAAATAATGATTAAAATTCCAAAAACTTAACTGCATGTATGAATGCTGCTAAAGAACACCTTCAGTCCCCAAACTCAGATATGTTGGTGCCTCTTGTAAGCGCATACCGCTATGATGGCCCAGAGGTGAACACCTCGTTGGCACACTCTGAAGCCAAGATACTCCAGGATAAAATCCATGACAAGGCCTATGGTGACGAGGAAATCATCAGGATTCTCACTACAAGGAGCAAAGCTCAGTTGCTTGCAACATTCAACAGTTACAATGATCAGTTCAGCCATCCCATCAATAAGGTGAATAAGAACTATCCATTTCCTTTCAGTAATAGTTACCTTTTCCATCAAAAGATGAGAGGTGCTGCGTCTTTGGGTGAAACAATGTGAATGATGAATTTCATCAGGCAGCCATCAAGCTGAATGATAATAACAAAAACTTCTACTCCCTCCGATACATAATAAACGTCCTCCGACGCTTATTATGGATTTGAGGGAGTACAACTGTTTTATTTATTCACCAACATCCTCTCTATTAAACACTTGCACTGTACAATTTCATGGAATTTAAGCATCAACTGCATATCTTTGTTTCAAAATAGTAATAATACAGAGTAATAGTTACATGTTGACAGAAGAGTAGTTCTTTACACTTCACAGTTTGAGGAGACACTATTTCGTTGTTCATAACTTTTTTTGCTGATCACTAATAGGACACACCCACACACATGCTTGTGTGTACAAATACGTTCTCTGTTTCTTATCACATAATTGCAAATAATGTGATATCCATATAACCATACTTTTATTTCGTGAACACTTTAAACCCTCTAGAGAAGATGCCATCGCATTGAGAGGATCACTGCGCTTGTTATACGTATATCATGTCAGTTATTTCATTTGTGGAAGATAAATCAAAGACGCTGATTTTGTTTGAAAGTTGGTACCTTTAAAAAATGGCACCTTTAGATTTATACCATCAAAAGATCTATATCTAAGTTTATACCACCGAAAGGTTTGTCACATTGCTGGTTTTATCACTCTGTCCGCTTCCGTTAGATAAATTACTTCCTCTATTTACTAATATGAGATCTTTCTACAGGTATAATTTAAATTAGATTAGATATGGATCAAAATGTGTGAACCTACACACTGAAGCTAGGGGTGGAGTAACGAGTTGCTCGGATCGTTAAGGTTTAGATCATTAAGCTCGTGATTGTCGAGGATCTAATTGTTAAGCTCTTTTTTCAATAAAATTGTTAAGCTCGTTAAGAACCACAAGCTGAAATCATGGTTTGGCTCAGCTCGTTACGTGCTTGTTAGCGCTCGCGAGCGGCTCGTTAAGGACCGTTAAGAAACAGACATGCATATGAAGCTAAGCATACATATCTACCACTCAATATTCAAAGCAACACGGTAAGATAGGCGTGCACATGCAACTAAGCTACCTAGGCCAGATACCTAGCATGAGGATTAGGCAATGCCAAAGCAAGCCTGTGGACCAGAATCGGAAATCATCTTGGTCTTGAACACCAGCTTCTTCCGCTAATCCATTGCCCCGACGAGCAGGGATGCACCATAGCGACGCAGGCAAAGCGAGGGGTCTGGCAAGGCAAGCAACGGACCAACATCTAAGCAGGTCAGCACAACCCTAGGGCGCCTCTGCATACGACTAAATGAGGAAGAGTTCGGACGGCTACTTCATTAGATCATTAGGGCATCATTGGTCTTCCTTGATAGGCTTGGTTGTTGCTTGTTTGCCTCACCTTAGAGGGCTAGGAGCCTAAGGACGCAATAATGTGGCCCAACACTAACTTGTTACCAATCTTAAGTAGCTCACCTAAATGTTTGGCTCGATTGTTTAGCTCGTTAATCTTAATAAGAAAAAAATGTTGCTCAACTCGCCTTATTAAGAAAACTAGCCAAGCTCAACGAGTCGAGCAAACGAGTACTTATTTAACTCGCCGAGCTTCGACCTTTATGTCCAGAGCTAATTGAACCGCCCCGTCTAAATAATGCATTTACGAAAAATTCTAAAATGTCTTAGAACTGAGTGAGTATTTCTTTTGTGGATTAAAATTTAAAATTTCCTGTTTTACCCCTGTACACATCTGAACTGAACGTCTGAACCCAAGCGCTGTTGAGCACAACTTCGAACAGAACCACCGTCCACGCACAGAGAGAAGCTCCGACCACCGCATTCACCTACTGCCCTACCCAGCGCCGACCACCGCGGCGGAGGATTTCCTCAGTGGGGCAGGGGAACCTCCATCCCCGGCGAAGCCTGCTCCCATAGGCATGGAGAGAAGGTCCCCAGCCGGCCGCCCGAAACCCTAGCCCGAGCGGTCCGTGGCATCGCCGGCGCGGCCGCCGCCGTCGCACATCGTCCGGCCGCGGTACGATATCCGCGACGTCCCAAGATCCTCCCTTTGTTCTTCCCCGACGCGCGGCCTCCCCGACAGGACCGAGCTCTTCCCTTGTTTGAAGGATAACGGCCGCCGTCCTCCCGCTCGGGAGACCCACCCAGCCATCCCCACCCTACTCCCCTTCTCCGTTCACTCCCTCGCCGCCGGTGTCCCGCCGCGTTGGGCCCTTTCCCGTAGCGTGCTGCAGGCGCGGCGGATCTGTTTGTCGGGAGCCGGGCCTGCGGCTTCTTCTTGGGAAAAACCCCAAATCCCCAAACCCTCCAATCTCAATTCCGGCGGCTCCTGCCATTCCGCCATTCCGGCAGCATGTACTACGAACACCAAGGGCCTCGTTGTAGGTGCCCCCATGGAGCCCGGTGTTCCGGAGTTCCGCCCCACGGAGGCCTTGCGGCGGCGGCCTTGAACAGCCGCGTACGGCCATTCCCCATGGATGCAGCGACGGAGGACCAGCTGCGGGGAGTTGGCGTGGTCACCAGAGGACTGGATGCGCACATCGTCACCCTGCTCTCCTGCGTCCACTCTGTCCTCCCCTCGCCGCCCGTCGTCTCCGGCCACGCCGCCCTCTCTGCCGCCCTTCTCACCCCACCTTCGGACGGCGGCGACCGCATCAGCGACCTCCCCGACAAGATCCTCCGCGACATCGTCTCCCGCCTCCCCGTCAAGGACGGCGCGCGCACCGCCGCGCTCTCCTGCCGCTGGCGCGGCGTCTGGCGCTCCACCCCGCTCGTCCTCATCGACTCCGACCTCCTCCCCGTCGGAAGCGGCACAGCCCTGCAGGACGCGTGCGCTGATGCGCACCGGGTCGCGTCCGCTGTCTCCTGCATCCTCCACGCTCACCCGGGCCCCTTCCGCAGCGTCCACCTCATCGGCAGCTACCTGGGGCAGTACCCGGAGGTGCTCGCGTTCTGGCTCCAGCTCCTCGCCGCCAAGGGCGTCCAGGACCTCGTCCTCGTCAACCGCCCGTGGCCGCTCGACATGCCCCTCCCGCGCACCCTGTTCGACATGGCAACCCTCACCCGCCTGTATCTCGGCGTCTTTAAGTTCCCTGACACGACCGGCATCCGGCGCGCTGTGGCATTCCCCTACCTCCGCGAGCTCGGCCTTTGCTGGGTGGCCATGCTGAGGCCGGAGGATATGGATTTCATCCTTGCCAGGAGCCCTGTGCTGGAGGTCCTCTGCATCCAGGGGAACATGCTTGTGAACCACCTAGATCTTGTCAGCCGCAGCCTCCGGTGTGTGCAGATCATCGAAGGCCTTGATCTGAACATCACAGTCAAGTACGCCCCACATCTCGAGAGGCTCATCATCTGGTCATCATTGATCCAAGATGACTTGCCCAGGTTGGTCAAGATTGGCCATGCCCCCGCGCTAAGCTTAATTGGCTATTTGGAACCAGAGAGGCACACACTAGAGATCCGCAACACCATCATCAAGGTGCATACAACGATGTCAAGTTTCCATTCTTCAATTTCGCAATGTATGTTTACGTGCATGTGTGATCTTGTCTCACAAAAATGGGTGCATTTTGCAGGCTGGGACAAGGGCGAGCCCAAGCACCATGGTCCCAAGCGTCAAGATCCTCGGCTTAAGAGTCTACTTTTACATCCGCGACAATGCTAAGATGTTGCCCAGCTTCCTCAGATGCTTCCCCAATGTCGAGACGCTTCATCTTGAGGTGACACCACACTTGCTTAACTTGGCATCAATTTCCATCTTTGGGCACTAGCATCATCAATCTATACTGCTAATGTTTCCATCTAGAGCCAAAGTTTTTTACTTTTTGTATGAGATGACTGAAATTTTAACTGATTAACCAATCTACAGTCCAAGGAGACTTATCAGCCCACTGGCAAGCTGAGCTACAAGTTCTGGCAGGAGGTTGGTCCCATCAAATGTGTGCAGTCACACATTAAGCTGATGGTCTTCTATGGCTTCCGAGGGGAGCGGGGCGAGCTTTCCTTCCTCAAGTACTTCCTGGAGAGCGCACCCATGCTGGCAAAGCTTGTTATTGTGTATAACAAGCGAAGTTTCACTTCATTGACAGAGGCGAACTCCAAAGTGCAACCTCTGTTTTCTGCAAAATGGGCCAGCCAGGACTGTTCGCTGTTGCTCTTGGAGAGTGCATTTCAAGAAGGTGAAGACAAGTGGTTGCTGAACTTCAAAACAGGATCTGATTTCTCTACAAGGGATCCGTTTGCGTGCGCTGCTGCTCTTGGCAGGTGCCATTTTTAAGGAGAAGGCTCTGTGTTCACTGAAGATTGGAAAGAGGTTTTTGAGTTTCTACCGGGGGCTCTTTTGAGTTCAGCGGGTGATCAACTTTTCTTGGGAAACGCATTGTAATGCTCTGTTGCAGTAGCTGTAGAGATGATCGAGGAATCTACTCCGAACACTTCAGCGTACACATTCAGGATTAGTGCTATTCGTGATTTGATTAGGCAAATAGATGCTAGCATTGTAAAAGTAAGCTGTGAGGCAAATAGATGCTAGCATTGTAAAAGTAAGCTGTGAGGCAAACACTCTAAGCCATGAACTCGCTAGACTAGGTAGGTTACGGGGTAGAACAAAGCTTTGGCTCAGGGATATACCTCAAGAAGTTGCCATGGCGATTGCCTTCGATTGTAAACCTAAGCCTCTTGTGGCTTAATTTTGTCTCTTTCCCCCGAAAATGATCTGTTGCAGTCTCTGCAGGCGAGTCGCTGTTTGCGACCTTTGGCTTGTGTTTTTTTTGTCAGAGTTGCTCGTTTTATTCGCAAGACGACCTTCAGAAGTTGGCGCAAAGGACGTGTTGCTCAAATGCAGTTTCCTGCGGTTTGTTTATTGAGCTTTGGCCTCTCCTTGACCATGTTAGAACTCACAGTTTCTGCTGAATGTGTTGCTTGATGCTGGCAGACAGATATATACTCGTGGGCTATTTCATGCTTTAAGAATTCCCTTTAGTTTTGTTCCATGGAACGTGTGTTCCGTCTGATGTACCCTTGTTGATTTCGCTCGCCTTGAATTGTTAAACTATCATCAGAGCTAAGCTATCTCATGTTGTCTTTATGAGTTATTCTGCTGTTTTTTTAGAGAGTTATTCTGCTGTTATGTGCACTATAAATCAGTTGATTCGATCTGTGTACATGTTTTACTCGAATTTGCTGCATCTCGATCATTTGTTGTTGACTTTAAGACATACACCTGAGATCTGAGGACTAGCCCAAGAGGAGGATCACTGACTACTTAAAAAGTAGTTCATCCGATTCATATTAATTGACTCAACCTTATTTAGATATAAATGTATCTAGTTAATAAATACATCTAAAATAGTTAACAAACACATCTTGATACATCCATATGTAAACAAAATTGAGTCAATTAATTTTGAAACGAATGGAGTAATAAAAGTTATAAATAGATACTCAACCACCTAGCGATAACTACAAACACTAGCATGAGTCCAATGCGCGCCACCCTCGCCCTCCATTTCCGAAGCCGACAAAGCTTATCATAATAAAGCTTGTTGTATAAAGAAGAAGTCATCGTGCTAAGACCCAAAAAACCAGCACACCAAACAACCACCAACAAATACTACATCAAGTTGTAGTAATATAAATTTAATAACATAAATTTTTGAGACGTCTGTTAAATTTGTGATTAAACTTGAGGGAGTTATTCGTGGTAGGAGTACTATCTTGTTTTTTTTTTAAATCAAAATCGTATTTTCGAGTTTCAGAAAATTCTAAAAAAAATCGCACGTATGTAAATGATGTAATTCACAAACGTGCAAAATATCAATTTCAAATACTTTATACTCTGAGCTACACAAAAATGGAAAAAGTGTAGATCTAAGCAATTCATTTTCAAATCTCTAAAATATATCAGATTTTGTCATTTTTATCTAGCATAAAAAAGTATTTGTGTTGAGATTTTGCATGATCATGTGTTTCAGCGATAATATCCAGAATTATTTTCAGATTCCTGATAACTTGTAAAATGTCTTTTGATTTTTTTTTAAATAGCGACTGGGGCTCGGGTGCTAAAAGCACTTTCCGCATTTTCTCTTCCTAATAATAAAAAGAAGTGGAGCAGTGGGAGAAAAGTGTCTTTGGCACATGAGTACAAGTGCTCCTAATTTTTGTAATCATATTTTTTGGATTTCAAAATATTTGAAATTAAATACCCACATAAATATAAACATTCCAACGGTACGGTTGGAATTTTGGATAAAAATATGTTATACTTTGATCTATACAAAAAAAGAAAAATTTCGGACAAATATCTACCCTATATGTAGCCACAAATTTGTTTTTTTTTTCATGTAGCTTAAAATACAATGTAATTTTTGCCTAAACTTTGCATGGATATTTAGTATATGTGTATGCGTTCGTGGAATAAATGTGAGATTTTTGAAACATAGATTTACAATTTTCAAATATTTTAAAAACTGAAACACTGGTGGTGCTCAGTGCATCAAATCTGTTTCCATTGGGTGGTATCTTCTCTGCCAAAAGGGATTCTTCCGCCACGGCATTCCCAAGGAAAACCCCCAAATCCGAAACCCTCGTCAGCTACTCCGGCAGCGGCGGCGGCGGCTATCACTAGTCCCAATGTACCACGCGCACCAGGGACCTCGGTGTAGGTGCTCGCACGGACCCCGGTGTGGCGGAGCGCCGCCGGAGGGAAGCCTTGCGGCGGCGGCCCTGAACAGCCGCGTGCGGCCCTTCCCCATGGACGCCGCGTCGGAGGCCCTGCAGCGGGAGTGCGGCGTAGTCACGGAGGGACTAGATGCGCACATCGTGACCTTGCTCTCCTGCGTCCACTCCGTCCTCCCCTCTCCGCCCGTCGTCTCCGGCCACGCCGCCCTTCTCCCCCCATCCGACGATGGCGTCGACCGCATCAGCGACCTCCCCGACAACATCCTGGGCGACATCGTCTCCCGCCTCCCCGTGAAGGACGGCGCGCGCACCGCCGCGCTCTCCTGCCGCTGGCGCGGCGTCTGGCGCTCCGCCCCTCTCGTCCTCATCGACTCCGACCTCCTCACCGTCGGAAGCGAGTCGGACGCGCGCGCTGACGCGCGGCGGGTCGCGTACGCCGTCTCGGACATCCTGGACGCTCACCCGGGGCCCTTCCGCTGCGTCCACCTCGTGTGCAGCAGCCTGGAGGAGTACCCGGACCTGCTCGCGCGGTGGCTCCATCTCCTCGCCGCCAAGGGCGTCGGGGAGCTCGTGCTGGCCAACCGCCCGTGGCCGCTCGACATGCCCCTCCCGCCCACCGTGTTCGGCATGGCAACCCTCACCCGCCTGTACCTCGGCGTCTTCCAGTTCCCTGACACGACCGCCATCCGGGGCGCCACGGCATTCCCGCGCCTCCGCGAGCTCGGCCTCTGCTTCGTGGCCATGCTGAGGCGGGAGGACATGGAGTTCCTCCTTTCCAGGAGCCCCTGTGCTGGAGATTCTATGCATCCAAGCGAACGTTCTTGTCAAGCACCTAGATCTCGTCAGCCGCAGCCTCCGGTGCGTGCAGATCATCGAAGGCATTGATCTGAACATCGCAGTTAAGGATGCACCACACCTCGAGAGGCTCATCATCTGGTCATCAACAGTCCGAGATGACTTGCCCAGGTTGGTCAAGATTGGGCATGCCCCCTCTCTAAGCATACTTGGCTATTTGGAACCGGAGCGGCACACGCTAGAGGTCGGCAACACCATCATCAAGGTGCATAAAGTGATGTCAAGTTTTTTTTCTTTTTCAATTCCACACTGTATGTTTATGTACATGTATGAACTTGTCTCACAAAAGTGGGTGCATTTTGCAGGCTCGGACAAGGGCGAGTCCGAACACCACGGTCCCAAGCGTCAAGATCCTCGGCTTAAGAGTGTACTTTTCCATCCGCAACAATGCTAAGATGCTGCCCAGCTTCCTCAGATGCTTTCCCAATGTCGAGACGCTTCATCTTGAGGTGACACCACACTCGCTTAACTTGGCACCAATTTCCATCTTGGGGCACTAGCATCATCAATCGATATTTGCTAATGCTTCGATCTGGAGCCAAAGTTCTGTACTTTTTGTTTGTGATGAGCTGAAATTTCTAACTGATTAACCAATCTACAGTCCAAGGAGACCTATCAGCCCACTGGCAAGCTGAGCAACAAGTTCTGGCAGGAGGTCGGTGCTATCGAATGTGTGCAGTCACACATTAAGCTGATGGTCTTTTATGGCTTCCGAGGGGAGCGGGGCGAGCTCTCCTTCCTCAAGTTCTTCCTGGAGACTGCACGGATGCTGACGAAGCTTGTGATTGTGTTCAACAAGGGAAGTTTCGCTTCAGTGGCTGAGGCAAACTCCAAAGTGAAACCTCTGTTTTCTACAAAATGGGCCAGCCGGGACTGTTCGCTCTTACTCTTGGAGAGTGCACTTCCAGCAGGTGAAGACAAGTGGTTGTTGAACTTCAAAACAGGATCTGATTTCTCTACAAAGGACCCGTTCGTGTGTGCTGTTGCTCTTGGCGGGTGCAATTTTTAAGGAGAAGGGCTGGTGCTTACTGCTTACTGAAGATTAGAAAAGATGTTCTCTACCAGGGGCATTTTTCAGTTCATTGGGCGATCAGCTTATTCTAGGGAAACACATGGTTAGTCCTCTGTTGCAGTCTCTACCTTCAATGAAAGGCAACGTTTTGGATCATTGGCTTGTGTTTTTTGGTCAGACTTCGTGGTTTTATTTTCATGACGACCTTCAGAAAGTTGATGCAAAAGACGAGTGTTGCTCAAATGCACTTCTGTATGGTTTATCTATTTAGCTTTGGCCTATTGCTGATCATGTTAGGACTCACAATTTCTGCTGAATGTGTTGCGCTACGCTGGCAGTCAGATATTTTCGTGAGCTATTCCATGCTTTATTACTGATTCCGTTTAGCTTGTATCATGGAATGGATGTTTCGCCCGATGTACCCTGGTTGATTTTGGTCGTCTGGAATGTTAAATTATTATCAGAGACAAGCTATCTTCTGTGCAGTAGAAATCATTTGCATCACACATGTACTGTTCACATAGGTAGGGATATGATTCAGATCCGAGTCACAGACCGGAAGAGATTTGTATAATTGTATTCGAACAAGACAACCACATCATCTTGTTCTCTAGCAAATTCAACTAAGTTGCAGTTGTTGGAAGAACGAATACATCCTGAATCCAGCTCCTTTTGTTCATCCAGTGTTCCTGAATGGCTGAATCCAGCTCCTTTTGTTCATCCAGTGTTCCTGAACCTGAATCCAGTTGTTTTTGTTCATCAAGCGTGGATCTCTGTTTGAATGTGGCCTCATCACCGCAGTCTTGTTCAGTTCTTCTGTATTTGTTCTCCTTTCCTCTCTACGGATTACAATAACCTAACTCTTGGATGATTTCAAGCCATTGGTTCTACAATGGACTATCCGGATTGGGCACTAAAGTGCATGGTACCGTAGTTCACGGTACAATAGGTGGGGTGCTGAGTTAGTGCAATGAAAAGAACAAGAGAAAAGCGTACTGGCATTGTCCACAACATGAAATAAATTGCAGCATAATGGAACTCAGACTCCCATTGTTTCTTTATAGAATATATCCAGATTGTGTTTTCCGAAATTGTCAAATGGAAGTGGTAATGTTGGACCAGCAAGTATCTCTGGTCCAAGTACAGAAGTGATCCAACCGGACCTTCACAATGTTGCATTCTGATGATGATGTCGATGTCTTCTCCTCCGAGCCCGCGAGTCCCTTTTCCTGAGTATAGTAGTTGTGCGCTTAGGGGTATTATCATCCTGATTCTCCATGTTGTCTGGAAAACCCAGTATACAGGCCAGTGGGTCCTCCATGAGATTCCCAAATGATGTCTACAAACATGAACATAAAATGATATTGTGATTTTACTTCTGTTGAGTATAATGCAAAAAAAGGCATAAGCTTTTGCATGCAAAAAGATGCATAGAGTTCCCTCCATAAAACAAGGATGCCTCTTTGTGTTCTGAGTTCTGATAAACTTCAAGATTAGTTATAACTTACGTTTTTTACCGTTGTCTCGGCAGATATTGTTTTGGCCTTATCTGCCGAGTTGTTTGCTTCAGTCTCCTTCTGCCTTTCCACATAGGTGCCGTCAATATACATGTTACGTGGGATCCACCTGAACTCTAGTTTATGCTGATCAGTGTAGAGCTCCTCGGCATAAAAATGCCTGCGTACTGCTTCAACCGATGATTTCTCATCACTATGCTTAGTAAGTATTCTGCAAGTGAAACAAGCAGTTAGCTACCTAGTACACCTGACACAGCAAAAGTAAAGTATCTTGACTTCACAAACCGCACATAGTAGATAGCTCTGTTTTCAACCGTTCATCTCCCTTGTTCAATAAGTATAAAGTACATGTATGCAACGAGCTATAGTACACCATCTGCCCTGCAATCAAACCAGCACCTGGAATATCGTTCATCAGATTATCATTCCGCTAGAAAAATGTTTAGTGCACGCACAAGAACAAACAAGAATCAATTCACCCAATAGTTTTGAAGGTAGTAACCAAGGTCATTCACTAGACCCATTTTTCTGTCAGGCCAGGAAAAAAAGTCTAGCAGCTAGAAGGTTCAATTTAATTTAAATCTTTTGGCCGATCATCTACTGATGCCTGTATCTAAAAAACTGCATGCTTCCTCAACTAAGCCAAGTTGTTTTTACAGTAAACAGAGGGTATATAAGGCACAAAACTGGGAGAAGCCAACACGTGCCCTTCCAACTAGAATTTTTGCAATATGAATTACGAAAGCAACCTTGAAGAAGTCCAATAACTGGTACATATTGTTATTGTGTTCCCAAAATTGTTTCCAATTCCAATCAAGTGCTAAATCAATATCAGTTAAATTTCAAAATTTGAAATACAAATGGCAAACCAAGATTTACTAGCTCTGGGAATGGTCGGAAAGTTGTACCATCGACCGTATATTTTAAGAATTGGAAAAATATATAGCTTGACTATGCATTTGAATGCCACTTCCAGCACAAGGGCCAGTACCAGGTTCATAGCCTTACCAGCACTCACTCCAAGCCTTAATAGTCGAGGCACAGGTTGACCTCCAACAATTTTATGTACTGCAAAACAGGAAAAATATGTAAGCATGTGTGGTACCAACAGCAAGTCCCTGACAGGAAGCTCAACAGTGACAGTATTTGCAGCTTAATTTAATCACAGAAGTTTGATTTGCACTGAAAGTAATCTGTTTCAATTTATTCGAAAGGAAATAGGTGTTACTTCTAAAGAAAAGCCACTTACGTATTAATAGAATACGGATAAGATCAAACAACCCATACACAACCCAAACTACAGGCCACAATGGTTTATGTAACAGAGGCAAGGTGTTGCAGGCATACATAATAACATAAATAGGCATATCAATATCCTTTTAAGTAATAAGAACGACAAAATACATAGCACTGTTTACTGACAACACTTGGCATGTATCATGGCACGTGCAGGGTGAGCACCCACACAGGCCTCCCAAGAAATTAGGCCAGCGATTTTCTTGAGTACATATATTAGTTAGGCTAACTTAAATATTAGTTCAATTATTGTGCAGCAAATAACCAGAGGTTTTATGTGCCCTGAGGCTTGCTTTGGTTTTTGATCATGCATGTTTGTACAAATTAAACTAAAATAAGATAACTTGAGTGTAGAAGATGCAGCCAAGACCCAAGAGCAAAAGGTTCAATTCATGTCCGTTTCTCTTGCCAAGTTCTCACCAGTAAATTGTGGTCACGGAGCAAAAATAGCAACACGCGAACTGTAGATTAAAAAAATGTATAAAATCAGGTAATTTTTTACTCCCCTCGGACCCATAATATAAGATGTCATTACAACCATTATACTCCTATATTGCTTGTAATAACATCTTATATGATGGGACGGAGGGAGTATTTATTATCTTGCCCCAGAACCTATTTGAAGGCCATGGTAGGATCTTCACAAAATGTATGCATGGTTCTGATACTTAAAAAAAGTTAGATGTATACAGATTCCTTACATGTGCCCAAGTTTAATGGGACTCTTTCAAGACCGTTATGCAGTGCTGTCAATTTGTTTTTCCATTCATATACTTTTCACTCTTGCGATATAAAGAAGCTCTAGATTTTCTGGATGAATTGCAAGCATGTGATTGGACATATTGTCTTTTGTCTACTTCCCAACACTGCACTCCATGATAAGAGCTTCATGTCTTCTTGCAATTGTCTTGAGGTGGAACTTAAGACTTAAGAGTAGTGAATTTGCTAAAATACCACATGAAGATACATAGATTAGAAATTAAGGTGCCAAGATCAACTGATTTTTACAAGATGTAATTAGTAGAGAGCATTGCAGTGTGGTATGAACACTATGTTTTCCTAAGTAGGTAAGACTAAGGGCTTAATTTTAGATTTTGCACTGGGCCACCAATTTCTCAGGTACGCTCAAGCACTTGTTAATATCAAAAGAAGAACGGTGTGTACTGGCCAGGAAAAAGGAACAGAGGAATATCTTGCAATTTGAACAACACAGTTCATCGGAAAGCACATGGCACATCGGAGAAAACTGTCACTATCTAACAGTTGTATATCAGTTTTTACATATCCTCACCTCTATTTTTATGATGTAAAATTTAAAAATCACTGTAGGCTGTTGGGCTGCCAGAAGGTTTCCATGTGCATGCTTGATAAATACTACTATTGGCATAACGCCACACCATAGTATGGTTGGTGTAAGGAAACGAGAATTACTGAATTAGACATGCACAACTCTTTATGATTTCTACAGTGTTTGGCACGTTTAACATATGCGATTATGTTAAGATCTATTACACATTACTATATACATACCACATCAAATGAGATTGCCATAAGTTGAGTGAGAATTTCTTATGGCTAAGTAGATGATGCAAGCCACCTGGTCTAATATTAATTTCGCGCAACCCCTGCACAAATCTCAACACAGACACACTGTACTGCTCAGGGAGTAGACTTAGACATAAGAAAACCTCAGGCGACGAAGTCAAATTTAGCAAAACCGAACATCACATTGCCATAACGTTGCCATGTGTCGGTGCTGTATTTTCCAATTGTGAACACAAACTGTTCTGGACTGGCTCTTGCATAGAAGACATCAAGAGGGGACTCGAAACAGATGGCACTCTAGTTTTATTCTAATAAAGCACAATTTCCATCATTTGAGAATACACTCAAATTCATAGCACAACTCTACGAAGTGGCAATAGCTTACGCCGCAGGCTATAAGCTATAACAACAGCTTAACCGACTGTTTCTCATTCAGCACGATAGCAATTTGTAAGCCAACGGCCTCACAGATCGAAGGGGGGTTGTTTACCTTGAGCAGCAGCAAACGATGTAGTGAAACCGACCAGCGAAGTGGCCACGGTGTAGCTCATGTTCGTGAAGATCGAGCAGGCCCGGAGCATCGTGTCGTGCCGTTGGGTCATGTTCCCCTGAAAGCACCAGCAGCGCACCCAGATCAAGAAAACCATCAACCTCGGAACAAGAAGAAACAGTAGTGGGCGGCGGCGGCGGCAGCGGCGGCGCGCCTGTTGCGAACCTTTGCCCGCATGGAGACATTCAGCTCCCGGACCGCCTCCCCCCTCTGCAATTGCGAGAGAAACCCCCGTCATTCCCACAGGTGAACGACTGAACGGAACTAAGAAAGGGGATCGAGACCTCCGGAGAAGTAAATTAGGGCGTCTTAGCCAATAATTCTTCATACCCCTCTTCTTCAATATAGGTGTTGGGGTTGGTTCAGGTGTAGACCAATCATCATGATTTTTGCTTATCTTAGCCAATAATTCTTCAACTTCGTCCGGAGTTCTCTTCCTGAAAACACAATCAGCACAACTATCCAGGTATGCCCTAGACTCAATGGTTAGTCCACTATAAAATATATCAAGTAAATCATGCTTTTCCAAATCATGTCCAGGCCGAGCTCTAATAAGATAGCAAAATCTTGCCCAAGCTTCAGGCAATTTCTCTCCATCTTCTTGATCAAAACTATAAATTCTCTGCAGAGCAATATGTTGAGCACTAGCGGGAAAGTATTTTCGAAAGAAAACATCAAGCAAACAACTTGGACTATCAATAGAATCAGGAGGCAAATTATTATACCAAATCTTAGCATCATCCTTTAATGAGAAAGGGAAAATCTTAGCAACAAAATAAGTATGCATCTTAACATCATCAGAAAACAAGCTACTTAAAGTAGAAAGCTCATTCATGTGCTCTACAGCACTCTCTTTTTCAGTACCACAAAAAGGTGTTTTCTCAACAATTGATATATGAGATAAATCAAGAGAAAAGTCATAATGGAGTTGTACCTTTTCTTGTAGTGGATGGTAATATGGCGACTTTAGTATCGCGAGGTTTACCCATGATGGAGAATTTGCAGCTTACAGTATCAATCCAAGTGAACTTGCAAATAAAGCTATGCTCCCGGCGCGAATATAGTCTTGATGACCCACAAGTATAGGGGATCGCAACAGTCTTCGAGGGAAGTATTACCCAATTTATCTATTCGACACAAGGGGAGACAAATAATACTTGTAAGCCTTAACAACGGAGTTGTCAATTCAGCTGCACTGAAACAGACTTGCTCGCAAGAGTTTATCAGTAGCAACAGTTTTATAGGAGTAGGAATAGTGAAATAACAGCGGTAGTGAAATAAAGACAGCAGTAGTGATTATAGTAAACAACAGGATTAAAATACTGTAGGCACAGGGATGGATGAACGGGCGTTGCATGGATGAGAGAATTCATATAACAATCATGGTAGGGCATTTGCAGATAATAATAAAGCGGTATCCAAGTACTAATCAATCCATAGGCATGTGTTCCATATATAGTCGTACGTGCTCGCAATGAGAAACTTGCACAACATCTTTTTCCTACCAGCCGGTGGGCCTCTAGGGAAACTACTGGAAATTAAGGTACTCCTTTTAATAGAGTACCGGAGCAAAGCATTAACACCGTGAACACATGTGATCCTCACATCACCGCCTTCCCTCCGGTTGTCCCAATTTGTCACTTTGGGGCCTCGGGTTCCGGACACAACGTGTGTATACAACTTGCAGGTAAGATCATAAAACAATGCATATCATGATGAAACAATAACATGTTCAGATCTGAGATCATGGCACTCGGGCCCTAGTGACAAGCATTAAGCATAACAAGTTGCAACAATATCATAAAAGTAACATCTACGGATACTAGGCACCATGCCCTAACAATCTTGTGACTATTACATGATCAATCTCATCCAATCCCTATCATCCCCTTCAGCCTACAGCGGGGGAATTACTCACACATGGATGGGGAAACATGGCTGGTCGATGGAGAGGCGTCGGTGGTGATGGCGGCGAAGATCCCTCCAATTCCCCGTCCGGCGGAGTGCCGAACGGAGTTTCGGTCCCGAGGCGGAGTTTGCGATGGCGGCGGCGTCGGATGGTCTCTGGAAAAATGGTCGAACCCCTGGCGTTTTTAGGTCGAAAGGCATATGTAGTCGAAAGGAGAGCGTCGGGGGGCGCCGAGGCGCCCCATGGGCGGCGCGCCCCCTCCGGTCGCGCCGGCTGTGGTCCGCAGGGGCCCGGTTCGCCCTGGCCCTTCATCTTCACGGGAAAAATAGGCCCATTGCGATTATTTCCGTGGTTTTTCCTAAAAGTCGAATTGCACAAAAAACGAGACACTGCAATTCTGAAACAGCGTTAGTCCGTGTTAGTTGTATCCAAAATACACAAATTAGAGGCAAAACAATAGCAAACGTGTTCGGGAAAGTAGATACGTTTTGGACGTATCAAGGGCCAAAGACTGAAGAAGATTGACCATACCCAAAACTAAAGATTAATTGAAAGATTCCTTTCATGGAACCTAAAGAACCCAAAATAGTTATAGATATCAACCATAATCCATGATTGGATAGACTAAATGAGTCTAAACCATATTAGTGAAATAAACCATCAAGACCCTTTCCATGGTAAGTACCTTACTAAGTACCATTATTGTAGTTTTGGTAGTAAGGGAAAACAAAGACCTATTTACCAATTAGGAGTATGTTATCAAACTAGTCTTCAGATAAGACCACCAACACCAGAAGAAGTTTTAATCATTGAATCTTCAATGAGAAAGGAAACAAGATTATAACATTGAAAGAAATCATGGAATTGAAAGAAGAAGCCATTGTTCAGAGGCAAACACTAATGGATTCCAGGAAGAATCTGGACAAGGGATATATACAATTATATCAAGAGAGATCATCACGGAGTTCAAGAAAATTTGTAGTCTGCAAAAGTCAGATCCACACTCCGAAACGTGAGAGAGATCAAACTTCGAGGACGAAGTTTAGTTTAAGGGGTAGAGACTGTAACATCCCAGTATTTGGGGTTACAAAAATAGAGGAAATAGATGTGTGCATTGCATTCATGCATAGAAAATCTGGGAATTTTCGCGCTTTAAAGTAAAACAGTCACATAACTGAAGTTTCACTTGACCTTGGTGGAACTGAAGTAGCTCATCAAGTCAAGCGCTATAAACCTCAATGTGACCTTTGTTAAAACCTTGTTTTGGGTAGAGATGACTTGATCTAAGGGGTTAGATCAAATGGAACTAATAATCAACACAACAACACTTTACTCAATGATAAATTGCTTGATCTTATAAAAGATTATAATATGGTAATCCTTGTCATAACATGTGAACAACTATTCAATTGCAAATCAAGTAACAATAAAATGGAGAAACCATTCTAGACTTATCTTTTCCATGTCTTAAACTAATCCTTGATCCTACCATGAACCTCATGGTATTTGTTGAACTAAACTTTTGAATTTAACACCAACATAAGCTTATCATTAAAACCTAGAGATGGGAGAGGTTTATACCCATCAAAGAGATAAGAAACAAACTCTAAATTATTAATACTTAAAAGTTGAGCAACTACATTGGGGGTATAATTTAATTCACTTTAAAACTTATTATCAAATATGGTAAAACACAAGGACCTAAGTGCATAAAAGCCACACATTTTGATTTTAATCATAACCTATTAAATATGTGGAATATCACAAAACTAAATTCGTTTACATCACGAATTATAGTTCAAACTATTTGAATAAAATAAACTATGAGTATTTTGAAACTCATATGATCATGCCTTGGTGAAATCAAACATCACCATTCAAAATTGGGGTATAATCCTTGTCTTGACATTTTGACCCCAATTACAATATAAATACAATCACATATGATATAATGACTCAACCACAAGCATAAAATCATTCACAAGATATTTAGTAACAAAAGCCACTTGGCTATTCAAAAACAAATCACATGAGAGGATAATACCATGCCACATAGGATGAAAATATCTACATAGCTTGAATCCTAAGCTATGCCACCTCATGCTTAAAGGATTGTTATGGATGAGAGCATGACACCCAAGCACCTTACTCATCAAATCAAAACAAGAGTCACTCACCTATGTGTCATGACACTAGAGCATGCCCAAGCCTATAAAAGGAACCCTCTACCTCATCCATTCCACCATCTTGTACCATGATACAAGCAAACCAAAGAGTTGGGTAATTTCATGATTTAGATAGGATTAAGATGAAGCAGCTAGGAGGTGGAGGCATACCACAAGATGCAGGTTTATCAGAGTTCCTGAAGAACAAGCTACAGAAGATAGCAAGGTAGAGTCCTTAGGCAAACTACATATTCAGATAATCACATCATCACCCCTTGAGTAGAACCCTAAATTATAGTCTAAGTCCTTGTGGTGTGAGAGAGGTAATTGGTATAACTCTAGCCAAATACATCTAGTGATACCTTGTGAAACCATACCATCCATGATCATCACCATTGGATAATGATCATAAACCCTAAGAACTTAAGGAGAGGAGCCATTAAGAATAAGTTAATCATGATAATGCCATGATCATGCTTTGGAGAAATAGGAGAATAAGCCATAAGTTAAACCTAGAATAATAAACAAATATCATCAATAACATGAAATCATAGGGAGACTACTAAGTGAGAAACCCTAGATTATTCTCCACATCTTAAGTAGTGAAACACATGAAGGATATTAAGATTGACCTTGTCTAGCCAAGACTTGTGAGGACCTTGATAATATTTTGAGATAAATAACCTATCCATAATGAGAGATACTAAACCCTAGCCAATCCATTATGGTATCCATTCATATCTAGAACCTATGCCTTTATCTCAACCCTAGTTGCTGCATCACTTGGGTGATCACAACTATCAACCTAGTTCACATTTGAGTTCCAAATCATGTGCCATTAGGTGAATAGAATTATAGCCCTAGAATTGTTCACTAGTTGTATCTTATGCTCCAATTATGGAACTTAAGAATAACCTAGTGCTAAACCCTTTGTTTAAACCCATGAGTGGTGATCAACCACTTATCCTTATAACCAAGACCAAACCATGATGAGAGGAATACCTATTCTAAGTATTTCAGGGTGTTATTAAAATATAGTACCAGTATTAACCTTGAATTAGGATTATAATAATACTTACAAGACCTTAACAACTAAGTGTTCACATAAAATCATATGTAAGTGACTAAATCAAGAACCTAAAAATATTTAGGTACATACAGCCATGCCATTTGGTCACCTCCTTAAATTATAAAAAATATTTGGAATTTCAAAAGAAAGAGAATGGCAATTATAACTATTAACATATCTATTTGAAATATTGTGTATGTTGAAACTAATATTATATTAAAAATCATAATAATATGTCTCAAGTAGAGTTATGAATTAAGAGGTAATTGCCAAGTTAAAAATATGTACAAATATCTGCAAACAGAATTGAATTCAAAATTGAATTCAAAATAGAAATTGAAAACATAAAATAAAAACAGAAAAAGGAAAAGAGGAGAAAAACCTTACCTGGACTCACCTGGCCGTGGCAGCCCAAGCCGCAGCCCAAAACCAGCCCAACACCCGCAGCCCAGCAAAGCCCAACGTACCCCTTCGTCTAAAACAACGGAGAGGGGGTCGTCCTCATCCTCTCTGTGTGCATGAGGGACAGCACGACAGCGTGCTCCCCTTTCCCTTCTCGCTGGCGACCTCCCAGAGCTCGACTTTGTGACGAGGCACGCCCCAGCTTCGTATAAAAGCCCCAGCACGAGATCTCGCTCACCTTCTTCCTCCTCTGTCTAATTTTTCCCCAAAACCGAAAACCTGGACCTCACCGGTGACCTTCATCGCCGGCGATGGAAGCCTTCCCGAGCTTAGCTGGGCACACCAGCGTGACCGCCGTCATCGACAAGCCCAGTCCACGGGAGGAATTGAGCTTAGGCACCCGAAATCGACGCCGGTGAGATCATCTTCTCCGACACCGGCGACACCAAATTCCGGCGAACTAAACCTTCCCCAACCTCGCTGACCATCTCGACCGAACCACGGTGAGCTTGCGCTTCTATTGATACCTATATTGCATCAATCCGTGGTCTGTAGCTCCATAGAGCTACTTGGCCGGAGTTGAACCACCGCGGCCATGCTCGCCGGCGATGCTCCGGTGGTCGAATCGAGCAACCAACCCCACCATCGGACTCAGCGTGTAGAGGGGGTCCGGAAAATGCTAGTCGCGTGTCCCAGTAGGCCAAAAATCGGCGTCGCCGTCGTGTGTTGACTCGCCGACGGCGAGTTGACCGGCGAGGTGACGTGGCTGGCGACCCACCTCTGTTTTGACTTGGTCAATCCCTCGTGGCAGCTGACGTGGATCGTTGGTCCACTCGTCAGTGTCTCTGCGGGTAGGTTTAGCCGTGTGTATTTAGTCATATCGTTTTTATTTCAAATTCAATAATTGCTGAAATTTTGCAAATATTTAAGAAATTCATTATAACTCAGAAAAATACAAATGAGATATCAAAATGATCCTAAAAATAAGATCTATCCAATAAAAATATAATATGAAATTTTTATTTTTAATAAAAATTTAATTGTTTAACCATTAATAATTAAGCCTTTATTTATAATTCTAAATTCAATTAAAATTCAATAATTAGGAAAACTTTCCAAATTAATTAAAAACCAGTAATTAAATAAATAAAACATTAAAACTAATTTTATTTATTTGTTATTTTATTAAATCCTTATTAGAGGGATTTAAACCCTAAGTAATAATTACCTTAATTATTAATCCTTTAAAAATAATAAAATGCCAATTTCAATATTATTTTTATTTCAAAGTGATTAATAACTTCAACTTTATAATGAAGTTATTATCTTAAGAACTATATGGTATATTAGAAAACCCTAGTTCCATTATACATAGAATATTCGTTCATAATTTCATGTGAAACTTAAAACCCTAATTCAATTAGGAACTCCAGCTCCATTAATCCATATGAACCCTAATTTGTCCTAAACCTAAACCCTAGGTTATACCATGTGATCATCCTACTATCTTTTAAATCATAGAACCATATAGAACCTAGATACTTGTCAGGTCCACATAAAATGTAGAAGACCTATCACTAATAAGAGATTGGTATTCCATGTGTTCACCTTCATCAGACCTAGATGATCAAATAGGGTTAACCAAATGTAAACCCTAGTTCCAATCCTCAGAGACATCAACCTTACCTATCCATGTTTAGCATCACACCCTTGTGATGAACCATAATAGCAACCATGCCCAATATTGTGCATCATATACCCTACACACTAAACCCTACTAGTGTTAGATATTTATGAACCATCTTATTTAGGAGCCAATTATTCCTTACTTAGTGGACCCAATAGCAAACCTTAAACAACCTCAACCTTAATTGAAACACTTCTTATTAGTTAAGAAGTATGTTCTTCAAAAGTTATTCTTTTGAAGAAAATAAGGAGTAGCCATCAACCCTGCCTAATAGGACCTATACACCCTAGCTAACTGTCACCAGTAAGATATAACCAACCCTAGTAGCAACCATTTATAACCATTGCTTAAGTTGCTTATACTTAAGTAAAACCATACAAGCCCTAGCTACCGATGAATCCAACTTTGTTGTGATCCATCCCATCCTTACTCCAGAAATTATTTGGAACCCAGAGTAAACCATAGAACTTCATAACCCCAATTATTATACTTGTTCTTTATTAAAGAACTTGTTCTTCAAAAGTTATTCTTTTGAAGTATATAACAAGTAATCATTAACCATGCACTATAGGACTTAAAATTGACCACTGCTCTTTAATTATTATACAACTACTATTCCTTGGTGTATATGATTGTTATTATGCACTATACCAATTGTCTACGATTCTAAGACAACAAAACCCTAATAAGAACTTTGTTTGTGGAATCACTCTAAAAGCGAACACATCCTAAACAAATCATTTCAACTCACTAATCCTAAATCATCTGGGTTAGGTCACGCTTAGAACGATTGCATCTCATACTTATGCATTATTGCATCCTTGCCAATCTTTTAAACATCGTCCTTACCGGACGATGATGCTATTTCAGAATTTGGAGTTATTGCGTATCGAAGACCTTGTCTGCATTATCTTGCAGACAAGAAAGGCAAGTTCATCACTTGCTCATGTCATTTGAGTATTTTTACCAAATTACTTGCAAAGTACTATGTTTATCACTATTGCATAAAAAGCAAAACCACTATTTTCATAACTATGAATATGACTAAGTGGTGGGCAATGGAACCATGGATTGTGTTGATATGGTGGAGGTTCCATTGCAAGGGTTTATATTCATCTAGGATTAAACAACAAATGTCATCCAGTGATTCTTGTGTCGTAATACCCGTGTTAACCATAAGATCGGAATGGGACGGTATAGTCAATTGTATTTCCACCTCTTGTACATCAACGGACGCTTTACCGTAGACACTTGTTATCTGTCGGGGGCAAGCGGTGGGCTGGGAAGCCTTAAGTCCCCACGGCATTGTCCGTAGACACTTGTCGCCCGAGGAAGCGGTGGGGAAGCCTTAAGTTCCCCACGGTTATTGCGGTCTATGATGGGTTGCATCTACCGGCGAAGGAGTTCATGGTAAGAGCCCAGAACTGTTGTCGTGGTCGGGGTCCACCCGTGAGTGGGAATAATGGGACCGACGAGGACCCAGGGTCGGGGTGTGCAACAAAGGGTGGGTGTGCGAGGTAGCAGAGGAATATGATTGGCTATGACCTTATACCGGCCTCACACCAAAGGAAGTGTGGACGGGAACAATTGCCCGGTTGGCACCAAGGTTAAGATCTCTTATGGGTAAAACAACACACCTCTGCAGTGTAACTGACGATCACTCCTGTTCGGGATTTGGATATGAACTGGGAAAGGAATTCCATGAAATTCTAGTAAACCGGTGAAGGCTGGACATAGTTCTTCTGAATAAAAGCAACCTCTTGAAGAAATGTTTATCAAAACCTGCATTGGTATTAGACTTTCTGGTCTGATATCGTAGTTAGTGCATTAAACACCTCTTTCCTATAATGAACTTGTTGAGTACGCTCGTACTCATCCCACTCTTAAATCCCCTGCTTAGATATGGAGGCATCAAAGGAGGATCTACAGTGCAACTCGAAGGTCGAGGAGTCAACAGCTACTTCAAGGGACAGGACCCTGTCAGAGGAGTCAAACACCACATTCAACAAGGAGAAAACCTAGATTAGCAATAGAAAGGAACTAGCTTCCTAAACTTAGCTCCTATTTAGCTAGAATCTATTCATAGCCTCTATAGCTAGTTAAATACTCTACAAGTAGAGTTCGTGATAGGATTAGACTACGAGTCGTTCTTCTGGAGTTTACTTGCAGTTTACCTCATTGTAAAGTAGGAGGCTGTGATGATCTTATGTAAGAGTCGTGTGTAATTCTATAGACATGCCTTGGACCCGCATATGTTTCTGTTGTACCACTCTGAGCGATATAATACTAGTGGAACGGTGTTTCATTGGTGTTATATCAGACTTGCATACTACACCATGCAGTGGTATGCTGGGTCACCACAAGAAAGTGGTCAAAATCTTTTTAATTTTTTTTTTGCATGATATCCGTTGTATTTGCAAGCTATGCTACTGTTCCAGATATAGAAAGTGGTCAAAATCTGAAATTACTTAAATGTTCATGATATGCGTTTTATTTGTAAGATATGATACTGATCCAGATACAGATACAGAAAATCGTCAAAACCTGAAATTACTTGAATATTCATGATATCCATTGTATTTTTAAGATATGCTACTGATCCGGATACAGAAAGTGGTTAAAATCTGAAATTACTTGAATGTTCATGATATCCATTGTATTTTAAAGATATGCTACTGATCTGGATACAGCAAGTGGTTAAATATGAAAATTAATCAAATGGTCATGGTATGCTTTTTTGTTTGTTAGGTTGATTAGACAAGTTGCTCTTCAGTTAAGCCTGATAGCACGGTATGTGTTCTGTTTTTTACGATGTGCTACTGATACAGATAAAATAAAGATTAGAATTCTGAAATACTTAACTGCGTGTATGAATGCTGCTAAAGAACACCTTCAATCCCCAGACTCAGATGTGCTATTTCTTCATCTCATCTTTTGGTGCATCTTGTGAGCGCATACCCCTATGATGGCCCAGAGGTGAACACATCAGTGGCACATTCTGAAGACAAAATACTCCATGGTAAGATTAATGACAAGGCTTATGGTGATGAGGAGATTATAGGGTTCTCACCACAAGGAGCAAAGCTCAGCTGCTTGCAACATTCAACAGTTACAATGATCAGTTCAGTCATCATTCAAGCCGTGGAGGCAAATACACAACTTACTACTACAGTACTACACTGTTATCTGTGGCACGCCTTTGAGTACACATTATAATATAAAATACTAATGATGAGTTCGGCCAGGAACCAAACATGGTACTACCTCTGTTGATAAATTGATGACATAGATTCGTTAAAATTTGAATGTATGTAGATATTATTTATTGTATAGATACATCCATATTTAACCATTATCGGTGTTAAACTGTTGAACACGATGTTATGATACTATATTTGCTCTCTCCTCAGGCCACCAAGTCACTGTTCATGCACGTGTGAATAGTACCATGCATGAACAGTGTCCGAGCCATCTTTTTACAATATTTTTTTCTCATATTTTTTTTAGTGATTTATTGACAGTTTTTGATAGTAAGTAGTCAGCTTTGGCAAAAAAGGAAAAAGGTAATCTGCCACTGTAAATCTTTAAATTTGCTAGAATAATTTCCTACAGTAAATCCTCAGCTTTAGAAAAAAAAGTTAACAACAATTTGTCAGCGAAAATCTTAACTTTGGTAATAATTTTCCACCATTAATTGTTTACGGTAATTTTTGAAGGTTATTAATTATCTATTTATTTTAAAGTAATTTATCAATAAAAATATATATACTCCCTACGTTCCAAAAAAAAGGTTCTCAAGTTTTTCTAGATACAGATGTATCTATAACTAAAATAGTCCTATATACATACGAATCTAGATAAAGTTGAGAAGTTTTTTGTGAATTGGCGGGACCATCCCATTCCTCTCCTATCCGTCCGTCGTCTCAAGCCAGGCCGCCCTCTATGCCTACCTTCTCACACCACCTTTGGATGGGGTTGACCGCATCAGCGACCACCTCGACAAGATCCTCTGTGACATTGTTTCCCGCCTCCCCATCTCTATAGGTTTATACCACCGAAAGGTTTGTCAAGTGCAGGTTGTTGTCACTCTATCCGCTTCCGTTAGATATTTTAAAATAGATTATATATGAATTAAAATGTGTGAACCTACACCAAAAAACACATTTAAATAATTTATTTACGAAAATTTCTAGTCCCTCCGTCTATAAAAAGGTGTCTCAGCTTTATCAAAATCAAGATGTATCTAGACCCATTTTAATATCTAGATACATCCGAATTTATCTAAAGTTGAGACAGCTTTTTGTGGACTGATGGAGTACAATGTTTTACTAGAACTGAGTGAGTATTTCTTTTGCAGATAAAATAATTTAAAATTTCCAGTTTTACCCCTGTACACATCTGAACTGAAGAACCCAAGCGCTGTTGAGCACAACTCGAAGCCTCGAACAGAACCACGGCGCACAGAGCAAGCTCCGACCACCGCATACACCTACTGGCCTACCCAGCGGCGACCACCGCATACACCGAGCCCGGCGGAGAATTTTCTCGGTGGGGCGCCTCCATCCCCGGCGAAGCCAGCTCCCATAGGCATGGAGAGAAGGGCCCCAGCCGGCCGCCCGAAACCCTAGCCCGAGCGGTCCGTAGCATCGCCGGCGCGGCCGCCGCCGTCGCACATCATCCGTCCGCGGACGTCCCCTTGTTCTTCCCCGACGCGCGGCCTCTCCGAAAGGAGCGAGCTTTTCCCTTGTTTGAAGGATAACGCCCGCCGTCGTCCCGCTCGGGAGGCCCAGCCAGCCATTCCCCACCCTACTCCCCTTCTCCGTTCAATCCCTCGCCGCCGGTGTCCCGCCGCGCTGGGCCCTCTCCCGTAGCGTGCTGTAGGCGCGGCGGATCTGTCTGTCGGGAGCCGGTGCTGCGGCTTCTTCTTGGGAAAAACCCCAAATCCCCAAACCCTCCAATCTCAAGTCCGGCGGCTTGTGCCATTCCGCCATTCCGGCAGCATGTACTACGAACACCAAGGGCCTCGGTGTAGGTGCCCCCATGGAGCCCGGTGTTCCGGAGTTCCGCCCCACGGAGGCCTTGCGGCGGCGGCCTTGAACAGCCGCGTACGGCCATTCCCCATGGACGCAGCGACGGAGGCCCAGCTGCGGGGAGTTGGCGTGGTCACCAGAGGACTAGATGCGCACATCGTCACCCTGCTCTCCTGCGTCCACTCCGTCCTCCCCTCTCCGCCCGTCGTCTCCGGCCACGCCGCCCTCTCTGCCGCCCTTCTCGCCCCACCTTCGGACGGCGGCGACCGCATCAGCAACCTCCCCGACAAGATCCTCCGCGACATCGTCTCCCGCCTCCCCGTCAAGGACGGCGCGCGCACCGCCGCGCTCTCCTGCCGCTGGCGCGGCGTCTGGCGCTCCACCCCGCTCGTCCTCACCGACTCCGACCTCCTCCCCATGGGAAGCGGCTCGGGCCTGCAGGTTGCGTGCGCAGATGCGCACCGAGTCGCGTCCGCCGTCTCATGCATCCTCCACGCTCACCCGGGGCCCTTCCGCAGCGTGCACCTCATCGGCAGCTACCTGGGGCAGTACCCTGAGGTGCTCGCGTTCTGGCTCCAGCTCCTCGCCGCCAAGGGCGTCGAGGATCTCGTCCTCGTCAACCGCCCGTGGCCGCTCGACATGCCCCTCCCGCGCACCCTGTTCGACATGGCAACCCTCACCCGCCTGTATCTCGGCGTCTTTAAGTTCCCTGACACGACCGGCATCCGGCGCGCCGTGGCATTTCCCTACCTCCGCGAGCTCGGCCTTTGCTGGGTGGCCATGCTGAGGCGGGAGGATATGGATTTCATCCTTGCCAGGAGCCCTGTGCTGGAGATCCTCTGCATCCAGGGGAACATGCTTGTGAACCACCTAGATCTTGTCAGCCGCAGCCTCCGGTGTGTGCAGATCATCGAAGGCGTTGATCTGAACGTCACAGTCAAGTACGCCCCACATCTTGAGCGGCTCATTATCTGGTCATCATTTATCCAAGATGACCTGCCCAGGTTGGTCAAGATTGGCCATGCCCCCGCGCTAAGCGTAATTGGCTATTTGGAACCGGAGAGGCACGCACTAGAGATCCGCAACACCGTCATCTAGGTGCATACAACGAACAATGTCAAGTTTCCATTCTTCAATTCCACAATGTATGTTTATGTACATGTGTGATCTGGTCTCACAAAAATGGGTGCATTTTGCAGGCTGGGACAAGGGCTAGTCCAAGCACCATGGTCCCAAGCGTCAAGATCCTCGGCTTAAGAGTCTACTTTGCCATCCGCGACAATGCTAAGATGCTGCCCAGCTTCCTCAGATGCTTCCCCAATGTTGAGACGCTTCATCTTGAGGTGACACCACACTTGCTTAACTTGGCATCAGTTTCCATCTTTGGGCACTAGCATCATCAATCTATATTGCTAATGCTTCCATCTAGAGCCAAAGTTTTTTACTTTTTGTTTGAGATGAGCTGAAATTTCTAACTGATTCACCAATCCACAGTCCAAGGAGACTTATCAGCCCACTGGCAAGCTGAGCTACAAGTTCTGGCAGGAGGTCGGTCCCATCAAATGTGTGCAGTCACACATTAAGCTGATGGTCTTCTATGGCTTCCGAGGGGAGCGGGGCGAGCTTTCCTTCCTCAAGTACTTCCTGGAAAGCGCACCGATGCTGGCAAAGCTGGTTATTGTGTATAACAAGGGAAGTTTTACTTCATTGACTGAGGCGAACTCCAAAGTGCAACCTCTGTTTTCTGCAAAATGGGCCAGCCAAGACTGTTCAGTGTTGCTCTTGGAGAGTGCATTTCAAGAAGGTGAAGACAAGTGGTTGCTGAACTTCAAAACAGGATCTGATTTCTCTACAAGGGACCCGTTTGTTTGCGCTGCTGCTCTTGGTGGGTGCCATTTTTAAGGAGAAGGCCTTGTGTTCACTGAAGATTGGAAAAGAGGTTTTTGAGTTTCTACCAGGGGCTCTTTTGAGTTCAGCGGGTGATTAGCTTTTCTAGGGAAACACATTGTTAATGCTCTGTTGCTGTAGCTGTAGAGATGATCGACGAATCTACTCCGAACACCTCAGCTTACACGTTCAGGATTAGTGCTATTTGTGATTTGATTAGGCAAAGAGATGGTAGCATTGTAAAAGTAAGCAGTGAGGCAAACACTGTAAGCCATCTAGACTAGGTAGGTTACAGGCTAGAACAGAGCTTTAGCTCAGGGATATACCCCAGGAAGTCACCACGGTGATTGCTTCCCATTGTAAACCTTTTTTGGTCAGAGTTCCTTGTTTTATTCGCAAGACGACCTTTCAGATGTTGGTGCAAAAGACGTGTTGCTCAAATGCAGTTTCCTGCGGTTTGTTTATTGAGATTTGGCCTCTCGTTGATCATGTCGGAACTCACAGTTCTGCTGAATGTTGCTTCATGCTGGCAGACAGAGATATACTCGTGGGCTATTTCATGCTTTAGAAATTTCCTTTAGTTTGTTCCATGGAACGTGTGTTCCGTCTGATGTATCCTGGTTGATTTTGCTCGCTTGGAATTGTTAAATTATCATCAGAGCTAAGCTATCTCATGTTGTATTTATGAGTTATTCTGCTGTTTTTTTGGAGAGTTATTCTGCTGTTATGTGCACTATAAATCAGTTGATTCGATCTGTGTACATGTTTTACTCGAATTTGCTGCATCTCGATCATTTGTTGTTGACGATCAAGACATAGACCTGAGGTCTGAGGACTAGCCCAACAGGAGGATCACGACACTGACTACTTAAAAAGTAGTTCATCCAATTCATATTAATTGACTCAGCCTTGTCTAGATATAGATATATCTAGTTAGCAAATATATCTAAAATAGTTAACAAACACATCTAGATATATCCGTATGTAAACAAAATTAAGTCAATTAATTCGAAACAAATGGAGTAATAAAAGTTATAAATAGATACTTAACCACCTAGCGATAATTACAAACACTAGCATGAGTCCAATGCGCGCCACCCTCGCCCCTCCATCTCCGAAGCCGGACAAAGCTTATCATAATAAAGCTTGTTGTATTAAAGGAGAAGTCATCGTCCTAAGACCCAAAAAACCAGCACAGCAAACAGCCACCAACAAATACTACATCAAGTTGTAGTAATATGAATTTAATAACATAAAATTTTGAGTCGTCTGTTAAATTTGTGATTAAACTTGAGGGAGTTATTCGTGGTAGGAGTACTATCTCGTATAAAAAAAATCAAAATCATATTTTCAAGTTTCATTTTTAAAAAAAATCGCATGTACGTAAATGATGTAATTCACAAACATGCAAAATATCAATTTAAAATACTTTATACTCTGAGGTACACAAAAATGGAAAAAGTGTAGATCTAAGTAGTGCATTTTCAAATCTCCAAAACATATCAGATTTTGTCATTTTTGTGTAGCATAAAAAAATAATTGGGTTGAGATTTTGCATGATCATGTATCACTGATAGTATCCAGAATTATTGTCAGATTCCCGATAACTTGTAAAATGTCTTTTGATTTTTTTAAATAGCGACCGGGGCTCGGGTGCTAAAAGCACTTTCCGCATCTTCTGTTCCTAATAATAAAAAAAAAATGGAGTAGTGGGAGAAAAGTGTCTTTGGCACATGAGTACAAGTGCTCCTAATTTTTATAATCATATTTTTTGGATTCCAAAATATTTGAAATTAAATACCCACATAAATATAAACATTCCGACGGTACGGTTGGAATGTTGGAGAAAAATATGTTATATTTTGATCTATATAAAAAATAAAAATTTCGGACAAATATCTACCTCTATATCTTGCCACAAATTTGTTTTTTCCCTGTAGTTTAAAATACAATGTAATTTTTACCGAAATTTTGCATGGATATTCGGTACATGTGTATGCATTCATTGAATAAATGTGAGATTTTTTGAAATGTACAATTTTTAAATATTCTGAAAACCGAAACACTGGTGGTGCTCAGTGCATCAAATCTGCTTCCATTGGGTGGTATCTTCTCTGTCAAAAGGGATTCTTCCGCCACGGCATTCCCAAGGAAAACCCCCAAATCCGAAACCCTCGTCAGCTCTAACATTCCGGCAGCGGCGGCGGCGGCGATCACCAGTCCCAATGTACCACGCGCACCAGGGACCTCGGTGCAGGTGCTCGCACGGACCCCGGTGTGCCGGAGCGCCGCCCGAGGGAAGCCTTGCGGCGGCGGCCCTGCACAGCCGCGTGCGGCCCTTCCCCATGGACGCCGCGTCGGAGGCCCATCAGCGGGAGTGCGGCGTGGTCACGGAGGGACTAGATGCGCACATCGTCACCCTGCTCTCCTGCGTCCACTCCGTCCTCCCCTCTCCGCCCGTCGTCTCCGGCCACGCCGCCCTTCTTCCCCCACCCGAGGACGGCGTCGACCGCATAAGCTACCTCCCCGACAAGATCCTCGGCGACATCGTCTCCCGCCTCCCCGTCAAGGACGGCGCGCGCACCGCCGCGCTCTCCTGCCGCTGGCGCGGCGTCTGGCGCTCCGCCCCTCTCGTCCTCATCGACTCCGACCTCCTCACCGTCGGAAGCGAGTCGGACGCGCGCGCTGACGCGCGGCGGGTCGCGTACGCCGTCTCGGACATCCTCGACGCTCACCCGGGGCCCTTCCGCTGCGTCCACCTCGTGTGCAGCAGCCTGGAGGAGTACCCGGACCTGCTCGCGCGGTGGCTCCGGCTCCTCGCCGTGAAGGGCGTCGGGGAGCTCGTGCTGGCCAACCGCCCGTGGCCGCTCGACATGCCCCTCCCGCCCACCGTGTTCGGCATGGCAACCCTCACCCGCCTGTACCTCGGCGTCTTCCAGTTCCCTGACACGACCGCCATCCGGGGCGCCACGGCATTCCCGCGCCTCCGCGAGCTCGGCCTCTGCTTCGTGGCCATGCTGAGGCGGGAGGACATGGAGTTCCTCCTTTCCAGGAGCCCCTGTGCTGGAGATTCTATGCATCCAAGCGAACGTTCTTGTCAAGCACCTAGATCTCGTCAGCCGCAGCCTCCGGTGCGTGCAGATCATCGAAGGCATTGATCTGAACATCGCAGTTAAGGATGCACCACACCTCGAGAGGCTCATCATCTGGTCATCAACAGTCCGAGATGACTTGCCCAGGTTGGTCAAGATTGGGCATGCCCCCTCTCTAAGCATACTTGGCTATTTGGAACCGGAGCGGCACACGCTAGAGGTCGGCAACACCATCATCAAGGTGCATAAAGTGATGTCAAGTTTTTTTTCTTTTTCAATTCCACACTGTATGTTTATGTACATGTATGAACTTGTCTCACAAAAGTGGGTGCATTTTGCAGGCTCGGACAAGGGCGAGTCCGAACACCACGGTCCCAAGCGTCAAGATCCTCGGCTTAAGAGTGTACTTTTCCATCCGCAACAATGCTAAGATGCTGCCCAGCTTCCTCAGATGCTTTCCCAATGTCGAGACGCTTCATCTTGAGGTGACACCACACTCGCTTAACTTGGCACCAATTTCCATCTTGGGGCACTAGCATCATCAATCGATATTTGCTAATGCTTCGATCTGGAGCCAAAGTTCTGTACTTTTTGTTTGTGATGAGCTGAAATTTCTAACTGATTAACCAATCTACAGTCCAAGGAGACCTATCAGCCCACTGGCAAGCTGAGCAACAAGTTCTGGCAGGAGGTCGGTGCTATCGAATGTGTGCAGTCACACATTAAGCTGATGGTCTTTTATGGCTTCCGAGGGGAGCGGGGCGAGCTCTCCTTCCTCAAGTTCTTCCTGGAGACTGCACGGATGCTGACGAAGCTTGTGATTGTGTTCAACAAGGGAAGTTTCGCTTCAGTGGCTGAGGCAAACTCCAAAGTGAAACCTCTGTTTTCTACAAAATGGGCCAGCCGGGACTGTTCGCTCTTACTCTTGGAGAGTGCACTTCCAGCAGGTGAAGACAAGTGGTTGTTGAACTTCAAAACAGGATCTGATTTCTCTACAAAGGACCCGTTCGTGTGTGCTGTTGCTCTTGGCGGGTGCAATTTTTAAGGAGAAGGGCTGGTGCTTACTGCTTACTGAAGATTAGAAAAGATGTTCTCTACCAGGGGCATTTTTCAGTTCATTGGGCGATCAGCTTATTCTAGGGAAACACATGGTTAGTCCTCTGTTGCAGTCTCTACCTTCAATGAAAGGCAACGTTTTGGATCATTGGCTTGTGTTTTTTGGTCAGACTTCGTGGTTTTATTTTCATGACGACCTTCAGAAAGTTGATGCAAAAGACGAGTGTTGCTCAAATGCACTTCTGTATGGTTTATCTATTTAGCTTTGGCCTATTGCTGATCATGTTAGGACTCACAATTTCTGCTGAATGTGTTGCGCTACGCTGGCAGTCAGATATTTTCGTGAGCTATTCCATGCTTTATTACTGATTCCGTTTAGCTTGTATCATGGAATGGATGTTTCGCCCGATGTACCCTGGTTGATTTTGGTCGTCTGGAATGTTAAATTATTATCAGAGACAAGCTATCTTCTGTGCAGTAGAAATCATTTGCATCACACATGTACTGTTCACATAGGTAGGGATATGATTCAGATCCGAGTCACAGACCGGAAGAGATTTGTATAATTGTATTCGAACAAGACAACCACATCATCTTGTTCTCTAGCAAATTCAACTAAGTTGCAGTTGTTGGAAGAACGAATACATCCTGAATCCAGCTCCTTTTGTTCATCCAGTGTTCCTGAATGGCTGAATCCAGCTCCTTTTGTTCATCCAGTGTTCCTGAACCTGAATCCAGTTGTTTTTGTTCATCAAGCGTGGATCTCTGTTTGAATGTGGCCTCATCACCGCAGTCTTGTTCAGTTCTTCTGTATTTGTTCTCCTTTCCTCTCTACGGATTACAATAACCTAACTCTTGGATGATTTCAAGCCATTGGTTCTACAATGGACTATCCGGATTGGGCACTAAAGTGCATGGTACCGTAGTTCACGGTACAATAGGTGGGGTGCTGAGTTAGTGCAATGAAAAGAACAAGAGAAAAGCGTACTGGCATTGTCCACAACATGAAATAAATTGCAGCATAATGGAACTCAGACTCCCATTGTTTCTTTATAGAATATATCCAGATTGTGTTTTCCGAAATTGTCAAATGGAAGTGGTAATGTTGGACCAGCAAGTATCTCTGGTCCAAGTACAGAAGTGATCCAACCGGACCTTCACAATGTTGCATTCTGATGATGATGTCGATGTCTTCTCCTCCGAGCCCGCGAGTCCCTTTTCCTGAGTATAGTAGTTGTGCGCTTAGGGGTATTATCATCCTGATTCTCCATGTTGTCTGGAAAACCCAGTATACAGGCCAGTGGGTCCTCCATGAGATTCCCAAATGATGTCTACAAACATGAACATAAAATGATATTGTGATTTTACTTCTGTTGAGTATAATGCAAAAAAAGGCATAAGCTTTTGCATGCAAAAAGATGCATAGAGTTCCCTCCATAAAACAAGGATGCCTCTTTGTGTTCTGAGTTCTGATAAACTTCAAGATTAGTTATAACTTACGTTTTTTACCGTTGTCTCGGCAGATATTGTTTTGGCCTTATCTGCCGAGTTGTTTGCTTCAGTCTCCTTCTGCCTTTCCACATAGGTGCCGTCAATATACATGTTACGTGGGATCCACCTGAACTCTAGTTTATGCTGATCAGTGTAGAGCTCCTCGGCATAAAAATGCCTGCGTACTGCTTCAACCGATGATTTCTCATCACTATGCTTAGTAAGTATTCTGCAAGTGAAACAAGCAGTTAGCTACCTAGTACACCTGACACAGCAAAAGTAAAGTATCTTGACTTCACAAACCGCACATAGTAGATAGCTCTGTTTTCAACCGTTCATCTCCCTTGTTCAATAAGTATAAAGTACATGTATGCAACGAGCTATAGTACACCATCTGCCCTGCAATCAAACCAGCACCTGGAATATCGTTCATCAGATTATCATTCCGCTAGAAAAATGTTTAGTGCACGCACAAGAACAAACAAGAATCAATTCACCCAATAGTTTTGAAGGTAGTAACCAAGGTCATTCACTAGACCCATTTTTCTGTCAGGCCAGGAAAAAAAGTCTAGCAGCTAGAAGGTTCAATTTAATTTAAATCTTTTGGCCGATCATCTACTGATGCCTGTATCTAAAAAACTGCATGCTTCCTCAACTAAGCCAAGTTGTTTTTACAGTAAACAGAGGGTATATAAGGCACAAAACTGGGAGAAGCCAACACGTGCCCTTCCAACTAGAATTTTTGCAATATGAATTACGAAAGCAACCTTGAAGAAGTCCAATAACTGGTACATATTGTTATTGTGTTCCCAAAATTGTTTCCAATTCCAATCAAGTGCTAAATCAATATCAGTTAAATTTCAAAATTTGAAATACAAATGGCAAACCAAGATTTACTAGCTCTGGGAATGGTCGGAAAGTTGTACCATCGACCGTATATTTTAAGAATTGGAAAAATATATAGCTTGACTATGCATTTGAATGCCACTTCCAGCACAAGGGCCAGTACCAGGTTCATAGCCTTACCAGCACTCACTCCAAGCCTTAATAGTCGAGGCACAGGTTGACCTCCAACAATTTTATGTACTGCAAAACAGGAAAAATATGTAAGCATGTGTGGTACCAACAGCAAGTCCCTGACAGGAAGCTCAACAGTGACAGTATTTGCAGCTTAATTTAATCACAGAAGTTTGATTTGCACTGAAAGTAATCTGTTTCAATTTATTCGAAAGGAAATAGGTGTTACTTCTAAAGAAAAGCCACTTACGTATTAATAGAATACGGATAAGATCAAACAACCCATACACAACCCAAACTACAGGCCACAATGGTTTATGTAACAGAGGCAAGGTGTTGCAGGCATACATAATAACATAAATAGGCATATCAATATCCTTTTAAGTAATAAGAACGACAAAATACATAGCACTGTTTACTGACAACACTTGGCATGTATCATGGCACGTGCAGGGTGAGCACCCACACAGGCCTCCCAAGAAATTAGGCCAGCGATTTTCTTGAGTACATATATTAGTTAGGCTAACTTAAATATTAGTTCAATTATTGTGCAGCAAATAACCAGAGGTTTTATGTGCCCTGAGGCTTGCTTTGGTTTTTGATCATGCATGTTTGTACAAATTAAACTAAAATAAGATAACTTGAGTGTAGAAGATGCAGCCAAGACCCAAGAGCAAAAGGTTCAATTCATGTCCGTTTCTCTTGCCAAGTTCTCACCAGTAAATTGTGGTCACGGAGCAAAAATAGCAACACGCGAACTGTAGATTAAAAAAATGTATAAAATCAGGTAATTTTTTACTCCCCTCGGACCCATAATATAAGATGTCATTACAACCATTATACTCCTATATTGCTTGTAATAACATCTTATATGATGGGACGGAGGGAGTATTTATTATCTTGCCCCAGAACCTATTTGAAGGCCATGGTAGGATCTTCACAAAATGTATGCATGGTTCTGATACTTAAAAAAAGTTAGATGTATACAGATTCCTTACATGTGCCCAAGTTTAATGGGACTCTTTCAAGACCGTTATGCAGTGCTGTCAATTTGTTTTTCCATTCATATACTTTTCACTCTTGCGATATAAAGAAGCTCTAGATTTTCTGGATGAATTGCAAGCATGTGATTGGACATATTGTCTTTTGTCTACTTCCCAACACTGCACTCCATGATAAGAGCTTCATGTCTTCTTGCAATTGTCTTGAGGTGGAACTTAAGACTTAAGAGTAGTGAATTTGCTAAAATACCACATGAAGATACATAGATTAGAAATTAAGGTGCCAAGATCAACTGATTTTTACAAGATGTAATTAGTAGAGAGCATTGCAGTGTGGTATGAACACTATGTTTTCCTAAGTAGGTAAGACTAAGGGCTTAATTTTAGATTTTGCACTGGGCCACCAATTTCTCAGGTACGCTCAAGCACTTGTTAATATCAAAAGAAGAACGGTGTGTACTGGCCAGGAAAAAGGAACAGAGGAATATCTTGCAATTTGAACAACACAGTTCATCGGAAAGCACATGGCACATCGGAGAAAACTGTCACTATCTAACAGTTGTATATCAGTTTTTACATATCCTCACCTCTATTTTTATGATGTAAAATTTAAAAATCACTGTAGGCTGTTGGGCTGCCAGAAGGTTTCCATGTGCATGCTTGATAAATACTACTATTGGCATAACGCCACACCATAGTATGGTTGGTGTAAGGAAACGAGAATTACTGAATTAGACATGCACAACTCTTTATGATTTCTACAGTGTTTGGCACGTTTAACATATGCGATTATGTTAAGATCTATTACACATTACTATATACATACCACATCAAATGAGATTGCCATAAGTTGAGTGAGAATTTCTTATGGCTAAGTAGATGATGCAAGCCACCTGGTCTAATATTAATTTCGCGCAACCCCTGCACAAATCTCAACACAGACACACTGTACTGCTCAGGGAGTAGACTTAGACATAAGAAAACCTCAGGCGACGAAGTCAAATTTAGCAAAACCGAACATCACATTGCCATAACGTTGCCATGTGTCGGTGCTGTATTTTCCAATTGTGAACACAAACTGTTCTGGACTGGCTCTTGCATAGAAGACATCAAGAGGGGACTCGAAACAGATGGCACTCTAGTTTTATTCTAATAAAGCACAATTTCCATCATTTGAGAATACACTCAAATTCATAGCACAACTCTACGAAGTGGCAATAGCTTACGCCGCAGGCTATAAGCTATAACAACAGCTTAACCGACTGTTTCTCATTCAGCACGATAGCAATTTGTAAGCCAACGGCCTCACAGATCGAAGGGGGGTTGTTTACCTTGAGCAGCAGCAAACGATGTAGTGAAACCGACCAGCGAAGTGGCCACGGTGTAGCTCATGTTCGTGAAGATCGAGCAGGCCCGGAGCATCGTGTCGTGCCGTTGGGTCATGTTCCCCTGAAAGCACCAGCAGCGCACCCAGATCAAGAAAACCATCAACCTCGGAACAAGAAGAAACAGTAGTGGGCGGCGGCGGCGGCAGCGGCGGCGCGCCTGTTGCGAACCTTTGCCCGCATGGAGACATTCAGCTCCCGGACCGCCTCCCCCCTCTGCAATTGCGAGAGAAACCCCCGTCATTCCCACAGGTGAACGACTGAACGGAACTAAGAAAGGGGATCGAGACCTCCGGAGAAGTAAATTAGGGCGTCTAGTGGGGATGATCCGGCGAACCTTGCCCAGCATCTGCCCGAAGACGTCCTTCAGCTTCGTCGCCATCTCCGCGCCGCGCCTCTCGCTGTAATAGTGGAGCAAGACTGGGAGAGGAACCGAGGAAGAAGACGAAGCAACCTCAGATTTAGGGCTTCAATTTTCATGGACCTTCATGTCCTATTGGGCCGAAATTATTGGATCGTACTTGTTTGACTTCGAGACTTGAGGTAGCCCTGGCCATGGGCAGCCCGGCCCGAGATCCGGCCCAAAAAACCCGGACCTTGGGCTTGAAAATGTTGGCCCGATAGCTGGGCGAGGCCAGGCCTGGGTAGCCCGAAAACCGCATTTAACACTACGACTCGACGGCTTTGTGGGTATTTGGTCGGGCTAGGCCGAGCTTGGGCTTGATTTTCCAGCGTCGGGTTTCCTCGGTCCGAAACATGGCTAGGTGTACTTCGAGGTTTTCTTTTACAGTTCACCCGCCAGTCACTACTGATAGGGAAAATAAGTTGGTGCTGATAGGAACAAGAAGAACCGCAGATCATCCCAACGCATGTTTCAGTTTTTTTTATCATCTAAACAAGTTTTTTATGTTGCTTTTTCTGTGTGTCTCTACTAATGATTTCTTAAAAAATATATAACCTATGTAGATGCTTGCAAATACGTACATAAACTTACCTTCATAAACACACGTACATCTTACCGTTATGATTACCTCCAAAGGTGGAGGAGAGACGACTCTCAAAGCATAGGGAGAAGAGAAGGCCAGGAAAAATTAAACGCCCTTATTTTTGCACCAACTAACAAACATATTTTTGTCATGTCCATTTTATGTTACGCATAATTTTCAATGCAAGTTAAACTATGCAAACTTTGATAAAATATAGATAATGATAGAAAGATATACTATGATAAATGCATACAATATATTTCATGACAATTCTAAAAACTTTAGAAGTTTGACTTTGACTAAACCTTATATGCAACATATTTTGGACAGGAGGTAGTACAACTATCATAATGGTATTTATATTACATGTAATCCATATTTGATTTTATAATGTTGATATCCTTCATACATTTAATGGTTTTTCATAATTTTAACTTTGACCAAAATTAATTATGCATTATATGAGAAATAGTATGATGATAACAATAGATCGCAGCCGTCGTCTTCAAAAATTATGGCCCAGATTGCCCCACTCGCAGTCCCCACTGCCCTTCCGAAACGCCTAGAGCGTTCCTAGTACCTATCGCGCTCCAGTCGACCAATCTGTGACTGGAACAACCAAATCACCTCGAAATGCCTCGATGGCGGCTCCGATCTGGCCGGCTCGCCTGCGCGATGGCTATCGTGGCGGCGACAGCGGCCGCGGCAGCCGTGGGCGTGGCCGCCGGAGTAGGGGAAGCCGAGGCGGAGTTCGACTACCGGAAGCTATCGGGGATAATAATCCCGGGATTCGCGTCGACGCAGCTGCGGGCGTGGTCGGTGCTCGACTGCCCCTATTCGCCCTTCGACTTCAACCCCCTCGACCCCGTCTGGCTCGACTCCACCAAGGTCGAGATCCGTGTACCGCACCAGCTCTCCCGAAATATCCGACTGCTGTGCTAGTTTTAGCTATTTTTTTGTTGCCTAGGGATTATTATTGTGTGCGTGTTTGGTCTCCCGGTTGGTCGATAGACTAAAAGCAAATCAAACAATCTATGCTGGTTTGAGTACTTTTTCCCACTTCGACTCAGGAACAGCTTTTGTTGGCATAAAGTTGTTAGTTGTTAGCCCGGAACATGCTTTCCAAAATTAGCTTTCAGGTTTGTCAGCGTAGTGAAGTGGGTAACGGATTTGAACCGTTCCACTGATTCCTGTGTGGCGTCAGTAATGCGTAGGAGGAACTCTGCTGTAATTTCTGAGAAAATCATATCTACTAATTTATCTGTGGTTAATTTCGTAACACCTTGACTAGTAGTTCTACATTTACCAATTCACCTACTGCTTGGGTATTCACCCTCAACTCACAAAATTGAAAAGACGCAACGAGTTGGCATGTTTAGTTTAGAAATTGTACTACCTAATTCCACAATAAACAGGTATATGCGGCTAGTCATAATCGAAAGACAAGTCCTTGTTTGGCCAAATTAGGTTTGGGTAATTAGTTACTATTATGTCCAATGTGTTCAAAAGAGATAGTGTACTCTGTAGATGGCTACATGCTATTTTGCTACGCGTATATGATTGTGTACTTGGTAGATTGCTCCCCTGAGTATTTTATCAATTTAATATGTCTAATTTGGTATGTTCAATATGGTGCAGCTTTTCTCTGCTCTAAATTGCTGGCTTAAATGCATGCTGCTTGATCCTTATAACCAGACGGACCATCCAGAATGCAAGTCAAGGCCGGATAGTGGTCTTTCTGCAATTACAGAGTTGGACCCTGGTTATATAACAGGTGAACTTTATACCTTAGTTATTTCTAGTACTCCCTCCGTTCCAAATAAAAGCTGCTCAACTTTTTCTAGATACAGATGTATCTATAACTAAAATATGTCTACATACCTTCATATTTAGACAAAGTTGAGCAGCTTTTTAGGGACGGAGGGAGTACTAGTTTTCGTATTACGTAGCACATGGCCCCTCTTATTATCTTTGGCACTTCATTTATTTTACAAGTTTGAGCCAAAAAGACGAAAACATGAACAAATTTGGCATCCAGTGATGTTGGTGATCACTGGGATGCCCAGATGTAGTCGCTAGCGAGGAACATATCATATTCTTTATTCTGCTGTAAGCTTTCAGTGCATAATAACTGTGATTTCATTCACTCAGAATACTTATGTTAATTTAATGCAACGGAGAAAGCCATGACCATCCATGGGTGTAACTGCTCTTGTCCGATCTAATGAAGATCAGATGATAAAGTTCCTTCGGACAAGTTTTTAATCTTTGAAGAGAATCCATGTACATTTGTTCCTCAGATAACCTATTATATTTACTTTCATTGACATTCCATGGTGTGAGACCCAAGCTGAACAAAACAGATGCCCAACTTAAGCCCATGTATGGCAAGATGATTGGGTTTAGTTCCACTTTGTTAGTCAAGAGAAAGTTATGCCCAAGTGTCAAATGCATTTGAAGTTTTCAACCTCCAGTTAACCCTTTTGCATGAAGTGAGGAAAAAGGCCTAACCAGGATGTCGTGATTGTGTGGTTCGTTCACACTGGGGCAGGCCTAAGCCTATATAGGCTCAAACATTACACATTTTCCTAAGTTAGCTACTGCGCATGTTATTCCTAAAAAAGAAGAATAAAAGAAATGCCCAAATTTGCATTTATCATGTTTGTTAGTATATTATCAAACCATCCATTCATTTCTTTGTGGAAAAAGGAAAAAGAGCAATGATCGATTTTAAATGTACTAATGCGGTCTTGTTGACAATGTTTCAGGTCCTCTTTCTTCAATATGGAAAGAATGGGTCAAATGGTGTGTAGAGTTTGGCATTGAAGCTAATGCTATCATCGCCGTCCCGTACGATTGGAGGCTACCCCCGTCGATGCTTGAGGAGAGGGATCTGTACTTTCATAAATTAAAGTTCGTAATACTTAACTCATCTTCTCATAGAGATACCAATTCTCTCAGTCAGTCCAGTTTCTTGATTCTGTTTGGTGTTTTAAATGTACATGGCTAAGTGACATTCATGTATAATTGTATACTGTTAACGACCTTGCACATCCCAGCTCACCAGGCAACATTAGGATGCTTACTTAATTGTCTTCTCATGCCCATAAGTGCTCAACATACCTGATGACAAACTTCATTGACTTTGGTGGTTGATATATAAAAATGGTTAAATTGTTCAGGTTAAAATGCAACAATCATGGAAGATATATCATAGTATACAATTTGAAATTTTCTTACTACCTTACGCACATAAGTAATGTTTAAGGTTGCATGTCGGATAGATGTCCCAAATGTCATAAATTCATGAATATAGGAATGTTTGGTTGCAGTAACTGATAAGAATAATGCAACTATGGTTATCTTTAGAAGATCTCATTCCTAAGTGATAAGATTTTGTGCGCCAATTTCACTTCTCATATCCCCATTAAGTTGTAAACGAATTATTAGTTTTATGTAAGCACATATGTTTGCGTATAGCTCTACAATTTTTGGTAGTGTTATATGTGGAGAGAGCTTGGTGTTTGATGCTCACAGGTTCTTTCATATGCAGATTAACTTTTGAAATTGCATTGAAACTTCGAGGAGGGCCATCTTTGGTTTTTGCTCATTCCATGGGAAACAACGTTTTTCGGTACTTTTTGGAATGGTTGAAACTAGAAATTGCTCCAAAGCACTACATCCAATGGCTCGACAAACATATACATGCATACTTTGCAGTCGGTACGTCAACCAGAAATCTTTAATTCATCACCAACTGTTTCTTTTCCTCATGCTTCCTGTTTTTTCTTACTTTCAGGTTCTCCTCTTCTCGGATCTACTGAATCGATTAGAGCTACTCTCTCTGGGACAACATCTGGTCTTCCAGTCACTGAGGTGAGTTTCAATGATTCTTATTCTATTGCCATAATATTATAAAATTAATGGCACAACAATCCCATAGAATTAGTGACACAACTATCTTACCGTTAGAATTTGTTGAAAATACTTTCATATAACCATGATGTTGAAGTCTAAAAGTACGTCGCAAGAGAAATTAAAGGAATTTTTTTATTCATGACCTACCAACCTGTCATGGTTTCGGGCAAACCTTATAGTCAAATCGTCCTATAAAAACATCAATGGAAGGAGTTTTTTTTGCAACATGGTTAGTCTTGAATTTAAGGTTTTCCATGTGAAAATTATGTCTTCAAATTTCACCCAGAATGTAGAAATATATTTCCTTGTTCTTCTGCTCTATGTTTTGATTTATGGGCTTCAAATTGTGGCCCTAGATATTCACTGCAGCCTGATAGTATGGTCTTTTGTACCCGACCTGTTGATATGCTGTGATTCTTTGAAGCATATACGTTATTTTGTATTTTAGATAGTATGATTAAGAAAGTCCAGCTGTGTCCAGGATCCATATTTGTCACTATTGTGCATAGCTTGCCAAAAGTTCAATAGCATTATATGGCATATTGTTTATATGATTCCAATTCCCACTTTATGCATCTAAATTTCTATATTGGTTTCAGGGGACAGCCCGGCTGATGTTTAATTCATTTGCTGCTTCTTTATGGCTCTTGCCATTCTCAAAATACTGCAAAGCTGATAATATATACTGGAAGAATTTTTTTGAGGGAAAGGGAGGTTATCCTCACAGACAACAATGCGATGAGATGGAGTATACTTCAGACTACTCTGGATGGCCCACAACCCTCGTCAGTATCGAGGTTCCTACAGTTAGAGGTTCTTTGTGAAATCACTTCTGTTCTTGCAGATATTAAGTTCTTTTCACTAAGCAGCTGCACTGCCTTTTGTCTTTTCTGTTTCTCCCTTACAGGTACGGATGCGTATCCATCCATTATGGACCTAACAGAGGACATAACATCCAACATGGAGTGTGGAAAGCCAACACTCTTGACATTTTCTGCCAGAGAAGTTTCAGATGGTACTTTATTCAAAACTATTCTGGATTATGACCCACAGAGCAAAGCCCTTCTTCATCAGCTGGAGAAGTAAGTTTTAGTTATGTTTTCTGCAGTGCTTCTACATCGTAATTGACCAGTGTCTTGAAAAAAAAGATGTGCAGGCTTGAGATACAACTTTTTGGATAGATTGATTGATATAAGTATGGTGCACAGTGTACACTAACTAGTGAACCACCCAACAAAGTCTAGCTTATAATCATAAGTAGCATATAAGAACTTGTATTTTTATCCCTGTTGATCTCAGGTACTACCAGGGTGACCCAGTTCTCAATCCTCTCACTCCCTGGGAAAGACCGCCAATAAAGAATGTATTCTGCATATATGGCATTGATTCTAAGACTGAGGTATAATCATGGATTCTTCTTTAGTTGTAAAAACTATCACTTGTCACTCATGGTTTTTTTATCAAGCAGGTAGGATATTTTTTTGCACCAAGTGGCAAACCATATCCAGATAACTGGATAGTAACAGATGTGATTTATGAGTTTGAACAGTCCCTACTGTCAAGGCAGGTATCAATGATCTTGATTTCAAAAGTTCAGTGCTCATCTAAGCCAAGTACCTGCTGTGTTTCTGCCTGCATGGCTGCTTCTGTGAACGGGTTTCCATAGAGGAGTGTTTATTTGACTGCAACTTGACTTGTTTCATCTAGAGGGTCCAAATGGGCCCTTCTATAGGTTTTGTTTCTGTCATAGTCGTACAGTTGATGATATTATTGTTACTTTGAGATACTTATGAGGATTTCACTATATGTTAGTTTGCTTTATTTTCTGACATCTATTCCGTGTTTGTACTCATGAAACATTTGGGGCATACTGGAGACAAAGATTGCATGCAATGGTTCATCTGTAAAGAAACTGATAGTTTTAGGGCAGGTTCATAGCAAGTTACCCTGCTTTAGTAATTATTACTTTGGTGTCACTTATTCACCGTTACTCCAAGTTTTTTAATTGTAGACACTCCAAGACTTCAATTTTTGGTCTTCAAAAGTATTATCTGGGCCTCTTCTAATATTATTTTTCCTTACCAGATCAGGTCATTCTGTTTCCGGAAAGCCAAACAATTCCAGTGGAGATGGAACGGTATGTATTACCAAATGCTTTTCCCACCCAAAATCAATCTCTTTTGGTTGAACTAACGAAATTGCTCTCGATTATCAATTAAATATGTTTCATGGTAGGTATCCTACAACTCCCTCTCATTGTGCAAGCAATGGCTTGGGCCAAAAGTGAACATAACAAGAGCTCCACAGGTATTCTACTTTCTCCCTACTGGTATTATTCTTAACGTGCAAAATGAATACCTGGCTGTAATATCCTTGTTTAGGCTAATCAAACTGTTGTGACTATTTTCTTATGGTGTATCAAAATGTTAATGTGCCCTTCCCGTTCCTTTTGCAGGCAGAACATGATGGATCTGATTTACAAACAAGCATGAATGCTGAGCATTATCATGGTCAGGATCTATTTCCAAACATGACAAGGGCTCCACATGTGAAGTACATAACCTACTATGAAGATGCTGAAAGTATCCCAGGATGGAGAACAGCAGTCTGGGAGCTTGACAAAGGTGCAAAACTGGATTTTCTTTCCCTAATTTGTGTTACAATTTGGTTATAGTACTTCTCCTTGTACCTGCTATTATGTTTCACTATGAGGGACTCCTTCAGAAGTTTCATGCTTGTGCATACATGTTTGCACTAGAGTCAGGAGTATCTTGATGTGAGTATGGTGTTATCATATTTTCAGAACTTGCATCAAATCCTCTATCAGACACAAAAATAAATCCCACTTTTTTTTTCGAGAAAAGGCAAAAGAATCTGCATTTCTTTTCATTGAACAGGAAGACATCAGGGGTACAACCTCAACCTCCAGAGAGGAGGGACACACACACATGACCGTCCTCACTAAGCAACCTTTTCTTTTTGCTATGAAACACTAATACTGAGGTTTTCTTTTCGTAAGATGACAAAAGTTTTCTTATTTGAACAGCAAATCACAGGAATATTGTTAGGATGCCGGTAGTTATGCGTGAGTTATGGCTTGAAGTGTGGCATGACATGCACCCTTATTCGAAATCAAAATTTGTGACAAAAGGTCTGCTTCAGTTTCACCTCTTGCAATGCTGAGTTCAGTTTCAATTTTCAAGTTCTTTAACAGTAGTCAAACAGCTTTCCGAGGTCCATTAAGAAACGAAGATTGCCACTGGGACTACGCAAAAGCTCGGTGTGGCTTTCCAGAATTCTGTGAATACAGGTCTTTGACCACTTTGTCCTTGTTTGCCAGTTATACTCTTATTCATAATCGGCAACAATGACATTTTCCAGTCACTTCAAATTTAGGTACACGTTTGGTGACGTGCATCTAGGAATGAGCTGCAGGCTGAAAAATTCATCAACTACGCTCCTTCGGCAGTATATCTGAAGTATGTGGCTTTGGTGACGTAATTATTCTTTTCTCTCTCTTTGTTGAAAACCACATCTGATAGGTTTTACTGATCCATTGCAGACTATTCTTTATTTTTCTGAGTAACTTATGAATTATCACTCACCTGTGTATTATACTGGACATTCCTCTTTTGCTTGGCCATGAAATTACTCGGTGGGGATGTAACCTGGACAAGTCAGGGGCTCAAGCCCCATCTAGAAACAGGTGAAACAATATTGTTGTTCTTGTGGCTATTTTGATATTTGTCATTGATTGGGGCGCCTTATCAGAACTAATTTTGTTTGTAGTTATTATATTTTCAGGACTGGTGTTGTTTGTAACACCAAACCTCCAGCCATGTGGAAGCCAATCGTAGCAGAATTGGCTCGATCATGCCAAAGTTATGCCATGAGATCACGCTGGTGTGTACAGTAGGCAACTAGACAGGCTGTTTGGGCAGCCAATTGCTCACATTAACGGTAGAGAAAGTCCCTCGGTCTGGATGTATCGAGTGAATTTCGATCTGTTTAAGGGTTTGACCAACACAATGGCTCCATTGGCATGCAATCTGTGTGACGTATAAATTGTTCTCATCATATTTGTACTTACAGGTATTTAGTTGTGAGTTTGCCGTGAGTTGTGAAATCTGGTACCTGCAGGTGCTGGAAATCTAGCTAAACATATTCTGGCAGTTGATAGTTTAGATTGTGTTTGCTTGATCTCTACTCCCACTTCTGAGTTCTGATGCGTGCTGCGTGCTTTTATGGAGCCATGAGTTGTTTCTCTGAGAGCTAGAGAGCAACTCTAACCGATGCGCTGAACTGCAGCACTGTTTTTGGCGTTTGCGGCGCGCGCCGTATCCGTGTTTACGGCGTGGATGCTGCAGCTGCATTCCGATGCCCAAAAACTTTGCAGCTGGCTCCGAGCAATTTTCCAGACGTGGTAAAGAAGGGCAGCTAGTGGCCGGCCGCAACACACCAAACAAGTACAATATATAAACATGTTTCATATCTACATATAAATAAAAAGGCCAACACAACATAATTTTTTTCAGATCATAGCTTCATCATCATAGCATAGTGCAAAACCATGACATAGTTCAAAACCCCAACATAGTTTAAATCACCCAAAGTTTACTCAACCAAATGAACAACACAAATAGTCATGCTTCCTCTTTTTCATTGTTTGTCCCATTTTATGCATTGTCTTCATCGGCCACTTCGCGGTGTTAGAGCTCATTGGAGCTCCCATGCCTCCAGTGCCATCACCCATAGAAGCTCCAAAGCCAGCCACTGCGCCCATTGCGGCCATGTTTCATCATCATCATTATCATTATCATTACTAGATGCTTAATCATCATCAATGATTGTTGCATCTACATGACTTTTGTTGATTTTCCTTGGCACCTCCAATATTTCACGGTTTCTCCACTTCTCATCATTCTCTAGCTCTTTCCAACAATGATGTAAGGTAAACGGTTTGCCTTTCACCATATTGCCCTTCTTAGTCTTTTTGTCCTTTCCCATGAACAAACCTTGGGCAGTGTTTAGCTACACAAAAGCAAAGGGAAAAAAATTAGTGAACCACCAATAAGAAAGATAGTACAAATGGCAAGTTTTCCAAGTAGAGAGTAAATGAATTACCCTATCATTGTCATTGGTACCACTTGGGTTCATGGCTTCAACCATTGCCAAACATCCCAACCACTTTTGACAATCACTTCGTATTGTGGACCAACGACCACGAAGTGATCTATCCATGTGCTCAACTCCACTTTTGTTGTGGGTATCATAGTACTCTTTCATCGTAGTCCAATAGGTGTCCCTCACTTGGTCGGTGACAAGGTATCGACTTGTCAATGCCTACAGATTGTAGACTAGGGTTTTCAGGGAAGTAAAGGGCAAGTAGATCAGTTTCGATCTGTTTACCTCTGTCCATTGCGTTGCTTCCCACCGAAGACATCGACGATGTTGAGCGTGCCATCGAGATCAGATCCTTGTCGCCTTCAGTTCCCACAGACGGCGCCAATTGACAAGGTATCGACTTGTCAATGCCTACAGATTGTAGACTACGGTTTTCAGGGAAGTAAAGGCAAGTAGATCTCGAAGGTTCAGCCGGAAAAGTACTCGACTGCTATGAAAACTAGGGTTGTGTTGACAATGAAATCGATCCTTTCTTTGTCCCTCGACCCCCCCCTTATATAGGAGGTGGAGCCGAGGGTTTCGTGATGTACAAGTTACAAAGTCCGGAGACTATCTGAGTCTGTCCCGTAATAGTTACAAGTCGATATTCCTAATACAACTCCATCTTTCCAAACTATCTCTTGACTGGGCTTCCGGGCCTCATAAACTTCGGGTCGTGGGCCTTCAGTAAACCCCGGGTACCATTTTCGGCAGGCCCATTGGGGATGCCTATGTCAGTCGGTGCCGACGGCCGCATCGAAGCGCACAACCTTCCATGTGTTGCAAAGCATTATGTCCTCCTCATTGGTGTAGTTGGATGATCTCCCTGGCCACAAAAAACCCTTAGCATCACCATCCTCCACTTGTTGATCCTCTACTTGTTGTTCATATTGTTGTTGTAGGAATTGTAGAACCCTAATTTCTGTGTTGTAATGACATGGACCTCTTGGGGTATATATAGAGGTACAAATGGGGGGAGGGGATAGACTTGGAGTACATGATGATGAGCCCTAGTCTAATTACATCCCTACGTATTATTAATTCTAACATCCCCATCAGTCGTAACAGGAGTGAAGCAAACGATTGCGACTGGATTTGAAGTCTCATGCTTCTGTCGTCTTCTCCTCGTCATCACCATCGACCCTTTCTAGCGCCTTCTCTCCCCTCCAGTAGTCACCCGGGAGTGTCATGAACGCAAGTGACAACGCGAACACTTTGGCTGGAGTTATTGCCGATGTGTCGTTGTAGACGTAGACCGGTAGACGTGATGTCAACATAGCCGAGTGAAGCCGTGGTCGAGGTATTTGTGGTCGATGATGTAGTCGTCGTAGGTGGTGTAGCCGCATTTGCTCGAGTCACAAAAAATTGCGGGTGATTTTTTTTCAGACGGAGCTACGGTTTTTGGGCATTTTGAACCTTCTAAAGGTACCACCAGGGGCGTCTTGTAGATGTCAGAGGACGCAGTCATAAGTGAGACCATCAGTTTTGCCACGACTGGAGGAAGCTCACCAAATACACCCGGTCTTGCCAAAACCTTATGCGTGGTTGTAGAGGCATCACAATTGTGACGTCAGTTTGTTGATGCAGTCTTAATTAACCGTCGGACGCAGTCAATGCGGACCGAGCGTCCGAGCGCATATCTATTCGATGAAGACCTACGGGCCCTCTCGGTGACCTGGGCTGCAAGCCTGATCAACAACGATGTACTCCCTCCGTACAGAAATGTATATCGTTTTAGTCATCTTATAGGTTCACTCACTTTTATTTGTATCTAGTCTACTTTTTGTGTGTAGTTTCATTCCATTTAATTTGTATCTAGTCTACTTAAAAACAGCTCAAAAATTCTACTCCAAAAACATCAAAAACAGCTTATATTAGTGCACCGAGGGAGTAGTGAACCTTGGCTAGTGCAGATTGAACCTTGGCTGGCCAGCGCGCAGATGTTATAGTTGATCGGTATGTCGTCGGAATCGTTAGGGGTGGGGGGAGGGGGCGTTTGGATCGGGCTAGTAAAAACCGGTCCGTTTGGTTGCCTGGAAGACCTCCGCGTTGTAGCCCAACCTGTTCTCAAAGCACCTCTGGGACAGATCCGGGAGGAACGCCCAAATCGGCTGTTTCCAGCCGGCCTGTCTCGTTGTCGTCCAATTTTGCATCCATGCGTGCAACGGTTGCACACGTGGACAAGCACGGGAGCCGCCACGTTTTCTCTCCCCACTTCCAGTCAGTGGTTCAATCCCCCTCTCTCTCTCTCTCTCCACTTGACTCCCTCACTGACACACGCCACTGTCCCATCAACCGCCGTCATGGCCTTCTCGCCTCCTCCGCCTCCCCCGCCTCCTTCAGCCCCAATGCCAACGGATCCCGCCGCCCCGATGGTCACCTGGCTGAACCCTGCGCAGCTGCGCATGGTCTGGGACTACGAGGCAGGCGGCCGCAATGTGGCGGCGCTGATTGATCCCAATCGAGTACCGGTGTTGAATCGGCCGTCTCCCGTCGCTTTGAGGCTCGTCAGGATGAGTACGAGGAGCATGGCCGCTGCACTACAAGCCACCGAGATTCGATTGCTGGATCCCGCGATGGGGGTTTATCACCCCCTCAACCTAGGGTTTGCTTCTGCCAGGGCGGTGGCCATTGCAGCGGGTGCAAAAGGCTCCAGCCGGGAGATGGAGCCTCCGACTGGGTTCCATGCTACCCCGATGCACGCGCCGATTCCATGGGACCAACCGCGTCTGGGTGCTCCCAATGTCGTATCGTCGGTCGCACCGCCCTTCGGCCGACTCCGGGCACGTCGGCAACCCTCCGCTCCATCAGCGCCCCGTCCTCCGACCGCTACTCCAGCAGCGCCCTCTCCTCCGATCGCTGCTTCGGTGCCGGTGCCTCCTCCTCCGGGATTTGGGTTGGGACGTCGTGGAGCACATTCCAACACCGGTGCGCAACCTCCTCCTCTGACGGGCCCGCTTGCGCTCCTTCCCATTGTAAGTACTCCAGCCCTTCCAAATCAGTTTGTGGATCCGATTGATGTCCATGTAAATTCGATTGATGTCGATGTAGGCCAATTTAGATCCGATTGATGATTGATGTCAATGTGCATTGCATTGCATGTATTTTTTTTTGGAAGTGAGCCAAGCTCAAATGGTTGGGGGAGTGGATGTACAAACCCAACGTACACCTGAGTTCAAATTCTCACAGACGCGAATTTAGGTTCACATTTATACTTGAGGCCTAGGCTGGTCCTGGTACTCATGCAATTTATCTTGAGGACTATGCTTTAATCTTAGCCAAGATTAAAAATCTTAGTACTCATACCAAATGGTTGTGTGCATCCCTAGTTGGTGCAGAGGCCGGGAAGTGAAATTCTCCCCATTATGAGATGACCTAGCCGCCGCCCCTCCTTGACCTAGCCGCCGTCCCTCCACCCTCCACCCACCCAGCGCCGCCGCGCCCCTCCCTCCCTCCACCACCACCCCTCCCATCCCATCTACTTCCTTCCAACCTTCGCCCCGGGATGTCTCGCGCGAGGCGGCTCCGAGCGACGACCCGAACCCAAGAAGAGGCGGCCCATCTTCCTCCTCCTGGCCGCTGCCGCCGTCGGGGTCGGCGGTGGTGGCCGCGTCCGGCTGCCAAAGGGAGAGGCGGTGGTGGCGCGTCCATGGACTCCCCTTTGCGCGGAGGCGGGGTCTTCTAGGGGCAGCAACGGTGGACGGCGGGTCTGGTGGCGGTGGCCTTCGGCTACTTCACCTAGATCATGGTGGGAGACGTGGTGGTGTGGCAGAACTCGGCGGGGAATGGGTGGCAGCAGGATCGCTGCTGACCTCCACCGGCCGGGTTGGAGGAGGAAGATGGACCGCGGTTCCTAGCCATGGCGGCGGCGTGGGGGCCGGCCGTTCCGGCTTTCATGGTGGTGGTTGATGTCTACGGGTGCTTCTATTCTTGTAGACAGTGTTGGGCCTCCAAGAGCAGAGGTTTGTAGAACAGCAGCAAGTTTCCCTTAAGTGGATCACCCAAGGTTTATCGAACTCGGGGAGGAAGAGGTCAAAGATATCCCTCTCATGCAACCCTGCAACCACAAAGCAAGAAGTCTCTTGTGTCCCCAACACACCTAATAGGTGCACTAGTTCGGCGAAGAGATAGTGAAATACAAGTGGTATGAATGAATATGAGCAGGGCGCAGAAAAGTGCTTGCTGGCGTGCGATTGATGGTAGTAATATTGGAAGTAAAGATGCAGAAAACTAAACAAGCAGCGATAGCAGTATTTAGGAACAAGGCATAGGGATCATACTTTCACTAGTGGACACTCTCAACATTGATCACATAACAATAAATAGATAGATGCTAGACTCTACACCCTCTTGTTGGATGATGAACACCACTAACGTGTAGGATTACACGAACCCTCAATGCCGGAGTTAACAAGCTCCACAATATTCAGTGTTCATATTTAAATAACCTTAGAGTGCATGACAGATCAACATAACCAAACCAAGTACTAACATAGCGCACACTGTCACCTTCACACTACGAGAGGAGGAATAGATCACATCAATACTATCATAGCAATAGTTAACTTCATAATCTACAAGAGATCACAATCATAGCCTACGCCAAGTACTACACGATGCACACACTGTCACCATTACACCGTGCAGGAGGAATAAACTACTTTAATAACATCACTAGAGTAGCACGAGATATATTGTGATACAAAACACATTGCAATCATAAAGAGATATAAATAAGCACTTCACTATGCCATTCATAACAGCGAATAAGTATTCTGTGAAATATAGCCTAAGAGACCCACACGGTGCACACACTGTCACCTTTACACACGTGGGACAAGGAGTCTCCGAGATCACATAAGTAAAACCCACTTGACTAGCATAATGACATCTAGATTACAAGCATCATCATATGAATCTCAATCATGTAAGGCAGCTCATGAGATTATTGTATTGAAGTACATAGGAGAGAGATGAACCACATAGCTACCGGTACAGCCCGAGCCTCGATGGAGAACTACTCCCTCCTCATGGGAGACAGAGCGTTGATGAAGATGGCGGTGGTGTCGATGGAGAAGCCTTCCGGGGCACTTCCCGGCGGCGTGCGGGAACAGAGACTCTGTCCCCCGGATCTTGGCGCGATGGCGGCGGCTCGGAAGGTTTTATCTGTTTCGTCGAACGTGTCGAGGTTTTTAGGTCGGGGACCTTTATATAGGCGAAGAGGCGGAGTCGGAAGGTCGACGAGGCGGTGACACAACAGTGCGCGGCCAAGACCTGGCCGCGCCACCGTCATCTGGGCCACAGGGCTCCCTCTGGTGGCTCTCGGGTGTTCTAGAAGCTTCGTGGAAAAATAGGATGCTGGGCATTGATTTCGTCCGATTAGAATATTTCCTTACTAGGATTTCGGAACCAAAAACAGCAGAAACTGGCCCTTCGGCATCTCGTCAATAGGTTAGTTCCGGAAAACGCATAAATATGACATAAGGTATGCATAAAACATGTAGATATCATCAATAATGTGGCATGGAACATAAGAAATTATCGATACGTCGGAGACGTATCAGCATCCCCTTAGCTCGTCGTCCCAGTAAAACGATAACAAAGATGAAGTGACATGCCATCATAACCTTGATCATACTATTGTAAGCATATGTAATGAATGCAGCGATCAAAACAATGGTAATGACATGAGTAAACAACTGAATCATAAAGCAAAGACTTTTCATGAATAGTACTTCAAGACAAGCATCAATAAGTCTTGCATAAGAGTTAACTCATAAAGCAATAATTCAAAGTAAAAGATATTGAAGCAACATAAAGGAAGATTAAGTTTCAGCGGTTGCTTTCAACTTATAACATGTATATCTCATGGATAGTTGTCAATGTAAAGTAATATAACAAGTGCAATATGCAAGTATGTAGGAATCAATGCACAGTTCACACAAGTGTTTGCTTCTTGAGGTGGAGAGAAATAGGTGAACGACTCAACATAAAAGTAAAAGAAAGGTCCTTCAAAGAGGAAAGCATCGATTGCTATATTTGTGCTAGAGCTTTTATTTTGAAAACATGAAACAATTTTGTCAACGGTAGTAATAAAGCATATGTATCACGTAAATTATATCTTACAAGTTGCAAGCCTCATGCATAGTATACTAATAGTGCCCGCACCTTGTCCTAATTAGCTTGGATCACGGATTATCATTGCAATACACATGTTTTAACCAAGTGTCACAAAGGGGTACCTCTATGCTTGTACAAAGGTCTAAGAAGAAAGCTCGCATTTGGATTTCTCGCTTTTGATTATTCTCAACTTAGACATCCATACCGGGACAACATAGACAACAGATAATGGACTCCTCTTTTATGCATAAGCATGTAGCAACAATTAATGTTCTCATATGAGATTGAGGATATATGTCCAAAACTGAAACTTCCACCATGATTCATGGCTTTAGTTAGCGGCCCAATGTTCTTCTCTAACAATATGCATGCTCTAACCATTTAAATGAGTGGTAAATCTCCCTTACTTCAGACAAGACGGACATGCATAGCAACTCACATGATATTCAACAAAGAGTTGATGGCGTCCCCAGGAGCATGGTTATCGCACAACAAGCAACTTAATAAGAGATAAAGTGCATAAGTACATATTCAATACCACAATAGTTTTTAAGGCTATTTTGTCCCATGAGCTATATATTGCAAAGGCGAATGATGGAAATTTAAAGGTAGCACTCAAGCAATTTACTTTGGAATGGCGGAGAAATACCATGTAGTAGGTAGGTATGGTGGACACAAATGGCATAGTGGTTGGCTCAAGGATTTTGGATGCATGAGAAGTATTCCCTCTCGATACAAGGTTTAGGCTAGCAATGTTATTTGAAACAAACACAAGGATGAACCGGTGCAGCAAAACTCACATAAAAGACATATTGTAAACATTATAAGACTCTACACCGTCTTCCTTGTTGTTCAAAACTCAATACTAGAAATTATCTAGACTTTAGAGAGACCAAATATGCAAACCAAAATTTAGCAAGCTCTATGTATTTCTTCATTAATAGGTGCAAAGTATATGATGCAAGAGCTTAAACATGAGCACAACAATTGCCAAGTATCAAATTATCCAAGACATTTTACCAATTACTACATGTAGCATTTTCCGTTTCCAACCATATAACAATGAACGAAGCAGTTTCAACCTTCGCCATGAACATTAAAAGCTAAGAACACATGTGTTCATATGAACCAGCGGAGCGTGTCTCTCTCCCACACAAGCATTTATTCAAACAAAAACACAAACAAAAGCACACAGACGCTCCAAGTAAAGTACATAAGATGTGACCGAATAAAAATATAGTTTCAAGAGAAGGAACTCGATAAGTTGTCGATGAAGAAGGGGATGCCTTGGGCATCCCCAAGCTTAGATGCTTGAGTCTTCTTATAATATCCAGGGATGAACCATGGGGGCATCCCCAAGCTTAGACTCTTCACTCTTCTTGATCATAGTATATCATCCTCCTCTCTTGACCCTTGAAAACTTCCTCCACACCAAACTCGAAACAAACTCATTAGAGGGTTAGTGCATAATAAAAAATTCACATGTTCAGAGGTGACACAATCATTCTTAACACTTCTGGACATTGCACAAAGCTACTGGATATTAATGAAACAAAGAAATCCATCCAACATAGCAAAAGAGGCAATGCGAAATAAAAGGCAGAATCTGTCAAAACAGAACAGTCCGTAAAGACGAATTTTAAAGTGGCACCAGACTTGCTCAAATGAAAATGCTCAAATTGAATGAAAGTTGCGTACATATCTGAGGATCACTCACGTAAATTGGCATAATTTTCTGAGTTACCTACAGAGAATTAGGCCCAGATTCGTGACAGCAAGAAATCTGTTTCTGCGCAGTAATCCAAATCTAGTATGAACCTTACTATCAAAGACTTTACTTGGCACAACAATGCAATAAAATAAGATAAGGAGAGGTTGCTACAGTAGTAACAACTTCCAAGACACAAATATAAAACAAAAGTACTGTAGTAAAATAAACACATGGGTTATCTCCCAAGAAGTTCTTTCTTTATAGCCATTAAGATGGGCTCAGCAGTTTTAATGATGCACTCACAAGAAATAGTAGTTGAAGCAAAAGAGAGCATAAAGAGGCAAATTCAAAACAAATTTAAGTCTAACATGCTTCCTATGCATAGGAGTTTTGTAAATAAACAAGTTCATGAAGAAAAAAGTAACAAGCATAGGAAGATAGAACAAGTGTAGCTTCAAAAATTTCAGCACATAGAGAGGTGTTTTAGTAACATGAAAATTTCTACAACCATATTTTCCTCTCTCATAATAACTTTCAGTAGCAACATGAGCAAACTCAACAATATAACTATCACATAAAGCATTCTTATTCACATGCATAAAAGTATCATTACTCTCCACATAAGCATAATCAATTTTATTAGTTGTAGTGGGAGCAAATTCAACAAAGTAGCTATCATTATTATTCTCATCATCAAATATAGGAGGCATATTGTAATAATAATCAAATTTATCCTCCATAACAGGCGGTACTAAAAGACCAATATCATTATAATCATCATAAATAGGAGGCAAAGTATCGTCAAAGTAAATTTTCTCCTCAATGCTTGGGGGACTAAAAATATCATGCTTATCAAAGCCAGCTTCCCCAAGCTTAGAATTTTCCATATCATTAGCAACAATGGTGTTCAAAGCGTTCATACTAATATGTTCCATAGGTTTTTTAATTTTCGCATCAAACCATCCATGTCTTAAATCAGGAAATAGAATAAGAAGCTCATTGTTGTCCATTATGCCTAACTAGTGTAAACAAGAAACAAAAAGATGCAATTGCAGGATCTAAAGGAAATAGCTTGAGCACACACACAACGGCAACAGAAAAGTACTTTACCTGGGACCGGAGTAGAGCCCACCTTTCCTCCCAACGGCGCGAGAAAATAGCTTGATGTCTACGGGTGCTTCTATTCTTGTAGCAGTGTTGGGCCTCCAAGAGCAGAGGTTTGTAGAACAGCACAAGTTTCCCTTAAGTGGATCACCCAAGGTTTATCGAACTCGGGGAGGAAGAGGTCAAAGATATCCCTCTCATGCAACCAACCACAAAGCAAGAAGTCTCTTGTGTCCCCAACACACCTAATAGGTGCACTAGTTCGGCGAAGAGATAGTGAAATACAAGTGGTATGAATGAATATGAGCAGTAACGGCGCCAGAAAAGTGCTGGCGTGCGGTTGATGGTAGTAATATTGCAGGAAGTAAAGATGCAGTAAAACAGTAAACAAGCGATAGCATATTTAGGAACAAGGCCTAGGGATCATACTTTCACTAGTGGACACTCTCAACATTGATCACATAACAGAATAAATAGATAGATGCTAGACTCTACACCCTCTTGTTGGATGATGAACACCACTAACTGTGTAGGATTACACGAACCCTCAATGCCGGAGTTAACAAGCTCCACAATATTCAGTGTTCATATTTAAATAACCTTAGAGTGCATGACAGATCAACATAACCAAACCAAGTACTAACATAGCGTGCACACTGTCACCTTCACACTACGAGAGGAGGAATAGATCACATCAATACTATCATAGCAATAGTTAACTTCATAATCTACAAGAGATCACAATCATAGCCTACGCCAAGTACTACACGATGCACACACTGTCACCATTACACCGTGCAGGGAGGAATAAACTACTTTAATAACATCACTAGAGTAGCACGCAGATATATTGTGATACAAAACACATTGCAATCATAAAGAGATATAAATAAGCACTTCACTATGCCATTCATAACAGAATAAGTATTCGTGAAATATAGCCTAAGAGACCCACACGGTGCACACACTATCACCTTTACACACGTGGGACAAGGAGTCTCGGAGATCACATAAGTAAAACCCACTTGACTAGCATAATGACATCTAGATTACAAGCATCATCATATGAATCTCAATCATGTAAGGCAGCTCATGAGATTATTGTATTGAAGTACATAGGAGAGAGATGAACCACATAGCTACCGGTACAGCCCGAGCCTCGATGGAGAACTACTCCCTCCTCATGGGAGACAGCAGCGTTGATGAAGATGGCGGTGGTGTCGATGGAGAAGCCTTCCGGGGCACTTCCCCGTCCGTGGCGTGCGGAACAGAGACTCTGTCCCCGGATCTTGGCTTCGCGATGGCGGCGGCTCGGAAGGTTTTCTGGTTTCGTCGAACGTGTCGAGGTTTTGGTCGGGGACCTTTATATAGGCGAAGAGGCGGAGTCGGAAGGTCGACGATGCGGTGACACAACAGGGCGCGGCCAAGGCACAGGCGCGCCACCTGTCATCCCACCGGTGCTCCCCTCGGTGGCTCTCGGGTGTTCGGAAGCTTCGTGGAAAAATAGGATCTGGGCATTGATTTCGTCCGATTTCGAGAATATTTCCTTACTAGGATTTCGAAACCAAAAACAGAAAACAACAACCGGCCCTTCGGCATCTCGTCAATAGGTTAGTTCCGGAAAACGCATAAATATGACATAAGGTATGCATAAAACATGTAGATATCATCAATAATGTGGCATGGAACATAAGAAATTATCGATACGTCGGAGACGTATCAGTGGTCCTAGGGTTCTTCTTTCGTGAAGATGAAGACATTCCGGAAGCCGATCTTTCTTCATCTAGCCGGAGTGATGAGTTCCGGACTCCGACAGCGAATGGAACAATGCATCTTTTGCGTGGATTTCATAGGATCGGGTGGTATTCGGTCACGCGCACCCATGCTTTTATTCCTACCGTTTGGTTCCGGAGGGAGCGCCGCGAAGCTCTGTTCTGTGTTGACATCAAGAGACTTTGGTCCATGGTGAAGTCAGAAGCAGAGAATTTCATGAAGGCGGGATTGGGGGATTAGCTAAAGAAGGTTCAAGTCTCCGCTATGCTGAAGAACTTGCTTGGTGTTCCAGGATTCGCAACAGGGGTATGAAAGTGGGGGCGGCAACATAGGTGAAGGTCAAAGTCCTACCTTTCAGGGTGAAAACCCAAGGTCTGGCCTTAACTGGTTGTGCCTGGCAATGGCCTTGTTGGAGGCATTGTTTTGAGAGCGGGGACTATTTTCAGGTGAAAACCTAAGATCTTTGATCGGGCGACGATGACGCTGGTGCACTGTTCCCTTCTTGGAGGTGTCGCTTTTGGAGAGTCTGTATTTCAGGTGTTGTCTAGGGGGTGGATGTATTACTGTTGCTAGGCCTGTGATACTTTAGCGGGACTTTTCTTTCTTAGTTTTCTTTTATCTTTTTTGGTTGTATGCATCCGTACTTCCATTAGGGTGTTGTGTTGTTGCAGAGGCTGCGTGTAATTGGTATCTTTTTGATATTAATATATTCTCTTTATAAAAAAAGTTAGTCATAAGAATGTCAATGATGAGTAGGATGAATGGGATGCTTGTCATTGCCAATGTGCATCGGCATGGCAATGACAAGCCTGCCAATGGTGAGTAGGATGAGCTTGTCATTGGCATTGCTGATGTTGAGCTTGACATTGGCATATGATGATGTTGAGCTTGACATTGGCATGCTGATGTTGAGCTTGACATTGGCATGATGATGTTCAGCTTCTCATTGGAAATGTGCTTCGGCATGCCAATGACAAGCATGCCATTGGAGCTCAACATGGAAACTATGGCGCACTCTTCTCATTTGCATTGCATTTTTTAGAACTGGCTCTTCCTAGAAACCTTCCTGGATGGGCCCATAGGGGAGGCTCGCGACATTGTCGTCCGGGTGCAGCTTCGGGATCCCAATTAAGGCTTCATGGAAGCCTACCGCCAGGTGTACGGGCCAAGGGTTCACACTGGGTGTCCTGCTAACCTAGGGCACGGTCCTAGGGAAATGCTTCTTGTGTTCTCCGTGCAGCTGGAGAGCCAGGATCTCCTTGCCCTCACCGTGCCGCCCGCCATGGAGCAGCTCCTCATCAAGAAGCACAAGCTCAAGAACAATGGGCCGCCGGTGAAGGTGGCGCTGTACATGGGAGAGAACTGCGAACACAAGGTGCAGCTCCAGTGGAAGGTCGAGCGAGTCGGCTTCATCAAGTCCTTGAGCAACTTCACCGGTAAGGCTCTGCTTGAGGCCGACGACACGATCGTCTTCACCCCTGTCGACGACGGGTTCTAGGTCCAGGTGTAAGGGAAGGAGACCTCCATGGAGAGCATCTGGAGCTGCAAGAAGTATCGCCAGGCCCCTTGGGCGGATCCTCGCCATTAAGGTTGTATGCTTGTTCTATTCTTTGCTTTTGTGAAGTTCTAGTTGTAGTGTTGGCCTGAGGAGGTTGTTGAACACTTGATTTTGTGCATACCTGCCTGTAATGTTGGTCTTTACAGGCTGTTGAACATTGCTTTTGGACCTGGGTAGTCTGCCCCAGGTTTAAGTAGGCGTCTTACCACTCTGACGCTAAGGGTTAGCTACTAAGTACTATGTTCCATGTGTATATATATACTAGTGTAGTCAGGATGATGGGACGCCCTAGGCCACCTTCGGAGTGCTACAGTGCATTACTGTTGCTACAGTCAACGAAGAGAAACACAGCCACGACCCGGGCGATGGCCAGGGTGGCCTGGGGTTGTCTCCGCCTCTGTATATATATATGTATAGTATGCTTATGATCGTCTGTGTGCTTTTGTGTGCCGTTATGTGATGATAAGACTACCTTATTTAAATATGGTGAGAGAAGCAAAAGTTGTGTGCCTAAAATGGCAACTAAACGCATGTGTTTTGGCTCGTCAGAGATGACACATTTTTTCCAGACATCTAAACAAATTGGCACTTTGGTACTAACTGATGCAACCTAAACCACAAAACGTAGTCCTTTTCTAACCAGTTGTGTAGAAACCCAACCCAAATAACCAAACAGGCCCTAGACTGCTGATGTAGATGCGCCGCCCAAGTTTGACGTCCCTGGTGTTGGGCTGCACAAAAGAAATCATAGTGAATCGATGCATCCTAGTACATGCCCTAGACTCCTAGTACATGCATATGCACTGTGGATGATTCCTTGGCGTGGACGTGGAGATGCGCTGCGCTCGGAACCACACATGTGTCCGCATGTTGGAGCCGAGGGCGTGTATTGACTCTGGACCGGATCGTGGACGTGCCGCCGTGCCATGCTGTCGCAGGGGTGTGCTGCTGCGTGCCCTGGTCATTGGTCAACCGTCTCCATGTGCGCCGCCATAAACCTTTAGTACTCATTTCTTTAAAAATAGGTATTTTAGTTTTGCTTAGATATAGATGTGTTTATACACATTTATTTAAACAATTAATACCACATATATTTATAAAAATAAACTATAAAAGAAACAATCAAATCACTGAGATCTTCAAATTATTGTTTTTTCCATGACACAATCTTGTACTTCTCTGAAGGCAGCCAAACACAGGTACCAAACCATAGACCTAAAAATACCAATGAAGGTTCTCCCATTGTTTTAATTTGAGCCGCAATGCCAATGCTACGTACACGCGCGCAACCATTGAAGTAGTCAATCAACATCGACAAGAGTACCAGCACCAGTATATCAGGGAAAAATAACCGAACAGCCTGATCAACGTCGCTGGAGAGCTGAGAGTACGAATCACCATTGTCGAGGACGTAGTAGTCGGGACAAATATTGCGAGGGTAATTCTCCTCGCGGCAACCATGAGAAAGATCCAAAATCGATCTGGCAAAAAATCTGAAGATCCATACCTAATGCAATCCTGCAACACCACCATTGACGCCACGATTGAGATCTTGCCGTTGAACGAGGGACTGAAGAACACTTATTGTAGATGAAGACATCTCCAATGTGGCGAAGACCAATAAGAAGACGGCTACCAAACCCTAACCTAATTTGTTGAAAACCCTACTTTATTAAAAACTCCACACATAGATCGGGTTCCCCACCCCTCCTGACGCCGGCGAGGTCGGCCGGAGGAGGGGGAACTGATCTATGGTGGAGGCGAATGCGGAGACGGAGTGATTTTTTTCCAAGCGGCGGCTGCCAAGAGAGAGACGAGACTTTTTGTTCGCAGCTTTGTGTTTATACACATTTATTTATGGATATATCCGGTGAAAAAGTTAAGACGCTTATTTTTAGATGGAGGGAGTAAATCGATTTGGGCTGAATTTGTTGCACTGAATTGCACCGTAAGAGAGGACAAGGGGATCTTTTATATCAAGGGATTTTATTGGACTAAATTGGAATTAATCTATAAAATTGAGAATTTCAAAAATTCTTCCTGGAGGCGGCGCGACGCGAAAATGGTGGGAGGACCTAGGATCAGCATCGTGAGACTACCCGCTTTGATACTATGTAAAAATTGTAGAACTCTAATTTTTGTTTTATATTGCCATGACCCTCCTAAGGTATATATAGATGTACAAAGGAAGGGACTAGACTTGAAGTATAGGATGATGAGTCCTAATCTAATTACATCTGGACGTATTACGCTTCTAACATTTGTGAGTAATATTCTTGTGAAGGAGTTGAACCAACATTCGTAGTTGACATGAATGAGTCATCATCAACACTACAATTAACCAAATACCACACAAATTAATCTACAATGTATACGAGATCATTTCTACGCACATACAAAATAGAGAAACCAAAAAAGAAGAAAACCACCTCTCGGTCATTCCGTCTAATGTCGTGGCTGCAGCTGTCAGAGCGAACTCCTCTGCAGTTTTTTATTTAAATTAACTCATGTTGCCGACGACGGTGGTAGAGGTGGCAAAAATGGTGGCGACTGGAATTGGCCGTCCACGTGGTCGCTTCCGGCATGATGCTTGCCACGCTTCCGGTTGGCTTTTGATTCACCGCCGATGCGGCTGCACCTGCCCGCTTGTCACCGTTCCCCGGCTTCCTTTTCGAATTCGCGGTCCATGCCAGCGGTGGCGCAAGCTGTTGAGATGACTCGGGTGCTACGAGCGTCCGTGGCACCACGAACATCTGCCCACGGACGATGACAAGTCTAGGGTTTGCAGTGGCGGCGGATGGGCTACTGTAGGAGGCGGCGCAAGTGCTCCAGAGGCTGCAGCAGGGGCGGAGACGACCGGAGGGGTGGAGGGAGTGGCGGATCCGCCCGACATGGCGGGTGGCGGTGGGGGATTTGGGCAGCGGGTCACGCGGTGGAGATTTCAGGACGGCAGTTGGGGTGCGCACACTTGTGTTGGACTTTGCAGCGCGCCATCTGGCGTGCCAAGGGGTTCTTCGGCGTGTCCAATATTTTTTCTTCGGCGCCGCGCGATTTATAGCATCTGTTGAAGCATCACCGCGCCGTAAAAAAACGGTTATTTCAGTGTCGCTGGGTTTTTTTTTCTTTGCGGGTGGTTGCTCTTATGTTTACTGTAGAGTTGATTTTTCTGCGGTAGTCTGTCGTGCTTTGCATGATTGTAGACTACTGCCTACTAGCGTGATTATAAGAGATGAGCTGACTTGCCGTGCAATGTTGTCCGGTGAAATGTTGTCTCTTGTGGGCCAACTGGTCTGCAGAGTCAAAACATAAGGAACTTTCCAAACACGTTCATCGTTGGGAAAACCAGGCCGCGGATTCAGCATTTTAATGGGAATACCGTTCTATGCTAGCAATGCACACGCCGGTTCTACTCGGGTTCGAGCATGACCAAATCAGTGGACTCTGAGAACCAAACACGACCTGTCAAGTCCACTGCATAAATATTTGAAATTGTATTACGTACAACGGTAGACCAGGACATCGTTGCATCATGTCCTCGAGTGGCTTCCTAGCTCCAACACGTCGCGTAACTTGTCACGTACGGCTCTCGCATCATGTCAGTCGCAGCAGGTTCAGGTCAAGAGATTACCCAGGAGCTTGGTGGCGAAGCTGCACTGGAGTACTGGAGGTACAGGTGCAGCCTCTTAATTTCGCACGTTTTTTTTTCAGGTTTTCGTACGTCCTCTTTCTGTTTGGACCAAATGTCCAAATATACTCTTCTCATTCTATGAAATTTATCTAAATTTGAATGTATCTACATACCAGTTAGTGTCTAGATATATTTCAATTTTAAGGAATCTAAGGTAACTTTTGTGAGACAAAGGGAGTAATTTACTTAGACAGGCTCTCTCTCCGGTCAACTTTTTTACCCAAAAAACTGTCAACTTGTCACATACTCACATGAATCTCCTCCTGTCACTGGCTGCTATACTTCGTTATACATCATTTTTTTTCTAGTTCTTTCAGTACCGTCACTGGTGACGGTAGACGTCGGTTGTCTTCGACGAACCATCAGAAACCGCTGCTTGCTGGCACGTATTTTCCATGCGGCAACAGAATTAGTATAGAGCCCGTAACTATCTCTTTTTTTAGATCAACACATGGATATCTTCTTGTGATAGAAAAGCTAAACAACTTCTTTTGAGGAACCCACGGCGGGCGCAAGGCTGGCCTGAACCAAAAGCTAAACAAATGGAGTACTTCAACGGAAGTGCTAATTCTCAGAATTAACTTAGTGTTTAATCAAGTCCTATATCATCGAATTTGCTTTAGGATTTGTGCAGCATAAGTTGCAGATTGAGTTGTAAGTGAGATTTTTTCTGTTACAAGTCGTGTTTGCGTTGGCTATGAGTTCAAATACGAGTTGCAACCATAATTCGATGATGTCACTTAATTGAGAACTAAGTTAATTCGCATTCAGCTGAGAATTAGTCACACTCATACTTACACGGTTTAACCATCTTACAACTTGTGCCGGCAGAAAAGGCCAAGACTTGTCAAATCGAACTAGTGCGGGGCGAATTGCAGGAGACATGCGGCCGGGAGTTGGAGAGTATAATCCATCTAGGATTGTGTCCCCCTCACTGGCGATGCCGCCGGTCTGCTCTGCCTCTGGTGGCTTGGGACCCTTGAGGTGTGGCGCACCACAGCCCCTCGTCGGCGGGAGGATTTCCCTTCTTTCTTTATGTTGTTTGTCGAGATGGTGAAGCGGGGGGCTACATCCTGAAGTTAGAATAAGTTTCTCCTTTCCTATCCTTGCTTTGGTAGTGCATCTAGCATTGGCTGGGGTGCAGTAGTGTGTCCGGCGGATCTCCTGCGATCTAGCAGGTTTTCATGTTTGTTAGTGTGTCGTTTTAGGTCACTCTCTTTCGATCCGCGGTTTTCATCATTGACGATGGTTGCTACTCTCTTGCGCTGGTCTTTTGAGGTCTTAGCACGACAACTTCCAGTATGTCTACTACAACAAGCTCTACTATGATAAGCTTTGTGCGGCTCCGGTGATGGATGTCCCATGACGACAACACGTCTTTAGCTCACGGTAATGTATATTCGTTACTAGGTGGTCCAAAGACTTTTTTATATTTTTTTATTACTTTTCGAATTGTTTGCACTGTCATTGATAATTGTTAGTAGACCGGAGAAATGTTCGAAAAAAAACTTGTGCTGGAGGAACACACCATTCTTATGCATGCCAAACGCAAACATAAACATGAGCAGAATGAAATTACAAGACCAAACCACCCTTGATTACATTAACAGTCTACCTGGGTCCTTGAATAGTCCTGTAGTAGTACTATTCAAAGGACAAGTCAGGCCACGTATCAAACTCCGGCAACCCGAGGTCCCCCAGCGCGTCAAAGTCAAACACGCCCGGCGACGGGTGCATCAGTGGCTGCACCACTGCTGGGACGTCGCGGCTGCCGTTGCCGGCGGTAGCAGCTGCGTCTGTGCTCCGCCCCTGCAGCACTGCACCGCCGCACCCGTGCGCCGCGGCCAGCAAGGAGTGGCTGGCGGCGGTGGCGTGGGCCCGACGCGGCTGCGGCCGGAAGATAGCGGCCGGCGCCGGCTGGAAGCCGGTGAGCTCCTGAACCATGGCGCGGAAGTTGGACACGTCGGTGGCCACCACGGTGGTGGACGACCGGCGCGACGCCGACTTCCTGGGGCGCCGCGGCGGCGGCTGCGCGTCCGAGGGGAGGACTTGACTGGCGGCCGCCCGGGCCGTCGGTGCCGTGTTGCATGGCTGGTACTTGGAGCCGAAAGCCACGGCACGCTCCACCGCGCCCGTGCGGTCTCGGTGGCTGCAGGAGTACATCGGCGAGAGGTAGGGTGTTTGGGATGGTCACGCAGGCACGCACGAGCACGATCCAAGTAGGTGCGTAGGGCTGCGAAGGAGGGCGGTCAGTTTGACGTGTATTTATAGTGATCTTGGCGGGCATGAATTGACTCGAGACTCAACAGACAACAGTACACTGTAGCACGAATACTCTACTTCATTTTCCAGTTCGGCAGATCAGAAGGGCTGCTGAAGCTGAAACCTGCAGAAAAGCCCAGACCAGCAGGGTCCTCGTTGTTTGGACTTTTTTTTCTTCTTCTCGAGATGGGGAGTATAACCTGGCCCCTGTTGCACATTACTTTTTTATTGCAAAATTTTGGGTATCCAAATTATTACAATCACTCATAAAAGTTAAGACATGTATCATTCATAAATATGCCGCTAGCCAACCTAGGTGTAGAAGTTCTGAGCCACCGTTTGCAAATAGATATAGACTCCCGCTGATCCTCCGGAGAAAGGCAGGACCAAACTTGAATCCTCCACGGCCTCCGGCGATGGATGGTGGTGGCGGCGGCTGTTGGATCTTGGACCCGCCGAGATCCATCGCCGGCTTCTGCTGGCGGCACGAGGAAGGGGGCGGCGATGTGCGGGGCGAGGATGGTGCGGTTGCGGCTTCCGCCGTCCACCGAATTCTCGTTCGTCATCGTTGGTCAGCGGACGGCGGCGTGGGGGCCTGTTCGTCTGCTTCGGGTTTGAAGGTGGTGGTCCTAGGGTTCTTCTTCTGCGAAGATGAAGACCTACCGGATGCTGATCCTTTTCATCTAGCCGGAGTGTTGAGTTCTGGAAGGCTCCGCCGGCGAATAGTACAACACATCTTTTGCCTGTAGTTTGCTGGATCGGGTGGTATTCGGTCGCGCGCACCCATGCTTTTATTCCTGACCGTTTGGTTTTGGAGGGAGCGGCGCGAAGCTCTTTTTCTATGTTGACATCAAGTGACTATGGATCCATGATGAAAGTCGAAGAAGAGAATATCATGAAGGCCGGATGGGGGACTAGCTAAGGGAGATTCAAGTCTCCGCTGTTGAGGGACTTGCTTGGTGTTCCGGGATTCACAACAGCGTATGAAAGTGGGGCGACAACACGGGTGAAGTCAGTCCTACCTTTCAGGGTGAAAACCCAAGGTCGCCTTAAGTTGTGCCTGGAAATGACCTTGTTGGAGGCATTGTTTTGAGAGCGGGGACTATCTTTCAGGGTGAAAACCTAAGATCTTTGATCGGGCGATGTTGGTGTTAGAGCACTGTTCCCTTCTTGGAGGCGTCGTTTTTGGAGAGTCTGTATTTCAGGTATTATCTTGGTGGTGGATGTATTGCTGTTGTTAGGCCCGAGATACTGTAGCAGGACTTTTGTTTCTTAGTTTTCTTTTCTATTTTTTGGCTATGTGCATCCGTAGTGCCATTAGGGTGGTGCGTTGTTGCAGGATGTAATTGGTATCTTTTGATATTAATATATTCCCTTTATCTAAAAAAGCTAAGCGAATAACTTGTAAAAAATTATACCTTTATTATTGTTAAAGATAAGATCATTTTTAGCATTTCATATAGACCAACATAAAGCCGGGAAGCCAATAGGAATTAGAGCTTTGTAAACCTTATCCATACTTTTTTTTTGTGAAATTTCACCAACTTATTAAAACAATTTGTTCAAATTTTAGCTCTTACTGAATTCTTATTTGTATCTCAACATTAGATGGCAACGTTATTGATTGATTCTTACCTTAGTAATGAGGCGAGAAATTTTGGGGATGCGAAGGAACTTATTGACCTGTGATTCTTCTTTCATCTGCATAATAAAAATTAATATCATCCATATTATTTACATCATGCTTGGGGTTTTATGGCATTCATATTATTTAGATCATTTAGCACATTTTGCTCGCGGGGGAAAATGCGGAGAAGATCATTTACACATCGCAAACCCATCACATGTTTCTCCCGGTTAGTTTTACTAGCACTTATACTAGTGAGACTAAATGCATGCATGTTAAATTTATTTTTTGGATAATGTACAAAAGTTATTTCTATGATCTATGTGACAAGAGAGCTCCTCGGCAGTGCCCACCATGATGGGCTTAGGGTTGACGGAATCCTGCAGGTTAACACGAGACATCGGATACCAAACGAACAGGGAGCGAGATTTACCCAGTTTCAGGGCCCTCGATGAGGCAAAACACTTCCTGCTTGTCTGATCTTGATTTATCGAGTAAAAATAGGTTACAATGGGGTAGCCGATAGACTACGATGGTGATCCCGCCGGGAGGCAAGGTTTCTAGGATTTGAGTATGCTAGATTGCTAGGGTTTCGTGTATTGTTGTTCGGCAGGCCCTCTCCTGGCCTTTATATAGAAAGCCAGGTCCCGAGAGTCCTGTCCGAACTCGACTTGGTTACATGAAGATCCGATCTACTCTTTCCTTTATTGACATCTTCTTGCCTTGTTCGTCAAGAATCCATCTTTTGGTAAATTTCCTTCGTTGTAACTGACGTATGAACCCACCTTGAATCGGGGCAATCTTCATGGGCCCCTAGTTGGGCAAAGGGAGGTAGACTAATGTCGGGTACCCGAAGGGTAATGCCCACATCAGTAGCCCCCGAGTGACTGGTCGAAGCGAAGTTTCAGGCAGGAACTATAGTTGTCTTAAACCGAATATCTTGATAAGTCTAAGAAAATTGAGTCTTCATGTTCGTTATAAAATTGAAGTTGATCGCTCCCGATGGGAGTAGCCCCCCGAGTCTAGGGACGGATGTTTGCAACCGTGGGTAGAGTCAAGTTGTACTACTCGAAGATCTTGCCGTCGATGTTTCTTGAACCTTTTTCGTCATCCGATACTTTTAATATATTGGGTCCTCTGAAGCTTCTGGTGAAGCCGAGGAATTGATCGTACGTAAGGGATATAGTAATGATCCCAGTTTTACTCTGCAAGTCGATACTGGTTAAATGCCGAAGGCAAAACAACGTTACCCTACACAGGTTCAGGTTCTCAGGCCCGAACCTGGATTTGCTGGAACCTTCGGGTCCGTTCTTCTTTGGATTCCTTCGGTTTGTTGATTCCTTTGTTGTTTTTCTCGGGTGTGCGTCCAGCGCTCCCGACGGGAGTAGCCCCCGAGTCTAGGGATGGATGTTTACAACCGTGCGTAGACTCAAGTCGAGTAGCCGAAAGTTTTAAATTCCTTCGGATGTTACATCCATTTGAGTGCTCCGTCATACGGAGCCGATAACTTTGATGACATCATCAATGATGTGGCTACCGTTGCAGCGAGATTGACGGGACATGACCTAGCAGGCCCACCCCTGTCTGCGCGGTCAGTTTTGTAAATGACCGAACATTACGCGCTAACCCAAGCGTCTCCTCGATTCTTGCGCGTAGTGGAGGTAATGGCCCCCTAGTTTGCCTCTTATCGCGACACATGTTTAATCAGATCTCCATCCATTTTTCTACAACATGGATCCATCGGCCCAATTCCAAAGTAAATTTCCTTTATAAATAGGACCTAGGGGTTTACTTATCCCTCCCCATCCATCCTGTTCTTCTTCTTCTTCTTCCTTTGCTCCTGCGCTCCATTGTTGCTGCGCCCAAACACCAGAACTCCCAAAAAACTCCATTGAGATGGGCAAGAAGAAAGGAGTCGTAGCTGCTGCCGCCGCCTCAAGCGCTACTGGCTCGAAGTCCTCCACGGCCACGCTGAAGAGAACAGCACCGGGGGCCACCACCGCCGCCGCCAGAGACGCCCCATGCGACTGGACTGCATCTACCATGACCAAGAGCGACGAAAAGAAGATGCGAAGCCTTGGACCGATCTCCAATGACGAAGGAGTATTCGCCTCCTAGGTTCAGATTCCCGTCCTAATCCTCCTACTGGATTTACTGTCATGTTTGTTGCTTTCTTGTTCCGAGGATTATCTCTGCCAGCACACGAATTCCTCCGGTGCCTTCTATTCTCGTACGGGATCTAACTTTGGCAGTTGACCCCGAATTCCATTCTTCACCTTGCAATCTTCATCACTACTTGTGAGGCCTTTATTGGTATTGATCCCCATTGGAGCCTATGGAAGAAGATCTTCTTCGTCAAACGCTACAGCGGCAACATCGGACCTTACATTATTGGTGGGATTGGCTTTGTCATCTGAAAGGAAGTTAATTACTTTAACTTTCCAATGAGGGGATCTGTCCAAGGTTGGAGGCCGAAATGGTTCTATCTTAGGGATCAGTCCGCGTCAGAGCGCAACAGAAACCTGCCGAAGTTTGCCGATGTACTGGAGGCGACGCCGAAGATGTCCTGGAGAAATTCTGACTGCCGAAGAAAAAATAACAGCCGATGATTTGTATGAAAGGATCTTGGAGGTGAAGGATGCTGATGGTCAAACAATGATCGGTACCAAGGTTGTTGCTGTATTCTTGAAGCGCCGCGTCCAGCCAATAATGTCCAGAGCTCATCTGATGTGGTTATATTCGGGTCCCAAGGATGAGACTCGAGTTAATGCCGTAGAGTTGTCGGATAAGGAGTTGTTAGATGAAGTCAGACGTTTGACTTATTTCAGCCAAGAGGATTCTATCCCCCTAATGGCCCTTCAAGATCCGTATGAACTTACTCCTCAGCCAGCTGAGGTAATCCCAATTTTCCTATAATTGTTCCGATACTTGCATCTGATAACTTTGTTTTAACTTATTAGGTTATTGCTTGCCTCAGCAGGTCCCTGCAATTTCTATATATTATCCCACTGTACCCGAGACTGAGAAGGAACCCGAGGACGATGAATCCACCGGCAATGTAGAAGCCCGTGCTAAAGTAGTTGAGGACAGCGAGGTCTCCGAAGAGGAAGAGAATAACCCTTTCAACCCCAAAGCCCCTTCTCCCGAGTGGAGTCCCAGTGGCCAATACGACAATGATGCTGATCGCGTTCTCTTTGTTGGTGCAGTTCCGGAGACGTCCACTGCTCAGCCGCCGAAGAGGCCATTGGGCGGCTTTGCCGACGAAGATGAGCTGCTCTTCGACTCGTAAGCATTTTTCTTTCGCATCCAAGCTTGATATATGTCCTTTTATCCATAATCCTGACGTACCATATATGTTTATGTAGTGACGAAGGATGTGCAGAGCATCCTCCTCCGAAGAAGGCTAAGACCAGTTCAAGCAAGCAGACTTCAGCTACAGTTGAAGTACCGCCTTTGCCGAACGAAGCGCCGGCTGCTGCTTCTTTACTGAAGGGAAAAGAAATACCTTCGACAGCTACTTCTTCCCCTTCAGCTCCTGAAGGGCACGTAAGTACCGTAACATTTCTTGTACTTGATGATAATTCTTCCTCTACCAGCCCCCGAGCCTATATTCGGCTACTGACAGGCGAATGTCGGCTCAAGGATAATATGATATATATACATAACTATTTTGTTTGTGTCACATCATAGCCCATCCAAGCCACCATGGCAATAATAAAGGACTTCAACTCCCGATTCATTCATCTTGAATGAGAATGTTCGACTTCAGCAAGCTGCTCAATCGAAGTCTGCTCAACTTGACCAAGCAGTCAAGATGGCAGCTACTGCTTGGCAAGAGGCCGATAAACTAAAGATAGAACTGAGCCAGCTGAAGACGAAGCTGAACGGGGAGGAGAAGGAGAAGGCGGAGGCTCAGATTCAGGTGATGGAGAAGGAGGACAATATCCGCAACTCTGTCAAGGCCCTACTAGGTAATTTACTGTAACAACTTTAATCTTTCTTTCTTGTTTAGCTTTACTATTTTCTTGTTCTTGCCTTCACTTTTGTAGGAGCGGCCGATATTCCTGCAAATCTTGTAGGCAAGCCCTCGGTTGATTCTGCAGTCGACGCCATTTCTTTCGCTGTCGACTCCAATGAGCTTGTTCGAGTTCTTCTCCCGAAGAATAAGGCACCTTTGTCAAGTCTTTTTTGCTCTGATCTTCCCGAAGACAGACCAGGACAAGACTTTGAGGCAGCTAGTGGATGCATTTTCTGTCGACACCGAAGGCACCATCGAGGTATTCAAACGTATCTCGCGTACCTACGGAGCTCTTCTTGCATTACAACTTCGGATGGGGTACGGTTTCAAAGCTGACATGGAATTGTTACAACAAAGCTGCCGAAAGATCAAGATGGCCTAGCTATTTACCTTAGCCCATTTAGTGTACCAACACGCAAGTGTGCACGACAACTTCTTGATTTAGTAGAGGCTAATAAGCAAGCTGCTGGCGGAGTCACCTCAAGCATGTCAACTCAAACCCAAGCTCCGTGAAGGGATTTTGTCAAGTTGTAACCGATACTTTTTAAACAATGGCTTTTCTAAAGCTTCACTTTGTAATGAATTTGAGCTGGCAATGTTGCCAATTCTTTCCTTTATAACTGCAATATCTAGTTTTGATTGTGCTCTCCCGATGGGAGTAAGTGGAGTTCTTGATATTGTATATTTTTTATCTGAATATGCGCACTTGATGCTTTATTGCAGGTGACACCAGTTGCACCTTTTGTCGAAAGTCCTTCGGCTGCTGGCTATGAGTCTGACCTTGTAAAACAGATGAGGAGCAGAATATCTCGGATGGAAAAAGATCTTTTAGGTATCCATGCATGGCGGCAGTGATAAATAATAAGAAGGGTGAACTAGCCATGGAAACAGAGCATTACGTATTGAGCGAACTGCAGAAGGCCACAAGGCCACAGAAAGTTTAAAATGTGATTATTTGATAATCCTTTGTCTTGTTCACTTTATAGAGTATATCTTCTTGATAACCGAACTTTCCCTCGTCATTGTTTATTAGTTATTGCTCTAAACTTGTCTGAAGAGAACAAGCGAGTTCATGAGCGAGTCGAAGTCCTGACTGATCTGTCGCATGCACATGGCGTTTTCTGGAGCAATAAATCGAAGGCTGCGATCATGGCAAAATTCCAGGATCGGGTGCAACAGGTGCACCGATTCTTTGATAAATGTCATGCAGGCTTGAGGATGATATGGAAGACCATGTTTCCACTTAACCCAGCTCTTGAAACATTGCTTGCCTTGATGTCGAATTTTAGAAATGCCGCAAGGGTCCGTATGTTGGTGCAAAGTCAACTTCTTGCTGGGGCAGAAACAACTTTTGCCTTTGTGTTGGCTCAACATCCTTCACTAGATTTGGAGGCGATTGCCAAGGCTGATGCCGATGTGAACCAGTACTTCCCCGTCGTCAGACACACTGCCTCCATTATAGTTGATATATTGGAGGTGAGTTCCAAAGCGAACTATGGAACTAAAGTGCCAAATGAATAGTCTGATATTTTGCTCAACTATGTAGGTGATACAATTTTTGTATACTATTTGTCAATGATACTTCTCCTCCTCCTGAATGTTCGGGTACCTTCGGATGTTAGTTTATTCATGTAAACGATGTAACTTGGTTTTTCCAACTTATGATTTTATGCATATTGATGTTGATGCTCCCGAAGACGAGCAAATATTTGAAGTTGATGACTCTTTTTTTATCATGATAGAGCATTGTTGCTCACAGAAATGTCTTCGGATGCCGATGGCAATTTGTGAATGTTTGATTGAATCGCAAGCTTTGGCGTGCTAGTTCTTTGGGCATCGGTAGTATGATGCTTGTAATATCGGCAGCAATTTTTGAGTGATCAGCTCATGCTGTAGGCCCTACGGACCCGTAATAATTGCAACTTTGCTAATCCGTATGTATGTTTTGAAGTATATCGGCAGCAGCCCCCGAGTCAATGAGGGAAATGTGTGCGCGATAGGCTTCGTAGCTCAGCCAATGTTGTCAGAATCGTGATTCTGAATCGGATCGAAACCTCTATGGTAGGATCGCAAAACGTGGGATCTTAACTTTTAGAATCGTAAAATCTTAGATTCTACTTAGCAGAATCGTTGAATCGTTTCACTCAAAATGGGTCGTAAAGTCGTAGAATCGCATAGTAGAATCATGATTCTGACAACTATGAGCTCAGGTATCGTAAATACGAAGTACTGGTGTGGGCCTTTTGATTTGTATAGTTTCCATCAATTGCAGCACTCGCATGTTCCATGAGGCTTTATGGAAACGTTTGTTTTTCGATGTATCATAGATTTTCATCAATTGCAGCGCTCGCATGGTCTATGAGGCTTTTGATGAAATCGTTTTTTTACAATGATCCTTTGGCTATCACTGATTGCAGCGCTCGAATGTTCCATGAGGCTTAAATAAAAAAATTTGGACGAGGGCTATCATCTGCATCCCCCGAATATTTATCGGGTGCGCCTGCTGCAACGATAGCATTATGAAAATTTTATGCAATTTTATGTGAAGGGCTTCCAAGATTTATCGGGAGTCCGAATAAATAGAATACGTCATACGGAATAGCACTTCCATAGACGAACTTGAACTTTATTAATAAGTTTGCAAGGAAGTAAACTAAACTACTATGGCTTAAAAAGCTTTATTGAAAATAAAACTGCTTGGAAGATAAAGATATATGCCACCACTCATCTTCTTAAGTAAGAGGAGGGTCTTCTTGGACTATGTCGACGTCTGTTGACGTGCCGATAGCTTCTATTGCGGTGCCGATAGCTTCTGTCGAAGCGTTGATAACGGCTGCCGAAACATTAGTGTCTTCTGTCGAGGCACTAACAGCTTCTTGCCGAGGTTTTGATGACTTGTACTGATGTAGCAAGATCATCGGGCTGTTTCTTTGACTTCTTTCCGCTGTCTACCTCTTCGGGTTTAGATGCCCTGTCGTCAAGAGGTGATTTGTTGGGGACAATATCCAGAGTCTTGATTTCCTGCTTTATCCCGAACTTGGCGGCAATCTTCTGAAATTCTCGATCACAATTGTCTGAACGAGAAAAGCTTTCATGAACCGTGATATTGGTTCCGTTGTTGCCTGGCATCTTGAGCTTCAGATATGCATAATGAGGTACGGCCATGACTTTGGAATATGCTGGTCTTCCAAGGATAGCATAGTACTGTGATTCCCAGTTTACTATTTCAAACTCGAGCCTTTCCCTCTTGAAATTATTGGGTTTGCCGAAGACGACATTCAAAGAGATCTTGTCGAGAGGTTATGCTGGCAAGGTCGGAACCATGCCATGAAATCCCGTGTCAGATTCCTGCAACATATCGGCTGTAATGCCCATCGCCTTCACCGTGCTTGCGAATAAGAGATTTAATCCGCTTCCTCCATCCATAAATACTTTGCTCATGGTGAATCTGCCAATTTGTGCTTCGAGTACTAGAGTGGCGTGGCCTGGCCTTGGAATAGACATCGGGTGGTCAGCCCTGCTGAACAGGATGCTTTGCGGAGACCAGTCGATGAACTCAGGAACGTTCGCCATAGCGTAGTCCTCGTTGATGTTGGCGGCGTCACCTCAAGGAGGCTTAATTACCTATGGTGTAGTCCTCGCTGATGCCGATGGCTTCACCTCAAGGAGGCTTACCTATGGCGTAGTCCTCGCTGATGCCGGAGGTGTCACCTCAAGGAGGCTTACCCTATGGCGTAGTCCTCGCTGATGCCGGTGGTGTCACCTCAAGGAGGCTTACCTATGGCGTAGTCCTCGCTGATGCCAGCGGTGTCACCTCAAGGAGGCTTACCTATGGCGTTACCTACAACGTCATCTCGGAGAGGCTTACCTACGGCGTTGTTCCCGCTTGGAGACTTCCTATGAGGTGATCAACCTCGAGAGGGGATGCCGGCATCGTCACCTCATGGAGGTTTACCTATGGCGTAGTCCTCGCTGATGCCGGCGGCATCACCTCAAAGAGGTTTACCTATGGCGCAGTCCTCGTTGATGCCGACGGTGTCACCTCAGGGAGGTTTACCTATGGCGTAGTCCTCGCTGATGCCGGCGGCGTCACCTCAGGGAGGTTTACCTATGGCGTAGTCGTCGCTGATGCTGACGGTGTCACCTCAGGGAGGTTTACCTATGGCGTAGTCCTTGCTGATGCTGACGGTGTCACCTCAACGAGGCTTACCTATGGTGTAGTCCTCGCCTCAAGGAGGCTTGCCTATGGCGTAGTCCTCGCTGATGCCGGCGGCGTCACCTCAAGGAGGCTTACCTATGGCGTTACCTACGTCATCACCTCAGAGAGGCTTACCTACAGCGTTGTTCCCGCTTGGAGACTTCCTATGAGGTGATCCATCTCGAGAGGGGATGCCAACGTCATCACCTCGTGGAGGTTTACCTATGACATAGTCCTCGCTGATGCCGGCGGTGTCACCTCAAAGAGGATTACCTATGGCGCAATCCTCACTGGTGCTGGCGGTGTCACCTCAGGGAGGTTTACCTATGGCGTAGTCCTCGCTGATGCCGGCGGCATCACCTCACGGAGTTTACCTATGGCATTGTCCTCGTTGATGCCGACGGCGTCACGTCAGGGAGATTTACCTACGGCTTAGTCCTCGCTGGTTGGTGTTTCCTCGCGAAGACGAAAGGAGTGATGAAAACTTCTCCGTTGGCCGGAGGTTCTCATCGAGAGGGGAAACCTCAAAATTGGCCCCTTATTTAGTGCACTAGCTCTTGGAGAAAGACCTTTCCCTGTTTCAAAAAGCGACAGTGTCAAGATAGCAGAAGCGAAGCACACGAACGCCACGCATTGCACGATTTCTACCCTTATACCGACCACAGAGTTATAACTTCAACTTGTGAAGAGACCCCTTCCAGAGAGGAAAACACGGATGCAGACAGGCATCAGGGTGTACTTGGCGAGGGAACCCCTAGCCTCAGAGCGGAAATGGTGGCGCTCGGGAGACCTCCTTGTTTGGACATTGGGGTGGGATCCTTCCTCGGAGGAGGCCTTGCGGAGCTCGGCGAATGGTTTGCTTGTGGTAGAGAGACGCTAGAGCTTGAAGGAGGCCACCCGCTTCCCCCTTGTCACGCTTCGAGTGGGGTTCTAGCAAGGGAGAGTTCTCTCGCGGTCCCACTAAGGCCCTAGGGAGGGGTCCCCGGTCGCGGGAGTAGAGGGATTCCTCTTCCGCCCCGGTGAGTTTGTCGACGATGTGGAAAATCTTGATGAAGCTGGTGAACTTGCGGGGCGCCAGTGCCTCTCTTACCCTAGGGGGTGCGCCAGACCCGTAGAGAAGGAAGAGACGATCTCCCTACTGAAGACCTTGGGGACCCTTCTGCAGACATGGTGGAACCACCGAGCGTGACCGTGAAGAATCTCACCGGGCATCTTGATCACGGCCACAAGATCGTCCTTGGAAGCAGGGCACTCGGAGGGCGTCATGAACTGGCGACGAAGCATTCACAGAGATTCCCACACGAGCAGACGGAAGTGATGGGCAGGTTGGCCACCCACGCTACCCTTCGAGAGCCATTGGGAACCAGTGCGCCATGACGCGGTGGCCTACACCCGCGGCGAGGAAGGTCGTGGCGTAGGGCTAAACTCACGAGGTCACTGGCACCGTCGTAGCAAGGAGGGAGACTTGGTTGAACCCGCCGGGCTAGGCCAGGTAACGTATCTCATTTTGGAGGAAAGGACATGCGGCGTTGTAGACCCGCTGACCCGGTACAAAGACACCTGAGCTTTCCCTTTTGATCTCCCTGGCGGCGAGGTCCCGACGCCTTTGCGCGAGCTCAAGGGCAACAAGAGTTTCCTCATGAGGTCGAAGGAACCTGCGGAGGGGAGCCCTTGCGAGCAGGTCCCCCGCGAGCGACCGCCGGGTACCAGAAGGCTCCGTCGGGATGGAGGTGGAGACGGAGCTGAGCTCGATGACGCGCGCCATCCAAGCGTTGCGGTTAGTTCTGGGGAGGAGGGTCCGTCGCGTAGTAGATCTGCGACCGTGTGGAGGGCCGTGACCGCTCCGGTGTCCCCCCGGAGCCCCTTGCCCTTGTACGGGGAGTTCGGGAACGCTAGCGGTGTTGAAAGGAGGATAGAGGTCGACGATTGGTGCGGGTTGGACTCCGCTGGCGCCACGGCCCCACGCGCGCTGGCTCCATGCGTCGGCCATGTCGATGACGGGCCTGAGGCGTTCTTTAGCCCCCCACCTGGTGCGCCAGATGTCGGGGTTTTGGTATCGGGATGGAACACATGTACCTTGGCAAGACCCTTGAGGTTATCAGACCACATGAGCTAGAAGCAACACTCCTAGCTCAACAGATCCATGGCGACTAGAGCGCGAACAACACGATGGAAAGATACACAGAGTTACCTAGGTTCAGGGCCCTCGTAGTGAGGTAAAATACCTGTCATGCCTTGGTGTGGAATTGCTATCTCTCAACGAGTAGTATGGTGTTACAAGGTGGTGGAAAGGTGAGCTCTCCTTACATCTAGATGCGGTCTGCTCTACGTAGTAGACGATGGTATCTAAATGGTATCTAGGGATGATCGATTTTGGGATCCTCTCTAGTGGGCAACTACCTCCCCTTATACAGTGGAACTAGCTCTCCTCCCTAAGGAAACTTGGCGGAGGGGTAACTACATGAATGCACGAGGAAGACGATAGCTGTCCCTAGCTAAGCCCATGGACTTGGTCCATGGCCACACCAAGTTTCTTGGTCCACATGGAGTGGTTGTGGACGATGCCGAGACTCCGTACTGTACTTGCACCGTCCACCCCGGACCTTTGTGAAAGGGGTCAACGGCACCCTAGTTTATGCAGGCAAACTTGGAGCTTCTCTCATCTTCTGGGGTGCGTCACGACTCTCGTCACGGTCCCTCAGCTTCATCCCTACGCAACTGTCTTGTGGAGGGGGTCGTGTACAACATTTCTTGGTGCGTCCCCTCGCGGATGGAAGCTCCGCGAGGCCTTCTCGTTGCTCGAAATGGCTAAGTCTTGGACCCCTCGTGAAGGGCTCCTCGCGAGGTACCTCCTCCCTTGCAGAGACCTCCTGTTGTCGCTGCTTATTTGACGGTACCCCGGAGGAGGGATCCTCACGGAGGGGGAAGAAGTAGGGGCCATAGGACGGAGAGCACTCAGGACGGTGGTACGTGATTTACCCAACTTCGGAACACCTGCTCGAGGACAGGGCCTACTGCTGCTTGTCTGGAATTATCTAGGCGCTTTCACGTTGTTACAATAAGTTGTGGTTGTGACTCTAGTGCTCCCAGGAATCCGGCTTATAAATGAGCCCCGATCTAGGGTTTCTACGGAGAGTCCTAGATGGAATATATGATGCCTAACTACGGAATATACATTGCTGTACACGTCAAGAATCCATATAGATCTAGCTTGCCGTCATGGATCCGGATACTTCATGGGCCTCCATGGATCCGACTACTTGCATAGATCGGTACAGATCCGGCTCCTGTTCCTGGGCTGGACTTCCTCCATCTTCTATCAACAACAACTGGGCCGCCCGGTGGGCCATAAGCCACAACCACCATCCGTGGGCCACCCGAGCTTGCCGGATCTAGACCATATCGTTGGCATACCAATGAAGTATACCCACAACACATGTCCCGCGTACTTGGGCCGTCGCGAGGGCCCCGCAGCAGGTGTCACGTTGTTCCCAGGTTTCATTACACTGACATAGCGGTCCCATATATGGCGTCGGGATGGATATTGGTGACGGCGACAACACAAGTGCGGGTAGACCTATGCTAAAAAGTCCCTCCCGCCATGTTAGCGCCTTGTATACGATAAACCAAGAAAACAACCGCCAATCCCAGCTACATCTATGATTTTCGTTTTCTTAGAAACTTTCCTTCCACAGACTCCACAATGGGTGGGAGTTTTGGCATTGGGTACGTCCTTTTAGAAAATTTCGAGGGATGGACGGTTTTAAGGGTGCTGTTGGGGTCAGTTTTTCCGTCTCGACGGTGAGCCTTGGAAGGTGGACTACACGGGAGTCTCTCCGGAGAGTGACATGGCAGTAGTGATGGTATGTCCCTTTTGGCCATGAGGGTGGCGTGGAGTAGGCGGCAGGGGCCTAACGCCGGCAGCGCTTTGGCAAGGATAGCTCAAATATCTTGTTGCGAAGGCTTGGCTTGGGGTCACTGAGTGTTCTATCATACCACGTGTGGTTCAAAGTATTTTCGGGCAAAAGCTCAGCTCTCCAACGCCACTAGTGGCGATTCCTGCAGGCGTCGTAACTCTCTTGAGGGCGTCGTTTTGGGTACCTTCACCACGTTTCAGCTCCGGGTGAAAATCCTTAACCATCCTGGCCTCGGTGACGGTGGCACTTAGTGTTGTTACCTTCCTAGGGGCACCGTTATGGAGCTTTCGGCTAGTATCCTCCGTCTCGCTTTAGTGTCTTCTATGGCAAGCTCGACCATTCTTATTTTCTCTTGTTTATCTTTGATATGCTTTGTAAAAAGATTTACTCATCACTTTGCAACTATTTGTCCCTTGTAGCTTTATTTATAAAACAGGGTGAAAGTGTTTCATTACTTGACTAATTAATGTTTTGAGGGACCAAAAGAAACGACTAGATCCATCATATTCATACCCATATCCAGTATCATCTCTTCTACTCTCTCCGCCCCACCAAAATTATCTCAACTTTGTCAAAAACTAATTGTATCTAGACACTATCTAATAAGTAGATACATTCAAATTTTGATAAAGTTGAGACAATTTTAATGGAACGGAGGGAGTACTAATCCGTGAAACTGAAATCTTCTTAATTGTCAGTTTATTCTTGCGATGGAGAACAATAACCATGCTACTCTAATTTCTTGTTGTTTGAAATCTAATACTAATACCACTGCTGCTTCCTGGAAATATGAATCGTGCAAAGCGGCCAGCGGCCGCGCTTGTCCAGGCGCTGCATCTGCTATGCATCTGCTCTGTCCTTTGGTCTGCCAGTTTCCTGTTTGAAATCTAATGCGGCTGCTGCTTCCGACAAATACGGATCATGCGGGTGGCCGGCGGCCAAGCTTGTCTAGGCGCTGGATCTGCTCTACCCTTATTATACTCCGTATTAGATTTGGGCCGCGGCTTACCGCGTGCCCTTCTTTCGTGCTGATAATCACTTGGTAAAACATAAAAAAATTCAGTGATAAGCAGTCAGCAAATTCCCCTAAAAAAAGCAGTCAGCAAATGAGCAGACGCAGATAGGTATGATTAACGACATAATGAACACATAGTTGATGATTGGTTCCGTGCTTTTTCATACAACACCAGATGATAAAACAGAACACACATGAAAACAGCAATCCTGTACGGAATCCTAAAAGCTCATGGAAGATGGATGCAGAAATTGATGGTGTCAAGGATATGTTCAGCTACTTCTGTGTCAGTACACTAAGAACAGACAAACTTCTCGAAACATCTTTTCGATAACACAGAGAACCAAAAACCACGCTGAAACAGTATTTAGAAGCTGAACAATTGGAACTTGTATAAAATATACTACCTCCATCCCATGGCTTAACTCCTATATTTTTTTCATAAAGTCAAACGAAGTAAAGTTTGACCAAACTTTTAGAAGAATTTATGAACAAATATGATATTTTGTAGGTACCAAATGAAAATATATTTCATTATCTATCTAATGATATTGTTTTGTACTTTTAATGTTAATGATTTTTGATAAAAACTTAGTCAAACTTAACATAGTTTGACTTTCTGAAAAAAATATAGGCCTTAAGCCTTGGGACTGAGGTAGTATGCATTAACCAGATGATAAATGCACTACAGAAGGGAATCTTGATTTGATGACAGGGATTAGAGATTCCATATAAGATATCAACCAGAAAAAGGAGAGAATCTGAACTAAAGAGTAATTAGATATTTAGATATGGCCTTATTAGCAACACAGGTTTATCTCCACAAAAACATAAGCTCTTTCTATCCTTCATGAAAGAAGAATGCATGTCTTAATGGCTAACAATTTTTTCCTCTGACAAGGGAGAAGAGATCATAAGAGAAGAAGTAAAACTCCTTGTGGAATTAGATGCAATAACTTCTTTGAAGACATCAGTTGACAAATTTGCATGAACTGCAGAGGCAGATATCATTCAAGGAAGATATTCAGTGGATGGGAGGTACCTTCTAGAAGCAAAACGTGAGATGCAAGCATCCTGTAACGTGTTTTCTCACGTGTCCACCGGCTAAGCAATGCATATCCGTCTGACCATAGGCAAACAGAAAATGTAGCATCAACCATTGTATGCCTGATTGCTGAGCCCATCAACAGGACAAATATAAATTGTCGCCAGAGAATATGGGCAACAAATTAAGGATAAAAGGCATGTGTATGTGTGTAACAAAAAAAGAATGCGATGAATGTATTAATTGGGTACATAGTCAGTGCAACATCAGCAAGCAGAGCATCAGATTTATCCCTTAGCCACCTTAACATATAGTTAAGTAGTTTCAGATCATCAACCGGAAAACTTGGGATGCTTGCAAAGTAAGTTGCTCTTGTTGCAATTTGGCTTTGGGCCTTAGCCCATAGCACAATATAAATTCTGAAATTCTCTTGTCCCATTTACATATGGCAAGGGGTGGCTAGTTGAGAAAGATCTGGAGTGGTTTATAAGGGGTTTATTATAGTTCTTATAAGTGAGTGAGAAGAGAAAGAGCCCTCCCGTACTGCCACTCCTCCTCGCCAAGCCGAGGTTACATTTTTGCTGCTCCTAAACTGCACTATATAAACTCGGGCGCAGATCCTAGCCCGAGCAATCAGGTTTTTGGGAGTGCCTGCGCTCAACCACTGGCAACACGACGTCGTTCAACGACGAGCTCTCGAACGATGGCTTCTTCCCGGATGTCAACAACCTCAACATGGAGATAACTCCAACGCGACTGCTGCTTCCAACGCCGCAGCCACAGCCAACGCTGCACCATACATGATCCTGTCTCTTTTGTTCGAGTTTTTTCTAAAGTTTCTAGTTGGTGTTTGCGGAAGTTGCCATCGGTTTAGATGCGATTTGTTCATATAATGTGCTGATCTGCATGATTAGTTTACTTGTTGTTTCAATAGTCATGATTTATCAACTGTTTACTAGAATTAAATAATATAGTAATTTGATTATATATTCAACAATCAAATTACCTGAGTTTAGGCAAATGAATTCAAGTGGCGTTGCTGCTGCTACAAGGCCGCCTCCCTTTGATGGTTATCATTATAAGTTATGGTGAATGAGAGCGGTTCTCTAGTTTCAAAAAATGAACTGATATAGCGACACTCTTGGCAAACCACCGAAGCCACAACCAAGGTTGCACTGCGCATGATCCTGTCTTTCATCTTCCAGTTTTTCCTAGAGTTTCTAGCTCTCGCGTTTGCGGTAGATGCAATCAGTTTGTCTTGTCTAGATATGATTTGTTCGTCTACTCTCTGCATTATTAGTTTACTTATTCTTTCCGTAGTCATGATTTATAAATTATTTACTTGAATTAAATCATAAAGTAATTTGCATATATATTCAATAATCCAAAAACCTGATTATAGGCCAATGAATTCAAGTGTCGTTGCCGCTGCTACAATGCCGCCTCCCTTTGATTGTTCACATTCTTAGAGATGGCGCACTAGAGCGGTTCTCTATTATCAAAACCTGAATTGCTATAGCGATACTCTTGGCAAACCTGGGGGAGGGGGTTCTACTGCAAAACAGGAAGTGTTTGAGAAGGTGAGCACCATGTTTAAGGCATCGTTTTTCACTATTCTTGGCGACAACACTTGAACGGGGGTAGTTTGAGCGACTAGAGGGGGGATGAGTGAATAAGGCGCTAGTCTATTTTTAGTTTTTTTTCACTTTTAAGGCTAGTCCGACAAGTAAAGGTGGAGAATTTACAATGTGATGAGCCTAAATGATGCAAGCACTAGAAGGAACAAACAAGGGACAAGAACAACAAGTAAACAAGAAAGGAGTTGAACAAGTAGTAAGAGCGAACAATACAACCAAGCGGAGACGCGAGATGAAGGTTTGTTTCCCCTAGTTCCTTACCAAGGGAAGTACATCTATGTTTGGATAGGTGGGTTCCACCAAGGCCACCTACCGCCACAAAAGCATCACCTTCTTCTCCGGTGAGTCCACCACAAAGGGAACCCACTTCTCCAATAAGATTGTTGGTCGAGGTGGCAAGGCCTTCACACAAGGTTGGGGCACAACTCCATAACTCAATTAAGGTTCCTAACGCCATCAAGAACTAGTAGAACACCAAGCTAGCTTCATGATTGCCTGTCAACAAGGATCTCCACCAAGGGGAGCTGGGGTTACAAGTTCCACTAAGAAATAGTTGGGGGAGTTTGAAACTTATTAGGTAGATAGGTAGATAAGTCCCTCCTCCTTTGATTCCCAAAGTATGGGGTTGATTGGGTGGCAAGGGAGGGACATCCATGAGTTTTGAGCTCAAAAAAAATGGAGGAGAGAGAGTGGAAATCGTAGCCCAGCAACTAAGAAGAAACCTTTCTTTTATATGCCTCCCCAAAATATAACCGTTGCATGCAAACTTACCTCAAAGATTCCGGCCTCACTCGGAGGCTCGGGCCGAATCTCCGGCAAGCTCCGACCTGGCATCTGGGCGCTGCACACCCAAGCCAGAGGAAACCTGTGCCGAAGATTCCGGATAGCACGACCAGAGATTATGGCCAGGTTCTGGCCTGGTGTTTGCGTGGAGCACAACCTGGCGAAATGACCTACAGACCGGAGATCTCGGCCAGGTTCTGGTCTGGTTTCTACATGGAGCACAACCAAGCGAAATTATTTGTTGGAACCTCCAAACTGTATCAGGTCCTAGCAATTCTGGGAGTTCCAGGGCGAGAGATTCTAGCCTATCACCCTAGACATTCCGGCCTGACCAACTCAAATGCAACATGTATTTTTTTTATTGTAATGCAACATGTATTTTGGGGACTCTCTCCATTCCGGCCCTACGACTACAACTAACTTTTACGGCTTCAAACACGAAGAACCGCAGAGCTTCATCTTTGTCTTCTCATCCTTTTTGAAGGTTCTCTATTGGTCTTGACTTGAGTCTTGTAGAAAATCTTCCTATAAGCACTTGACACACATTTACTCCCTAGTGTTGTTATCAAACACAAAAAACCACTTAGGTAGGGAAATGTTCTTTCAACATTGTTGACCCACGACATTTGATCATGGCAAGGATGAGTGGGTTGCGCTCGAGGAAAAATTTGGGGTCTTGTATGTTGGCATTGAGTTGTATGTAATGGAGAAATACTATGACTACAAGATGACTAGTGAGTGCTCTGTTGTTGAGCAAGCTCATGAGATACATTCACTTGCCAAAGAACTTGAGCGGTTTAAGTGTATCCTATCGGAAAAGTTTGTGGTCGGGGCATTATTGCCAACCTTCGTCCTTCATGGAGGAACTTTGCAACTTATCTAAAACATAAGACAAGAGTTTTCTGTTTCAGATCTAATTAGGTCTCTTCATGTGAAAGAAAAGGCGAGAGAAAAGGACACACGTGCTCGAGGATTTGAGGGAGATTCTAGTGCCAATGTGGTACAGAAAAAACTTCCAATCCTACAAGTTCAAGAATAAGAACAAATCTGAAGGCAAATGCATGTTTTACGGCAAGAACAAGGCCTCACACTCAACCAACTTCAAGAGGAAGAATGATAATAAGAATGGGTCTTGGCACATTTGTGGCGAGACTTATCATTGGGTTCCTAGGAGCCCTAATAATTTTGATAAATGTGGGAACAACGATAAGAGTGCAAATGTTGCTACTATTGGTGATACTAAGATGAAGGATGTTGGGTAAGGTATTTTTCCTACTATCGTTTCAATATGTAACTCTCCTGATTGGTGGATAGATATGGATACAAATACACATGTATGTTCTAATGTTTCCATGTTCTCTTCTTATCAGGTTGCAAGGATGAAAGGACACAGATTTAGCCTAGAGGGTGTGGGTGAATAGGCGGTTTAATTTTTTTACGAGATGGGCTTAACAAATGCGGAATAAAACTAGCATTTACTTTCTCAAGCCCAAAGCCTATATACTATGGTTCACCTATATGCACCAACAAGTTATGCTAAGCAATACAAGCAACTATGTGATAGCAAGATATATAACTTCAAACACGATGGCTATCACAAAGTAAAGTGAATAAGTTATGAGCTCGGGTATAGAGATAACCGAGGCACGCGGGATACGATGATTTATCCCGAAGTTCACACTCTTGCGAGTGCTAATCTCAGTTAGAGAGGTGTGGTGGCTTAGTGCTCCCGAACGCCACAAGAGGCCTCACCTTGAGGTGTGGTTGCTCGATGCACACCAACGCCACAAAGGCCTCACCCCAAGATGCAGTAGTCACACCACACACCGAGCGCCACGAAGGCCTCACCTTATTCTCCGGTGACCCTTGCCACAAAGGCCTAGGTCACAGTTACACTAAGGAATTTCCTTCGAGGCGGAAACCGGGCCTTACACAAAGCTTGGGGCACACATCCACAAAGGCCTAAAAGCCGTCTAGGGTTCCAAGAACCCAAGAGTAAAAATCTCCTCACTTTCACTTCCACGAATCACCGTAGAAAGCTCAAACCGATGCACCAAATGCAATGGCACGAACACCACAAAGATGCTCCAATCTTTCACTCTCAAATTCCAACAGAACTACTAAAACTATTGGGGGAATAAGAGATGAAGAACAAATGAAATCCACAAAGAACTCCAAGTTTCTCCAAGATCTAGATCTAGGTGGTTCCTCTCACAAAGAGAGGGATTTGATTGGTGAAGATGCAGATCTAGATCTCCTCTATCTTTTCTCTCAAATGAATGCAAGATTCATTGGAGGGAGAGGGACATAGCAAGATCAAAGAAGGTCAACAATGGAGGCAAAACCGAGCTCAGAACTGGGGAACCTTTGGGGAAGAATACCCCTTAAATAGGTCCCCAGAAAACTGACCGTTATGGCCAAAATCGCATCCCGGCGGCAGTGCTGCCATTTCTGGGCGGTAGTGCCGCCCCCAAGGGCGGCAGTGGTGCCATTTCTGGGCGGCACTTCCGCCCGTGGAAATACCCAAAATATACCGATACGAAAACCTTAATAACTTTTGCATTCGGACTGCGATTTCGATGATCTTGGGCCCGTTGAAATAACTAAAATGAGCTCTACAACAATATGCATAGAAACATCATAGTCCAACAGGGAAGGATAGAAATAAATGAGTAAATGTTTTACCTATCTATAAAATATAAACCGGTAAAATCACCAACTATCGAAAACACAATAGAGAATGCATATGAAATCCGTTTTCGATGAACTAGAGCTTGTCATGGAGATTAACACAAGCTATAAATCCTCTCATGGATGAGACCCAAATAAGAATCAAGAAAGATGATGCTAATGATGCAAAGCTTTGAGCTCTATCCTATAACCAGGGCTCGCAACTAACACCACGAGATCGGTGACAAAGGATTAATTTGTCAATGCCTACAGATTGTAGACTAGGGTATTGCTGGAAGTAGAGGGCAAGTAGATCTCGAAGGTTTCAGCCGAAAAGTACTCGCTGATTATGAAAACTAGGGTTCTTGACAGTAGATTCGATCCTTTCTTTGTCCCTCGACTCCCCTTATATAGAGGGTGGAGCCGAGGGTTTCGTAATACACAAGTTACAGAGTTCGGGAGGGTTCGTACCCAACCCGTAAGATTACAAGTCTCTATGTTTCCTAATACAATCTATCTTTCCTTAACACTAAATGGGCTTAGAATCTTCTTTATTCTTCGAGTCTGGGCCTTGATAAATCCCGGGTACCATCTTTGGCCCATTGGGGATGCCTATGTCAGCCCCCGAGATTTTTCTTGAATCGAAGAATCAGGGAAAATCTCCAACTTTATTCATTACATAATCTTTCGATATGCAAATATTATTTTGTACAGGGATAACGGTAATTGGGGCTAGTTCATCTCACGGATCAGGTACTAGTTAACTGCTCTAGTGGCAATCCGCAAAAACCTACTTCAAGATCACGTCCCTGGACATGATCTCGGAATCGGTGTAAACTTCGACAGGTGCCGCTTAGGTCTTACCATTCTCGAGTCCCAGTCATATTTTATCGGGTACCTAACGCGTCCGTTAGGATTTTTCTTTGTATCTGTTGATACGGAAAAAAGTAGCAATCCGCCGTCGAGACGGTGCCACTCAGAACGGATCTGGGGTCTTACCTTCGCAAAGTTTTGCGGCATTCAGAATTTATTCGCGACTTCTAGCGCTCTGAGAATATATTGTCGAGTGCTTTTCAGCTGCTGGAATAGCACATTTTATCGAGTCATATTTGATGACTTATTTTGTCTTCCCGATGAGAGTATATGTAGAGTTATCTGTATAACTCGAAATATACTCACTTTCTTTCTTTTGATCAAAATTCATCGGCACGCGAACAGCGTTCCCGATGGGAGTAACCCCGAGGCTACAGCTAAGAACTTGTGCTTGGGTGTAGGCTCCACGAATTAATATCCTCTGCTACTATATTGGTAATATTTCTCGAGATTTTTATATCTATCGGGTGCGCGACCAGCGCTCCCGATGGGAGTAGCCCCCGAGGCTATGAACAAATGCTTGTATTTGGTCATAGGCTCTCGCCATTTCTATCTTGTCATTCTTGAAGTTTTCTCTTTTTCCAAAGTAGCCCCCGAGCATTTGGGAAAAAACTTGTATTTGATCAAAGGCTCTCAAAATAATCTTTCATTGTCGATATTTTCACCAGGCTTCTTAGTCGAGTTTTTCTTTTACCTTAGTGACGTCATTGCTGATGATAGCCACGATTCCTGTATTGGAAACATGCGAAAACCGCTCCTCTCACTGTCTCGTGGGTCCAGATCTCCAGCCGATGGACACGTCGTGCAGTGGGGAACACACGTCCTCCACTTTTTCTGGCGCACGCACTTGCCTCTGTCATTTCTTTTCTCAGTGAAAATCCATTTTTACCCCTTGCCCACGTGTGATCCATCTGCGCCGTAATTTTTCTATCCAACGGTTGCGTCGATTCGCCGCACCTCTATTTAATTCCATCATCTTCTTCTTCCTCTGCCACTTTCGCTCAGGCCGCCCATCTGCGCCTCTGCCAAAAATCCTCCATTGCGCCCATTGCTTTGTGCGCTCCTCCAAGCTCGTGCTGTTTGATACGTCTCCAACGTATCGATAATTTCTTATGTTCCATGCTACTTTATTGATGATACCTACATGTTTTATGCACATTATATGTCATATTTATGCATTTTCTGGAACTAACCTATTAACAAGATGCCGAAGAGCCGCTGTTTTCTGCTGTTTTTGGTTTCAGAAATCTAGTAAAGAAATATTCTGGTGGACGAAACTTTCGCCCAGGGTCCTATTTTGCAAAGCTTCCAGAAGACCGAAGACCTAACGGGAGTGGGGCCACGAGGCAGCCGGGGGGTGGCCGGCGCGGCCCAAGCCCTGGCGCGCCGACCTATCCCTGGGCCCTCGTGTGGCCCCCGCGTTGACCCTCCGCCTACTTAAAGCTTCCGTCGCGAAACCCCCATGAGAGGCACGATCGGAAAACCTTACGAGAGACGCCGCCGCCGTTCCCATCTCGGGGATTGATCGCCTCCGGCACCCTGCGGAGAGGATTCATCTCCCGGAGGACTCTACACACGCCATGGTCGCCTCCGAGTGATGAGTGAGTAGTCCACCCCTGGACCATGGGTCCATAGCAGTAGCTAGATGGTCGTCTTCTCCTTGTTGTGCTTCATTGTTGGATCTTGTGAGCTGCCTAACATGATCAAGATCATCTATATGTAATTCTATATGTTGTGTTTGTCGGGATCCGATGGATAGAGAGTACTATGATTATGGTGATTATCAATCTATTGTTCATGTGTTGTTTATGATCTTGCATGCTCTCCGTTACTAGTAGAGGCTCTGGCCAAGTTTTTACTCTTAACTCCAAGAGGGAGTATTTATGCTCGATAGTGGGTTCATGCCTCCATTTAATCTGGGACAGTGACAGAAAGTTCTAAGGTTGTGGATGTCTTGTTGCCACTAGGGATAAAACATTGATGCTATGTCTAAGGATGTAGTTGTTGATTACATTACGCACCATACTTAATGCAATTGTCTGTTGCTTTGCAACTTAATACTGGAGGGGGTTCGGATGATAACCTGAAGGTGGACTTTTTAGGCATAGATGCGTTGGATGGCGGTCTATGTACTTTGTCGTAATGCCCAATTAAATCTCACTATATTTACCATGTCATGTATATGCATTGTTATGCCTTTCTCTATTTGTCAATTGCCGTGTAATTTGTTCACCCAACATGCTTTTATCTTATGGGAGAGACACCTCTAGTGAACTGTGGACCCCGGTCCTATTCTTTACATAGCATACAATCTACTTGTTTCTTGTTTTCTTTGCAAACATCTTCCACTCGATACGTTTAATCCTTTGTTACAGCAAGCGGTGAGATTGACAACCTCACTGTTTCGTTGGGACAAAGTACTTGGGTTGTGTTGTGCAGGTTCCGCGTTGCCGGAATCCCGGTGTTGCGCCGCATCACATTTCGCGACCATCAACCTTCAACGTGCTTCTTGGCTCCTCCTGGTTAAACCTTGGTTTCTTTCGAGGGAAAACTTGCTACTGTGCGCATCATACCTTCCTCTTGGGGTTCCCAACGAACGTGTGAGTTACACGCCATCAATCTCTTTTTCTGGCGCCGTTGCCGGGGATCAAGACACGCTGCAAGGGGAGTCTCCACTTCTCAATCTCTTTACTTTGTTTTTGTCTTGCTTTATTTTATTTACTACTTTGTTTGCTGCACTAAATCAAAACACAAAAAATTAGTTGCTAGTTTTACTTTATTTACTGTCTTGCTCTCTATATCGAAAACACAAAAAAATTAGTTACTTGCATTTACTTTATCTAGTTTGTTTTATTTACTGTTGCTAAAATGGCCAACCATGAAAATACCAAGTTGTGTGACTTCACAAATGCAAATAATAATGATTTCCTATGCACACCTATTGCTCCACCTGCTACTACAGCGGAATTCTTTGAAATTAAACCTGCTTTACTAAATCTTGTCATGAGAGATCAATTTTCTGGTGCTAGTTCTGATGATGCTGCTGCCCATCTCAATAATTTTGTTGAACTTTGTGAAATGCAAAAGTATAAAGATGTAGATGGTGATATTATTAAATTGAAAGTGTTTCCTTTCTCATTAAGAGGAAGAGCTAAAGATTGGTTGCTATCTTTGCCTAAGAATAGTATTGATTCATGGACTAAATGCAAGGATGCTTTTATTGGTAGATATTATCCTCCCGCTAAAATTATATCTTTGAGAAGTAGCATAATGAATTTTAAGCAATTAGATACTGAACATGTTGCTCAAGCTTGGGAGAGAATGAAAACTTTGGTAAAGAATTGCCCAACCCATGGATTGACTACTTGGATGATCATCCAAACCTTCTATGCAGGACTAAATTTTTCTTCGCGGAATTTATTGGATTCAGCTGCTGGAGGTACCTTTATGTCCATCACATTGGGGGCGGCTACAAAACTTCTTGATGATATGATGATAAATTACTCTGAATGGCACACGGAAAGAGCTCCACAAGGTAAGAAGGTAAATTCTGTTGAAGAAACCTCTTCCTTGAGTGATAAGATTGATGTGATTATGTCTATGCTTGTGAATGGTAGATCTAATGTTGATCCAAATAATGTTCCTTTAGCTTCATTGGTTGCTCAGAAGAAAATGTTGATGTGAATTTCATTAAAAATAACAATTTCAACAACAATGCTTATAGGAACAACTCTGGTAATAACTATAGGCCATATCCCTCTGCTAATGGTAATGGTTATGGTAATTCTTATGGGAATTCTTACAACAATAATAGGAATGTACCCTCTGGTCTTGAAGCCATGCTTAAAGAATTTATTAGTACACAAACTGCTTTTAACAAATCTGTTGAGGAAAAGCTTGATAAAATTGATACTATTGCTTCTAGAGTTGATAGACTTGCCTCTGATGTTAATCTTTTAAATTTGAAGGTTATGCCTAATAATGATATTGATAATAAGATTACTACTACAGCAAATGCCATCAAGTTAGAATTAATGAGAATATAAGATTAATGGCTGAACTACGTGCTAGGTGGGATAGAGAAGAAAATGAAAAACTAGCTAAAGAGAATAATGTAGCTAAAGTTTGGACTATTACCACCACTAGTAATGCTAATTCTTCACATGTTGCTACACCTCCTACTATCAATGGAAATATAATTGGTGTTGGCAATGTTTCTACTCCTAGTGCAAAGCGAACAAAACTGCCTGAAACTGCTGAAACTGCTTGTGATAGAATGCTGAAATTTTTTCCAACCTTGGGAACAATGATCCCATTGCTGTAGCTCATAATGATTTAGATTTTGATGATTGCCACATCTCTGAAGTTATAAAGTTCTTACAAAAACTTGCTAAAAGTCCTAATGCTAGTGCTATAAATTTAGCCTTTACAAAACATATTACAAATGCTCTCATAAAAGCTAGAGAAGAGAAACTAAAACTGGAAACTTCTATTCCTAGAAAGTTAGAAGATGGTTGGGAGCCCATCATTAAAATGAAATTCAATGACTTTGAATGTAATGCTTTATGTGATCTTGGTGCAAGTATTTCTGTATGCCTAAAAAGATTTATGATATGCTTGACTTGCCACCATTGAAGAATTGTTATTTGGATGTTAATCTTGCTGATAATGTCAAAAGAAACCTTTGGGGAGGATTGATAATGTGCATATTACGGTTAACAATAACCTTGTCCCCGTTGATTTTGTTGTCTTGGATATTGAATGCAATGCATCTTGTCCTATTGTCTTGGGAAGACCTTTTCTTGTTGGTGCTGTTATTGATATGAGGGAAGGTAATATTAAATATCAATTTCCTCTCAAGAAAGGTATGGAACACTTCCTAGAAAGAGAATGAAGTTGCCTTTTGATTCTATTATTAGAACAAGCTATGATGTTGATGCTTCTACTCTCGATGTTACTTGATTTGCACTTTCTGCGCCTAGCTGAAAGGAAAAACGCTTATGGGAGACAACCCATGTTTTTACCTACAGCAATTTTTTGTTTTGTTGAGTCTTGGAAGTTGTTTACTACTGTAGCAACCTCTCCTTATCATGTTTTTGTGCCAAGTAAAGTTTCTATGTCAAAGTTGATGTTATATTTGGGATCGCTGCGCAGAAACAGCATTGCTGTCTGTCACGAATCTGGGCACAGTTCCCTGTAGAAAATTCGAAAAAATCTGCCAATTACGAGCGTGATCCTCAGATATGTACGCAACTTTCATTAGTTTTAAGTTTTTCCATTTGAGCAAGTCTGGTGCCATCTCTAAATTCGTCTTTACGGACTGTTCTGTTTTTGACAGATTCTGCCTTTTATTTCGCATTGCCTCTTTTGCTATGTTGGATTTATTTCTTTGATCCATTAATGTCCAGTAGCATTATGCAATGTCCAGAAGTGAAAATAATGATTGTGTCACCTCTGAATGAGTGAATTATTAATTGTGCACTAACCCTCTAATGAGTTTGCTTGAAGTTTGGTGTGAAGGAAGTTTTCAAGGGTCAAGAGAGGAGAATGATATACTATGATCAAGAGGAGTGAAAGCTCTAAGCTTGGGGATGCCCCGTGGTTCACCCCTGCATATTTTAAGAAGACTCAAGCGTCTAAGCTTGGAGATGCCCAAGGCATCCCCTTCTTCATCGACAAAATCATCAGGTTCCTCCCTGAAACTATATTTTTATTCAGTCACATCTTGTATTCTTTGCTTGGAGCGTCGGTTTGTTTCGTTTTTGTTTTTGTTTGAATAAGATGGATCCTAGCATTCACTTTGTGGGAGAGAGACACGCTCCGCTGTTGCATATGGACACATGTGTCCTTAGGCTTTACTCATAATGTTCATGGCGAAGTTTTCTTCGTTAAATTGTTATATGGTTGGAATTGGAAAATGCTACATGTAGTAATTCTAAAATGTCTTGGATAATGTGATACTTGGTAATTGTTGTGCTCATGTTTAAGCTCTTGCATCATATGCTTTGCACCCATTAATGAAGAAATACATAGAGCTTGCTAAAATTTGATTTGCATATTTGGTTTCTCTAAGGTCTAGATAATATCTAGTATTGAGTTTTGAACAACAAGGAAGACAGTGTAGAGTCTTATAATGTTTACAATATGTCTTTTATGTGAGTTTTGCTGCACTTGTTCATCCTTGAGTTTGCTTCAAATAACCTTGCTAGCCTAAACCTTGTATCGAGAGGGAATACTTCTCATGCATCCAAAATCCTTGAGCCAACTACTATGCCATTTGTGTCCACCATAACTACCTACTACATGGTATTTCTCCGCCATTCCAAAGTAAATTGCTTGAGTGCTACCTTTAAAATTCCATCATTCACCTTTGCAATATATAGCTCATGGGACAAAATAGCCTTAAAAACTATCGTAGTATTGAATATGTACTTATGCACTTTATATTTTATTAAGTTGCTGTTGTGCGATAACCATGCTTCTGGGAACGCCATCAACTATTGTTGAATATCATGTGAGTTGCTATGCATGTCCGTCTTGTCTGAAGGTCTATCATTTTAGTGGTTGGAGCATGCAAAATTGTTAGAGAAGAACATTGGGCCGCTAACTAAAGCCATGAACCATGGTTGAAGTTTCAGTTTTGGACATATATCCTCAATCTCATATGAGAATAATAACTTTGCTACATGCTTATGCATTTAAGAGGAGTCCATTATCTGTTGTCCATGTTGTCCCGGTATGGATGTCTAAGTTGAGAATAATCAAAAGCGAGAAATCCAAATCGAGCATTCTCCTTAGACCTTTGTACAGGCGGCATGGAGGTACCTTTGTGACACTTGGTTGAAACATGGCATGCAAAGATCCGGTAGTCCAAGTTAAGTAGGACGAGGTGCGGGCACTATTAGTATACTATGCATGAGGCTTGCAACTTGTAAGATATAATTTTCATAACTCATATGCTTTATTACTACCGTTGACAAAATTGTTTCATGTTTTCAAAATAAAGCTCTAGCACAAATACAGCAATCGATGCTTTCCTCATTGAAGGACCATTCTTTTACTTTTATTTGTTGAGTCAGTTTACCTATCTCCTTCCACCTTAATAAGCAAACACTTGTGTGAACTGTGCATTGGTTCCTACATACTTGCATATTGCACTTGTTATATTACTTTATGTTGACAATATCCATGAGATATACATGTTATAAGTTGAAAGCAACCGCTGAAACTTCATCTTCCTTTGTGTTGCTTCAACACCTTTACTTTGATTTATTGCTTTATGAGTTAACTCTTATGCAAGACTTATTGATGCTTGTCTTGAAGTACTATTCATGAAAAGTCTTTGCTTTATGATTCATTGTTTACTCATGTCATTACCTTTGCTTTGATCGCTGCATTCATTACATATGTTTACAAATAGTATGATCAAGATTATGATGGCATGTCACTGAAATTATCTTTGTTATCGTTTTACTGCTCGGGACGAGCGAACTAAGCAGGGATGCTGATACGTCTCCAGCGTATCGATAATTTCTTATGTTCCATGCTACTTTATTGATGATACCTACATGTTTTATGCACATTATATGTCATATTTATGCATTTTCTGGAACTAACCTATTAACAAGATGCCGAAGAGCCAGTTCTGTTTTCTGCTGTTTTTGGTTTCAGAAATCCTAGTAAAGAAATATTCTCGGAATTGGAAAAACTTTCGCCCAGGTCCTATTTTTGCACGAAGCTTCGAAGACCGAAGACCTAACGAAGTGGGGCCACGAGGCAGCCAGGGGTGGCGGCGCCCCAAGCCCCGCCGCGCCGACCTATCCCCTGGGCCTCGTGTGGCCCCCGCGTTGACCCTCCGCCTACTTAAAGCTTCCGTCGCGAAACCCCGGTCGAGAGCCACGATACGGAAAACCTTACAGAGACGCCGCCGCCGCAATCCCATCTCGGGGGATTACGGAGATCGCCTCCGGCACCCTGCCGAGAGGGGATTCATCTCCGGAGGACTCTACACCGCCATGGTCGCCTCCGGAGTGATGAGTGAGTAGTCCACCCCTGGACCATGGGTCCATAGCAGTAGCTAGATGGTCGTCTTCTCCTTGTTGTGCTTCATTGTTGGATCTTGTGAGCTGCCTAACATGATCAAGATCATCTATATGTAATTCTATATGTTGTGTTTGTCGGGATCCGATGGATAGAGAGTACTATGATTATGGTGATTATCAATCTATTGTTCATGTGTTGTTTATGATCTTGCATGCTCTCCGTTACTAGTAGAGGCTCTGGCCAAGTTTTACTCTTAACTCCAAGAGGGAGTATTTATGCTCGATAGTGGGTTCATGCCTCCATTTAATCTGGGACAGTGAGAAAGTTCTAAGGTTGTGGATGTGCTGTTGCCACTAGGGATAAAACATTGATGCTATGTCTAAGGATGTAGTTGTTGATTACATTACGCACCATACTTAATGCAATTTGTTTGCTTTGCAACTTACTGAGAGGGGTTCGGATGATAACTGAAGGTGGACTTTTAGGCATAGATGCAGTTGGATGGCGGTCTATGTACTTTGTCGTAATGCCCAATTAAATCTCACTATATTTACCATGTCATGTATATGCATTGTTATGCCTTTCTCTATTTGTCAATTGCCCACTGTAATTTGTTCACCCAACATGCTTTTATCTTATGGGAGAGACACCTCTATGAACTGTGGACCCGGTCCTATTCTTTACATAGCATACAATCTACTTGTTTTACTGTTTTCTTTGCAAACATCTTCCACTCGATACGTTTAATCCTTTGTTACAGAAGCCGGTGAGATTGACAACCTCACTGTTTCGTTGGGACAAAGTACTTGGGTTGTGTTGTGCGGGTTCCGCGTTGGCGCCGAATCCCTGTTGCGCCGCATCACATTTCGCGACCATCAACCTTCAACGTGCTTCTTGGCTCCTCCTGGTTCGATTAAACCTTGGTTTCTTTCTGAGGGAAAACTTGCTACTGTGCGCATCATACCTTCCTCTTGGGGTTCCCAACGAACGTGTGAGTTACACGCCATCAGCTGCTCCCTTCGAGCGGAAATCATCACCCTCGCAACACACCCAGCCTAGCGCTCCAACAATCCCCAATGGCCGCCGAAGATTTGGAGTGGGAGAGATCCAAGATCTCCAACCAGGACATGAACCTGCTGAAGAGGTTGGGGTTCACCAAGAAGAAAGCATGCTGCGCGCTTCCCCACGAGGAAAGCTACCCATCTCCTCCAATGGAGTGGGTTAGTTTCGTTGATCATCTCATCCGCGGTTTTTCCCCTCCTATTCATGAGTTTCTCCGCGGTCTTCTCTTTGTTTATGGGCTTCAGCTTCATCAGCTGACGCCCAATTCTATCTTGCATGTGTCGATTTTTATCACATTGTGCGAATGCTTCCTTGGAGTCCAACCTAATTGGGCTGTGGAAACGCATCTTCTGCCTCCGCCGTAATGGCTCCCACGGCGTCGCCTACAATATTGGCGGCGTCGTTATCTGTGTTCGCTCTGACGTCGATTACTTTGACGTCAAATTCCCTGATTCCGTCCAAGGGTGGCGCAAGAGGTGGCTGTATGTGCACGAAGAAAGCTGATTCAATGGAGTACAACATCGCCCCTTTGACGGAAAAACCAAATTCTTCGCCGCCTTGGGATGCTGAAGCTACCGAAGAAGAGAAATTGGCGACGGAGGCGCTGATGACTCTATCCGTGAGCTTCAGAGTACCCGTGGCAAGGAGCTATCGGTATCCAAATCACGGCCTACTTCCTTAGGATTAGAATGCAGCCTCTGCACGGAAAAATCCCCTTTGGATGTATGCTGGTGATGAAGACGTCGAGAGGCTCTCCACAGATCTTTCGCAAAGGACTTGGAGAAGCTGATCTGAAGAATCTCCAAGCTTAGCAAGAAGGACACCGTTCCATCGTCTTGCAAAGTTAAGCCATTTTGTAGCGCCAATCCTCTCCCTGAGGTAATTGATTTTTGCGATTACTATGTTGTCTTGCCAGATTTTTCTTGTCGACCACTTTATTGATGACGAAATATAACTGTTTTGTCGATATTTTTATATTCCACAGGGTCATCTTGTTTTATCATCTCTTCCTCCCTTCCCGAAGGTGGGAAGTCGAAGAACGGGTTGTTGTCACCGACGACAACCAGGGTGCTTCGCCCGAAAGTGGAGTCGGGGTTCCCAAATCCGCGGCTTCACTCGAAAAAGAGAATGAAACAGAGGTTACTTCGTCGACATGCTCATCTCTCCCTGCTGCTTCTCCAAAAGGCAAAAGGAAGAGGGATGAAACTATCGACTCTGGTGCCTCCAAAGCTGATACTTCCCGTGCTGAAAAGACTGCGCCCAATGCCGGGGAGTAAACTTTGGATCTTTACGATGCTGCTCTTGTCAGCTCGTAAGTCTTTTTAATGTACTGTATTTTTTCCTTTGTCGATGCTTTTCGAAATTGCTATTTTATCCTGTCGCTATATTTATTGCAGTGACGATGAAGAGCAAGATGCACCTATTGACGAGACTGCTCGAACGAGCACGTCTCGTACTTTAGTTGTCTCGAAGCTCGTCCCGATGGCGACGAAACTTCACCTCCTCCACAAAACCCTGAACATCCAGCACCAGCTGTAAGCCCCCAAGCTCCTTCCCCGAAGAGAGCCAGGGTAGAATCAACCGAGGAACCAACTATACTAGGTAGTTGTTCCTCGACTCCTTTGATGGAAGAGGTAAGTTATCTTCTTCGTTCTGCATTGGCTTCCTTTTTCTGAACTTCCCTCCGTTTTTTCATGGTGTCGAAATTTTTCCACTTATATTGATCCTCTTTTTACGATCTTTCTTTAGCCTTTCATGAAGGAACTTATCCGTTTTGGTACCCAATTTATCGGGTATCGAGATTACGCCGGCAAACTTGAAGGTACCTCCTTTTTCTTTGTCCATCTTTCCTTGTCGAGTATATCTGTCACTATTTTTGTGTCGCAATGCTTATCTGTTTTACGTTGGCAGAAAAACTTGCGGAAGCCAATAAACGCGCTGACGCTCTTGCTACTGAGTTAGAGCAAAGCGAAACGGCACGCATGGAAGCCGAAGCTAAAGCTGCTACCGTCGAGGATCTTCGAAAGAGACTCGACGACGCAAAAGGGCTCTGAAGAAAATGTAGCTCATCATTCTGCTCGGGAAGAAGAAATCCTTGGTCGACTGGAGTCGCAAAGTCGACGTTTTGTTAGTAAGTGTTCACACCCGTGCTTCTTTCTTGCGTCGTGTTTTGGCCTCTCTTTTCTTTTTAGTAACTCTATTTTGTGCTTGAAGCAGGGAGAACACACCAAGAGTACGAGCTGGAGAATCCTGAAGATGACGAGCTTCTCGATGCGCTTTCTCTCCTTGAAATCCATGGGACGAAAGCTCGTAACGGACTAGCTGAAGCTGAAGCTGGCCTGTCGCGGCTCTTCCCCTATTTTTTTCAAGAAAAAGGAGGAACCCGCAGTCTTTATTGATCTCGCCAAGTGCTTCACTGGCAATGAAGACCTTGGACTCCAACTTCGTCAAGAGGGACTAAAGGTTGGCGTTGAAGGTACAATGGCCTTGATTGCAGAGAGTCAACAACAAGTCGACTGGTCGAAAGTTGGCAACACGGGGAAGATCGAAACGAAGAAGTGGCAGTCGCTAAAGCGGCGAAGCCCAGTTCGAAAAAGATCCTCGCCACTCTTGGATATAAGCCAGCACCTGCTCCGAGTTCTTCAAAGCCGGAGGTCAAGTAGACCACTTTTGCTTTTTTCCTTTTAGTTTATCTCCCCTTTTGGCACTGTCGTCGTAGTGTTCTTGGCGATGATTGCTTCAGTAGTTGTCTAGAGGTCCTTCTTTTGTAATAGACATGTACATATTCTGAGAATGAATGGAAATCTATCTTTGCCCCATGATTGATGTCGAAATTTTTTGTTTTCAGTTGATTTTTGACAACTATACTTCAACTCCTGGTCCCTCCGAGGTTTTTCCTTCGTCTCGTTCGAAGAAAAACGCTGTCACTGTTGAATTTATTGAAGATTCTTCGAGTAAAAACGCAGCACAAGATTTGGAAGAACTTCGACAACAGCTCCAGTCCACGAAGAAGCAGTCACTTATGCTCATGGAACAATCTCGAAAATCTTCTGAGAGGGAAAAGATTGCACTCCAACAAGCTCAAGATGCCATAGCTGAAAAGGACTCCGCCGTTGCTGAAGCTGCTGCAGCTACGTCTCGAGAAAATTTTATGCTTCAACTACTGACAGATGCTAGCTTGGATATGGCAGGTGTGCTTCAATATCTTTGTCGTGCTTTTACTTTTCTTTTTGCTTGTCTCCTCGTTGCTCGCTGATTCTTTCAGAAATAGGTTCTTTCTTGGATGCTACTACCGAAGATGAACGTGTTGAAGCTCGATCCAACGCACTTCTCCGGCTTGCGCATGATCATGGTTCAAATTTTTGGGCACGAACGGACTCGTCGGATCGTCAGTTTCAGATCGCGCTCAGGTTCGCGATTATCTCAACTTTTGTACAAGGACATTGTCTCTGGTCTACGGCACCATGTTTCCTCGCAATAAGATGCCAGAAACTCTCCCTGCCTTAATGGACAAGTTTCGGGATGCTCCTCAGATCCACGGCTTTGTGCGGGCCCAATTAGCTGCTGGCGTGTTATCACCAGATTTTGGCCAAATCAGGAAATGGGCCGTAAGTGAAGATGGGCTTGAAGGACATACACGTGGAGCATCTTCGAAGCGGCCTTGCGCTAAGAGTTTGGGCTAAATTGCCCGTGTATCGTAATATAGTAGAACGTATCGTGTTTAGAATTAACAATAGAGTCGGCCCACGGTTAGGTGCACGCCTCAATTAGAAAGTCCCTTGGACTATAAATATGTATCTAGGGTTATCGAGAAGGAGGACAATCACGTTCACAACAAACACAAATTAGGCGCATCGCCACCCCTTCCTTCGAGGGTTTCTTCCGGGTAAGCATCATGCTGCCTAGATCGCATCTCGCGATCTAGCAGATTTATTCGTCTACCTTGTGCTGCTCGTGCTGAAGCGTTGTTGATGGCGAGCACACTATATCTTTAGGTGTTTAGGGGCTTGCATTGATGCTTTCTCGTGCATATCTGCGTGGCAATGCCGTCCCTCGACACCTAGCTGCCCTTACACCTATCTGGGTGTAAGGGCAGCATCTGCTATTACTTAGTAGATCCGATCTGTATAGTTGCTCCTTGCTCTGCAAGGATTAGTTTAATATCTGCATAGTTAGGCCTTATGGGGTCGGATGATCGGTAGTGCGTTAGGTGTTGTTCCGTTCTACAAGGGATGTTCCGAGAATTAACGTTATGTTGGTTTTTAGGCCTCTTGTAGGGTAGTTTGCATCATCTTCCGTATCTGCTAGGCCCGACTACACGTAGGACGTTCCGGTTATGCGGTGAAAACCTAAACTGTCGTAGATCGGTTTAGCTTTGTTTTGATCAAGCAGGATCCCCATGTCATTGCAAATCCAACGTGAACCATGGGGCGATCGGCTCTTTGAGCCGATCCACAGGGCAACCTGAGAGCCGATAGGGCTCGTATTTAATGTTTACGTGTCTACCATGCAGGAACAATCGAAGCAATCTAACACCTTCCGATCGGGTCTAGGTCGTGGCACGCCTAGCAACCGCCAGACGTGGCTGGAAGACTTGCGGGGCGACGCGAGGTGCCAGGTCCACTAAGCGGCCTTGGGCCTCCCGGCTCTTCGTGTTGCTTAACCATTGCCCGCCGGTGGGTTTTGGCAGGTAACACATTCTGCACGCCCGGTGGGACAATCTTCGCAACATCCACGTCAACACCGACATCCGAGATGGCAGGAGGACAGATCACGGAGGATCTTCTGCGGAGCAAGAAGAAATACGATGAGCTGAAGGCCATCATGCCGAGCTCATCGGCTCCTTTGCTGAAAACCCGTTCGCACGGCATCAAGGTCAAAGGAGGCACACGTTCGTCTCCTGGCGTCAATATGGTGGATCTCAGCCACTCTATAAGGGAGCCAGGGTTCTCCTTTGGTGTCAACATGGCAGGGCTTGTGAGCCGCCATAGCACGGACAAAGCAGAGAGCAGCCACTCTCGTGGCAACGATAAAGAGGAGGCCGTTCCACGCGACCGGCCCCAGGATGACGATAGACGATGCCTAACCGAGGAGGAGGTGAGAAGCATACGGTATCAACGCCCACTCTCCGTGCATATCCTCAACAAATATGAGCAGCAGTACGACCGACGTCGGTGCCACGACGAAGACGATGAAAGATATCGTCGGTCAGATGCAGCGGACAGGAGGTATCGTCAGCACGACAGAAACAACAGGTACGAGCATCACGCTAGAGGGAGGTCAAGGGAGCAAGACAACATGGATAAGCACTGGAACCCTTTCTTCAAACATTGCTGGGACTCCGAATGAGCCGATTGCCAACAATCGAGAACTGCCCAGTGCAAACATCAAAGGAGGAGGGCAAATGAAGTTTCAGTGTTCGAGCGTCTAGGGCCTCTCCCACCTCATAATAAACAAGCTAAGTCATCTCAAGAAGAAGACTTTGAGGAGTCAGATGGAGAAGAAGATAGGTATCACCGACCAAGGTGGTGCCCCGATGGACTCAGCTATTCTCGAGCGTAGGTGCAGCGGCTGCGAACTTGGAAAGCCGAGGCAGTACTGCACACGTTGCGAAAGTGCGGCCCGATCGGCGCGAAATTCAGCAAACATTGGAGACAAAGGCGCCCCGCCAAAGAAAGTATGGCGCCCCAAACAGAGGAGAGCCGAGGCATCGGCTGATGCCGATGCGAGGGCATCGGCTGATACAAACATGGTATCCGTGATCGGACAGAGTAGCAGGTCCAAGACATTGACGTACGTGGCAAGGCCGATCCCTCGATCGGCCCTCAAAAAATGGAAAGCAAAGGATCTTATCTCCAACATGCCACGTAGCTACAGTGGGAAACCAAGAAGTGCTAAACCTTCACGAAGCATTGCAATGAAAAGGAGGCCGATTCCCGCGATCGGCCAAAATTATCCTCGACATGCGTTTTGTCGTGTTCAGCATTGATCCGACGGATGCCCGAAGAGTACCATCAAATACTTGACAGAATCGGCTCGGGGGCACATAGATGGATGAGACACGAGGATACAAAGCTTGGAGTGGATGTCAAATGCCCGCAGAACAGCTCAAGTATGGGGGCCGATGCATAAATAAATCGGCCATATGAAAAATTGAAAACCCAAAATTTTTGGGCACAGCCGATGCGTAGACATCGACTTAAGAATTCAAAGCCGATGCACGGCCATCGACTCAAGGGATACGATCAAAGCAGAAGCCTAATGGAGCAGTCATCGAGTTACGTAGCGAGGCTCTACTGAAGGAGCCCCTCGTGGAATGGTTGGTGGCTCCGTTAGCAAATCTTCAAGATCAGCGCCTGCGTAAGCATGCGGATCAGGTTAGGATCATGAGAACAGCGATGACCATCCAATTGGCTGTGACGTTTCCCGGGGCTTGACCAAGGTGACAACTTCATCAAACATCTTCACCAGTCATCAGTCCCGAGGTGATGAGCCAATCTGAGCAGCAAGACGCAAGAAGGGAGCTAGGAAGAGTTCAAGGGCCACTACGTTTGAGGCTTCTTAGTTCAAGGGAGCTGCTGGTCCTTCCAGAGCCGTCCTAGTGCATTGTCTCCTTGGGCGTAAGCTTTCGCCCTGTTTTGATGAAGAGCTGGAGTGGCTCGAGGGGGCAGCTCACCCTGAAGGTTCTCTGCTATTGAAAGCCGATTTGGTCGGAATCGGCCGACCCTGCACTCTGCGTTGGGGGCCGATGATGGCCCATTCGGTTGGTACACTTTTATCCTCGCCTTGACCGAGGCTCGGGGGCGCGCCCTCAAGGTTCTTTGTTCTGAGGAGCTAGAGCCACCAATTTGAAGAGTGAGCCATCATAATTGATAGGCTTTGGGCCAGTTTGTTGCTGCAAAGAGACAAAGCATCGCGAGGAAAGTTGTAGGCGATCAAGATTTTTCAAGAATGGTCCTAGAGTTCTCCGAAGGCATCAATTCTGGAGTCTTGCCGATTAAAGACTAACATTAAGCTCAGGGGGACTTGGATTTCCAAGATTTAAGGTTTGCACGATTACGATTTGGTCCTGTTCGACTGGAATTTGGGGATCTGAATCGATCTATCTCGAAATTTATCATAAGAGACCGATGCGTTGCCATCGGCTCATCGAGCGTTGATCAGGCTAACAATCGGCAAAGTCAATACAAGGGAGAATCGGCTAAATCAATTTGCAAGGAATCGGCAGAGTCAAATTGGGGAAATTTTTTCATTGATAATCAGATTTCTTACATGAAAAGAGCTGATTGGAAGGCCTAGGGGGATGCATTGCCCCTCCTACTACTGATCTATTCTAGGGATCCTATCTAAGGGCCATTGCTGCCCTCACACGCCCGTCGTCGCCGCTCTCCGTGCTTCCGGCGGGCTCGTCGTCCTTCTGCCGCGACCACCGGAGGGCCCTCGTTGTCCTCATCATCCTCGCTTGAGCGTCGTCTTCGTCGCGTCGAAGTCACTAAGGTTGCCGGCCAGGGCGAGCGCTTGGCCGGCGGCTCGTCGGAGGAGTTTGTCCTCCTCCTCCTCTTCTTCCTTCACCTCCTCGGAGGAGTGAAATCGCCCAGGAGAGGCGGTCGTCGTCACTCTCCTCTTCCGATTCCCCGTATGCAAGGAATCGGAGGTCGCTTCCCCATCGGTCGAGGACTTGTCGTCCTCCGACGGAGGAGTCGTGGCTCGACTCTTCCCCGTCGGCAATGGCGCGGCGGATGTTGGCCGCGTGGGCCTCTTGCGGTCCCACTCTGGCGTCGGCTCTCGGAGGGGGAGGATTGGACAGAGAAGCTTGATGCGAGAGGAGGAAGAAGAAGAGAGGTAGCGAGGAGGGAGGGGTGGATTGATACGTCTCAACGTATCCATAATTTCTCGTTCCATGCTTGTTTTATGACAATACTTACATGTTTTGCTTGCACTTTATGATGTTTTTATGCGTTTTCCGGAACTAACCTATTAACAAGATGCCACGGTGCCGGTTCCTTTTCTGTTTTTGGTTCCAGAAAGGCTGTTGGGAATATTCTCGGAATTGGACGAAATCAACAAAGATCTTATTTTTCCTAAGCATCACCGAAGAAGAGTCTGAGGAGAGCCGAGGGGTACCAGGAGGGTCGCGGTTAGCAGGCGCGCCCCCTATGAGGGAGGCCACCCTAGCCCCTGCGCCTCTTCGCTATTAACCTTTCGACCTAAAAACACCGTGCCATGACGAAACTCAGAAAGACTCCAGGGCGCCGCCACCATCGCGAAACTCCAATTGGGGAAGAAGTCTGTCAGCCCTGGGGACGGGGAAGTGCCCCAAGCCATCTCCATCAACGCCACCGCCTCCATCATGCTCCGTGAGTAGTTCCCCATGGACTACGGGTTCTAGCTGTAGCTAGTTGGTATTCTCTCCCCATGTACTTCAATACAATGATCTCATGAGCTGCCTTACATGATTGAGATTCATAATGTAATGTGTTGTGTTTGTTGGGATCCGATGGATGATACATTATGATTAGTCTATCTATAAAGTTTGTGAAGTTATTGTTGCTGCAATCTTGTTATGCTTAATGCTTGTCACTAGGGCCCGAGTGGCATGATCTTAGATTTGAGCTCTATAATTATTGCTTAGATTGTATCTACAAGTTGTATGCATGTCTTGTCCGGAACCAAAGGCCCCGAAGTGACAGAAATCGGGACAACCGGAGGGATGGCGGTGATGTGAGGGACACATGTTTTCACGGAGTGTTAATGCTTTGCTCCGTGCTCTATTAAAAGGAGTACCTTAATATCGATAGATTCCCTTGAGGCCGGCCCCGGTGGTAGGACAATAGATGTTGTGCAAGTTTCTCATTGCGAGCACGTACGACTAAATATGGAAAACATGCCTACATGATTAATGAATTGATGTTCTTTCTTAATGCCTTATCAATCCTATCAATTGCCCAATTGTAATTTTTCACCCAACATTTGTTATTGGAGAGTTACCACTAGTGTAGATTGGGAACCGGTCCATCTTTCATCATCATACTCGTTCTACATGTCAATTATTTTCGGTGCCATTGCTCTCATATTGCTATTCTGCTGTGGTATTCACTACTGCTCTCATATTATGCTTTCACATCACCCCTTACTAGTGCTTTTCAGGTGCTGAATTGACAACTCAGTTGTTAAGGCTTATAAGTATTCTTTACCTCCCCTTGTGTCGAATCAATAAATTTGGGTTTTACTTCCCTCGATGACTGTTGCGATCCCCTATACTTGTGGGTCATCAAGACTATTTTCTGGCGCCGTTGCGGAGGCATAACTCTACTCATAAGTTCACGGAGTACCTCCCTCTCTCTCACTTTTATTTTATTTTGTCTTGTTAGTTTACTTTTGTCTAGTTTACTTGTGCTTAGTTTATTTATGTAGTATTATTTTGCGTAGTTTACTTTTGCTTAGTTTCTTTTTGTCTTGTTTACTTTTCCTATATACCCAAAAATCCATAAAAATTTGAAAAACCTAAAATTAAAAACTGCTTTATGGGAGATCCAACAACCTACTTGGAGCTTATAGATATTATAATAATTATAGAGAATCAAGAACGTAAAATAATGAGTGCTATGATAGAAAAATTGAATACAATTGCTGAAATCTTGCTTAGACGCCATGATATAAACTGTTGCTCTCAACAGGATACTAAACATCTTAAATTTCAATGTGGCTCTAGTGAGGAATTTTTAATTAAGAACTATAATGGAATTACTATATTCATTATGGGTTCGAAGAGGTAGAACAATTTGTCTTATTTATGGGAGCCTCCGAGATAGAATCCTTCATGGTTGAGAATTATGAAACTTGTGCTATTTGTAAGGACCTTAAAGATTATGTCTCTACTATCCTTAATTCTTGCATAGAATGCTACAGTAATCCTTATATCCTTGATTATAAAGAGAGACACATTAATGCACAAGAATGCACTCACAATTTGCAGGAACCGGTGGAAGAAGATTGATGAACCTGAAAGCTCATTGGATGAAAAAGAGGAGGAAATTGATGAACTGCGAAATCATTGGATGAAAAAGAAGAGGAGAGCGACGAACAAAAGGAGGAAGAATGGATTAGCTACCCATGTCAACCTTCTAATGAGAGAGTAACTCTTTATCTCTACACTATTTGATTGCCCTCCATGCTTACCGAAAGAGGTTGAATGTTATGTTCCTGTGGATTCTCTTGAAATATTTCCTATAAGTAAAACTTGTGAGAATAATTATGCTACTGTGTTATATATGATAATCCATGCTACTTTGATAAATCTTATGATAATGCTTTGTTTGTGCCTGATGTCGAAATGCATGGTACTAAAGAATTTTGCTTAGCAAATGTTTGTGATAAAGCTCTAGATGATGGTCCTATGTTACTTGATAATATTAATTGTACTACTAATGAAAATGGGATTGGAGAGTTCTTGACATTATCTATGTGTCCCATATCTCTTGAGATTGATCATTCATCTTGCTATATTATTGATAAAAGTGTGTTCGAAAGTTTTAATTCCACTATTCTTGAACTTGATAAAAATTATGTGTTTGGAAATCATGAAAAGTATGCTGCATGTGATATTTATATTGTTGAGTTTATTCATGAAGCTACTGAAATTATTATGAGAGAGGAAAATATGGTTGTAGAAATTTTCATGGTACTAATACACCTCTCTATATGCTGAAATTAGAAGTTACACTTGTTCTATGTACTTATGCTTGTCACTTTGTTCTTCATGAACTTATTCGTGTACAAGATTCCTTTCCATAGGAAGCATGTGAGACTTAAATGTGTTTTGAATTTGCTTTTTGATGCTCTCTTTTGCTTCAAATACTATTTCTTGCGAGTGCATCATTAAAACTGCTGAGCCCATCTTGATGGCTATAAAGAAAGAACTTCTTGGGAGATAACCCATGTGTTATTTTGCTACAGTACTTTGTTTTTATATTTGTGTCTTGGAAGTTGTTTACTACTGTAGCAACCTCTCCTTATCTTAGTTTTGTGTTTTGTTGTGCCAAGTGAAGCCTCTAATCGAAGGTTGATACTAGATTTGGATTCCTAGAAACAGATTTCTATCTGTCACGAATCTGGGCAAATTTCTCTGTAGGAAACTCATAAAAATCTGCCAATTTACGTGCGTGATCCTCAGATATGTACGCAACTTTCATTAGTTTTGAGTTTTCTGATTTGAGCAACAGAGTACCCCGTAAAAATTCGTGTTTACTGGCTGTTCTGTTTTGCAGATTCTGTCTCTGTTTTTGCATTGTCTCTTGTGGACTTTAAGTGAGGCTTTCTAGACGTGGAGAGCTGTAGCTAATGTTTTATTGAGTTCTTGCAATGTGTCACTACAGGGCCAAGGTGGATTAAAGTTTTTTGAGTACTAACCCCTCTAATGAAGTTTATGAGAAGTTTGGTGTGAAGGAAGTTTTCAAGGGTCGAGAGGAGGATGATATATGATCAAGAAGAGTGAAAAGTCAAAGCTTGGGGATGCCCCCGTGGTTCATCCTGCATATTTCAAGAAGACTCAAGCGTCTAAGCTTAGGGATGCCCAAGGCATCCCCTTCTTCATCAACTTATCGGGTTCCTCCCTGAAACTATATTTTTATTCGGTCACATCATATATGCTTTACTTGGGTCTGTGTGCTTTTATTTTTGTTTTGTTTGAATAAATTCGGATCCTAGCAATCCTTGTGTGGGAGAGATACACGCTCCGCTTTTCATATGAACACTGGTGTTCTTCGTTTTACTTTTAATGTTCAATGAATAAAAGTTGGAAGCTACAATATTTATCTTTATTTGGTTGGGAAAAGAAAATGCCTCATATGTCTTGGATAATTTGATACTTGGCAATTGTTTTGAGCTCTCAAGTAGATCATAAGTTTTTGCATGTAGTTTAAACCTATTAGTGGAGAACTACCGTAGAGCTTGTTAAAATTGGTTTGCATAATTGATCTCTCTTAAGGTCTAGATATTTTCGGTAAAAGTGTTTGAGCAACAAGGAAGACAAGTAGAGTATTATAATGCTTGCAATATGTTCTTATGTAAGTTTTTCTGTACCGGTTCATACTTGTGTTTGCTTCAAACAACCTTGCTAGCCTAAACCTTGTACTGAGAGGGAATACTTCTAGTGCATCCAAAAACCTTGAGCCAAAACCTATGCCATTTGTGTCCACCATACCTACCTACTATGTGGTATTTCCTGCCATTCCAAAGTAAATTGCTTGAGTGCTACCTTTAAATAATTCAAAATGCTTCTCAATTTGTGTTAATGTTCATAGCTCATGAGGAAGTATGTGGTGTTTAGCTTTCAACCTTGTCATTTACTTTTGACGGGCTCTCATATGGACTAGTGGCACATCCGCATCCAATAATTTTGCAAAGAGCTGGCAATGGGATTCTCCAGTTAAAATTAATTAACTTAAATATACACTCCTCCATGGTTTGTGATTGTTGGACGGCACCCGAAGGATTCGGTTAGCCATGGCTTGTGTAAGCAAAGGTTGGGGAGTGTCATCATAATAAAACTAAAATAAAAGGCACTCCTTCATGGTATGAGATTGTTGGCAGTTACCGAGGATTGGATTAGCCATGGTTTGTGAAAAGAAGGTTGGAAGGAGCTACCCAAAAATAAATAAAATGGGAGCCGCTCTTGGGAGTCAGTTGATGAGGTAGTTAGTGTGCCCACTACCATTCGTTGACAACAACAAACACCTCTCAAAACTTTACTTTTATGCTCTCTTTATGTTTTCAAAAAAGCTCTAGCACAAATATAGCAATCGATGCTTTCCTCTTTGAAGGGCCATTCTTTTACTTTATGTTGAGTCGGTTTACCTCTTCCTTCCATCTTAGAAGCAAACACTTGTGTCAACGTGTGCATTGATTCTACATACTTGCTTGTTGCATTCATCATATTACTCTATGTTGACAATATCCATGAGATATACATGTTGAAAGTTGAAAGCACCGCTGAAACTTATATCCTCCTTTGTGTTGCTTCGATGCCTTTACTATGAACTTATTGCTTTATGAGTTAACTCTTGTGCAAGACTTTTGATGCTTGTCTTGAAAGTACTCTCCATGAAAAGTTTTGCTATATGTTATCTACTTGTTAGCAACTATAGATCATTGCCTTGAGTCACTTCATTCATTTCATATGCTTTGTAATAGTATGATCAAGGTTATGTAAGTAGCATGTCACTTCGAAATTATCTTTGTTATCGTTTTACCTGTCGGACGAGCAGAACTAAGATGCTGATACGTCCTCTGACGTATCCATAATTTGTGATTCCATGCTTGTTTTATGACAATACTTACATGTTTTGCTTGCACTTTATGATGTTTTTATGCGTTTTCCGGAACCTATTAACAAGATGCCACAGTTTTCTGTTCTGTTTTCTGCTGTTTTTGGTTCAGAAAGGCTGTTCGGGCAATATTCTCGGAATTGACGAAATCAACGCCAAAGATCTTATTTTCCCGGAAGCATCGAGCACCGAAGAAGTCGGGAGGAGAGCCGGGGGCCACCGGGAGGGTGGGCCGCGGCCCTTGCCGCCCCCTATGAGGGTACCCACCCCTCTGCGCCGCCTCTTCGCCTATTTAACCCCTTTCGACCTAAAAACCGTACTTGCCAAAACTCCGAAAGACTCAGGGCGCCGCCACCATCGCGAAACTCAATTCGGGGGGACAGAGTCTCTGTTCGGCACCTCCGGGACGAAGTGCCCTGGCCCATCTCCATCAACGCCACCGCCTCCATCATGCTCCGTGAGTAGTTCCCCCATGGACTCTAGCTGTAGCTAGTTGGTATTCTCTCCCCCATGTACTTCAATACAATGATCTCATGAGCTGCCTTACATGATTGAGATTCATCGGATGTAATCGGTGTTGTGTTTGTTGGGATCCGATGGATGATACATTATGATTAGTCTATCTATAAAGTTTATGAAGTTATTGTTGCTGCAATCTTGTTATGCTTAATGCTTGTCACTAGGGCCCGAGTGGCATGATCTTAGATTTGAACTCTATAATTATTGCTTAGATTGTATCTACAAGTTGTATGCACATGTCCTGTCAGGAACCAAAGGCCCCGAAGTGACGGAAGTCGGGAGGGATGGCGGTGATGTGAGGGACACATGTTTTCACGGAGTGTTAATGCTTTCAGTGCTCTATTAAAAGGAGTACCTTAATATCCAGTAGATTCCCTTGAGGCCCGGCGCCACCGTTGGGTAGGACAATGATGTTGTGCAAGTTTCTCATTGCGAGCCATGCACGACTAAATATGGAAAACATGCCTACATGATTAATGAATTGATGTTCTTTCTTAATGCCTTATCAATCCTATCAATTGCCCAAGTGTTTTTTTCACCCAACATTTGTTATTGGAGAGTTACCACTAGTGTAGATAGGCTGGGAACCCCGGTCATCTTTCATCATCATACCGTTCTACATGTCAATTATTTTCTCGGGCCATTGCTCTCATATTACCATTACGCTGCTGTGTTAATGTTACTATCTGCTCTCATATTATCGCTACTTTCACATCACCCCTATTACTAGTGCTTTTCCAGGTGCAGCTGAATTGACAACTCGGTTGTTAAGGCTTATAAGTATTCTTTACCTCCCTTGTGTCGAATCAATAAATTTGGGTTTACTTCCCAAGACCATGTTGCGATCCCCTATACTTGTGGGTCATCAACGGTGCGAGGAATGAAGAAGCTGACGATGCGGTTAAATAAAAGGAGATGGAAATTTAATTGTCGAGTTTCGAGGACATGGTGCCAAAGCTGTCAAATCGTGCAGAGAAGTTGGGAAGGCAAGTCGTCATGATGAGAAAATCCTGCGGCGACGTTCTGCTCTGCCACGACATGACCCCTCGAAGGGGAAAAACGGATGGTTTTGAAATTATCATTACCAAAACCGGGGGCATGTGTTATCACCATTTTGGCCAAATCAGGAAATGGGCCGTAAGTGAAGATGGGCTTGAAGGACATACACGTGGAGCAAAGCGGCCTTGCGCTAAGAGTTTGGGCTAAATTGCCCGTGTATCTGTAATATAGTAGAACGTATCGTGTTTAGAATTAACAGATAGAGTCTGGCCCGTGCACGGTTAGGTGCACGCCTCAATTAGAAAGTCCCTTGGACTATAAATATGTATCTAGGGTTATCGAAAAGGAGGACAATCACGTTCACAACAAACACAAATGCGCATCGCCACCTTCCTTCGAGGTTTCTTCCGGGTAAGCATCATGCCTAGATCGCATCTCGCGATCTAGGCAGTTACGTTATTCGTCTACCTTGTCTGCTCGTCTTTGAAGCGTTGTTGATGGCGAGCGACACTACTTATCTTTAGGTGTTTAGGCTTGCATGCTTTCTCGTGCATATCTGCGTGGCAATGCCGTCCCTCGACACCTAGCTGCCACACCTATCGGGTGTAAGGGCACATCTTCTTGTTCGTTACTTAGTAGATCCGATCTGTTATAGTTGCTCCTTGCTCCATGGGGAATTAGTTTAACTGTCATAGTTAGGCCTTATCTTTGGGAATCGAGGCGATCCGGTAGTGCGTTAGGTGTTGTTTACCGTTCCTACAAGGGATGTTCCGGGAATTAATGTTATGTTGGTTTTTAGGCCTCTTGTAGGGGTAGTTTGCATCATCTTCCGTATCTGCGGGCCCGACTACGCGTAGGACGTTCGGTTATGCGGTGAAAACCCTAAACGTCGTAGATCGGTTTTGTTTTGATCAAGCAGGATCCCCATGTCATTGCAAATCCAACGTGAACCATGGGGCAATCGGCTCTTTGAGCCGATCCACAGGGCAACTGAGAGGCGATAGGGCTCGTATTTAATGTTTACGTGTCTACCATGCGGGAACAATCGAAGCAATCTAACACCTTCCGATCGGGTCTAGGTCAGTGGCACGCCCTAACCGCCAGGACGTGGCCGGAAGACTTGCGGGACGACGCGAGGTGCAGGGTCCACTAAGCGGCCTTGGGAGCCTCCGGCTCTTCGTGTTGCTTAACCATTGCCGTCGGTGGGTTTTGGACTGCTGCTGGCGCAAGGTTTGCTATGATCATGATCAAGATCTGCTACCCAAAGTTGGACGTGGGCAGGTTGTTTCAAAGTGCTTGGCCAAGATGGCGAAGAGGAAGAAGAACTTCAGTATGAACGTTGTGACCCCTGTTGCCAAAGATATGATGGATGAACTTCTTCGGATGGACGCCGAATTCTTCGTGAAGGGCAGCGAGCATAGCACTCGCGCAATAAACAATGAACGTCGACGATAGATAATATCTTGGGTAATCCTTAAGGTTTGGTGCTCCAAGGATTGTATCTTGTATATAGCTTGTATTGTAAAGTCACTATATTTCTGTTTTTCAATGCCAAGCCCCCGGGCGTTTTGATGGCGATGTTTTTCTTAATTATAATGCGAGGTTGTCCCAAGGCAAGATAAATTATATTTGTGCACTATTTTTGCGGGTGCGAAAATCCCAAGCTTTATTTTGATCGTTACTTGGCGACGTATTTTGTTTGGCGAGGTAGTTTATACCAAGGCGAGATATTTTGCAGATTGTATTTGTCGACATTGTGTATATATATTTGTATCTTCTGGGTAGAAGCCCCTTGTAAAAGATATATAATTCCACTATCTTTATTATATTGCAGCACCGCGACGCCTCATTAAAAACCTTTCCGGCCCCACTTGGTGCCCCGAAAAAGGAAAAGAGTGTCTTAAAACAGCTGGCGTTTTGACACATTGTATGTCTACAGAGGAGACTATATTTGGCATTAAAGCAAAAATGCTGCGTCACGTTCCAAGGGTTTGGCTGGCAATCCCTGTCTTCTTGTCCTTGATTCTATATGCTCCTCCTTCGATTATACGTGATGTAAGGTCCAATCCATGGTGACTCAGTTTTTGTGTGACTTTTTTATTAATTCGTAAAACTAAGTCCCCAGCTTGAAGATCTTGGTCATAAGTGGAGCTATGGTAGTTTTCAGGTCCTGATATTTGGCGGCTGTGTGGTACTTCATCTCGAGCCTCATCAAGTGCATCGACATCATCCTCAAATCTCTTCTCAAGTTTCTTCATCATATTCCGTAACTCTTGGAGAATCATGTTCTATTTCTATCAGCGATGCGCCGGCTCCATGGACCGGAAAACGGCGTCTCTGCGTCAAATCGTGTTTGGTGTTGTTGAATACTCCACAACACGCGGCAGCTCCTCGGCCAAGTATGCAGAGCTTTGTCCAATGGTCCCAACAGTGCTTTTGATACCATTGCAGATGATGCCATTAGGTTTCGACTTGACCGTTAGTGCGTGGATGTGCAACAGCGAAACTAAATTTGATGCCCACATTGCACAATATGCTTTGAACTCCTTGACGTAAAGTTCTACCATTGTACGGACAATTACGTGAGGAACTCCAAATCGAAAAGACGATGCTTTTCACAAACTTGATTACGCGCATCCGGTGAATTTATCGGCTTTGCTTCTATCCCTTGGTATTTTGTCGTGACAACGAGCATATACTGTCATCCTGGCGAAGCTGTGGTTTTCCCACCATGTCGAGACCCCATTGAGCAAAGGGCCGGGACAATGGGATTGGCATCAATTGCCGCCGGAGAGTGAGGTTTTGCGGCGAATCTTTGTACGCGTCGCAAGTGCGCACTATTTCCTTCGCTTCCTCAATTGCTGTTAACCAATAGAATCCTGCCCTGAAGACTTTGGCCGCAATAGCTCGACTGCTTGCATGATGCCCGCATATTCCTTCGTGTCGCTGATTATGAAAACTAGGGTTCTGTTGACAATAGATTCGATCCTTTCTTTGTCCCTCGACTCCCCCTTATATAGAGGGTGGAGCCGAGGGTTTCGTAATACACAGTTACAGAGAGTTCAGGAGGGTTTCGTATCCAACCCGTAAGATTACAAGTCTCTATGTTTCCTAATACAATCTATCTTTCCTTAACACTAAATGGGCTTCGAATCTTCTTTATTCTTCGAGTCCTGGGTCTTCAGTAAATCCCGGGTATCATCTTTGGCAGACCCATTGAGAGGCCTATGAGTTTTGAGGAAAAAGTACTCGCCGTTCTGAAAACTAGGGTTACGTTGACAATAGATTCTATCCTTTCTTTGTTCCTCGACTCCCCTTATATAGAGGTGGAGCCGAGCATTTCGTAATACACAAGTTCGAGTTCGGGAGGGTTTCGTACCCAACCCGTAAGATTACAAGTCTCTATGTTTCCTAATACAATCTATCTTTCCTTAACACTAAATGGGCTTCCGAATCTTCTTTATTCTTCGAGTCCTGCGCCTTCAGTAAATCCCGGGTACCATCTTTGGCAGGCCCATTAGGGTTGCCTATGTCAATCGGAAAGAAACAAACCCTATCAAGATCATACCTTTGCCTTGTGCACATTCCACTTGAGGTTGATGATGAGGATCTTATCCACCTCAAGATGGAACACCTTTCTTGATTACACTTGCTTGTTGAAGACTTGCAAATTTCTCCCCCATACTCATGTGGGAGAGCCTTTTCTTTGGGCATGTCTTCACATGTCCATGAACATCATATGGATGGCAAGCTTCAATATCATGATCTCTTCAAGATGGCTCATATTGAACTTGCACCTCATTTCTCCTTTCTTCTTGATGTTGGTGTCTTAAGGAGACACATGAGAGCTCACTTAATCTTCTTCTTCAAGACATACTTGTCACTTGATATTCTTCATTTGATCCTCGTTGCAACCTGGAAGCCAACATATGGTTCAAGCATTACCTATGGATAAGTCCTACAAATAAAACTCAATGCAAATATTAGTCCATAGGGTATCATTAATTACCAAAATTACACATGGAGGCTCCAAGCTCTTTCAAAGGACCCCTCCATGCTGATGGCAAACAGATCACGTGCTTCTATTCATGGTGTTCATACGCTAAATCTAAAGTTTACTTCAGGGAAGAGCGTTCACCTGAGAATGTGCATCATGTTCCCTCTATCAATAAGAATTTCCTCAGCGGATCGCTTCTATATCGAGATGGTTTTCAAGTCCAATAAAGTTGTAATTTCTAAGTAGGAAGAATTTTTTGGAAAAGGTTATAAGTGTGGAGGTTTGTTCCGCTTATCTTTGTCAGACTTATGTACTCAAATTATTAATCATGTTTACAATGATAGTGAGTCCAATATTTTGCATTCACGACTTTTTCATATTAACTTTGGGTGTATGACGTGGCTAGCCAGTATGAATTTAATTCCAAAATTTACTACTATCAAGAGTTACAAGTGTCAAGTGTGTGTGCAAGATAAGCAATCTCGCAAGTCTCACAAGACCGCTCAGGCAAGAAACTTGGCACCGCTGTAGCTCATACATTCACATCTTTGTGAAATGAATTGCCAGTTGACAAAAGGTGGAAATAGATGACTTTAATTGATGACTCCACTCGATACTGTTATGTATACCTTCTGAAATCTATAGATGGAACGTTTAATCACTTCAAAATCTGTAAAGTTGAAGTAGAAAACCTGATCATATGGTGGATATTATTTTTTGAACGAGTTTGATTATTTTTTTCCGGGCCATGGTATTATCCACGAGAGAATGCCTCCCTAGTCATCTCAGTCAAATGGGGTGGCCAAAAGAAAAGGACCGTACTCTAATTGATTTGGTTAACACCGTATTATATACATCAGGTTTTTCCAAGGTATGGTGGGGAAGGCGATAATGACCGCGTGTCATGTCCTGAACCGTGCTCCTGCAAAAAAAACCATGACTCTTTTGAGGAATGGGAGATGAAAAAGTATGAAACTCTCCAACTTATGAACTTGGGGATTTTGGCAAAAATAAACGTGTCAATACCCAAGAAGCGCAAGTTTGGAACAAAAGTCGTGGATTGTGTTTTTCTAGGATATGCATTTCATAGCATTGGCTATAGATTTTTGATAGTGAAATCTGAGGTATTCGACATGCATGCTGGTACAATTATGGAATCGAATTATGCGATTTTATTTGAGGGCATCTTTCCCATCAAAGAGACGTCTAGCTCATCAAATCAGGAGATGCCTGGTTCATCTAGTCAGGAATTAATTATGATTCATGAACCTACAATTGCGACAGAACCCTATGATAATCATGTGAGTGATGAGAATGAAGCTCCCCAAAGGATCAAGAGACAGAGGACTGCAAAATCCTTTGGTGAAGATTTCATTGTATCTCGTGGATGACACTCCCACTTCTAGTTCAGAAGCTTATGCATCTCAGGATGATGAGTACTAGAAGGAACATGTTCGTACACTACTAGGAAAAGGTTATAGCCGCAACAACACATGTCACTACAAGAAAAGTTCTGATAGACAACGTTCCAAAATCGTCCACTAAGGGGTATTTTTCGTCGCCTATGGGCCTAACCCGACGATATGGGTTCTGTTGTCGAAACAAGCAAAGTCCAACGACGATTTTTCGGTCCGTCGCGCTTGGCGCCCTTCCGCCACGGAAAATCGGACCGTTGCCCAAGTGTTTCCGGAGCCCGTTGTTGCAGCGTCATGCAAGCCGACACGCGAGCCTTGAAGTTAACGCGTTAACCGGCGAAACTCGTGGTAGATGGTAGGCCCACACGAGGCGCCACGTCTTAAGCGGGCGGGCCGAGATGACATAGTTTGACCGGTCAACTATGTAGTTGGGCTGGTCCATTAGTTACGTGGGCCGGCCTAACCTCTAATGTTGGTGGTCAAAACTTAAATGGGCAGCCCATTTAACATGTGGGATCCACCTTGGCAACTAGGCGCCCCGAAGCAAGTGGGCCGGGCCAAAGCAGTGGGTCCCACTTTCCTGTTAAAGGCAGCCCATTTAGTGTGTGGGGTCCGCCATGTAGCAAGTGAGCCGGCAGCAAGCAGTGGGCAGGGCCAAAAACAGTGGGTCCCACTATCCGGATTAAAGGTAGGCCCATTTAGTATGAGGTCCACCATATAGCGAGTGGTAGGCCCAACAAGATAGTGGGCCGGGCAAAAACAGATGGGTCCCCCTTCTAAAGGCCGGCCCATTTAGTATGTGGGGTCCACCATATAAATGGGCACAACAAGATAGTGGCGGGCCAAAAACACGGTGGGTCCCACATTCTGTTAATGGGCCGGCCATTTGGTATGTGGGTCCACCATATAGAAAGGGCCGCCCAACAAGATAGTGGCCGGGCCAAAAACACAGTGGGTCCCACCTTCCATTAAGCCAGCCCATTTACCATGTGGGACCACCATATAGCACGCGCCAACAAGATAGTGGGCCGGGCAGCACAGGTGGGCCTCCTGTTAAAGGACCGGCCCAATTAGTATGTGGGGTCCACCATATTGCAAGTGGGCCGGCCCACAAGATAGTGGGCCGGGCCAAAAACACAGGTGAGTCCCACTTTCCTCTTAAAGAAGCGGCCCATTTAGTATGGGGTCCTCCCAAAAGCAAATGGGATGGCCCAACTAATTAGTGGGGCCCAGTAGTAGGTGGGTCCACCTTAAAGCAAGTGGACGACCAATTAGAGTGTGGGGTCCACCGTAAATCAAATGGGTGGCCCAAGAATAAGTGGCCGCTAGTTTAGTTGTTGTTTATATCGGCATAATATGCGCTTTAGATTTTGGGCGGGCACATATGTGATTTCGCTTAATTGGGCCGTTTAAGGGATGGGAATTCGTGATTTAGATACTGAGAATATTTACGCAGCATTGATTTCTATCGGATAGCCTACTTACCACAAGCACCAAAGAAAAATGAAAAGAACTATAAAACTAACTAAATATTACAGCTTGTAAGGCATTGAAAAAATATTAGAACAGAGAAATTGAATGGTAATTAAACCTAGCAATACAATGAAGCGATCCGGCAATCTTTTAGTTGTCCATGCAGCACCTATATCTGAAACAAAGACATTGCAAGTTAAGACAGCAACAATGGAAAGGCAAAGACACTACAATATTGTTTGCCAAAGAATTTGGAACTCATCATTTCGTTGTTATAACAAGATCATTGTAATGCGCACAATAAGCAAACAAAGAGTGCATGCCGCACCAACAGCTAATATGACAGAGCATGTTAGAATGAAGCAGCAGACTACTACTGTGAGTCCCATACAAACCAACATGTTCGGGGAGTACAAAATTGGCATGAACAACATAATGTGAGCTATAAATTTTGTAACAACGGCTAAGATGAAGTTATGATGGCTACATCTACAGAGCAGGGAATGTAAACCAAAAATAGAAGTTATATGGCAAAAGCTAAAGGGGAGGGAATGTGAACCAACATGTGCCAAGTGCAATTACTTCATTTTGTAGTGAACTAAATAATACTCCTGAACTTATAGTGAAGGGATGCAAATCAAGATGTTTAGGGATATAAACTTGTAATGAGCAACACATAGAGGATAGTTAATGCTGGAGCTTAGGATGGACCAGGATACAGAATATAGTGGGATCACTTGTGAACTTGTATAAGAGGAATGCAAACCAATATGTTCAGCTTTCCATATGTGAGCGTCATGCCAAAGTCAGAGAAACAAGTCAATAATGCGGCTTTTGAAGAACAAGATGGCACGCAAAATTATTATCTAGTAGTATGACAGTTTATTTGTACTACGGGCTAGATAGCAGAATGATGCATGCCAAACTAAGTCTTACTTTGTTAGCTTACAATGAACTAGATACAAACACTACAGAAAGTTCCCAGGTATGGCATCTCAAAATACGTCCGCTAAGAGGGTATTTTTCGTCGCCTATGGGCCTAACACGACGATATGGGTTCTTCGAAACTGCGTCAAGCAAAGTCCAACGACGATTTTTCGGTCCGTCGCTTAGGCGCCCTTCCGCCACGGAAAATCGGGCCAGGTTGCGGAAGAGTGTTTTGGGGAGCAGTTGACTATGCGCGTCATGCAAACGACACGTGACGAGGCGCGATTGGCACGATTAACGGCGGGTCAACAGCTGAACCCCGTGGTAGATGGTAGGCCCTCACGAGGCCTGCCACGTCTTACGCGCGGGCAGAATCGACACTTAGTTTGGCCAGGTCAACTATATAGCTGGGCTGGTCCATTAGTTACGTGGGCGGGCCTAACCTCTAAGGTGGCTGGTCAAAACTTAAATGGGCGGCCCATTTAACATGTGGGTCCACCTTACGGCAACTGGGCCGGCCCAAGAAACAAGTGGACCGGGCCAAAAACACGGGTGGGTCCCACTTTCTGATAAAGGCCGGCCCATTTAGTATGTGGGGTCCACTAGATTCCAGCAAATGGGCCGGCCCAACAAGCTAGTGGGCCGGGCCAAAAAGCACAGTGGGTCCCACTTTCCGGTTAAAGGGTCGGCCCATTTCGTTTGTCGGGGTCCACCATACGGCAAGTGGGCAACAAAATAGTGGGCGGGCCAAGAAACACGGTGGGACCCATCTTCTGTTAAAGGGTGAGCCCATTTAGTATGTGGGGCCCACCATATATGTAATATCCCAGGTCAAGATAGTGGGCGGGATAAAAAAAGCACAGGTGGGTCCCATTTTGTTAGAGGGCCGGCCCAATTAGTATGTGGGGTCACCATGCTTGGTGGACGGCCAACAAGATAGTAGGCAGGAGCCGCTTCTGGTGGGTCATACGCAAAGGGCAGCCCCATTTTACCATGGACCACCCTTAGCAGTGGGCCGGCCCCAACAAAGATAGTGGGCAGGACCAAAAACAGTGGAGGTGTCCCTCTCTTAAGGCAGTAGATTATTATGTGCGAGTCACACTGTAATGGTAGCCCAACTAATTAATGGGCAGTGATAGTTGTTGAGTTTATGTGCCTAAGTGACCCAATTAGTGTGTGGTCACGTACATCAATGAGCTGCTTAAGAAAATGATGTACACATTCGTTTTAGTTCTTATTTATCATAGAGCATAATACTTTTGGGATTTTTGTAGAGCATGTGATTTAAGCTTAATTGGGCGTTTAGGGATGGGAATTAAAATGATTTTAAATCAGGAATATTTACGCAGCATTGATTACAATCGGATAGCCTCACTTACACCAAGCACCAAAGAAAAAATGTGCGAAAGAACTATAAAACTAACTAAATATTACATCAGCTGCCAGGCATTGAAAAAAATATTAAAGAACCCAGAGAGTGAATGGTAGTAATTAAACCTAACAATATTAACTAAGAAAGGATCCGGCAATCTTTTAAGTTGTTCATGCAGCACCTATATCTAAAACAAAGACATTACAGTTAAGACAGCAACAATGGAAAACAAAAGACACTACAATATTGTTTGGCAAAGAATTTGGAACTCATCATTTAGATGAATTATAACAGATCAGTATGTCAGCAATAAATAAACAAAAAATGCGTACATACCAATGACCAATATAACGAGAGCATGTTTAGAGATGAGCAATGGACTTACCTCAATGGTCCCACCAAACCAACATGTTCAGGAATTTCTTAAAATTGGCATGAACAACATATTAGCAGGCTATAAATTTGTAACAACGACTGAGCACGATGAAGTTATGATGGCTATCTGAGCAGGGAATGTAAACCAAAAATAGAGATTCTGATGGCGAAAACAAAGAGGGAGGGAATGTGAACCATATGTACCAGAATTCTAATTTGCTTCGCTTTGGCGTGAACTAAACAATACTCTGAACTTATAGTGAAGGAGATGCAAATCAAGATGTTTCGGATATAAATAATGAGCAACACATAGAGGATAGTTAATAATGGAGCTTAGGATGGACCAGAATATAGTGGGAACCTGTGAACTTGTATTAGAGGGAATGCAAACCAATATGTTCAGCTTTCCATATGTGAGCGTCATGCCAAGTCAGAGAAACAAGTCAATAATGCAGCTTTTGAAGAACATGATGGCACGCAAAATTATTATCTAGTAGTATGACAAGTTTATTTGTACTACAGGCTAGATAGGAGAGTGATAGCATGCCAAACTAAGTCCTTACTTTGTTAGCTTACAATGAACTAGATACAAAACAATGGCATCACCTGTAGTACAGGGAATGCAAGCCAACATGTTCATGGAGTAAAAAATTGGCACAAACAACATAGTAGCAGGCCATAATTTTTGTAACAACGGCCGAGCAGATAAAGTTATGATGGCTAGATCTGAAGAGAGAGATAAACCAAATATAGAAGTTACGATGCCAGCTATAGAGCAGGGAATGCGAACCAACATGTGCAATTACTTAAAATGGCCAACCAAATAATAGCAGGATGTTACTATAATACCTACGGTATAATTTTTGTAACAACGGCGAGCAAGATAGAAGTTATGATGGCTACATCTGAAGCGGGAATGCAAACCAAAATGTTCAATCGCTTAAAGTTAGCAATAAAGTAGAAAATAGCACGATGTTACGGTCATAGCTAGGAATGAACTAAAAGAGCATCAGACAAACAAGCATGAACCCAGAACATGGGCTAAAACAAGGGACTTACATTATGAGAAGCACTCTGTGGAATTCACAGCAGATCTTCCTAGGGTTGATAGATCCGGTGATGAAGTACGCTACATGTGCTACTTGGGGTTGGAGAGGCGGCCATTACACTTCCTGGTTACTCATCTCATATAAAAAAACGTAACGACGCGTCATTAGCACAAACAAGGTTCCCCAAGATTAAACAAGAACTTGCGGGCAAGCAATGAAAAGCGACAGGTAGAAAGTTTAGATCATGCCTTTGCGCGGTGAAGCAGATCCGGTTCATGCACGAGCGGTGTCGGTGAGCAGATGCCGTCTACGGTGGGCAAGCGGATCCCGTGAAGCGGCTCCGTGAGTGGACGATACGCAGCTAAGCGGCTGCGTGGGCTTCTTTGGATGAGCATATGGTTTCGAGGTTCGGCGGGGATGATCCGGTCCGGTTGATGACGGCGTCGATGAGCGGCTCCGGCAGGCAGCCGGATGGCGAGGATCGCGAGGGCCCGGGTAGGCCAGGGAAGTCCGGCGGGGATGTTCGGTGCGGTGGTCGTGGAAGTGTAGAAAGAGGGACTTGAGAAGTTCCGGGTGGGTGGTCTCAGATGAGAGACTGGAAAGGAAATGTATTTTTTGGGAGGGTTTCCGGGCTAGGGAGGTGGTGATCGAAAAATGACGGGCAAACCCCTCACCAACCGACTTTGCTGTCATCTCCACCAGGGTAGAATGGGAATTTGGAAGCGTGTGAAATTTTTGTATTTTGTGGGCGGGAAGTTTTGCCTCTATGAGATTTTGAATTTCGCTAAGGTACAAGTATAATGATAAAAAATTGTGCGTACTAGTACCTCTGTTCAAGGCCGACTGTAAAATCAAATCATCATCAAGTTGAACATCGGTTACTACCATGATCATCATGGGACACAGATCTGGTGACATGCACCTGAAATTGGTGCATTCGTTGCAAAAAAATTAGTGACTGTACTAGTACTTCTGTTCAAGCCCGAGTGCAACATCAAATCATCATCACGTGGAAAATTTGTTACCATGATCATGATCTATCTCTAAATTTGGTGCATCCGCTAAATCTGGCAAAGTATAATGATAAAGAAATTGTGAGACAGTAGTAGTACTTTTGTTCATGGTCGAGTGCAACATCAAATCATCATCACGTTTAAAATTTGTTACCATGATCATGATCTACCCCTGAAAATGGGCGCATCCGCTAAAACTTGCAAAGTATAATGATACAAAATTGTGAGACGGTACTAGGACTTATGTTCAAGGTCGAGTGCAACATCAAATCATCATTACATTGAAAAGTGTGTTACTATGATCATGATCTATCTCTGAATTTGGCGCATCCGCTAAATCTCGCAAAGTATAATGATAAAGAATTTGTGAGGCAGTAGTACTAATACTTCTGTTCAAGCCCGAGTGCAACATCAAATCATCATCACGTTGAAAATTTGTTACCATGATCTCATGATCTATCTCTGAATTTGGCGCATCCGCTAAATGTTGCAAAGTATAATGATTAAAAAATTGTGAGGACCGTACTAGTACCTATGTTCAAGGTCGAGGTACAACATCAAATCATCATCACGTTGACAATTTCTGTTACCATGATCCTCTATTTGGGGATGCTGCTCCCACACCACACCAGCGGCCCCAAACGGCAGCCATTTTAAAATTAAAATTGACATTTAAAAACCCAAAATCATACGAAATTTATACCAAAGTAGCTCGACTTTAAACATATATAACTAAACTTAAACTTAATCCTGGTCGTCGGTTGGGGCGCTCGACGGCACTGCCTCGTCGTTGTTCTTAGCCATTGCCGCCTGCTTTCGTCCCCGCTTCTCCTTCGTTGCTTCGCGCATCTGGCGCTGGCGGCCGGCGGCGCTCTCCCCGCGCTTCCAGCCTCTCCCGGCTTCGATCTCGGCGCGCCTCGCTTGCTGGTGGGTGAATGCCTCGGCATGGCGATGGCGTTGAGCTCTGCGAGCTTCTGCCGCTCCGCCTCCTTGAGGCGGCGTCCGGCCTCTTCCGTGACCTCGCTGGCGCGAGATCCCGAGGGCGTGCTCGAGGTTCGCGTCGTTGACGCACTCGCGCTCCTCCTCCCTCAACCGCTGGTATCGTTGTGCGTTCGGCGACGCGAGGGATCGCCGCCTGCTCCGGGTCGGTGGGGACTGCTGGCCCGGCGCTCGCCGGCTAACGGCCCGACTCCTCGATCGCCGCCTGCGCAAACACGCTACGTAGACATCGTGCCGGGACTCGACAGTGGGTCCTCGTCCTCGTCGGAGGTGTGCTCGTCGTCGGCCTGCAGCTCCGGCTCCGGCTCCGGCTGCGGCTACCGTGGTGGTGGAGGCAGCGCGCGGCCGTTTGGGCCAAGCATCGAGTAGGTGGTCTTGAACGGGCGCGGCATCTTGATGTGAGTAGAGAATGGGCCGGCGGTGGTGGACGGCGTACGTCTATATATCTAGCGGTGGCAGCTACCCACATTTACGGCGACGGGCCAGCCCGCGTGGCGATCGCTGCCTCGGTTTCAGCGCGGGAGAGGCCAATTAAACCCCGACGACCAACCTTCCCGCGTCGTGGCCGATCGATGCGAACCGTCGCCTCCTCTCGGGGATGCCGGAGATTCTGCTGAGCTCGAAAAATGGCCGGCGCCGTTTGGAGGCGCACCGGTGCGAGAGCCATAAAACGGCCGCGGCCCCTAATATCGAGGAGCAGAGACCGCGATTGAGAATGCTCTGAATTTGGGGCAGCTAAATCTTGCATAGTATAATGATAAAAAATTGTGAGACAATACTAGTAGTGTTTAAGGCCGGGTGCAAGATAAAATAATCATTACATTGAAAATTTGTTACAATGATTGCAAACTATAGCAAAAAAAGAAAAAAATGCTCAAGGATTACAATAACAGCAAAAATTCTCAAATACAACAAGTCGTGGAAATAACTCAAATGATACAAGCCATACAAATGGCATCATCGACAAAACTGCTTTCTGTTAGGTAGAATGCATCGGAGTGCAAGTAGCAGCTGGCTTTCCATTAGATCTGCAGAGTAGATTATTAAGGATGTGCTCAATCAAGCTTGCCTATTTTTCAATTCATGTATCTCTCGTGAGTGTTATGATGATATTTGAATCTATTTCATCTCTTCTTGCTGAATTATATCAAGTGATTCGTGTGCAAAGGCAGCCAGTGTTCTTATTGAATGGGCTGGAACGTGCTATCATCCCGACAATCGAGATGAATTGGCATTGTCCCTGGCCATCTTTGTCAGAAGACTAGACACTTGATGTACATACTTACCATCTTGCCTTCCTTGCTCTATTCGGGGGCTGAAAACAAGACAGTGCAGGATTCTGAGGAACCATACAATTTCAGAAAACAACCATACTATTAGTTGTCACACACAGATTTTTGCAAAGCATCAAAGCAGATGGGTTTCACAAAGCACAAGGCATAATATAACAAAGCAAGCTATCAACCCCAATGCAACGGGCAGAAGCAACCGGATGGCAAATATGAACAAAATAAATCAAGTAACTAGACAGTCTGTGCCTAATAAAATAAGCCAGGAAACTGCATAACAGCTGTCTATTAAAATTGACACTTGGAAGCAGATCCCTTAAGTTCCACAAAAGTGGTAGCCCAGACATTCCCTAAATTTCATTATTTTAATCATCGACCAGCCATGGGAATGCCTCGGATAAAAGAGAAATATATCCATTTGGTGCCAAATATAAACGAACAGGACCAATTAAGACAGATTAGACAGCAACCATTCTGGGATATAAAATGACATATTATTTCAATGTTTAACCCATGAGCGCAATATAAGGGAAGGAGAAACAAACAAATGAACCATTTTGTGCCTAAAAATAAAAGATGGGTCAGCCAAAGAGTAAACAATAAATCTTATTTATGATACCTCTTTGAAGGTGGATTTCCTACTCCAGAAGGTGGCATTGGATTAATCAACAGTGAAATCCGAAAAAAGTCTTACAAAAAACAAATATGCTCATTATATCCCCCAACAAGCATGCCAGATATTCGCAAGGTTTATATGTTTTAATCATCAGTCAACTCAATGAATCAAGGACTAATAACCAATTGAATCATCATACTGACTCATATTCACCAAGCAAAACATTCTTATCATTATGGAAGAAATCAAGAAGACATAACAGTATGAGGAAGTGCATGAGCAATCAAACATTATGTGGCTAGAATAAAATGCCAGATCAATTAAGTTAAGCAGAACAATTAAATTGGTTTAATCACGATCAAAAAAAAAAAGATTAGACGGCAATAGAACAAGTTTGAGAAGCTATAGGAAAATGAACGAAGACGTGCGAGTCATACAAATAGCATGATTTATTTGAAACCAGTTATCCTATCTATATGGAAGTAAACATGTTAAACACATAGTGGTACCAGCACGATAAGCGTATCAATACAAGAATGAAAGGTACTAATATTGGATTATAGGGGTGATTCACTCCACGATTTCGTTGTGTTCCATGTGATAGTGCAACATGAAATTACAGCAAAGAGTTAGGGTTAAACTCTTGAAGAAAAAAAACAATGAGTTCACACATGTACTACAGAATGGTACATGTACTACAGGATGGCAAAAGGATAGGAGAAAGGAAATAGTAATTGGCATTTCCACGTCATTGTTTACAACAAAAACGGATGGAAATTATAATGTAAAACCTTGTGAACACGGAAGAGAGCGCAGAATGGCGGAATATAAAACAACATTTTGCAGACAAAACAGACGGCGGCTATGGTCCCAGCACACAACCTGTGTCACCCGAGAATAAGAAAAGCAAACAAACATGTAGGTTTCCTAACAAAAATAGATGAATTACATAGCATGCAATTCTTGTTCTAACATTAGGACGAACTAGATGGATACTATAGGGGTGTTTCTTGAGAGTTTATAGAGCGGGGAACGCTTTGCTAGTCCCAGTATGAACAAGACAAATTAATACTATTTTTGCAACACACAGTTACAATCATAGACGCTCACACGTACATATATACACTCATCACTCAGGCACACACTACCCCTTCAAGCACCTTCGAAAGCGCATCCAAAAAGCTGTTAATGGTGTTGAGATTGGCGAAGTCACCTAGCACCACAATGTCTGTCAGGGCATGGCGATCCCACAGGAAGAATATTCCTCCATTTTTGAGACATCAAAGCGTTAAACAGGGTGTCTTTGCCCTCCTAACCATCCAACCAGGTTGGTTCTCGGTCAAATTGGTACTTGACCTGTACTACATGATATCTAAAATAAAGTCGGTGTCAGGCTAACAAGCAAGGTGCTGTCGTTGGCAATGATGATCGGTGTGATACCATCTAAGATGAAGTGCATGGTCCATGTGATCTGGACTAAGGGGATACTAGCATAATACACGTGTGTTGCAACGGGAATAACGAAAGATGGCTTCCTCCAAATATAGAATAAATGGAATAATCGCAATGTCTATGTCCAGGATGTGCGACATGGTCCTCATTTTCTTTAGAATCTGTGGTATGTCAGTATCATACAATGTGCTTATTTTTGTCATCAACGAGACAACTCTGATGCTCGATCGACGATCCGAGTTGATCAATCGAACGATCTAATTAACATGTTTGAACAGACGATCGAATAATTCATAGTATTTATTGAATGATATTCCCCTCCGTACCAAAAATAAGGCGTCTAAGGATTAGTTAAAAGTCAATGTTTTTAAGTTTGACCAAGTTTACACACAAAAATATAAATATTTACAATACTAAATCATTATCAATAGAGTCAACCTAAAGTATAATTTCTTAATATGTCAATTTGATATTGAAAATGTAAATATTTTTTAAAATATTTGGTCAAAGTTAGTAAGGTTTGACTTTTGAGTTTTGACCAATCCTTAGACGCCTTACATTTTGGGACGGAGAGAGTATATCATAAAAGGTGCCCATTTTACACCATCTTTTTTAACAAAACACGGTACAATATAAATGCTCACTAAATGCATGCTCGCTCCTACGAACGCACAAATGCACATGCAATCTCTATGAACACCTTCAAGATACTTTATCAACCGATTTGTCGAGAACACACGTCAAATACGTGGCCCCAACTGAGCAGATATTTCTCTTTATTAATGAAACACCCACGCATGAAACATGTTTTTTTAGGGAGAATGTCACTGCGCTCCAAAACATGTGGTTGATTCTTGTGACTAACCTCTTAAAAGAGCTGCGGGGTATGAAAGCTTTGTTTTTTTTAAGGATTTTTAGTTGCATAAGTGTTGAGATTTTAAAGGGAAAATGCATGCACGTGCAAAAATTAGGAAAAGAAACCTAGAGTCATATAGATTGTCACTGTATGTTTGCGAATGAAAGAAAAGTTAGAAAATTTAAAGTAGCACGGCAAGAGGAGCCTAATCAATGGGTCTCTTTTGGCCTTTTTCTTTTTTGCCGATTGTGTCGATCTAACCGGGATTGCCGAACACGCGTTGATGAACTACGGCAGAGGAGAAAGGACGGATCACCTGCCGATCTTTTACAGAACTATGCCGGAAAGGATATAAAGATTGACCGGTACAAAAACCATCTCCATCAATCTACGCTCGTTAAGGAGAGGGTTCCTTAGAGAATAAAAAGGGGAGCGAACAAAAAAGATGTGTGGTTGGACCGATCTATGCTTGTCTTACCGATTAGAATTAGGAAAGGGATGCTGATTTTGCTACCTAGTGCTACGGATTGGATTTTGGTCGTGACCTAACTAATCTTGATAAGAACTCCTCATGGAGCCGGTCACGCTGACCTTACTTTTTATGTTCGGGGTGAGTTGTATACACGTTTGACGTACCATCACCAACCACGCGGCCTATTTTAAATTTAATAGTAAAGATAATTTATATGACAAGATTATGAGGGGGGGATTGTTAGTAGTAATCTTATCAATGTGGTTAGCTAGTAAAGGAGCTAGCTTAGTCATGAAGTATCCAAGGTATGTAGAGAGAACTGTAGAATTGGGAATGTTCTAGAGTAAGATATTCTGAGTAGTATGAAATATCTAGAGTTTGTAGAGTATTCTAGAAGTATGGTACAGGGTTTGGATTGGCACATGGCAACAATCTATAGGGTCATGTACAAAAATTTAAATAGAAGTATCACCCGTCCCATGTAAGTAAGCTTTGTACCCATTGAGATATCCAATAAAGCTTCCTAGTAGTAGTAGCCATGTGTGTAAGTGTATGTGACACAAGCTTCTAGTATTATAAGCCCTGTGTGTGAAGCACATCGAGACAGACAGAGAGTTCGAGGAGTGGCATGGGCAAATGCGCGGGATCCTGCCATCTGCCTGCCCCGCGCATTGAGAGCGGGGCGGAGCTGGATCTATGGGACACATTCTAGTTGACCAAGACATGCTTGAACCTTCTATGCAGAACAAAACGTGTAGGGGGGAGGGGTCTGGTTACCTCAAACGTGAGCGGCTTCGTGTAGTCATGCACCCGCATCCTTGCGGGTCACGTCGACGACGGCGGGGGTGTTGCGGTTGCGGTGGGCGTCGCGTCGAAGCAGATCTAGGGCGGTCGATGATGGGTTCGGGGAAGCAGAGATCTGAAACGAGAGTCGGTGAAGCGAGATCCGGTGCGGTGCACAGCGTCGCAGTGAAGCGGATCAGAGTACGACGGTGAGGAGTCGGTGAACTCAGATAGTGCGGTGCACGGCGGCGTTGGTGAAAGCGGATCTGGTGCTGCGGATGAAACGGTGGTGAAGCAGATCCGATCGATACACGGCGAGTGTGTGGTGTTTTGGCTCTGGTCCTTGGTGCTTGGCCTGGTGGAGTGAGGTGGTATGCCGGCTAAATACAGCTAGGATATTCCGGTGCGGTGGTCCGACAGGTGAGAGATGATGGGCCTGGAGTGTGCGACCAGATTTTTGCGGAAATGGGAAGACGAATGGAAGGCGGTAGACTATATATATCGGAGGGGGTGTGTAAATTACGAACGAGACCATGCGCTTCACTTGTACGCCTTTGCGTCATTGCTAATAGGGTCGAAAGGGAATCCGAAATATGTCTATGGAGGCGGGAGTTTTTGCGCTCAACTCGTATTTTGAATCTCCCTGGTGTATAAACGGTACGGTATACTAGATATTGGATGTAGACCAGGAGCAAATCATGATGGTACAAAAATCACAGCAATGTCTGCATTTGCATGATGCTGATCTACCTTGCGTTAGTGTTTGTACTTTGTAGTGGTAGCTAAGTGGTGCAAAGAAGACATAGTTGTAATTTCTACAACTTAGATATGTCTTTATACATCCGTATTAGACAAAACTAAGACACCTCCTTTTAGACAAAGGTAATATTAATTTTGAATCTCTTTGTACTAATGTTGATGATTTTTAATAGATCTTCGGAAGTTTCGTAGAAAAAACTAGGCTCCTCTCGAGAAACAAATAAGCATACAATTAATTAAGTACGTGGGCGGTTATTATTATTTTAACAGGGAAACTGCATTCGTGCACTATGGCCCGTCATCTTCAAAACCGTCCAAATGCATGCATCTAGCGACGGGCGGTTTCGAGGCCCTGGCGTGGCGGTTAACATTCGTCTTCCTCATTTCGTCTTCTCTCTGACACTCGCTTGTGCCCCTCTCTCGCTACCCTCCATGGAAGCGTTCTACCAAGGACACACTTTCCTCGCTCATGGAACAACCACCATTACGGCGAACTATACCAGTAACATGGCGTCTAAGGTGGAGGAACACAGCAAAACAAATCAACAAAATCGAGTTGATCTTGCAGGAGAAAGAAGACTCGTACAAAATTGTTTTGGCCTAGGCGTAGAGAGTACACCTATGGGCTGAGAGCAGTGAGGCTGCCCTCATCACCCAGGTTATTACGCCAGAGCGCAGGCCGCCTCTGTACCAATTCCTCGGCCGACCAGCCACCTTTAAAACTCGCTGACTTTCTTGGCGGGCCTGACATAACATTTGGAGGTGTTGACATCGGCAACGACATTACCAGGGCTTAGGCGTTGCAACCTCTCAATGGCGAACTTCGTGGACATCCGGAAAAGGTGGAAGCTTGCCGATTCCACTAGTAACAATAAGGATTCGTTGGCTGACTATGCTGCGGCCATTATGGACAAGCCATTACAAATCTATCATGAAAAAACTTACGAAAGAGGAACACAAGCTGTGGAAGCAGGTGCCCTTGTCCATGAAGCATATCTTGTATGCAAGCATCGACGCATACGCGACATATGAGGTATAGAGGCGAATAGTGAACTTTGAGAAGGGTCAACAAAAATTGGCGAATTCCGGGACAGCGGGAGTAAGAAGAAGAAGAAGAAGAAGAAGAAGAAGAGCAACATGAGTAGGAGCTGTGGAAGTGAAGAGAGGAAGACCAGCGAAAAGGATAACCTAGTGTTAAAAGTAGATACCGGGACTAGTATGCTTATACGATGGAGAGTGTGTGTATGCACCCGGTGATAAGTAGTACAGTATATTTTATCTTGCAGAAGTAGTTTTAAAAGTAGTACAGTACTATTGTAGTATGTACGATCGTGTGTGTATGCTCCCAGTGTCATGAGTACATAACTGATGATAATAATACTAATATGTATGGTAGATCTTTTTTTTTATCTTGCATACTCCCTACGATCCATAATAAGTGTGCCGTTTCACTCTAACAGCATCCCCTGTGTTTCCACAACAGATATCCTCGTCCACAAGCAATAAGTGTAGTCCATGCCCATATATAGAGTGGACACGTACAAGCTTTTGGTTGCCCACAAGTAAATAGTAATTATTTTACTCTGTGCTCTATCTTGCATGTGTGTACTTCTAATAAATATGTGTCCCAGCGTGTACCAAAGTTAACCTTATACCAGGTATATTGTCACTACTCATGCTCTCCTCGAATCACATTACTTGACTAAAATGGAAGTATCTATGATTTACAATATGTCTAGATACATCTACATTAAAGTCATCTAAACCATAAGCCGAACCTCTGCCCCCAGACATGACATCTCCTCTACGTAGTGAATGCTCTCCGTCCATAATAAAATATAATCAATGGATAGGACTGGATACCTTCGTTGGGAAGGTATCGTCACCTACCGAGATCCTATCATGTCAGGACAGCTATCAGTAGTAATATCCATCTCCCGGTGACCCGGTCTATGTATGTGTCTTGTCTTGTCGATCCATGGACATGGCACCTACGAGGTACTCCATTGCTGATGATTTTGTAGAGTACGTATATTTATATGAGCCGAGTACTTTGTACAAAGTTGTCCACAGTCACCTCAGGTTGCATTATGGAATGAAAAAACAGTTAGTCCTTTCTATATAAGAGTATGACTGATTAATTGTTCTCCTTCTCGTCTTGCGAATGTGACGACAGCTTGGAAGGTCACCAAGCACCTGGGCGGCGGCGGTGCCGCGAGAGGAACGACGTGTGAGTTCATCAAACGCGGCGTCGCCCGGCAAGGCGCTCGGCGCCTCCAATGACACATTCACGGTGTCGCTGCAGCCGCCGAGTGCGCCCAGCGAGACGGCACGACGCCCGGCCCATTCGCCACATCTTTGCCGTGTACGGAGCACACGCACGCGGCCGCCCTAACGCACACGGTAGACACGATGGTGGTCGAAGTCGAAGCGAGCCGCCGATGATCGGGACGAACACGGCGCCGTCCTATACGTTGGAGACGTATCACGAACCCGGCACCGGCACCAGTACCTCGAACACTTTGGTCGTGTTGTACGGCGGGAGCTTGTGCACTTGGATCGAGTGGGCCGCTGCAAAGTGGGCGACGAGCGCTGTTGGCGGGGCGGCGAAGTCGCAGCCGGGCTCCGTGCAAGCGCAAGGGGCGTGCGGGCATGCAATCTTGTGGTCGTGGACCTGGTGGTAGGCCACCAAGCTCCCGCGGCTGCGTGGGGCGGAGTGCGGTCGCCGCCGATACGACGGCGTCCATTGCCGGGTCGATGCTCGAATCACTTGTGGGGTTCACGCACCTATGGCACCCGGTTCCAGGAAGCTCGGCGAGAGCGTGACGCCGAATGAAATGATTACCCTTGCTGCTTGCACAAATCAAAGTTCGTGGTTTGCCATTTGCATTAGTGAACCCACAAAAGAAACATCAATGGAATGTGGGGGGGGAAAGGGATCGACCTTGAAGGCGGGGTTGAGGGGCTGGGAGCAGAAAATGCAGTGAAGCACGGTGGAGTCCATCTTCAGGGTAACGGTGAGAGTTTCCAGCATTGCGAGCGCGCGAGGGGTATGTGGCCTATCGATGGCTCTCTTATCTCTAGCCTCGAAGGTGGAGTACTCTATTGAGGGATGGAAGGGATTTTTTAGCAAGGCAGAAACCTATATCATCTCAAAACTTAGCTTATATTATTTTTAAAAGTCAAATTATGTAAAATTTGTCATTACCGACAATCATGGTAGTTAAAAAATGTGTATCTCCACCATCATACTATTTGAGACTATATTTGTGATGGTAATAGGCACAACCACATACACAAAAATTGACATCATATCTGATTATTAGTTATTTGGACTGCGGGATGAACTTTTTGGAGCTGTGCATTAAGCACCGGTAACCACTTAGGGCTTCTTTGATTCATATAGGATTGACATAGGAAGTATGTTGGATTTGATTCCTATGGGAAAATTTCAATCCTACACCTTTCCTATTTCTACACTCTCCACATTCCTTTGAATCAAAGCAGCAGTGCTTCTTTGTTTTTATAGTAAGTGAAAGGACATCTAAAAAACAGGAGAAATGATCTGGAAGTGCACATAGTTTTATATAAATCAGATGGAGGGGTTACAATTACATATAGTTGGAGTATTCACTTCCGATTCACAAAAAAAGGAGCATTCACTTCCACGCTGCATTATTATTAAGTACAGTATAATTACTACTACAAACAGTTCAGCACAAATATGAAACGAAGAATCCATAAAAAAATAGCACCCGTACGAACAATCAAGTACTTTTCATCGAAATTTATCATTCCTCATGACAAATTAAAGATTTTTCAACTACGCAAAGTAGCAATGGCTACATCTGCTTGCATATGCGAATATGACGACTCCTTGGACGATCAGCTGGCAAGGTATGGCCCGGCACGCGGGCGGCATGAAAGCTCCTCCAAACACGACGGCGCCGTGACATGTGCAGGCTTATCAGCCAGAACATCTTCCTGAAAGCCTCCGCCTGCAGTCCGATTTCGAGACGAGCGGCGGGCCGTCTTACAGATCTTCACCCTGTAGAGCGCCCACACGGATGTGGCCGAACTGGCGCATACCAAGACAAGACAATGGCCGGGCAGAGCGCGTCGATGTACAGGGACGAACACGGAGCGTCATCCCCTTCGACGACGAGCAGCATGCACGGCGAGCACTGCGTCATGGTCACCCTGAACTCTATGGACTTGCCATACTCTAACTTGTGCACCTGAATCGAGTGGGCCTCTGCGGGGTGAACGAGGAGCGCTGACGGTGGGCGGCGAAGTCGCAGCCCTGCTCCGTGCGGTTGCACCGGCCGTGCGGGCACGCGAGTAGCTTAGGGACTCGTGGTAGCTGACGATGACCCCGCAGCCGCCGTGGGAGCATAGCCTGCGCCGTTCCGGCGATGACATGCGCGATGGCCTCAGAAGTCGGCGCGTTTATTTCCATAGTGCGCGTCCATGTCGCCGCCGGAGTTGGTTGAATCGAACCTTCTCTTCTTCGGCGTGGTTACTCCATTGTATCTTCAGACTGGTGGTGACAGACCTCACATACCACGCTGCAACTCCGATCAATATTAATTGATGGTAAAATGGATGTATCTACAACTATAATGTGTGTATAGATGCATCTATATTACCATCAAATAATATGAATCGGAGGAGTACAAGGAATGACAGTTTAGCACAAGTGACACCAGCAAATAAATCAATGGACTCTCAGAGGACAAGGGGGCGACCTTGTTGACCTTGGGGCAAATCAATGGAGTCGGACAGACAAATGATGCGATAGAGAGAGAGAGAGAGAGAGAGAGAGAGAAGTGTGTGTGTGTGTCGCAGTGGGGGGGGGGGGGGGCGTTTGTTCACTTCTTTGTTTAAAACGAGGGAAAATATCTAGTGATACCATCCCTTACATGATACCATGATACCATTTCATAAAATTTGAATTCTAAGTGTCGAAAAATTTAGAAAAAAAATTGTGGCTGTTGACAAGATGTGTGTTTACATTCTCTAGATTTTTCACAGCCAAAATTAAAATACACCAAGAGAAACAAAAATGACAAATTGTATGTGAATAGTGGCATTTTGTGTTTTTATCTTTATGTGACACTATTCATGTTTGATTTCTCATTTTTATTTCTCTTAGGGTATTTTGAATTTAGTTATCAAAGTTACAGGGGCACGTAGAGACGCATCTTGTGAACACCCAAAATTTTGGTTTTAAATTTTTTGACATTTAAAATTTCAATTCTAAAGAGTGGTATCATGGTATCATGTAAGGGATGGTATCTTCGTACAAGGTAATAGAGCCCGCATGCTCGGCTGGGTAGACAGCCAGGAGTGACCCCAACATGGTCCGTGCCACAAAGATTCATGTCAAATGAAAAGGAAGCATGTATCTTTGAATCTCGTCCATCCAAATCTAGGTTTGACCAAGATAATTTAAACAAGTTTAAAACAAGAAAATGAAAAGGGAAGCATGTATCCTTCTTAGTCACTCTAAATGAAGTTTTGGGAGGTTTTGAAATTTCCATATTTGAAAACCAAACCACTTCTCTTCATGCTTGACTTCATAAGGCAGATTAGGGGTTAGGGGTAGATACATGATTTGTATGGCGATATGTCTAGACCTTGTTTATCAATTTTAATGCTTACTATATGACATAAAGACTATGTGATTTTGTTTTCATTTTTCTGTTTTTTTATTTTTCTGCCCATTTGAATCTTGGTCAAATCCTGGGTTTGACCAAGATTTAGACAAGTTTAACACGTAAATGAGTTAACTTGGATTTCTACCCTTGAATCCATAGGAAACTTTGTTCTAATGCACTATTATAATCAACCGAGAGGTTTACACCAGGGTCTGTCACTTACGTGTGGTGCCCACGCGTAAGGCCCCACACTTCGGTGAGCACAAGTCACGTGCGATATGACAAAGTCCCAGCCATCTTCTTTGTCAGAGAAGACGCATCAGATGCGTATTGGAATTACTGTGGGTCCTTCTGGATCCTTCGGTTGTCCCTCTCACAAAGAACAATCTCTCATTCTCGGCCTCGCTCGACTCGCTCGCTCGCTCGCTCGCCGCCTTTAAACTGCTCAACGCTTTGTCCACAAAATTAACATCATCACCCGAAAAGGGAGACACCCCTTCTTCTCCCCTTCTGATCCCTCTTCCTCCGTGTTTCACTCGACGGGCAAACACCCATGTGCTGCATAGTAATAATAAAAAGGTAGTAGAAAAATCGATATCCGAATCTATAATTAAATAGGTTAAACTAGGGTTTTGCCCAGTTCTAGAGATCAAGGGTTCAAAAAAATCCAACTACGGGGTTCGAACAACACGATTCCTAATCCAAGAATTTTTTCGACCTCATCCAAATGGCCTCAAATTATGGGGACATCTAGTGCAGTTTGTGTGAAAATGTATACACTATGTGTGCTATAACTTGTATGTCATAAAATTTGAACAAATTTGAATAAGTTTAAAGTTGAAAAGGGGCTTTTGGGAGGTTTTGAAATTTCCATGTTTGAAACGCAAAACCACTTCTCTTCATGCTTGACTTCATAAGACACGGTTTAGGGGTTAGGGGGTATAGATACATGATTTGTACGGTTTGAATATGTCTGAACCTTGTTTATCAACTTTAATGCTTACTATATAACATAAGAAAACTATTTTATTTTGGGTTTTATTTTTGCTGATTTTTTTCAATTTTGATGCCCATTTGAATCTTGGTCAAATCCTG